>CM062816.1:869966698-871194369 GCA_031772625.1 Pinus tabuliformis
CTCTATCGCTTGAGCTCAACTCCTTCAACCAAAACTTCCATGATTCTTATCCATTGAATGTGCTTGGATAATTATCATAAAATATGGTAAAAAATGAAGGAAAAGAGGGTGAAATGAGAAGACATTTTGGTGAGCCAACACAGGTATTTATCTAGCCTTAAGTACCAAGCCCTTATTGCCTGGTTTAACCCATATAGGGATTTCTTTAATTTGCACACATGGTCTTTTTCTTCTAATATTTGGAAATCTTCTGCCTGCTCAATATGCACTTCTTCCTATAGTTCTCCATTTAGGAATTTTTATTTAACATCCATTAAAGGAGACCTTTTGTAGTTGACATCATGATCTACACATGGCTTCCTAATTAAATAGTGAAGATCCAAGATCTGAGATTGACCTCATGATCTTTGCATTTTAATCCCAACAACCCAACCATTGCACCAATGTGTTGGATTGTTAATACACCACTAAAATATTTTCTTTCAATTCAATATCTTCTGCGTGCCTAGAAACGGGAACGGTCCACTGACTTGACCTATTAGCTGGTCATTCTACAAATCGATTTTTATTGAACCAACAACCAGAACTTTGGCACAATTTGCACAATATAGATTGCAGGTTTTGATGAAGGTTGGAGCCTGAACAGGATTTGAAAGTATGCCTCACCATTTTCAAACTGTGTATTTTACCAACGCCACGATATTACTTCTTTGTGCAACAACACATTAAAATAATTTAATTTAATTTTAATTTAATTTTTTTTATATTATGTGTTTGTTTTTTATTAGTTTTTTTGTTATTTTATTAAAATAATAAAAAACAAACACATAAAAAAAAAAAAAAAAAAAAAGAATTAAATTAAAAAGATTCTATTATGGTACATGGACCTCAAAGATCGGTGACTACTACGTCCATGGAATATTTGTACTAGGAAGATCCATCTAAAGGGGTCACTTCATGTTGACTCAACCATGGAGCCTGACCCAGAGAGTGTCGAGAGAATTGATATCGTGACCTATCAATAACAAAGGTTCTATAACAACAAGGGCTCGACCAATTGACCTAACCCTCGAGGCTATGTGTGTGTGTGTGTGCGTAAATTTTTTTATGTTAAACACACACACACATATTGTATTTTTTATTTATGCATTTATATATGGGTGAACCCACAGAGGTTGGTTACATTTTTTTGGCAAGAATGAGGGGTGGGAGGTGAACATAAGCATCTCGAACGAGCACTTTTTAAGTGCTCGATTGAGAAATATTTTAGCCCTTGATTGAGCTCCTATGTAACTTGTGGTTATGTAGGCATTTGATCGAGCTACTAGTTCGATCGAACTTTTTTTTCAAAATTCCCACCAAAACGTAATGGCGTGGATTATTTAAAAAAATGCTTGAACAAGCCTACAGTTGCTCAATCGAGCCTATTTAATTTCTTTAAATTCCTTTTTGCGGTCTGCACAGACATTTTTTGGATAGACTGTGGATATCATTGCTTGACCAAGCAGAAAAATAACTCGATCGAGGAGCCAAAAGACCGATCCAACTAGCCAAAGCTCAACTAAGAAGTGCACAGACCATAGAAACAACTACAAAATGTCTAGTGACCAAGGTAGGTTTTTTTCCATTGTATGCTTCTTCTATTTTTTTCTGCTTGCATATAGAAAAATTGTTAATTTATTAATAAATTAATTAATTTTAAATAAAACCACTGAAGGAAAAACACCAAAAAAACCACCATTGAAAACTATTGCTTAAAACCACCATTGAAAACCATAGAAAGCCACCATAAGAAAACCACCAGTGAAAACCCTAGTTTTTAGCACAAACATTTTTTTATAAGTTCCATGCATGGTGAATATTGTATATGTTTTAATGACGATATTTATATGTTTTTCTAAAAGTATTTTTTCCATAGGATATATCTCATAAAATATAGTTATTTAAAACTGAAAGTTTTATGAAAAATACTTTTCTATGTTTCCTTAGTATCTTGAAAATTTCATGATATGATTTTTTTCCAAATGAAAAAATTAAAGCAAAAATCTTAAAATGATTCATTTGAAACTATTTCTCGAATTAGTCAAGAACCCTAAATTCCATAGGCTGTCTCTTAGAGAGGTTAATGAGCTAGACCCAAGTTGCATTTTGACCACATTGATTCTCAGTCTCCCAAAATTCTTACTAGCTAAAAATTCTTAAAAAACAAACTTAATAATTTTCTAATAACACCTTTATAACACTCATAACTATATAATATTATTTTAATTCATAATTTCGTTAAATATCATATATTAATAAAAAAATATTATATTACTTTTTCATTAACCATATATATTCATCCACGGCCTGGAGTATGCCGTAAAACTGCTTCTGCTTGGCTAAGAGCTCGTCTTCCTCGGACGTAAGGAAACAGGTTAACGGCCCAAGACCCAGAGGCATCTGGCAGGAGTGAGAGCCTGCTCCCGATTACGGACCACCAGCAGGGTTATGCCAGGTGGCGTGGTTTTCCTATTTAACAGTGATGAGTCAAACCCAGCATTCGCGGATAGCAGCCAGAGATGGCTGTCCTCACTGTTGGTTTGACACCTGAGTTGATAGGTTTTACCACCTTCGGAAAAAAAAATAAAAATATTATGTTTTCATTTTCCATATTATAGTTTTTCAATTATATTTTTAATTAAATATAATATAAAATAACTAATATAAAATTATATAACTTACTTTTCAAGACACTAAATTATTTCAATCACAAAGCCATGTATATGGTGTATTCAACCTAATTTTCTTATCCATTACTTGATTCTCTCTATCTACATTAACTATTGTTTAATATGTCTTTAAAAATACAAGACTCTTACAATATATACAAAATAAATAAAAAAAATTACTATACAAAATCACCAATTAGTGTATCACAAATAGTTACCTAAGAGGTATCTACCTATAAACACAATCACATATTACTACCCTATTCTAATCTAAAATGCATAAGGGGTACCCTATTCTAATCTAAAATGCATAAGGGGCATCTATTTGTGCATATTAATATTATAATCTAAATTACATGATATATCTATCTATACATATTAACAAGGGAATTTTGTTTTATAATATGTTTATTAATATTATAATCTAAATTACATGATATATCTATCTATACATATTAACAAGGGAATTTTGTTTTATAATATGTTTATTCATTTAATTTTATTGTTTTTAAATATATTGTTTTTAAATAATGTAGCATTACTTCTTAGTAGATAATCATATTTAACATAGTATTTTTCAGTAATGATTCTATTTTTATTTTAGGAAATTTTGTTAGAAAATATATTATTTATTTAAAACTTAAAGAATTTTATGTTTTTTAATAAAAATATTAATTTTTAATTGAGCATAAATTAAATTAAGATAAATGGTCAGTTAAAAGCTTCATAAAAGTTTCTATGAAAATTCAATATATTGTGTTGTAGTTACTTATGTGATATTTTATGTATTTATGTGATATTTTATGTATTTATTTGAATTTTAGAATTTTGTTTTGTAGAAAGTTTTGTAGGATTATTTGTTTTGTTGATATATATTTGGGAGATAATTTGTGTATCTAACGACTTGATAATTACTTGATAATTATGTATTTATACAGTTGGTGTTGGCATACACATATGTAGGATGATTTGTTCTATTCATATGAATTTTGGATATAACTTGTGTACCCAATGGTTTGATAGTGTCTTGACGGTTATGTATTTGGACATATAATTATATAACAAATGGAAATCATTTGAGAGCGCATACATCATATGCATTATAATATACTACACTAACATCTTCATTAGCTTTGTACAATCATTGAAATCTATTTCTTAAATCTTGATTTCAATTTACTACGTGAATGAGTTAGCATAGTTTTTCATTTTCAATTGAATTATTACACAACATCTATTATGGAAAAGTTATCTCTAGTCATGCTTATAGAGTAATCTTCTATTCTATTTTTGTGTGCTAATATGTTTTAATTCATTCTTGTTATAGTAAAAATGCTAACTACGTTTCACTACAATCAACTATTATCAATTAGAAGTGATCACATTTAACTAAAATTAATATGGATCCCTATTATTGTGATAATATATGTTTGCATATAATTATTTATTATTGAATAAGTTTTTACTGTAGTTAAATACTAACACCAACACATCGTTACAAACAATAGTTACCAAATAGTTTTTCCTATGTCCTTAATTGAACTACTAACAATAGTTACAAAATATGCTTTGAGGAATATTATGTATCTTGTACCATGATTTCTTATAAATAACCTTCCCATCACATCTTATGTTCATTACATTCCTACCAATGAGAAGTTGTGGTCATGGTTCTCCAACATGATAGTATTTAAAAGGAGTAAATTGAAGAAAAATCACATGATATCATTTTGGTTTATACTTTCCATGCCACTTCTAGCATATTTATTAACATTCCTATCCACATTTTGAAGAAAATATTTGTTAAACATGTTTCCACTACTAAAATTCGAATATCTTTCTTCCTTTTTTAAATATTTTATAGCTTATTTTCTAACCATAACTCATTTAACCTTTTTGTATGGCCTCAACATGCCATACATGTCACTTGAGTTTATGTCATTTTCATTTTAAAAATTCCAAATCTATTTCTTAAGGGATTTTTTCTTTCTATAATCTCCTATATCATCATTTACTTACTTCACTCCCTAAAAAAATTCCTTAACATTTTATATGTACTGTCCACCAATTTATTTATTGATGGCATAACCAAAAAATCTATAAACATATCTCCAATCTTTGTATCTTTCACAATTTCTATGTATGTGTTCCTTGCACACACTAAAATACACTACATATAGTGTTTCACCCACAACCTCCTGGACATCAATTATATTTCTTTAGAAATACACATGTTTTGTTACTTAATATATATTTTAATATATTAATATATTAATATAAATATAAACAACCATTCAACTTGTGAATATTTGCATATTATGAATCCATTAAATTATTGTTTGAATTATAGAATTTTTTTAATTATCAATTTTAAATATTTAATTAGATATATATTATTTATAATTTAATATAACAATAGGAATATATTGTTATAAATAATAATTTAAATTTTAAATATTTTTATAGTATAAATTTACTATTTACTTTATTAAGAATGATATTTTTATAAAGTAAAAAATTATATTCATCTTTATGAGAGACCTTTTTTTATAATTTAATATAACAATAGGAATATATTGTTATAAATAATAATTTAAATTTTAAATATTTTTATAGTATAAATTTAATATTTACTTTATTAAGAATGACCTTTTTATAAAGTAAAAATTTATATTTATCTTTATGAGATAGACCTTTTTATTTAGATATTTGTAATTTGTTAATAATAAGACCTTGAGAATTTTTATAAAGTAATATTTTTTATTAAGTAATATTTCTTAATAAAAATTAAATTTATTTTTTATATTTTAAATATGAAAAATTAATTAATTAATTAATATATATCTATATATATATATATATATATATATATATATATATATATAAATTAATGATATATTATGATTTAAGCGTTAAAAAATATTGTATATTATATAGTTATAATGTGGTTATATATTTATAGAAAATGTTAATAAAATATAATATTGGATTTTTTTAAAATAATTTAGAATAAATTATTTTTATAATTTTTCCAATATCACAATTCAAAATTCTTAATCTAATTTAATTTTTTTATATATAATTATTGTATTTAATCTTGTATTTCATAAAAATGTACTATAATACTAAAAAGAATGAAATTTCTTTATTCATTTAATAATGTAAAAAAAATGAAATTTATAAATATATATTTTTTAATATATCTAACTCATCTCTCCATTTATTCTTTATTTCGCACTAGCAAGAACCCCCTTAACTCTAAATGTTTCTTGTAAAATCTTATCAACAATATTGGAAGTAGGTTTCTTAGAAATTAACCTACCTTTAAAAAAATCTTATTGTCCATTGTTCCTTTTACCACCTTTGCCAAAAAGTCTTCATGTTTGTTAGCTACTATCCTCTCTTCCACAATGTCTTCGGTAGCAAGCAACTCCTTTCTTTTAACAACTTTACAGTTTCTCCCACCACATATCCTCCACACCCGGCTCCTGCGCGTGGACCCCCTGCTTCCACACAATCCACCTGTTTGTGATGATTCAAGTTCTAAGGAAAGGGCTAATGAACCCATCAAATTCCCCAATCCCTAAGTCTCATACTAATTAGGTTCGTAAATAAGGCAGAAATAAGAGTTGAATGGAATAGTGCTTCTTTCTTTCAAAGGAGACAACTTATAGCAGCTTATTCGCTGGAGCTCAGGGATAAAGGAAGGGGACACTAGTTTCTTTTAGATTACCTTGTTGAACGTATTCCTACTGAGTTTGATCCTTTTGTGAAAGACAAAATGGAAGATTTCCATATTACCTTAGAATTGGCGAAAAGCATGTCCCCCGCCTCCCCAAAAAACGATATCGAGCAGCAGGGTCAGTAGCTTACCTTGAACCAATTGATCCCATTTCATTATAACCACCAAATATGAGGGCAACAGAGCAAGCGCCAGAACCAGTAAGGGTTGGTTGACCCAGTCCCATCCCGGTCTATCTATAGCTGTACCTCCTAAGCGATTCATGAGCATTTACGATTACTTGCTCCTAGAACTCGAATACACATTATTTTTCGGGCTCCACTGTTATCCGCTATATTCAAATAAGTTTGAGACTAAATCATTTTTCCTCCAAAATATTTTTTACCTCGGCAGATAACATGAAAAAAAAAGGAAGAGTTCTTACGAACTAGTAATCTTCTTCCACCAGAAATAACTCTTTGATTCTGTATGGATGGGTTGAGGTGTCAAGTGGAAGTGCAGTGATGTATGCAGCTGAGGCATCCTAACAGACCGAGAGATTTGAACCTTGTTCCTACATGACCCGATCGATCTGATCGGGGCCTTATTTGCCCCCCAAATTAAGTAAAAAAGAAATAAGTAAAATGAAACTCGCTGAACCTAAACTACCACATGCTCATATATAACTACCACCATAACAAGGAGCCGTAAGGCCGCTCGACCAACGGAAGAGCCATGCCCCTCAAGATGAGTATATAAGGTCTTGGGCTTCCCTCGTCTTAGGTAAGAGGGGCTAATACATACATCGACTTACCTGGTCAATGAATCTAGCTTGGTAGGGTTACTATGTCTATCTTGGTAGGTTTGGTTTGGGGGACACATAATCCTAAATTGACCATACATATGGCATATGGAGAACCTTAAATGAACTTTGACACATTACATAAACTAATAATATCCAACGTCCATCCAATATTATTACATATCATAGTTGAAACCCTCTTTTTCCCCAACCATTGAGGAAAATGATAATGCATTATGGATAACATGAGAAAAGTAGTTCATTCATAATGTGCATGTGTAATTTGAAAAAATAAAAACATGCACAATTTAGTTATAACTAGAAATGACAATGCTTGATATGTGTTTTTGAGATGAGATTGGCAATGTAGTGTAAATCCATACTAGGTCCAAAATTTTAACTATCCTAATGCATGTAAAATCTAAGATTGTAATGAGGTAATTAGTGCTAATAGTGTTGAGGAAGTTAATCACAATAAATATGGTTTCATGGGACCATTGGAGACATGCCTTACTAAGAAATTACCTATTGTTTATTTTCCCTTAGATAACAAGTACCATAGCCTCTAACATGGGTGAAACAAAGCTGGACACAGTGAAAACTGCTTGCAGAGGATAACAAAAAAATGAAACTACGTTTTGAGTATTGCAGTGCTATGATGACAACACACTCAAATTGCAGAAATTAATCAAGTGCATTAAATTTGAAAAAAAAACAAGATATGCATTACACTTTGCTCACCCTGGGGAATTGAATAAGAAAATGAAGAAACCTCGTTGAAATCAATCGCAATGGTTGCACTGAAGAAACAAAACGGAAAATGAAAGCACTATTAAAGTTTTCCCATAGAAAACTGCAGGTAATGTTAGATGTATTCATTAAACCTTGAAATGATTCAATTATTTGGCTGATCCACCCTCCCATGATTGATGAATGGAACGTACTATTTATACAGGGAGGACAATAATGTGACATTTACTGTTTTTTCAAAATATCCAGCGGTATTTGTTCTGTGATGAGTGTGCGGCACTGAACTGCTGCATCATTATGGACGTAACTTCTCCCTAAGAACTCTTTCAGGACAGTCTAGTGCACACATATTAAACCATTGTATTCTTTTCATAAAAAAATACCAGTCTAATGTACAATATCCCGCATCAGGATTCTCTCTTGCACTGGAAATTTATTTTCACTTAATGTACATGACACCATTGCCTGTTTAGGCATCTCTCATTATACTGTCTAGACCATCACAGATGGCCATTTTTTCATTCGAGGACCAGTATTTCCAGCATCTCTCATGATTTTTTGACCATCATCATGCTGTCTATGTACAGTCCGTCGCCTTTTCTGAGCACACTCGATGTATTCTTGAATTGGTGGGAGGCCATGTGTTGATGGTTCACCTGCTTGGCCTCTAATAAGCTGCACAGTAGATATAAAATAAGATAATTATATTTATGTCTAGCTAATGACCACAACTAATGACCACAAAGTAGGTCAAAGAGACTGTAAGATGCTGATTACAATGACCAAAATTTAGTCGGAGTTAATAAGATGAAATTTATCTAAGACAATATATAGCTCTCTTAGACTGCATATTAAAAAGTGAGAGCACACATATTTGATTATAGCAAGATTCAGGTACCTTTGAGGCCCAACGACGTTCAGCGTGTTGACAAATGTCCCTCAAGTCACGCCCTGACATACTGTTAAGAATTCATGGAACTAATCCATTTAGCAGCAGAAAAAATATAAACAACAGGTTGGTAAATAAATGCTTAAAGCTAAATTCGATTATATCAATATGGTGTTTCCTATGTTATAAAACATAACTATTGTGAGGCTAAAGATTTAGAGTGCTCGTCAGATTTTGAAGCACTACACTCTTGAAACATAGTACATTAGATGCCAAAGTCCAATCTGTTTATTGCCCAAAGGATTCATCTTGTAGTAAAACATATTAATTTTAGAGTCATGGTTTTGAGAAATCAGAATGTCAAAAGGGACATAGTCACTCTTTCATAACAAATCTCTCACATTAGGTAAAATTGGATAACCATCCAGATGAAGTTATCAACAACTGCACACGTTGCAGAAAATATTAAAATTCAAACCTCTGATTTCATTTCATATTTTAAATTAAAAACGTTTAACCAAATATCATCCCGATCCGTATTGTTCAGTGCGGGTCCAAATTCATTGAAGCTCAAATTTCATCAGCCAGTCTTAGCAAATTTCTACTTATCTTGACAAGTTTGGTAACGGAGTAACAGATTTGAAAATGGCTTGGAAGACAGACCAGCGAAAGATACAGCCAGTGGATGGTGGGGCTTCACTGATTAGAGGCTGTTTAATTATAAGTTGAAATTATCTACCAGCACAATCAACTCTTCAAAACTAACTTCGAGAGACAGGATAATAATTTTACCAAACACTCTATCCATCCACATTGGCAAGCAGAACAAAAAGCTATTTGCAAAAGACGTCAAATTCCCAACTAAGGACTGAGCTACAAAAGCAACATGAAAACTTCGGAAGAACTTACACCCACATTCTTGTTTTATAACCTTCACTATATAATGGATAGTATTCATATTTCACAAGGAACCTTCATAAACACCTGCTTCGTGGTTGTGGTTAAGGATAATCTACTCGACTACATCAATATCATATAAGCCATGGCAACTTGGCACATAAACCTAAACAGCTTTTTTGGGCGCTCAAATGCTTATATCAGTTGCCGTGAATAACTTAATTGCCTGAATCATGTACACATTAAACGGGTGGTCTACCACACAGCAGAATCTCTTTTCTAGCCTAAAGCATGTGGAATCCATATAAAGGTACGACAAATATACTGCAATATAATGGGGCAGTTTACTTGGCCGTCAACTTCTCTTTATTGTCACTGTCTTCATCTGGAAATAAGCAGGTGTCACAACTAAAACTTGGTTAGTGTACTCTGTTTCCTCAATAGTGTTCCATTACATCCTCCACGGTTGTGGATGCATCCTTTGCATTTCTAATGTAATAGGTTAAGGGAGTTGGGTCCAGTGAATCCCCTAAAGTCCTTGATTTGCAGGGAATGGGATGGGATAGGTGCAATTCAGAACGTCTCCTGTGGCAGGGGTTGTCCCCTTCAAAAGTAGATGATGGGACTTCCCCCAATACCACAGGGAACACCCAACATCTCCTAGGGCCCCTAATGCCCCATCACACATCCAATTATAATATTCGAAATCATTGAAACATTGCCTCTCTCATTAGTAAATCTCAATGAAAATACAATGATACATCCCTACATCATGTGACATGATCCAAAAAAAAAAAAAAAACCCATAATTTGTACTCCATAGATATATGATGCAACAACCTAAAAAGGAACAAACACAAGGAGCAACTGGCCAGGCTTAAATAGCCTAGGTTTCATCTTCTGCTTCTCCGAGTTGAAACAATTTTTCAATTTGATTCGTACGAATGCTGGCCTCAGAGCTGCTGGTAGACTCTTCTGTATCACCAAAAATTATCAGTAACATCCCAGTCAAAACCCACTACAGCTATGCACCCATCCAATAATCTGCCACCTTTGGATTGAGATCTCATGAGTTGTGAGTCCCTTCAAAGATGCAGGAAGCCTTGGATATTGAAGATGCAAGGAGAGCCAGTTCTTCTAGAGGAAGAACGTTCCCCTTGATAGCTGTAGGTGGACCAATTTCTTAGCAACAGAGGAACTAGTAGTCTGAGATAGTTGAATATTAAGCTATTGGACCTTCGGAGTTCCATCCCCATACATCCTCCACTATCCATTCAGGGTCTCTTAGATTAAGTCAATCATCAGGACCTCCACTGGTATCTACAAATGATGGAACTATTGTCGAAGAACTCTAATGTCATGAACAGTGAACTTTTTGCAATAGCTTATCAAAGCCCCTCTTTTACCTTCCAATAGCAAGCCAAGGCATTCACCCAAGCCTCTCCACATATCCATATAGGATTAAGTGCATAGATTGTCACCCTCAATGGTGTGTTTGTAGTATACCATGATCCATCCTGCCTTTATTGAATGATGGGTCAATTCTTCCCCACGTAAAATTCTAATGTGTGATCCCTCTCACAAAATGCAAATATGACTTAACCAACAGGGTCAAATGTCTTGTGAACCTCTACGAGACTAGCTGTAATGAAAATGATCCTTAATAGGAATACAAGCGATAACAAGCAAATAATACATGCAGCAAATTACAAAAATGAAATATTCAGCAAACACCCATATAAAAGTTGTGCAAATGGAGAACTTCTGAGCCATTTTATTATATTTTTGCAAGTCAAATACAATAGATGATGGAATGGTGCACTTGCGCTTGTCTGAAAGGACAAGAAGGACCAAACCCAGGTAGGAAAATGGCTGAGCTGAAGGCTGCCCAGCTGCTGCACCAATCTGCATTGCGCTGCCCAGAAACTGCTGCTTTATTGAAGTTCGAATGGCTGGAAGGTGCACTGAAACTACCCATAAATTTATATGCTTTAAAACTCTGTACTCCTTGGCCAAAACCCAAAAATGGTTTGGCCCAATTTGGACTTCCCAAAATCGCCCCCTAAACAATCCGGAGCAATTCTACACTCACTGCTGCAAATATACGGCTTAGAACCCCACCTCCATTGCTCAGAAAATTATGAATAATTACATTTGGGATCCTTGTCAAAAACCCAAAAAGGATTTTCGCTGGTTTAGACTTCTGATTTTCGACCTCCTTAGAACCTCACCTCAACTCTAGCTGCCAATTTCGACTTGCTGGAAACTCCTTGTAAATCTACCTGAAAACTTCTCCAAAATGCTGAGTTCACCTGTGCTATCCAATCCCTGACTCCCCAAATGATATCTTGGCCCAACTCAACTGCTCCCGAGTCCCAAATACCATGAAAATCTGTTGCGTGACCTCTGCACTGTCCCATAGCTCAACAATTCGAATTGCTAGAATGTTGGTTGTAAAACCCAACAAAAACACTGGTCTAATGCTGCTACCTCAGCTCCCCAACTCTCGAACAAGCAATCAGATCTTTGCTTGCCTCAATCTCCCTCTGCGTGTTTCCAAGCTTCCCAGGGATACGCACTCCTTGCTCTGCATCGGTTGGCGGTGCTATGTAACTGCCCCGAAATTCCTGAAATCCTTGTAAAACTGCCTCTCTAGGGCGGGCATAGATGGTCCCCCGAAGTAGAGGTTGAATCTCCTGCTTGAGAGATTCGTGACTAAACAGCCGGTTGACTTAGCGAAACAACAGAGTGAACCGTGAAGTGATTTTGTTTGCAAGATGTATGAATGAATCCCAAAATGAAAGCTGCTCTCTCCTTATAACTCCTTGGGCCTCCCTGGCCTCATGTGGGCCCCTCCTTCCACATATTCGCCTTTCCCTCCAAGCTATTCGAATGGGCCAATTCGAATTCCCATGTGGGTGGGCTCCCACATTCCACTAGCAACCAAATTATGTTGAATTGCCTCGCAAGTCCCTAAGTCGAAAATGATGGGTTCTCTTCCTTCGCCAAAATTGTACAAAATTGTGTAGTAGTACCCTGTTACAAATGTGTTTGAGAAAAGACATGACAAGCCTCCCCTCCCAAATGTTGCTTGCCTTCAAGCAACCTCAAAGATGGGTGCTCCAATATGTGCTCACCCTCCCAGGTGGCATCCTCATCCGACAAGTTCTTCCAACACTCCAAAAATTGCTTGTCCTCAAGCAATGCCTGAACGAGCATCCTCTCTAACTGTTGCTCCCCACTGTCATTGCAACATGTGCCAGGGTCCTAGATGTGCCACTGAATCGTCCATGATCTCAGCACTGTCCTGATATGAAAGAATCCTTCAATACCAGGATCCTAGGCCATCCTATCCAACATAAAGCTCCCCTTGCTCCACTCACTATCCTGCCCAGTGCAAGTACCAAAAGTCCCTTGCTCCATCAGTGACTCACTAAAGTCCAATGGAAGATTTGTATAATCTTCCCCTGCAATCGTCGACACATCCCTAAAGGTTATTGAGTTGTGATGCCCCAATTCCCTGCCAGTTCCAGAGTGGTGCCACCATGCTGACGTTGCGCTACTCTGACTATGTCATACTCCCCATTGTGTGCAGATAGTATACTCCTCTCTTGGAACTCAATGGTGGAACACTGAAAGAGGTGAGACACATCCTGCCTGGGCATCTCCATGGCACCAAGGCCTACCCATCCAAATCTAACTCCGAACCTATGCAACAATAGAGAATGTCTGCCTCCCCATATGATGAAACCCTCTGTGAACCCCCATGTGTCATCCCAAGAGCGAACTATATCACTCTTTGCCACGACTCCGCTCATCACGAGTGATCTATCGATCAACTAAATCCCTGCATCCCATAGGCAAACCTACTGCGGCATAGCCCTGACAACTGATGGAATCCCTTTGGCCCTCATCTCTAGTCCCTGCATGCCACCCATATATAGGCTCCATACATCATGAACTAATTTGAGGCATGCTAAACTGTCCGGTCCCTGGCACTGTGTAAGGAAACCACGTGTGCCAAATAGCTACCCCCTGAATGCAACCAATAGATGGGTATCTGATACGCGCAATCGACTCAGTGTATGCAGATCCATCCTACTCCTGCCAACCATCGCCACTGGTTCGGCTACCTGCCCCCTGGAGAATGTGTCGATACAATGTCGGGAACCCAGATACATACTGGACAACTATCTCAGCCGTACACGGTATCCTCTGCTCATGCATGGTCTAGACATGCCCTATGGAAAGAGTGAAACATGTCTCCCCTGTGATTAGCTCCCTAGGCATAGGATCAATGATGAATGATATGCCATTCCTGTCGGTGATCACCTCATCCCTCGACCTGTGGTTGTCAACTCGCACACCGACTCAATGCCCCCACTGAGAAGTCTCCCCTCTATCGCACCAAGTGTCATCCAAATATCTTGGGTGAGCTCCCCGTCCCCTGCTGCTCGTGCCCAGAGTGTCAAAGGACAACAACCAGATCGCCCGTTCCTGTAAGTGATGTAGAAGAGGGTCAGGCGTGTGAGTCCCCGTGGATACCATCAAGTATCGCTCATCTGTGTCCCCATCGATCCTGGGTGAACTACACCCAAAGGTATGCCCAGTATCTTCATCCATGGGTGTCCCTGGAGGCAACACTCCAAGACCTCGTTGTGCAGCACCATATGCCTTTGCATACCACTGATCATCCCAGTACTCTTGGACATGCCACTATACACCGCGGCCTACCCCTGTACACTGCTGGATACCCTCGGCTACAACTATGCCATCCTGTACCGTCCTGCTTCCTACCTATGTCACTACACCTGTCACTCCCTGCATGTACTCACTGCAATGTGAGGCACTCCCACTCCACAACGTAGTCCAACACACTACAACACACCACCATGCATCTCCATGCCCACCTGTAGACCACTGCTCAACACTAGATGCTCCCACACATCCCTGGATATGATGGCCTAGAGCTATGTCTCTACGTGTCAGGCCACACCCGATCAGTATCATCACCTCCACCATCGCATCATTATCCCTGTCGATGAATGGATCTTCCCTCCAAATCCCCCTTGAGGGATCTGAGAAGTGACTCTCCCTATGTGTCAACAGTGATGCCACCACTGCTCCGCTCCTCTGCGTCCTCTGTGCCCCACACAAAAGTGAAGAGCCCCCAGCTCCATGCAAGGCACCGTCTGGTGGCTTGCCAATGCCACCTCCTTCGACAAACTCCTGCCAGAGTATGTTGATCACCCAGTGATCCCATGTACAAATGCCATACCAAGAAAACCAAAAGAGTCTGTCCATAAACTGGTCGACCACTAGTGCTGACCGAGACTCCCCTAGCGAATGTGCATGCTCAACTGCTAGGTCAACTGCACCATCCCAGTTGTAGTCAACCAGCATACATGGGAAATGATAGGTGGTCCCTCCGGGATCCCAATGCCAATCAGGGCTTCTAGCATCCCCAGTGCCTGGAAACCCCTGTTGAGCTCCACCTAGATCCACTACCATCTCCATAGTCCACTCCACTGAGTACCAACTCAGAATCTCTCGCCACCCAACCCCAAGAGAGGGATCAAATGCACAAACTCCCGCACATAGAACAACCCCAACATGCGGGTGTTGCACCTTGTGCAACTTAGGTCGTCTCATCTCGCTATCCTGGTCAATACATACAATCTAACTAGGTAGCTCTGTCTTCCTCTGTCCAATGGGCCAAGGGAACCTAACAGTGTTGCCATCCCCATCTATGTATGCCCAAAGAGGGCTGCTCTCATGCTCCAACGTGCACACTAGCTGCACCAGTAGGGAATCCCACTACTCCCCAACGTGAGTCAATTTGGTCGTGGACTTGGCACAAACCACTCTCATGCTCTCCAGCTCCTCATTCTGCCACAGAATCGCCTCTCGCACTAACGCGGCCTTCATTTTTAATGCTAGAAGGTCGGCCTGAAATTGATGGAATTGTCATGGGCATCTACCACTTGTAAACTTGATCACGGCTCCAAATACCTCAGCAATTGTTGGCATCTCGTCTAGGGATGGCACCCCCTCAACAAATGGCTCTATGCGAGTAGGCTCTATCCTCTCCACCAAGGTGTCAATTGGGGCTATCAAAGAGGTCTCTAATAAAGGTGACTCCTGCGCCACACCGGGTATATCGATGTGCTCCTCACCATCCTGTGGGCTCTCAGCATCATGCTCAACCTCCTCCTCAGGCTCCTGATATCTAAAGCCAGGTCTCCACCAGCAAAAGTGCCCCTTGGTCTCACCCTCTAACTATCTTTGTCCTATTTGCTCCTTTTCAGGAGATCTGGTGCCCTGATCTGGTCGACTTTCCCCACATGATGTAGATGGTTGCACCCCCACGGCCTGCTCACCTCTAACGTCTTTGTTGTAAGGGTGAGGATGGGTTTGGTCTGTCACCCTCAACTAGGCCAACCTCTCATCGTCCCAATGAATTCTACTGTAGAATTTCTGCATACTAGATTTCCCTTGAGCCATGGGTTTGTCTCCAATTTCACCCATCACTATGCACTCATACCCAAAGCTTCTATGATCTTCTGGCTAATTTCCCACAACTGGGCCAAGATCATGCTCTGATACCACTGTAATGATCCTTAATAGGAATACAAGTGATAACAAGAAAATAATACATGCAACAAATTACAAAAACGAAATATTCAGCAAACACCCATATAAAAGCTACAAATGGAGAACTTCTGAGCTATTTTATTATATTTCTACAAGTCAAATACAATAGATGATGGAATGGTGCATCTGGGCTTGTCTGTAAGGATAAGAAGGATCAAATCCAAGTAGGAAAATGGCTGAGCTGAAGGCTGCTCAGTTGTTGCACCAATCTGTACTGCGCTGCCCAAAAACTACTGCTCTACTGAAGTTCGAATGGTTGGAAGGTGCACTAAAACTACCCAGAAATTTATATGCTTTTAACCCTGGACTCCTTGGCCAAAACCCACAAAAACCCATAAATGGTTTGGCCCAATTTGGACTTCCCAAAATCGACCCCCAAAGGCACTATTCAATCCCCAACAATTCTACATTGTCTGCTGCAAAGATACGGCTTAAAACCCCACCTCTGGTGCTCAGAAAATTATGAAACTTTATATTTGGGATCCTTGTCAAAAACCCAGAAAGGATTTTCGCTAGTTTAGACTTCTGATTTTCGACCCCCTTGGAGCCTCACCTCAACTCTAGCTGCCAATTTCGACTTGCTGGAAACTGCCTATAAATCCACCTGAAAACTTCTCCAAAATGCTGAGTTCACCCGTGCTATCCAATCCCTGACTCCCTGGATGATCTCTTGGCCCAACTCAACTGCTCCCAAGTACCACAAAAATCTGTTGTGGCCTTTGCGCTGTCCCCTAGCCCAACAGCTCGAATTGCTGGAATGTTGGCTTAGCTGGCTGTAAAACCCAACTCCCCAACTCCCGGACAAGCAATTAGATCTCTGTTTGCCTCAATCTCCCTCTGTGTTTCTTGGCTGCTGAGGAATACACACTCCTTGCTTTGCATTGGTTTGTGGTGCTATGTCACTGCCTCGGAACTCCTAAAATCCTTGTAGAACTGCCTCTCTAGGGCAGGCACATATGGTCCCCCGAAGTAGAGGTTAAATCTGCTGCTTGAGAGATTCGTGGCTAAACAATCGATTGACTCAGCTAAACAGCAGAGTGAATAGTCAAGTGATTTTGTTTGCAAGATGTATGAATGAATCCCAAAATGAGAGTTGCTCCCTCCTTATAATTCCTTGGGCCTCACTGGCCTAATGTGGGCCCCTTCATCCACATATTCGACTTTCCCTCCAAGCTATTCGAATGGGCCAATTCGAATTCCGATGTGGGTGGCCCCCACATTCCACTAGCAACCAAATTAAGTCAAATTGCCTCCTAAGTCCCTAAGTCGAAAATGATGGGTTTTCTTCCTTAGCCAAAATTGTGCAAAATTGTGTAGCGGCACCCTGTTACAAATGTGTTTGAGAAGGGACATGACACTAGCAGAACCCATAGTTTTAAAAACCAGCCAGTTTGGACTGGTAATGGGTCAAACCGACAGGGTAGCGAAGTCCAAACATCGAACTAGCCAACAAACCTGGTTTGGGGACTGTTTGGTACCAGTTAGACACCAAACTAGCTAGTTTGGTACCTAACTAGTCCAAACCTGCCATTTCAACTAAAAACCGGTCTAGGTCATTAAATGCGCACATGGTCATTGATATTGATGTCATGGAGTTGGTAGAGGGGGAGGTGGGGCTGATCCCTATGCAAATTTGGTAGTTGAACCAACAGCTGAAGGAAGTGAACCACCAAGCATGGCACATAGTGAGGAAAGCACTAGTTGTGCAGGTCAGCTAACTCGTGCTTCTAGTTCTGCTAGGCCTAGTGTTACCGCTAGTGCTGCTACTGAGCTTACAGAGGAGTTTAAGGAGTCCTCAGACTTTGAGCCAGATGATGTTTATGTAGCTCTTAGTGATGATCCCATGTCTAGTAGTTGTGATGAATTTGATGAGTAGTCATATTGATCAGTGATTTGTAGTAGGCCAATGGCCTAGTAGCTTGACTTGTAGTAAGCCAATGGCCTAGTAGCTTGAGTTGTAGCATTGGTTTTGGATTCTAGAGGCCATTTCGAACCTTATTGATTATGTATTTTGTTGATGATATGTATTGTACTCAGTGCCATTTTGATATATGCACCCTTACATGGTATATAGTTTATCAAACTTTTCATATTTTGTCTCTAATGATTTGGAATCATAGTTTGAAATCTTAAAAATAAATCATTTTATTTATTTTCAATTTCAGTGCATTGAGTCCAGTTTGATTTGGTTCTGGTTTGAACCCCAATTTGATAAGTGGGCCAGTTCAAAACCCAATTCCGGTTTCTACAACCATGGCAAAAGCTATGTCTACATAGAGGATGAGCTCTCCTATAGAGGACGTGAATCTAACTATGTGTTTGCAGTCAACGCTGGCTTTCCCTGCCAACCAGGAGGGTTTCAATTTCAATTACAGATTGTTCGAGGGTTTATTTTGAAGGTGTCAAATTCTATTTGTCGGAGTATATTTTTCTATAGGTTAACTTTGAAGAAACCAATGTTACGACAATCTGTTGCAGAAGGAAATTCTTACAAATTCAAAGCATGATTTTGGCCAGCTGTGGGTTAAAATGAAAGTTGTCATATTGTTCTTAAAGAATAAAACAGCCAAGTTCGAGGGTTAACTTTCTTAATCTATTTGGCAAAGGTTTTGTAGGGGCTTTCTCTTATTTGAGTCGGTGATTTCGCAGTGGGTTTGCAGGACTGAAGCATTGTGTTATGAATTTATCTTATTTGGAGCAGTGCGCAGAGTTGGGCAGATAGGGGAATTTGCACTAATTGGGGCTTACAAGGTCAACTGAAATTTTCCCAAGATTTTTCTGGAGTTTTCTGGGTTTTATGAGAGAAGTCCGTGGTTGAAGTTTCAGAATTTTCCGGGCAGTATTCGGGCTGGGAATCAACATTCCTTTAGCAGTGGAAAACTGGGTTATTCACACCACTTGGTGGGTTTGACCTTGGCTTGGAGTTAAGCCAAACTATTTATGGGTTTTTATGTGTTTGGTGTGAGGAGCCTTAGATTAAATTTTAAGAATTATTGGAGCAATTTCTTGAAGTCAGCTTTCCATGTTAGCTATATTGGTTGTACCAACATGTAAACCCCAGTTTATATATTATAATAAAAGCTGAGATTATTCTTGCTCATCTTATTATTTTGTAGTACTCTATTTGCTACATTTTTACATGACAATGTTCTGTTAAATAAATGGAAATTTTGTATGATGCATTTGTTGAGTTAAATTCTGAGAATTTGCCAACATATTTTTCATTTGGGATATTACAGTGGTAACAGAGCCCGGATTTCCTGCCAGCCTGGGTTTTTATTGCAGAGCAATTCGTGGGTTATTTTTGAAGCCAAGTTCAAGGGTTTATTTTGAAGGTGCCAAATTCTTTTGCCAAAAAAGCCAAATCGTTGTTGAGGAACACCTTGACTTGATCTATTTATCAATTGTCGCATCCTTAAGAAATGATCAACAAATGTCGCCTACATAATAATTGTACGACAAATTAAAGAATGAAAGATTATAATTTTCTCAAGGGCCGTATTTAATCAAATATCATTTTGAAATTGAAAAGGGCCAAAGTTTTATTATCGCCCTGCACGTTTAATTATTTGGCAAGCCGCAAAGGTTTCAAGGAGAATATTTAAAATTTCGTGACCGCAATTCTTCCTCTGATCAAGTGTTCTGAATGACGATCCTCACTAGATTTCGAAATTGGACCTAAACTGAAGTCAAGTTTGTAGGAAAGGAAGAACGAGTCTCTCTTGTAGCCCATGAACAGTCCCATTACTTTCATGTGGCACAATTTCTGGTTTGTTCGTTGTTGAGTGAGGGTTGTGCTCTGAGGGCTGAATTTGTTATATGATGAAGCATATATAGAGTTTGAGTTTTCTCTTGTTCTGGTTGGACAATTTCCTCACTTAGGTTGAGTTTCGTTGAGGGTGAAGCGCGATCGAGACACCTTATTTTGGTTACTGGAGGAGCCATTATTTTTGGGTCGTATTCTTGCTTGTTGAGAACAAGTTTATGTATGGTTTTGGACCACAATAATCCCTGTGCCTGTGGCTGAATTTATTTCCTAAAGAGCACGATTTTTGGTTCATTCACTGTGTAATATCGCCGATTTCCTAAGCTACTTAGGAGGCATCACATTTTTTATCAATTTTGACTTTGGCAACAATTTTTCATTTTTGACTTAAGAGAAAGGGAGATATTGATTTCTTGTTGGGTTGTGGGGGCCACACACCAAGGGAATACACACTCCCTTAGGCAACATGCACTTATGGAGAGAGAAAGAAGAGGGAAACGAACTAGTGGAGAATGGGTCCCACAAGGGGAGGAGAAGGGAAACAAGCATAAATAGAAGGCGAGGGCCACCATTTGGGGCCTTTTGAATATTTGATAACTAAACTAATTGCTTGAGCTGCTCAGCCAAGTCAACATCGTGCTGCTTAGCACAAGGGATTTCCGGGCGGAAATTCCAACTCTCTCTTTGGTGAACCTCGAGTGTCACCCTAGGAGAGTCAATTGATACACCTTGGAGCCACTTTGGAGCTGATTGCAGGGGTCCTACAGATTGTTTTGTGTGTGGCTAGGATGTAGTAGAGGAATTCACACCCCTTGGAGGAGATAGTTGTAGTGGGTGTCAGATTCTGGGAATTTCGGGAGTGTTTTGTCTTGCTTTCTGCTGAAGATTTCAGGGTGATCTGCAAGCCAAAACTTTGGCAATCCTACAATTCGATATTTTATTTCATGAAGCTGCACAGAGGGTACATGGCTGGGCTTGCACAGGCCTTGGAGGAGTTGGGTTAGTGTGGAATTGGAGACTAGTTTAGGCATTTAAGTGGGATATTTTGGTGGTGCCTTCAGTAAGAATTGGCACCTAAATTGCATAGCTTTTCCAGAGAGTGCGAATTTCTGGCCAAAGGAGGACTACGCACTTCTTGAGGGGTTCCAGGATTGCTTGGATTGGGGCCAAACCATTTCTAGGTTTTGTTGGGCTTGCTGAGAGAGGGGACCAACTCAAACTTCAGAATTTTCTGAGCAAATTCGAGGCCAGTTTCCCAATCTATTTCTAGCAGCAAGAGCAAAAAATTTCTGGGCCAACTCAGAGTTTTGAGACGAGACCTTCTAGCACTTGAGTAGCAAGATTACAACCTGGGTTTTGCTTTCCTTGTTGTAGCAAGCCCAGGTTCCTCTTTTCCAACTTATATGTACTCTTATTGGCTCTAAAATTAATAAAAAGATTCAGAATTTAGTGTATTTTCCTCTGGTGTTTTAATTTCTTGTTCATGTGTTGAAATTTTAACTAATGTTATAGTGCATGTTTTGTTAATCACTTAATATTTCCAATTAGGAATACTACACGACGCACGCTAGCTGTAGGGACGTGTTACATGGCAAGTAGTTATTAACAGTTCAGAGCAAGCGATGGCTGCTATTTGTGTTGACACACTCATGGATTCATCCTTCCCTTTGTACGCAGAGCTCTAGAGAGCGGTCATTAAGGAGTTACAAGTGTTGGACTGATAACCTGTACATTGAGCCATTTCTGGATAGTGTTACTGGAGGAAGATCTACAATACATGTACAAATTCGTGCACATAAACACCCTGTCCAGGGAGGCATGATGTTCAAGATTGTCATCTGAATCAATGTTCCAGGCTGAAGATCGTCATTTAATTGAAGGCTGAATTCACTGTCAAGTTATCCTCTACAATCTGGGTTGTCGAAAAGATGAGAACTGTTGGACATGACAGATTAGAGATTCAACTAATTGAGGCCGTGAGACATACCTTTGTCTACTGGTGTGTTTGAAGGGATACTAGACCAACATCGTGCCAGTTATTGCTGAGTGTGGGTACTGTGGGATTGTTTTACTTTGTGGGTCAGAATATTACAAGAAGCAGAGGTGAGGAAGTCGTATTTATTAGTCTTGAGCCTAAGAGACACTTTCTGCTAGTTGTGTGTACTACCAGCGATTCAAAGTGGCTGTCATAGTGGAAAAATCTGCATAGGAGCATTGGAAAACAACTATCTAATCTCGATGTTGTTGGAGCCAGATGTTACCCACCACCTATGGGTAGTATGAATAGGAGAAATTTTTTATCCTAGATGATCCTTGGCCAACAGCCACCAAATAGCTCGATGTGTCATTATCTCTGCCACAAGAGCTAGCCATGTCGTCCCTCGCTCATCTGTTATGATCGTATGTTTGAAGGTGGGCCTACTGACCTCAGAGGTATGGCTTTTCATTGGTATAGTCGAGTAATTTTCCTTACTTATCATGGACACATTTGGGCATGGATTGGTGGGGGGATTCGACGGAAAGAGTGGGCTAGGTCTGTGCTCTTGTCTCCTCTGCCCGATTCGGTGGTTAGCCTTGTATCCTAGTCCCATGGGATCACCATTACTGGCCAATAGCTTTAGGGTTGGCACTACATAGGAAGTCCCAATTTTAGTTGTGTGGTCCCGCTTCCAGACACCATATACATCACTCCTCTCCGCTCATTTTAGCCCTATTCATCTCTTTTACCATCTGGGTCCACATGTGTTCATTGGGTCCACATAGGTTTAGCCTGCCCCTCCCCTCGTCCACAACCTTGGGTCGGACCTGGAACAATGCCCTTGAGGTTGATGCAATTAAAAAAAAAAAAAGCATAATTTGGCCACTCTCAACAGGAAATGTACCATAGAATGCAAAAGATGGTTGGGACATACAAATTTAGCACGTGGGCAAAAGCCAAACATGAGCTCTACCCCTTATTTATGGCCATCACCCAGTTTGTATGGGCCTTAGATGAACCCCCTCCACATTAAGAAACCCATGATTTTCCCCACCCCCAGTGGGAAATGAAATGCCCCACCTTAAAAGGGGGTATCCACTGCTATACTTTACACATCATGCTCTCATCCCCTGGAGCCCCAAGTAGTGAAGAAAAAAAATCAATCAAAGGCAAAAGGCATATGAAGAAGGGTGGAAAAGCAAAGGTCGAGGTAACTCATCTACTACGATTTGCTCCCTCCTACACTCATATACACAAGAGTGGGCTTCCTTCACCATAGCTACCCTTGTACCATGACATGTGGCCTGGAGCATTCCCCTGATCCCCACTCTGTTCCATCACTATATCTCATGCCACCTACCACCTGAGGGATGTGCCATGGACATGTCACCCCTTTTAAAGGTTGAAACCACTTAATAGGGTCCTTGGTTAACCCCCTTATTGAGCCTGGAGACACTTGTGCATGCCAAAGCCCACTATGGAAGGGCATGCCACTATGAAGTGCCCCATTGATTCCATGATTTATAAGTTCTTTTACTTGATTATTCTAATAATTTGTTGTATTGGAGGACAATGGAACACATTGGATCTTAAGCAGGATTGTAGGTGGGTCTACATTTGGGGTTTGGTCTCCCTATATGGGGTCCAAGCGCTCCAGAGGGCCACATTGGCACTTGGGTGAGCGTTGAGAGCCATGGGACTCCACCATAGTAGAGAGTACTTCATGGATCCCCAACACCACTCAGTGATGGCTCGCGTTCCACCTTTTGGATGACGATGATGTTGAAAAACCTAAGGGCATAAAGAAATTAGCTTGATTCTTCATTACATGATAACAATTTGTGAAGTTTTTAAACAATTTATCATAGTTAGATGTTCCATTCATTATTAATGTATTTGACTACTTCATCAAACTGCAACCAAAAACAAAAGAGACAAGAACACAAATGATTTGGCTTTCTGTTAGGGCCAAAACCTCTCCCTCTTGGAGAGGAAAACCCACGTGTATATTCTTCTTATAGAGATTCCATTGACGAATACCAAGACCATGACCCTTGACACAATCTGCCTCTCCAAGACCAAGACATCAATCCTCTTCATGACACTGCTGAGATCATTATCTTTGCTGCACTTACTACTGCTGCAACTTTACTGAGATCATCCTTGCTCCTCCTTCATTGACATCATCATTGATGTACCATCATTGAGGTCACCATCATTGTGATCTTTGTCACTTCTGCTACAACATTAACTTCATAACTACAACAATACCATGATCTTCACTACTGCTGCAATATCATGATCTTCACCACTGCAATTAAGACTACAATGATAACAGAGATAATAGTGCCAAGAGTGTATGCCGCTCTATCCGAGATCCCTTATCTTAACCAAGATCTAACACCTACAGGTATCTAGTATACATGTATCTATATACTGCCTCCTCATTCATCACGTGATCATCAAGATCTTTACATGTGATATGCTTGTTGTGACAGATCTGTATACTAGGCTGAGAATGTAATTCCTTTCACTCTTGATCACTCTTCTCATTATGTCGAGACTACATCATTACTAGGAGATACATCACAACTATCCCATGTGCCTCGACTGCCACCGAGATCTGATGCAAAGACTGTTTCTTACTATGCCGAGATTATCACTGCACCTACACCCCAAACAAGGTGCAGTCAAACCTTAGGTGCAAGTCTGTTTCTCCTCCATGCTTGATTGCGGATCCCTGAGGTATGATCCTCCTTGATTGCGACTTCTTTATCCTAGTCCTTGTCTACTTGCGGTGGCATAAGATTACTTTCCTGCACCTTGATATCTAAGAGAAATGCGAGATATGTTCCTGTTCCATTAGCCCGAGGTCAAGACTGCATCTAAACCCCAAACGAGGTGCAGTCAAGCCCTAACTGTGACTCTGCTCCTCCACACGAGATTTCAGAGCTTTCCGAAAATTTCTTCTGTGTTTTTCGTTGACCCTTCATGGGTATTTATAGTGGTCATCCCATATATGCAAGCCGATATGAACTTTCGAACCGACGTAACCCTTTCTTAAAGCCGACATGCCATATATTTATTTATTTAATTTATTTTGGAGTCGACATTACATTCCTTTGTTTTTTTGCTTGCAGATTTCAGTGAGCTTGCTCTTGGAGGGTTGGTTTGACACCAATATATTTTACATAGGCTCTAAAGGAGCTTCTCCATTCATGAAATGACTCTTTGACATAATAATAAATCCTAAAGACATCAAGAAGAAGTCTTTTACCTAGAGACACTTCTTGCTCATGAAACCCATGTAGCAAGATTACAAAAATAATTTATTTCCTTTTATTACATCAAATACAAAGATCATGTCATTATGAAGACCGAACCTAGTTACACTTTCTTCAACAAATGATGCACTTGGTTCACTTTGCCCAACTGGTTCCACACTTGCACCATACACTTGGCAAATGTTCTATGGTCCAGATGAGGATGATGCACTTGGTTCACCTTGCCCAATCGGCTCCACACTTGCACCATACACTTGGAAAAAGTTCTAGGGTCCAGATGAGGATGTGTCTCACGGCAGGAGACAAAGGGAAGGGGCCGAAGGGCTTATATCATCATCCTAACCCTTACAAATGGTTCGCATGCATCATCTATCCACTTGGAGATGCCTGAAGATGTCCTTGTGCCCCCACACCCACTTGGGAGTGTTGATTTGGGGTAGCATCGGATGTGCTCTAGCCACGAAATTTGGTGGAGAGGTTGGGGAACATGAGATCTCCAATACCCAAAAAGGGTTTGGGCAGATTCTAAACAGTTCAAGAGAGATTAAAATAATTAATATTTTTAATGGAGTCCCCAAGTCTAAACTTAGGGAAATTAAAATATTAATGTAGATTAATATGAAACTGTGTTAGAATGGTCCAAAAGACAAGGATCAAGTCAGATCTAATCTTAATTGTTGATTAGGAACTTAATCTCTGTCATTGATATGTCAGCGAGAAAAGTATAAGAGGCGGCTTGAGGGTCACTTAGAGAGTACACCACAGTGATCAATCATTCTATTCTCTAGAGCAGGGCTTGCTAAGAGAGATAGAATCAGTGATCGGAGTTGCAGCTGAGGGGCACTGAGTATAGAGAGACAGAGAGGCAGAGATAGTGCTGGGAGAGCAGTGCAGGAGCTAGAGAGAGTAACGCAATAGCAGCCAGGGCTCACGGAGGGCCATGCAGAGGTAGCCGGGAGCTGTGCAAAGCTTCAGAGAGGCCAGCGTTGCTGACGCAAAGGGCCAGAACGATGACACAGACCTATTCAAGGTGACGCAAGACCAGCGCTGGGCAGAGAGGGGTTGACGCAGTCCAGAAAGGTAGACGCTGGGGTTTCTGGGGCAGATTGGAGTTGAGGAGCTGACGGAAGGATTATCCAAGGTTTTAACCGGGAAATTTGTCTTAGAGTGAGAGGTATTATTGACAACGAAATTCTTTGTTGGGTAGGCTTGGCACCTAGATTGTACTCTGATATTGCTTAATAAGAAAACCATCATATCGCTGCACCGGTTTTTAAACATTGGGTTTTTCCAGGGACATTGGTCCAAAAATAACGGTGTCATTTGGTGTGATTGTTTTTGTTTCCTTCAGTTGTTGATCTATAATATGTTGAGCATGCACTAGTGTTTATTTTTAGTATTTACATTGTAAATAACTTGTTAAGTAACAGAACAAGTAGGTAGGAATAAACCAGATAAAGTGCATGGAAGGTTTCTAACTTGTAGGCTTAGAAATTAAAACATGGTCTCAGAGCGTGATTGCAGATCACGGGAGGACTGAGGACATCAACCGAGCGGAGCAATAGCAGCAGAAAACAATTGTCCCGAGATGACAGAAGTTGTTTCTAGCAGAGCAGCAACAAGGGAAGGGTGACGTAGTGATTGCGTCATCAAGGGTGAGCCAGGAAGAGGCAGCGCAAAGGCTAAGGAAGGCAAAGGGAGCCTCATGCAGAGCCACGTAGAAGCTAATAGGGCTAACGCAGTTGGCTAAGGAGGTCGGGTTGCTAGTGTTAGGATTGCGCAAAGCCTAGGAGCTCTCACCTTTAGGTTGCTAGGGTTTAGAAGGCTGTGGGAATATTGCAGAGTAGAGTTGGTGAGGTACTGTAGTCAGAACAGTACCTGACAGGGCAAGACCA
The DNA here is from genome assembly GCA_031772625.1 of Pinus tabuliformis. Classification (NCBI taxonomy): domain Eukaryota; kingdom Viridiplantae; phylum Streptophyta; class Pinopsida; order Pinales; family Pinaceae; genus Pinus; species Pinus tabuliformis. The sequence goes on from CM062816.1 coordinate 869,994,046, forward strand.
AGAAGAGGGAGTTGCTATCGAGGGTTTCTAGCTGAGAAACCCGAATCAGTGGTGCGGTTGCACAGACGATCAAAGTAGGGGGCATCTCGACATCGGCATGAGGATTTCCAGGAGGGAAATCGAGATTTAGAGGGAGTCAGATCGATAAATTCCAGGAGGGAAGTAGAAGCGCATCATGGTACTACACGGAGTAAGAGACTAGGATAGACTGGATGGAGCATCGAACTTCGTAGTCTGGAAGGCCAAAATCTTATCTGTACTTGACAAAAATTGTGTCAAGAACTTCGCCTTGAAGATTATAGCCATCCCAGTGGACCCAAATGATAACGACAAGTACGAGGAGGCAATGGCAAGGGCCAAGAGCATCATCCTTGACGGGGTCAAGGAACATGTAGTACCACACATTGCCGAGAAGGAAACAACATATAAGATGTGGGAGCCCTCAAGAAATTGTACTAGCATACTTCTGTGCAAAGAAGAATGTTACTAGAGAATCAGTGAGGTCGTATCACATGAAGAAGGCAAAATCGATTGACACCTTCCTCTGAGGACTGAATGAGATCCGAGATCACTTGACTACTATAGAAGCCATGCCGGATCAAGAATTGATGGTGAGGACAACGCTGAATGTTGTCTCAGAGGACTGGGTGGTGTTTGTCCAGAGTATACTGGGCAGAGGGACACTTCCACCTTGGGATGAGATGTGGGCGGCTCTTCGCCAGGAAGAGATCAGACGACAGTCAAAGACGGGTAGCAGCAGCAAGGGGATCAAAGTCAAGCAGGAGCAGGAAGATGTTGCCCTAGTATCTGAGGGAAAGTAGGAAAAGTGGAAGAAGAAGGTTCTCTCCAAGATCAAGTGCTTCCACTGTGGGGAGTTGGGTCATTATGCAACCCAGTGTCTAAAGAAGAAGAGTAAGGCAGAGTCTTCCGAGACAAAGGTAGTGCCAGCAAGGGCAGAGAAGGAAGTGTTGACAAATGATGACTGTGCTATTAGTGCACACACACCACTTGGGCGGAAGTGGGGAAACATCGCGTTGTAGTCAGGCAGACTACAGGCGATGAGGGGTAGGATCCTTGAGGTACCCAGCCTCTTGGATTAGACCTTGCTACAGGAGCCCCGAAGAGGAGTAGCAGGACTGGCTGATGTGGGTAGAGATGGATGCGGATGGAGCGACAGAGAGAGCTACAGTGCAGGAGTCCCAAGACAGCACAAGGCTAGCAGGCTGCAATAGTGCGAGAGGCACAGGAGTTGCACCAGTGCAGGATGGCACAAAGAGGTGTGCAACAGTGTGAGATGTAGGGAGTTGTTGCAGCAGCACAGAGATCAGAGAGGGAGCACTTGTTAGCAGCAGAGGGAGCTTCAGCATAAGGAGGCTCTCTAGCCCAACAAGGAGGTTAGAGTTGGGAGATCAGTTACTTAATTCTCAGTAACTGAGTTGCAGTGCAGCAGTGGGCAACACAATGCAACATGATGAGAGGAGGTGTAGTGCAGATGCAGTGCTGGGAGAAAGGACCAGCAGCAGCACGGATGCAGAGGGAGCTGTCGTATAGATGCAGCAGTGGCAGTGGCAAAACCATGGGCAGCAATATAGGATACAACAGTGCAGAGGATGATGGGCAGCAGGCCTAGTATCAACACAGGGACCGATGCCAGATGATCAGGTTGATACTCAGTGAGGAGTAATACTAGAGCACGCTCCTCGCTAAGAGGGAGTGCTGATTTGTGGTAGCATCGGATGTGCTCTAGCCACGAAATTTGGTGGAGAGGTTGGGGCACATGAGATCTCCAATACCCAAAAAGGGTTTGGGCAGATTCTAAACAGTTCAGGAGATATTAAAATAATTAATATTTTTAATGGAGTCCCTAAGTCTAAACTTACGGAAATTAAAATATTAATGTGGATTAATATGAAACTGTGTTAGAATGGTCCAAAAAACATGGATCAAGCCAGATCTAATCTTAGCCGTTGATTAGGAACCTAATCTAGGTCATTGATATGTCAGCGAAAAAAGTATAAGAGGCTTGAGGGTCACTTAGAGAGTACACCAAAGTGATAAGTCATTCTATTCTCTAGAGCGGGGTTTGCTAAGAGATAGAATCAGTGATCAGAGTTGTAGCTGAGGGGCAATGAGTACAGAGAGACAGAGAGGCAGAGATAGTGTCGGGAGAGCAGTGCCGGAGGCAGAAAGAGTGACGCAGTAGCAACCAGGGCTCATGCAGGGCCACACAGAGGTAGTCGGGAGCTGTGTAGAGCTTCAGAGAGGCCAACGTTGCTGACGCAGAGGGACAGAAGGCTGACGCAGACCCATTCAGGGTGGCGCAGGACTAGCACTGGGCAGAGAGTGGCTGACGTAGTCCAGAAAGGCAGACACTAGAGTTTTTGGGGCAGATTGGAGCTGAGGAGCTGCCGGAAGGATTATCCGGGGTTTCAGCCGGGAAATTTGTCTCAGACTGAGAGGTATTACTGTCAAGGAAATTCTCTGTTGGGTAGGCTGGTTTTGGCACCCAGATTGTACTCTGATATTGCTTAATAAGAAAACCCTCAAATAGCTGCAGCAGTTTTCAAACATTGGATTTTTTCGGGGACATTGGTCCAAAAATAACGGTGTCATTTGGTGTGATTGTTTCTGTTTCCTTTAGTTGTTGATCTGTAATATGTTGATCATGCACTAATGTTTATTTTTAGTATTTACATTGTAAATAACTTGTTAAGTAACAGAACAAGTAGGTAGGAATAAATCAGATAAAGTGCATGGAGGGTTTCTAACTGGTAGACTTAGAAACTTTAACAAGGACCACCACATTTGACTTACTTGGGAAACAAGGGGCCAACCCCTTGTCCACTATGTCTAGAGTCCATTCTCTCATCATAACACCCCTTGGACTTCATTAAGCCTTCTTAATGGCCAAACGACTCATTATATTGATTATTTTTCCCTCTTGAGAGGCTTATTTTTTATGTTATTGAACTATCTTGGTGGGCTTGTCACCAAGAGATGTTATTACTTATTATTGCACATTATTTGCAGCTAAATTAGGCCAATTAGGCAAATCAAATCCCCTTTAGAGTTGTATAAAAATGAAAGAGGCTCATTCTAACCTCTCATCATCACTTGGATTGGATTGGAATCTCTTCAGAGTTTTTCGCACTTTTTGTTGGGATAACTTTTGGAGCTTTCTTGATGCACTATGATGTTTGGATTTTTGCTATTGTCTTTGGAGCTTCTTTATAATATGAAATTGATGAATGGATATACTCTCTCTCTCTCATGTAAGTCGAAATTTTGATGTTATTCTTGTTATCTTACTTGTCAAATGCATGTATCTTGTTATCATTGTTCTTGTATGGGTTAACGTAATGCAGAATTATTCTGGGACCTTGAACAAGTGATTAAATGCATGCGTTGAGCTTTGAGGGATTGGGTGAATGTTCCTAGAGGCACCTCTTAGGTTGAAGACCTTGAAACTTTTTCTCCTTCGCAAATTTGAAGTATAAATCCCTATTGATTTTGTTGTTGCCCTTGGAGAAGCTAGAAAAGATCAATTAGGGCTCCTTAGCTAACAAAAATTCTCAATCTATGTGTCTTGACTCCAATAGGACCAAGCAGTAACGAATTGATCCTCGTATGCTTTTGGTGGTCAAATTTACTTTTCTTTCTTCACTTTTCCAAATTCTAGGCCTAACCCTATAGGGTCACCTAAGGCATCCAACGAATTTTATTGTAGGCATTCAAACCCCTAGATTTTTGGTCCACTATTGCGTTGGCCTTTTCTCTAGAGGTCCTCCAAATTTCAAGCAAATTCGATGGTGGAATCCCAAGATATATTAAGCCCTAGTCATAAGACCAATTTTTTCCCTACGCTGATTTGGTTTACTGTCCTCACCAGGATCATTGCATTAAAATCTCAAAAGAATAATTAGTTCTTTGATCCTATTCCCTACCCTAATAAGGTCAAGCCTCTCATTGGTTGATCAACTCCATATTCTTGACCTAGTTTTGGGTCTACTTGACTCTGTGTGGTCCTGTGTAATGTCCCTTCCTAAATAATTTTGGAACAATATTTAATTTTGTATCATGGGGCCAATTTTAAAGTTAATGGGCCCCATTCGATGCTATTAGGAGATTAGACTAGTAGAAGATGTTTTGTTTTAAAGTTAAGTTACACATGGGGACCACCCTCACTAGGGAATTATGCACTCCCTAGTTCGATATGCATAGAGGGGAGATAACTTTTGCATGGTGTTGGTTAAGTGGGGCCCATGATGGAGGACGAAATGGAGGGAAAATTCCCCCATGAAAACTATATAAGGAGGGAAGCTCTCCTCTTCTCATTCATTCATGAGTGTATATCGATTTCTCTTGGTTGCTCAAGCTGCTTAGCCGAGTCATTGGTTGTTTAACACAATTTCTTCAGGCGAAGAGCTCATCCTTTCTTCGGGGGACTTCGAGTGCCACCCTAGGAAGGTTTCCTTCATTTCTTCAAGAGGAGATTCACATTGTGATTTCCAGCAGTAGCATTTCCTTCCAGGTGGTGCGTATTTTTGGAGGACGCAGTGAGAGAGGAGGTCGAGTTGTTTGTGGAGTTGAGCAGTGGAGTTTTGCTGTGAGATTTTCCGGAGGAGAGGCTAAGGAGGATTGTCAGCCTTTGGGGGACTTTCGGAGCTGATTGGCCTTCAGGCTTGGCAGTGTGACTTTTGCACTACCTGGGCCAGCGTAGAGGCAGTTTTTGGGGTGCACATTTCGTGGGTAGAGTATCAGCCCTTGACACTAAGCTTTGTCGTGGAGGTTGGAGGAGCCATTCAAGGTGAGGTTTGCTTCCTTTCCAGACCTAGGAGGAAGACTTTGTGGCCATTTCCTGCAAGTCGTTTCACTGGAGCTGCTTGGAGGGCGTAGGCCATAGAGAAGGTCGAATTTGGGTGGTTGGTTCCAGGCTGTTAAGATATGGTATGTTGTATGCTTATAACAGTTTACTTCTTTTCCTTATTATATTCCACCGATTAGCAATCACATGTACATAAAGTAAAGTGCAGATAGAACATTAAACGATCGACAGAAAACAAGCCAAGACAAGAGACACAAGATGTGGCGGCTAGCCAGGGACAAACCCCACAATGTGTGGGGAAACCCTTTGATCAAATCTTCTTTTATCTTCAATAATTCAGCAGAGAGAAATAGTACAATAAATTTGATTCATATCAGCAGTAGCAAACCCTAGATCAGTAGCATCAGCATTAGCAGCTTCATTATCAAACTAGGGCAGACCATATCTCACAAACCGACCGTCGGATTGACTTCATTCCACCACCAAAAGTTTCGGCTTCCAGAGGAGGTTCAGATGAATCTACAGCGCAGTTCAGATGAGGAGATCTTCTAGGCCACGCAAGTCAATCTTTACCTCTGTAGTTGCAGCTTCAGTTTCAGCAGTTTCCGGCTTCAAACTAGGGCAGTCGATATCTTGCAAACCGTTCGTCGGATTGACTTCATTCCACCACCAAAAGTTGCAGCTTTCAAAGGAGGTTCAGATGAACCTACAGCGCAGTTCCAAAGAGGAGATCTTCTAGGCCACGCAAGTCAATCTTTACTTCTGCAGTTGCAGCTTCAGTTTCAGCAGTTTCCGGCTTCAAACTAGGGCAGTCGATGTCTTGCAAACCGTTCGTCGGATTGACTTCATTCCACCACCAAAAGTTGCGGCTTTCAAAGGAGGTTCAAATGAACCTACAGCACAGTTCCAAAGAGGAGATCTTCTAGGCCACGCAAGTCAATCTTTACTTCTGCAGTTGCAGCTTCAGATTCAACAGCTTCCGGCTTCACATGTGTGAGAGAGAGAGACCCATTTCAGTGCAGTAGAGAAGAGACTCATATCTGCGCAGTAGAGAGAGAGAGAGATGTGATGAGATGAGTGAGTCCAAATGAGGAAAAGTCCTTTTATATTTATACACAACGTTGGTGGGTGAATAGATGCGACTGTTGGGCTTCTGAGCCTACATGAGTTGTAGGTCGGCTTGATAATAATTCCATAATCAAAATAAATTCATATCTCCATGAATACTTATCGGAATCGGATGATCTTTATATCAATCCTACACCTCTCGACGAGAGGAATCTAATAAAAATATTATCAGCCATGAATAAGATGACCCACATGAAGTTTTGCCTTGGTTGCCAATTTTAACATAGGCAAAACCCTTTCTGGGTTTCTCTGGGTTTTGGCCAAGGAGTTTGTTGCTGAAGTTTCATCATTTTCCGAGCATCGGAGGAAGGGTTTCTTGCAGCTCCTTTCCAGCCAGCAGTTGTCGTAACTAGGAGACAACACAGACCTTTAGAGGAGCAATTTCTTTCTAGCATTTGGGATTACTGTCGACACTTGGGTTCTATCTAGCTTGCCCTTGAGGCAAGCCCAGGTGCTCTTTCCATACTATTGTACATTGCTCCATTAATAAATAAAATGGCTCAGCTAGTTCCTATTTCTGTTGTGTATTGAATATTTGCTGATAGTTTAATTTTTCTGTGCAAAAATCGAATTGGCTTTTGTATATCACTGTTTGTTTAAGTTTGGAACATTACAGTGGTATCAAAGATTAGATTCTGGTGCAGCCGTGGGGAAATTTCCTATGAGTGAAGAAGACTGGCAGAATATCACTTACAGAAGGCAAAGGTATCGGAGCAGGGAAAGGAAGTTGGAAATTACTCTAGAAACGAAGGATCGTGGGAAGACTGTAGTAGCAGAAGATATGGGTGAGCCCAAGAGCAGGGAGGTGATGGCTTTCGATAGCCTCTTAAAGGCTTTGAGTGATTTGGCAAAGGGGCAGAAGGAGATGTTGGACGAGATCAAAATGCAGAACCGGGAGTGAAGCACTCCCGGGATTTCGTAGTTGGAGAGACTTCTGGGGCCTCTCAACAGTTCGATCATCCTTCTTCCGCTGCGTAGCGGCCAGCCTTGAGTAAGCCAACTCGAGCTACTTTACCCTCTTTTATACCTTTGGAACAGGAAGAGATTGGTGGAGGTGAGGATTCATCATTGATGCGGGAGCATTTCCGAGAATGGCAATCCGTGGGGGCATGTTGGCATTATGATGTACTTGTTGTACTTGATGGCAACCCACTTGTAGCAGAACAACTCACTTGTATATGGTAACTAGATAAATCTACAGAAGAGATATCAGATGTGAAAGAATGCATGACAGCAGTGTTTACAGTTGTGATGAAATGTAAGGCAACTTTAAGGAATCAGTTCATAAAGTATAGTAGGTAAACAACAAAGAATTGCAGATCAGTGTTCACAGAATGAAGAAAAGAGAGGTATACGCAGCAATGTTGCACAAAGCGGGGGCGAAGCGGAAGCATTTTTTGGAAGCGGGGACGCGGAAGCGTCATTTTCCAAAAATTCTAGGAAGCGAAGCGTCCGCGAGAGCATCTGCTATATATATATATTTATATTTTTTTGCATTTATACTCAAAACAAACATCCCAAATAGCAAATTAATTGTAGTAAGACATGAAAACATGCATATTTTTGCATAAATCAAGATAGATATAACATCCATTGTACATTAATGATTAATTATTCGAGCATCATCCATCTAGAATCTAGATTCTTCTCCTCTTGTCTAGCCTTTGCCTCTACTTCGATTGTCTAGGGATATTAGTCAACATTGGCCAATTTTGATCAAACTATCTAATTCAAGACTTAAAATATGGTAGAAAAAGCTTAACATGCTTGATCGATGATTTTGACTTGATTGAAAGGTAATTTTTTGCTAAGGGCGTGCCGCGTTACAAAGGAGTTCAACAATTAACACCACCAACACTAGGGTACATATAGGGCTTGGTGCTCTTGATTAAATGCTAATCACATACCTTCATACTTGATATAATCTAATGAAATGCCACAATCCCATTGATCCTGAACTCTTGAAAACTGTTAAGTCTGCTGAATTTTGAATAGGATATGAAATTCTATTTTCTCCATATGAAGTCCAATGAGGCTGGAACCACTCTCAAACATCCTGAGTCATTTCATGGTAATGTTAAAAATTTAAGTAAAATGATGAAAATGAAAAATAAAGGAGAATGTCACTTTTAATTTAAGAATTTAACATTAACATGAGGGAGAATCTGCTATATTTATATTTTTTTTGCCTTCATTCGTCACCCTAACCCAAGGTGGACCCACCCCCAACAAGCAAACTCACCTAAAATTAAAAAAAAAATTGAAGAAAAAAACGATTTTCTAAATGCTTTTCCGGAAGCGTACGCTTCCTCCTCCGAAGCACCATGCTTCCAACGCCCGAAGAGCCGTACGAAGTGTGCTTCGGCGCTTCCATACCACGCTTCTGAATTTCCAAGAAGCGACAAAAAATTCGGAAGCGGCGCTTCCAAATTTTGAAAGCGCGCTTCTAGCCAAGCTTCCTAGGCGCTTCTGTACGAGATACGCTTCGGGGCTTGGAACCGTGGGGAGGGGGGGGGCTTCGTGCAACATTGATACGCAGGTTCACCATTGACCAAGCTGCGTATACACGCAAGTTCACTGTATACAAGTCGCGTATACATACACACGCACTTTCACGGAAGGAAAAGCGCGTATACCTAGGAAAACTAAATTTTTGGTCCGAAGTATTTGGTCCATGGTACTTTGATACATGGTATTGGTCCAAGGTATCTGGTTTGAGGTATTGACCCCAGGTATTGGGTCCAAAGTATTGGTCCTAAATGTTTTTGGTCCATAGTATTGAGAAAGGCCTAAAACTATAAAAGGAGGAGAAGATCATTAGGCCAAGGTGGGCAGGTATCAAATATCTGATGAAGTGTGAGATCTATTATTGTTAAAATTGGCAACTAGGGCCAAACTCCATGTGGCTCAGCTTATTTATGGCAGCTGATATTTTTTATTGGATCCCTCTCGTCGAGAGGTGTAGGATTGATCTAAAGATCATCCGATTCGAATAAGTATTTATGGAGATATGAATTTATTTTGATTATGGAATTATTATCAAGCCGACCAGCAACTTGAGTAGGCTCAGAAGCCCAATAGACGTGTCTATTCATCCTCCATGTTTTAGTATAAATATGGAGTACTTGAAGTCATTTGATATACTCATCCTCTTCATGTGTGATCTCCTCTCCACGTCTTGGGTTTTTGGAGAAGGAAAAACACATAGAGGACACGTTGGCCTATGTACAAATGATGCCCTAGATCTAAAACGCAGAAGCAACACGCAGCAAGAAGAAGGGTCTATCCACAGCCGCAGTTAAGGGATATCTTACCATACTCTAAACGCAGTGATGAACTACAGCCCTATGCAGCCCTAATACTAATACGTTGTCCAAACAAGTCACAAAGGGTAACCGCAGTAATATGGTGAAGCCGCAGTTGAAAGGAGCCCTACCACAATGATACGCTGTGTATGAAGACATATGATACGCTGTTCAATGAAGCACCCATACGCAGTTCATGGAGACATAGATATGCTGTTCAATGAAGCACCCATACGCAGTTCATGGAGACATAGATACGATGTTCAATGAAGCACCCATACGCAGTTCATGGAGACATAGATACGCTGTTCAATGAAACATACATACGCAGGTCAATGGGACATAGATACGCTGTTCATATATACGCTGGTCAATGAGACAGTGATAAGCTGTGTATGAGTTCATATATACATTGGTCAATAAGATAGTGATACGTTGTGTATGGAGACATATATATTGGTAAATGAAACATAGATACGTTGTTCATGGAAACATTTATACGCTGGTCATATCCATACATAGTCATGGACTCTTCTTATATGCAATCAATAGGAACAACACTAAACGCAGTCAAGGGAGGCACGTCATAAATGGAGGCAATAAATACACTATCCAAGCAGCCCTAAACGTTGTCAATGGAAGCACCTTATACGCAGCCCTGAGACCATTAACATAGCAAACCCTATACGCAGCAAATAATGGAACTGCATGGAGGATTCTGAAAGTATACCCTAGCTGCTTTGCTAGGCTGCAAGCCATAGCAAGCAACTAAGGTTGATATGCATATGGCAATATAGGACTATGTTGCACCATGATGAAGCAACAGAAGGACAGCTACATGATGGGCACATTAGCAAGGGCAGAATGATGATAAATGGGGCAGCATGATAATGAATGATGACATGATGTATGGGCAGCATGATGTATGAGATCATGGGCAACATAGTGATCATGAGTAGCGTGATGATGCATGATGCAGCATGATGGTGCTACATGGTAAGGTGTAGCAAATGGACGAGATGCAACACTATGATAGGTGAAGAAGTCACCTTAGAGAATCAGTTGAAGCAATATCTCTTCAACTGATCTCTGTAGATATCAAAAGTCAAAGTGTTGACTTCTATTGTAAATGTACTATCTCTCTCACTTTCTCTGCTATACTTTGAAGAACATAAAAGAAGAATTGATCAAGGGTTTCTCCACATTGTGGGGTTTGTCCCTGGCTAGCACCACATCCTGTGTCCTCTTGTCTTGGCTTGTCTTTTGCGATTTATATTTATGTTCTATCTGCAGTTTACTTTAATGCTGATGTGATTGCTAACTGTGAAAATTTAAATAAATTGCCCTAGCATAGAACATACTTAAACTTAACATGGTATCGGTGCTGAGGTGAAGACAATGCATAAGCAAGAGTGAAAGAGCAATCACTAAAGAGAGCTGGGACATGACAAAAGGATCAATGGGTTCCTCATCTCTCTTCTAATTCACCTAGGGTGAAGTCAAAGCAGAGAATATTATCAAAATGGCGCAGTGGAAGTTTTTGTTGACCTACCTAAAGATCACTTCATTGGGAAGTTCGGATCAAAGGGTGGAAGGAAAGGAGAATGCCTTGAAATAAGTTCGGTCGTTATGCGAAGGAATGTCCAAAGGACAAGGACACATCTCTTGATGAAGATAATAATCATTCTAGGGACATCTTCAATGATCAGAGGAATGACAAGTAATGCAGGTCATCAAGGAAATGGTCGACTCTTCAAAGAAAGCAAGGAACCCCAGAATCTCTTTTATGTACCTAATTGCAAGAAGAACCTGGTGTCCATCTCGGAAATGGAAGTCAAATATTTCAGGGTGGCACTCGTCGATGGAAAGGTACGTGTTTGAAAATAGAATTTTCAAAGATGTTTTTGAGTTCAGGGTTGTATTAAGTTACAGGAAGTCCACTGGGGACCATGTCCATTGACACATAGCACTGGAGGTTTGTGAGTCAGATGGTGGCAGGGAAGCTTGAATTCAAAAGGAGCATGAAAGTACATGTATGAGATGTACCAAAGGAAAATCTTACAAGGGGACCATTCCCCTCATGTAGCAGGTCCACAGGTTTGGAACAACCTGTGGAGTTTGAGATTCATGAACGGGAATCTCATGTATACAGGTGGAAGAAAGCCCTCTATGGCTTGAAGCAAAACACCCCGGGCATAGTATGAGAGGATTGATAGTTGTTTGATGAAGCTGAGATTCACTAGGAGTGAAACCAATCCAAACCATTACCCGAAGGTTGTGGATGATAGACCTGTTAGCTCTGCTATAACTATGGTTTTGAAGGGCAGGGATAAGCTTGAATAGATGGATTATGCTTAGAAGAAAGCCTACAGTGGTCACCTGCCTTCTTATCCTTTATCCCGTTTACCCCCTCCCACCTCCACTACCTCCGTTTTCCTCTAAAACCCGACATGGACCCTTGTCTCCTCAAGCTTCGAGCGCAAAGCTTAAACCCTGTAAATCCATATTCACATGACCCCGCACTTCATTAATCCACCATCACCTTTAATCGCAGTCGTTGATTGCCGCATGACCGATCCAACGGTAGTTGCTCTCCCTGCGCCCTCGAACCGTTAGGATGATAACGCGCGATGGAGAGCGATTTCCGCTACCACGCGTCACGCCCCGAGGAGATCGCACGCCATTGTCCTTTTACCACCTTATGCCCTGAGGCGGTGCGATCAATACCGCCTACCGCCAAAACCTCCATTCCCGCCCGATAAACGCCGCGCATCTTCGACGCCCGATGACCGTTGGATCTGTCCGCCCGAGATCCAACGGCCCGCGATCGCCCCGCTCCCATATCTCCCGATACCCTCCGCCGAGCAATCCCAGCCGTCCATTTTCTAGATCCTACCGCTGATCTTCCCCCATCATCCAACTCGTCCGTTCGCCATGCAGTCCATGTCCCTTGATTATTCCGTGCACCCAAAGGACGAAGGTGATCAGTTTCATTACTGTTTGCAGCTGCTCCTCAACCACCATATTTAACCAACAGTATGGCCAAGGAGGAAAAGGACAGAGCCCGAGCAAGTGAATGCATTTAACAGATATGGAATTTCATCCCATACGACACCTCAGCCACCTGAGAGGACAGCAGAGCGCAGGAAAAGATCAAATTTATCCACTGAAGCAAGCAAATGCATCAGAGACTCCATCAAGCAGTTAAATGTGGTTGGTGGTCAATTATGACGCCTCCCTACTTAGAATGGCAGAGTGCCTTCGTAATGAAACTCTATATATACCCAGAAACAAGATGTAATCAAGGTTGATGGTTGTTGTTTCGATGTAAGGTCCAACTTCTAAAGACTATAACTATTTTGATACTTGTAGCGTCTCGTCTTCATTCTCAGCTAATACAAGCTTCTTTTGTTGTTAATTGCTCACTTTCATTTCTTCTCTAATCTAAGTTGTGCCTGATATGTTGTATTTCTGAGCTCTTGATGTTTAGCATTAGAGAAGCTATCATCCTATCTATGTGTTAAAGTCTTGTATGTATCAGTAAATGAGCTATTTAGGTTTCTTTTCACCTAGTGCTAGAGAGCTATCACCCTGCCTGTGCATAGGGAATTAGATTTGCAGACTTTTTTACTGGTTGCATCCGGCCATCACATGGTCTTGTGCATCTACTGGTGTGGTCAGTGTTCTCCATATTCATCCAATCCTTAGACTGTGAGTAATTGGTGGTCTAAAGCCTTGTAGTCTGGGGGTGTTCACGCATGTCTAGAGTCAAGCAAAGTAGAAGTGGTTATCTGACTTGAACAAGCATCATTCCCTGCATTCATCCATTTGCAACAATAGGTTGAATTTGTATGTTCCCAAGCATCTCCGAGCTACAACCTAGGAGAGTTTCTTGGGGTGATAATAAGACCTCTCATACCGGCACCTTATACGGACGAACTATTTCTGACAGGTGCAGACCCTCTCATTTGCAGAAGTAAGAGGGAGTTGGATTCTAGACATATGTTTTAGCATGATGAGCTCATATTTGGTTGAACCTCACTAGATTGGTGCCACGAATCTTCTGAGATATCTTCGAGGCAAAATCTCTCATGGATTGAGATACACTGTCAAAAATATGAAAACTGCATGAGTATTCAAATGTTGACTGGGCAGACAGTGTGGAGGATCACTAGAGCACTTTTCAGTGCTGGTTCTCTTTGGATTCTGCTTCGATATCGTGGATAAGCAGGAAGCAGAAGTCGGTTGTTATAAGTACAACCGAGACCGGATACATAACTATGAGTATGACCTCGTATGAAGTTGCCTGGTTGTGGAAACTCTTTAGTGAGTACACATGATGAATACCATTGTGATTCTCTGTGACAACCAGAGGTGGGATTCGATTATTGAGGAATCCCATATTCAATGATTGCTCCAGTAGATAGACATTAGATACTGCCTTATCTGGGATATGGTAAGTCGATGAGCAAGGAGGCTCCATCGCACTGAGATGATGTACAGGTCGCTACACTTTGTCAGAGCACCGGGGAAAGATCAAATTTGTGATTTTCCCGAACGACTTGGAGTCGTCAAGAGACCATTGTAAAAGGGTCCTACATGTTGCATACATTGAGCTCTGGAGCTCTGGGGGCTTGCGGTTCTTACTGGAGTAACATACGACCACAGGGTGACTCACCCTCCCCTGGTGGTGCACCCTGTGAACAAGATGATTCACTCTCTTATGGGACAGGATGATTCGCTCCCCTGTGGACAGGATGATTCGCTCTCCTGTGAACATGATGATTCGCTCTCTTGTGGGACAAGATGATTCGCTCTCCTGTGGATAGGATGATTCGCTCTCCTGTGAACAAGATGATTCGCTCTCTTGTGGGACAGGATGATTCGCTCTCTTGTGGGACAGGATGATTCGCTCTCTTGTGTAGCAGGATGATTAGTTCTCCTGTGAGGTTTGGATGATGTGTTCTCCATGACGATTGCGTAGCAGGATGATTAGTTCTCCTGTGAGGATAGGATTGATTAGTTCTCCTATCAAAGCATCATACCCATGCAGTCTGGGACTCATGGGAAGTACCTCTCATCTGATCAATAAGCAGGGAAATGAGGATAGGGACCATAGTAGTACTGATGGACGCATCGTTGTATCTGCCATACTCCCTATGCTAGGATGACCTTCATTGATCTAGGATCAATGATACTGGTCTAGGACCAGTTGTAGGAGTTGTACCTACTATGATGGTGACTTCGGGTCGGTTGAGACTAGTCTGGGACTAGTGGTACATACTCTAAGACTGACTTCGAGTCAGTGTAGGACTGATCTGGGACCAGTGAGAGTGGTACATACTATGATGCTGACTTTGGGTTGGTTGAGACTGGTCTAGGACCAGTGGTACACACTCTGAGACTGATGATACTGGTCTGGGACCAGTGGTAGGAGTGGTACACCATATGACGCTGACTTTGGGTCGGTTGAGACTGGTCTAGGACCAGTGGTACGCACTCTGAGACTGACTTCGGGTCAGTGGAGAATGGTATGAGACATTCTCGATCAATTCTTCTTCTTCATGGTTCAGCAGAGCTAAGTAGAGCAGAGCAGAGCTAGCAGAGTTGAGCAAAGCAGAGCAGAGCCAGCAGAGCTGAGCAAAGCACAGCAAAGCTGAGCAAGTTGAGCAAAGTAGTGCAAGGCACTGATGGCAGAGACATTAAAGTCGGACATATGGATCAGCGGATGGAGTTCTCCCTAGTTGAAAGGGAGTGTTAAAATTGGAAACTAGGGCCAAACTCCATGTCGGTCAGCTTATTTATGGCAGCTGATATTTTTATTGGATCCCTCTCGTCGAGAGGTGTAGGATTGATCTAAAGATCATCCGATTCCAATAAGTATTTATGGAGATATGAATTTATTTTGATTATGGAATTATTATCAAGCCGACCAGCAACTTGAGTAGGCTCAAAAGCCCAACAGACGTGTCTATTCATCATCCAGGTTTTAGTATAAATATAGAGGACTTGAAATCATTTGATATACTCATCCTCTTCATGTGTGATCTCCTCTCCACGTCTTGGGGTTTTGGAGAAGGAAATACACATAGAGGACACGCTGGCCTATGTACAAATGATGCCCTAGATCTAAAACGCAAAAGCAAAATGCAGCGAAAAGAAGGGTCTATCCACAGCCGCATTTCAGGGATATCTTACCATACTCTAAACGCAGTGATGAACTACAGCCCTATGCAGCCCTAATACTAATACGTTGTTCTAACAGGTCACAAAGGGTAGCCGTAGTAATATGGTGAAGCCATAGTTGAAAGGAGCCCTACCACAGTGATACGTTGTGTATGAGACATATGATACGTTGTTCAATGAAACACCCATATGCAGTTCATGGAGACATAGATATGTTGTTCAATGAAGCACCCATACGCAGTTCATGGAGACATAGATACGATATTCAATGAAGCACCCATACGCAGTTCATGGAGACATAGATACGGTGTTCATATATACGATGGCCAATGAGACAGTGATACGTTATGTATGAAGGCATATATACTGGTCAATGAAACATAGATACGTTGTTCATGGAAATATTTATACGTTGGTCATATCCATACACAGTCATGGACTCTTCTTATATGCAGTCAATAGGAACAGCCCTGAACGCAGTCAAGGGAGGCACATCATAAATGGAGGCAATAAATACACTATCCAAGCAGCCCTAAACGCTATCAATGGAGGCACCTTATACGCAGCCCTGAGACCATTAACACAGCAAACCCTATACACAGCAAATAATGGGACTGCGCGGAGGATTCTGAAACTATAGCCTAGCTGCTTTGCTAGGCTGCAAGCCATAGCAAGCAGCGAAGGCTGATATGCATATGGCAGTGTAGGACTATGTTGTAGCATGATGAAGCAACAGAAGGACAACTGCATGATGGGCACATTAGCAAGGGTAGAATGATGATAAATGGGGCAGCGTGATAATGAATGATGACATGATGTATGGGTAGCATGATGTACGAGATCATGGGCAGCATGATGTATGGGCAACATAGTGATCATAAGTAGCATGATGATGCATGATGCAGCATGATGGTGCTACACGATAAGGTGCAGCAAATGGACGAGATGAAGCACTATGATAGGTGGAGAAGTCACCTTAGAGAATCAGTTGAAGCAATATGTCTTCAACTGATCTCTGTAGATATCAAAAGTCAAAGTGTTGACTTCTATTGTAAATGTACTACCTCTCTCACTTTCTCTGTTGAACTTTGACGAACATAAAAGAAGAATTGATCAAGGGTTCCCCACATTGTGTGGTTTGTCCCTGGCTAGCGCCACATCTTGTGTTCTCTTGTCTTGGCTTGTCTTTTGCGATTTATATTTATGTTCTATCTGCAGTTTACTTTAATGCTGATGTGATTGCTAACTGTGAAAATTTAAATAAATCACTCTAGCATAGAACATACCTAAACTTAACAAATATGCAGGTTATTGGCTTATGGTGCTGTACTTGATCTGAACCAAGGATGAACCTTAGCATTTGACGAAGGATAAGAACTAATGATATATCAGGATCTTAAGGCTTGAAGTGAATTACCCTTATGTGGTTTGATCATATATCTAAATAAATGGCGCATGTTGTCGTCTGTAAATATGATGATCTGGGTATAACTGAAATCTAGAATAGTTGTAATGTTTAAATCATCTTTTACAGATCTGTACACAGGTTCACTTTAAAAAAGAAGCGTATACACGTTAGTTTTGCATATCAAAGCAGCGTATACATCATAAATTTGATTCGCAGATCTGTACGCTGGTTCCCTTTGAGGAAAGCGCGTTTGCACGCAGGTTCAACACATGGAAGTAGTGTATACCTTTTAAAAAATGTTTTAGTTGCTTCTGTTTGCTGTTGCAGTGTTCTTGGTTTTGGCTTGGGTTCTGGGTACTGTATTATGGAGACAGCATTCTGAATGATCAGATTGATGGGTTGTGAAAGTGACTGATCGATTCGGTTGTGGTTGGTTCAAAAGGAGATTGGTTGATGTAGATATATTTGATGATTGAAGGATGTTGTTGATGGATCCAGTCTAAAAATTTATGAAATGTGGTCCCTGGAAGAAAAGAGAAGGTTGTAGCCTTCTGTAGACCGGCACCTACGTACTAGTAAACATATCAGTTAGTACACGAGCTAGGGGGTTGTAGCTCCCTTCCAGTAGAAGCTGGAGAACGAGAGAAGGTTGTAGCCTTCTGCAGGTAGAATGCTACGTACTGGTATAAGACTGCACCAGTAGAAAAATTGTAAACAGAATTTTCTTATTATTAAAAGAAGACAAAGACGACAGCAACAGGTGGTTTTCACCCACATTGGGTTTCCACCTTATATCTTGGTGCTCATGTGTGTTGCTGATGTGTGATGCTTTATTCTGTTTTTTACTGCACTGTATAATGAATTCCTGATATACTGGTTAAAGTTCAATGCATGATAATTTGGGTAAATCTAAAGATCTCTACATATACGCTGGTTGCATTTAGTACAGTTGCGTATACTATTAGAATAATGTTATTTTAGTGTTTTATGCTCATTCGGATAAGATCGTCTGTGATCTTATTACCAGTTTCTTAGAAGAAACTTGCTATTTCTATTTCTTAATAGAAACTTCTTGTTTCTATTTTTGTAAATACATTTGTGTTATTTATTGAGCTTCATTGCTCATTGTAAATCAATTCAATCAATTGATTGATTATGGTATCGGAGCTAAGTTATTTTTTTCGAAATTGTTGGGCGTCACAATTTCTGTTGGAGTTTCGGTGTATGCCATTGTGATTATTTCGAGTTAGGATTCGAGGCTTTGGATGTATATTCAATAATATATACACATTATTTCGTGTTAGGATTTGGGGTGAATGCGAATGGTTTTGTGGCGCAGTACATTACCTTCAAGAATACTACAGGGCCGGATATGCATCAGGCTGTCGCCCTCAGCGTCGATAGCAATCTCTCAGCATTCGAGAGGTGACACCAGGACACCCTATATGCGCACGATCTCCGCCAGTTTTATCGGAATTGCAAGATCGAAGGCAACGTCGACTTCATATTTGGAAACGCAGTGGCCATCTTCCACAAACTGCTCCATTCTCGTCCGCCCTCGCCAGGTGCCGTCTAACCTTTCTCGTGGAAGCGGATCTGACCGTCGACTCTTGCAATGCAGAGGACGCTTTTGCTATAGTGGAGAGCTTTGAGACTGGTTTGCATGTTCGTTGCAGCATTGGATGGTTTTTCTGCATTTTTCAACTATCGAACTCGCAGTCTCGTCTTTTGCTGTCTGATCGGTCTCTCTTTTACCTTTCGCCCAATTCTACCCATGCTTGCATTGATTCATTCAAGGGTTAATTTGTGTGGCATCGAAGGTGACTCTCACTGTTTGGGCAACACAATAATCAGATCCTCAAGTGCTTACCTATGGCAGTGGAGAGTTTTTGAGCAATGCCCTAGTTTGTAGCATGCACTGTGGCCGCATTGGAGATTGGAGGCTTTGTTAGAGGCAACAGATCCTTTCGAATGGTCAACGGATCTCTACTAAGGTAACAAAATCTCTTTTGCAGTCTTGTCTGGGCAGCGAGGTCCATTACGGCACCCTGGAAATCACGACGACACTGTGATTTGACAATTTTTTCCAGAGGGGCGTTCTCGTATACAAGTGTTTCCAGCGTGCCTGATTTTGTGCAGCGGCAAGGGTACTGGACGTGGTAATCTGGGGCTCTTGAAGCATCTTCGTTATTTTTCTCATTCACTTTTGCTGCTGGGGCCTGCACAACTTTGTCGGAGTTGGATCATAAGAGTCATTACACTAGTTAATCCGTGGACTGATCTATACCTCTTCGTTGTAATCAGCACTGCGTGGAAGAATCAACACATTTGGCATTTCTCCCTGCCTAAGCTTCTTAGAACGATTTCTGGTTCATATTACACGCACCTGTCAGATTTTGTCTAGATCAACCAGTGTTTATATTGAAATCCATGTTGGACTTCTTTGTTGTTTTCTGTCTTGGGAAACGTGTAGATGGCCTCACTAACCAACCTGATGTTGGAAGGCAGTCAACATTTTAATGGCACCAATTATAACATCTGGAAACAGAGAATGTTGACCATTTTTTAATATAGGCATCTTAACCAGCTTGTTTTGGGAAAAGAGCTTAGTCCTAGTACACCTGGTGCAGATCAAGATAAGTTTGATGATCGAAATCGAGAGGCTGTTATGCTTCTCAAACTCTTAATGACTGATGATCAGCTACCACAGATTCCTTCCAACAAGACAGCTGCTGAAATCTGGCAACATTTGAAGGAATTGCACGAGACATCCGACAAGAACAGAGCTTTCTTTCTAAAGAATCAGTTGTTCTCCATCATGATGGACGAACATATGTCTTTACAGGAACATCTTAACAAGATTAAAGACATTCGAGATCAACTCGAAGCCATTGGTAGGACCAATGTTGCACGAAGCGGGAGCGAAGCGGAAGTGCGGAAGCGTCATTTTCCAAAAATCTAGGAAGCAAAGCGTCCGCGGAAGCGTCTGCTATATATATATATATATTTTTATATTTTTTTGCATTTATACTCAAAACAAACATCCCAAATACCAAATTAATTGTAGAAGACATGAAAACATGCATATTTTTGCATAAATCAAGATAGATATGGCATCCATGATTCCATTGTAGTTACTAGTATGTACAACAATCATCTATATTCTAGCTATTACAAACATACATCAAATTTTTAAGCATATTATAAAACATAAAACATTTAAGCATATTATAAAACATAAAACATAGAGCATATTATGATTTATCTAGCAAGTGAGCAACTGTCAACATTTGTCATGTCCAAAATTCAAATAATAATGTTTACAAAATATGTCACTTGGTCACCGCCAAGCCAAAAAGGTTCAAAATTCAAATTCACAAGTCTACAAGTCTAATGAGTAATCTATGACAAAAAGTAGTAGATTGTGAATATATCTACTAATCTCTCCTCCTTCCACCACGAATAGAACGTGGTGGCGGGCCTCCACGTGGTGGCAATGAAGAAGATGGTGCCTGTGGAAGTCGTGGCACTGAAACTGATGAAGAAGAACCCCCTGCTATTGGTGTTGAACCATGGAACCTAGGAACCAAGGGACCAGATGGGGGTGGTGGCATATCAACACGGTCATCATCATCCTAGAATCGCTCAAAAAATTCATGCAAAAAAAAAGCACTAGTTAACAAAAAAAATTAAAAACATGAATTAGAGAAATGCTTTATAAGGGAAAATTGGAAAATTCATACCACAATGGACATACCTGGAAAAGAGAATCCTCTAATTGCTCTAGTCGCAACACTCCATCCTCCAAATTGGGCTCCTCTGGATTCTTGTCCCAAATCAACAAGTCTTTATTAGACTTTGCATCTTCACAGTAATGGGACAACAATCGCAAGTTGTAATGAACATAAACCAAGCTCTCTGCCCGGTCTAAACTCACCCTGTTCCTTTTAACACTGTGGATGAAAGAATAAGAGCTCCAACACCTCTCTGCAGAAGAAGTGTTTACCACCTGTGATAGCACCCGCAATGCCAAACTCTGTAGAAGTGGAGTACCCCCTCCATGCATGTTCCACCACTCAAGAGCAGAAAAAGTCTCTTGATCTCTAATTGCATGCATGCTCCCAAATGGACCAGTGTTGAGCGTATAGTTGCTCACCTGTCTCCGTACCAATGCAGCCTCCTCCTCATCAGGGATTAATTTACTCAATGCAGCCATATATTTTTGGTGAACCTCTTGATCTTGGTGTGGTTTTCTCCTGCTTCCCCCCCAGGTGCTGGTGTTGAAAGCCATGATGGATGATAGTATTTAGGTGTCAAAACATATGCTAATGCATGCAATGGAATATTTAGCATTTCCCATCGGTTTTGCACCTCTACACGAATATAATTGTACAAGGTGGTATCTCTAGGCTCAACAATGTCTTTAATCTGCCCCAACATGCTATCCATTTGCTCATACACCTCCCCAATTACTGGTCGATCTGAATCTGCAAACTTGATCATGTAATAAATTGGTTTGGTGAATTGCAAAATATATTTAACCTGTGACCAAAAGTAACTGTCAAGAACAGTGTCATTGACTGCATTAGCACCATCTGTGTCAGTGTTAATTTCATCCCATGTTTCAGCACACACCAGATTAGTTAAAGCTTGTCTCACCTTCACTAGCCGCCTAAAGGTGAGGTAATAACTAGCAAATCTTGTCTTTGCAATTTTAAGCAATTGCAACTTGGAGTAAGTGCCATAGAAGTAGTTTACCCTTGTATGCCCTGTGATGAATTTAATGAGCTGCTTCCCTTTCCTGTAAACCTCAGCAATCCACCCACAATCTTTGTGTTTCACAATATCATGCATCAAAAGGTTCAATGTGTGAACCAGGCACCCAGACCAAAAGATGTTTGGATGAGTATGCTCAATAATTTTTCCTGCTGCCTTACAATTTGCTGCATTATCTGTGATCACTTGAACCACATTATTCGGACCAACATCTTTGATTGATTTCAATAGGAGATCTGCAATGTTTTGTGCAGTTGCACTGATGGAGGAGGAGTCATGACATGCAATAAATACTGCACCACTAGAAGAAACACCAAGAACATTTATCAAATGTTGGTTTCTAATATTTGTCCACCCATCTGATACAATGGATACCCCAGAATCCACCCACTCATTTGTAAAACGTTTCAAAGCTCTTTGAACCTTAGCTTTTTCTCTTTCTAATAACACTGTTCTAGCTTTCTCATAGTTGGGGGCCTTGTATCCTTTTGGGGCTTCATTGATGTCCTTTACCATGTCATGCCAATAGGGAGAGCGAAGCACATTGAATGGTACACCGCAAGCACAAAGAAAACGGACTATCTTTCCATCCACATCATCCCTCCCAGCAACATTAAGGAAATCCCCTATTGTTCTTCTACCTCCAGAGGTTGCAGAAGTACCATGAGGAGATGAGCAACTACCAAATTTAGAGGTTGCACTTGATTCAGAATGAGTTTTTGGTTTCTTGTTTTTTTGTTGTGCAGCCATCTCTATTTGGATGTATTTTCTTCTTTCTTCAGTTGAAATGTTTGGGCAAATTTGTACCCCCACAGAACCCTTTTTTTCATCACTGTCCAGCACCCCACAAAGATGCCTCCTCAGACGGGTATATGAACCACAATATGGTTTTCCTCCATGACAACCATGAGGGCACACAAATTTGTAAGATCCACCACCCTTTCCCCCATCAAGTTTGGTCACATAGTTCCACAAGGGTGTTGATGTACCTTTCCCATCTTGTGCTTCAATGTCCCCTTCAAGTTCATCCCCTTCCTCTTCAAACCCTTCCTCCTCATCATACATTGGGTCACTACTATTAGGACCATCACCAATGTCCTCTTCTGTTTCTTCCCTTCTATTCTTCACCCTTGCCATCATTAAAACCAAGAGTGGAATGATACATAGAAGCCAAAAGAACACCATCTTGGAATATGGATATAGGTGGTGGACAACCTGTAAATAAAGGAGCAAGTAGAAACAATGGGAAAGAGTAGGAGAGGGAGGAGAAAAATACAAATTTTTTTTCAAAAAAACAAGGGAGTTTGGGGTTTGAACTTACCTCTTTAGCTCTTGTAGATGAAGTCCTCCAAGCTCTTGCTCCAAGCTCCTCCTCCTTCTCCTAGCTCCTCCTTCTTCACTCCTCCAAGCTCTCCTCTCTTCTCCTCTCCTTTCCTCTCTTCTCTTCTCCTCTCCTCTCTTCTCTTCTCCAACTCTCATAAACTCAAAGTGAGAAAATGAGGAATGAATGGGGGCTTTATTCTATTCATTCCTCACCCTAAACTCACCCTAACCCACCCCCTCATTGCTAAGTTAAGTTAACTTTAAAATTTTTTTTTAAAAAATGAGGTATTTTCCCTTGCCCGCGTGGTTTTTTCGGAAGCGCTCCGAAGCGCTGAGTGAAGCGCACGCTTCCGGGCCCGAAGCGTGGCGCTTCGGAGGCCCGAAGCGCCATCCGAAGCGCGCTTCGGGGCCCATGCTTCTTAAAAACCAGGAAGCGTTTTAAAAAAACGGAATCGCGCTTCGGATTTTTTGGAATCGCGCTTCGTGGTGCGCTTCCGGAACGCTTCCGTACGGAGTGCGATTCCGGCCTAGGATCCGGGGGGGGGGGGCGCTTCCTGCAACGTTGGGTAGGACCATGGAGGAAGAAGATATGGTAGTCATCACACTGAAAAGTCTACCGAAACCTTATGAACACTTCATAGAAACACTCAACATTACCACCACTAATGTTGATCTGAAGTTTCCGGAGTTATCCACCAAACTCCTGTAGTAGGATCGTTGGAAGCAACAGTTTGGTTGTGGTGCTTCATCAGCCTCCTCAGAAAATGCTTTTGCTACCAAATATCAGTCCTTTCAGCAGAAAGGTTCTTCTTAGCCTTCTGATCCCGCTAAGAAGAAAAATGTGCAGTGTAATTACTGTCACAAGTTCGGCCACATGAAGAAAGATTTCCGATAGAGGATTGCTTCTGAACAGAAGAAACAGGGAGGGTCTCATCAGACAACAAATGTTGCAGAACATTCCGAGCAGAAGGAATCTGCCTTTTACGCCTTTATGGCTAAGAGGTCCTCAGATCATGCCCCATCTTCTGCCTGGTACATTGACTTTGGTGCATCACGTCATTTCTCTCACAGGCGTGACTGGTTTATTGACTTCTCATCTTTCAGTGATTCCGTGGTATTCAGTGGAGGTGAGGAGTACACAGTGGTTGGCAGAGGTACAGTTCAGAGCCAATCTGGTGGGCGCACACCCATCTTCCTGAATGTGTACTATGTTCCTGGTATGGAAATCAATTTGTTGTCTGTCAGCCAAATTATGAGGAACTCTCCTTAGCTCGATGTGGTGTTCAGTGCACACAAGTGCTCCATTATTGACAGGGAAACTCATCTTACGGTTGTTGTTGGCCTAGAAGATCATGGCCTATACAGGCTTCTTGACATTGGTGATTCTCCAGAAGTGGCTCTAGCAGCTCGTGTTTCTCCCATCAGCACTCTGTGGCATCAGAGATATGGGCATCTCAACATTCAGTATCTCTCTCAGCGCTTTCGGGAGGGACTTGTGTCAGGGTTACTTGATATTCAGACTCAGCAGTTGGGAGTGTGTGGCGCCTGTCAAGATGGCAAGCAACATCGGTTTTCATTCAAGGATGGAGAATCTTGGCGCGCATCTAAGCTACTCTAGTTAATTCATGTTGATATTTGTGGACCTATGAATACATCTTCAGTTACTGGTTGCAAATATTTTTTGCTTATTGTAGATCATTTCAGTAGAAAGATGTGGGTGTACTTTCTAAAACATAAATCTAATGTATTTAGTATCTTTCAGAAGTTCAAGTCCTTAGTTGAAAAAGAGTCTGGTTGTAATATCATAACTCTTAAGACAGATATTTGGGGGGGGGGGGAATTTTGTTCTTCTGCTTTCTCCAACTTCTGTGATACCCATGGCATCAAATGCCAGTTAACTACACCCTACACTCCTCAGCAGAACAGTGTTGTCGAACATCGCAACTGTACGGTTGTTGAAATGGCTCGTTCCATGTTACAACACAGGAGTGTTCCAAACAAATTTTGGGCTGAAGCAGTGTGTACTGTTGTCTATTTTCTTAACTGATCACCTACTCAGGCTGTTAAGGGGAGGACTCCAGAAGCGGTTTGGTCTAGCCATAAGCCTAAGATCAGTCACCTCAAAGTGTTTGGCTCGGTTGCATATGTTTGGATTCCAGCTGCTAAGTGCTCTAAGTTGGATTCCAAAAGCCAGAAACTCATGATGACAAGGTACAGTGATCACCACAAGGCCTATAGGCAGATAGATATAGACACTGGTCGTCTTAGCTTCAATCGGGACGTAGTATTTGATGAAGACAGAGGGTTCTTTTAGTCTCCTCCTTCTGAGCAGTGTTCTGAAGATTAGCCTCATAGTGTTCTTCTTCCATTAGGTCCACCTGATGGGAGGGATGATTTGATGATGCACTACCTGAGCTTCCTCCGTAAAATAATCCTCCTCTTGCTGCTCCTCCTGATATTGGTTCTTCTACTCTCCGGCCTAAATGGTGGGCTAAAACTATTGGTGATCTCCGGGATAATGAGCTCCTTGAAGGTAGAATTTCCATGAATAAGAGCAAACAACAACCTATAGTCAATTTTGCTCTTATGGCTAACCTACATAGTGTTTTTGAGCCTCAAAGCTATTCAGAGGCTAACGGTATACCTGAGTGGGAATAGGCTATGGAAGCTGAATTCCAGAGTCTTCAGAAGAATCACACTTGGACCCTTTCTGATCTTCCTACAAGGAAGAAGCCCATTAGCTGCAAATGGGTGTATAAAGTGAAATACAAAGCTGATAGAACCCTAGACAAGTATAAGGCTTGCCTTGTTGCTCGAGGGTTCTCACAAAAGGAAGGCATTGACTATGAGGAGACCTTTGCTCCTACAGCCAAGATGAGTACCATATGGCTCGTCCCTGCCTTAGCAGCTCAGTTCAGTTGGAAAGACCATCAGATGGATGTAAAGAGTGATTTTTTGAATGGTGACTTACAGGAAGAAGTCTACATGACGCAACCTCTAGGATTCAAGGTTGCCGATTAAGAACAAAAAGTCTGTAGATTAGTCAAAGCACTCTATGGTCTGAAACAAGCTCCTCGAGTTTGGTACATGAAAATTGATAAGTACCTCATAGATCATGGCTTTCAACGGAGTCCATCTGATGCAAACCTGTATATCAAGCATATTGGTGATGATATTCTGTTTGTGGTTGTCTATGTGGATGACCTTATCATTACTGGCAGTTCAGCACATTTGATCCATGGGATCAAACAGGATTTGTGTAGCACTTTTGATATGACAAATTTGGGACTTCATTACTGTTTGGGGGTTGAAGTCTGGCAGACTGAGAACAACATCTTTCTCTCTCAGTCCAAGTATACTAGAAATCTTGTGGACAGGTTCAGAATGCAGGATTGCAAACCTGCCATGACTCCTATGGAACCAGGGCTCAAACTTTCAGCTCACTCATCCTCACCACTTGTGGATGAAACTTTATTCAGGCAGTTAGTGGGCAGCCTCATCTACCTTACTGCCACTACACCTAACATTAGTTTTGCAGTGAGCTACATTTCACGCTTCATGTCAGCTCCTAAGGCCAATCATTGGATAGCAGTGAAGCATGTGCTGCATTTTGTGCGTGGCACTCCTGATTATGGACTTCTGTACACTCAGAGTTCTGATCCTACACTTAGTGGTTACACAGATTCCGACTGGGTCGATTCCGTTGATGACTGTAAATCTACCGCTGGGTATGTGTTTAGTCTGGGATCCAGTGCTGTCACATGGACTAGTAAGAAGCAGCGAGCAGTGGCTCTCTCCTCGACAGAAGCAGAGTATCGGGGAGCTGTTAAGGCATCTTGTGAGGTAGTTTGGCTTCGACGTATGCTTGCGGATATGCATGTTTCCCAGGCAGGTCCTACTCCCTTGTTCTGTGATAATCAGGGAGTGCTCAAACTTGCCAAGAATCCAGTCTTCCATGAATGAACAAAGCATGTGGAAACCCATTGTCATTACATTTGACAGGTTGTTGAAGATGGATCCATTCAGTTGTTGTATGTTCCCACAACGGAGCAACCAACAAACATCTTCACCAAGCCCCTTGGTCCTGATAAGTTTGTAAAATTCAAAGGGTCTATAGGTGTTGTAAATAGATTGGGCATTAAGGGAGGGTATTAGAATAATGCTATTTTAGTGTTTAATGTTCATTCGGATAAGATCGTCTGTGATCTTATTAGCAGTTTCTTAGAAGAAACTTGTTTCTATTTTTGTAAATATATTTGTATTATTTATTGAGCTTCATTCCTCATTATAAATCAATTCAATCCATTCATTGACTATATACACGCAAGTTCACTAAGCGGAAGTAGCGTATACAAATCAGTTTTGAAAATTAAATTATTTATCTGATAATACTGATTCACCTCCCCTCTCAGTATTATTTCCAACAATTGGATTCAGAGCAGGTCCTTCACAAGAAGCTTGATCACTTGAAGGAAAATCTAGCATCATGAGTAATCAAGAAAGCGGGGGATCCATCAGACCGCCAATCTTTGATGGGAGCAACTTTGTTTATTGGAAGGTAAGAACCACAGCCTATCTTCAATCGCTTGGAACAGATGTCTGGGAAATCGTGGAAGGAGGATATACATTTCCATCAGCAATTCCTACAGATACGGCAGGTAAAAAGCAATATGAAACCAATGCCAAGGTTGTCAATACATTATTGGGAAGTCTGTCACAATCAGAGTTTGTCAAAGTTATGCAGCTCAAATCAGTGAAAGAAATATGGGACAAAATTGTTCTAAGCTACGAAGGAGACTCTCAGGTAAAACGTGTTAAATTGCAAACTCTCAGAATTCAATATGAAACTCTCAAGATGCACAATGATGAAAGTATAGCTAGTTACTTCTTACGTATAGATGAGGTTGTCAATTGCATGAAGAATCTGGGTGAAGAGATAAAGGAAGTTACCTTAGTTGAAAACCTTTTAAGATCCTTGTCTGCTAAATTTGAATCAAAGGTATCTGCCATAGAAGAAAAGCAGGATCTACAGAGTATTATTATGACACAGCTTCACAGAATCTTAACTGCCTTTGAGATGAGAAAAAGAGGTCCATCAGATATGAGAGAAGCCGCATTTAAAGCTTCAGGAAAAGGAAAAGAAGAACTCAATGAATCAGGACATATTTCAGAAGAAGAAGAGGAAGTAAACTTTGTCAAGAAGCTTCAACGGGGTTCCGAAAGATTTAGAGGTAAACTACCTTTCAAATGTTTTGCCTGTGGTAGAGTCGGTCATTATGCTGCCAAATATTCTCATAAAGATAAAAATGATAAAGGGAAGGAATCTGCAAAATGGAATAGAAAACAAAGTGTAAGTAAAAAGCGCTACTATACTAATGAAGATAGCGATGGTTTATCAAATAGTGATGAAGATGAAAATAGTAATGACTATAGACTTCTGATGGCTTATGAAGATGATGATTTCTTGGATGCTTTAGATGAAGATGATCTTTATAAAGAAATCTCTAAACTCAAAATCTGTTTAGAAGAAAAGAATATGATTATAGATACCTTGACATACCAACTTGCTGAAAGAGAAAAACACAATGAAAAACTAGAATGTGAAATTGTGGATCTAAGAAAGGATGTTGAGAAAACAAAAGCTCTCAATCTTAGATTTGCTGAAGGATCAGAAACCTTAAATGAAATTATCAAAGTGCAGCGTTCTCCTCTGACAAAGACAGAACTTGGATATACTGAAGAAGCATCTCAATCACAGAAGCCGTCAACCTCCACTAAAAGCTATCTTGATGCAACAAAGAGCAGTGGACAGTTTGACAATCATCAGCAAAGGCATAACACAGATCACCAGGTAAACAAGGCTTAATTTACTTCAAGGATGAATAGAAGCCACAACCAACCTTAGGTAAATCATACTCAATTTGCTTCAAAGATGAATATCAATAGAAACTACAATCACCAGGACAATAGATTCGATAATCGCAGATACTTCTTTAATGGTCAATGTTTCTCATGTCATAATTTTGGACACAAAGCTGCTCAATGTGTTGCTTACAAAACCATCATGACTAGAGAAGCATGAAATCAAAGGAATGTGACAGGCATCAAGAAAAGTTCCTATAATAACTTTTCTCTTCTTGAAAATGAAATAGAATGCTCAATCTGTAACAACTTTGGCTATGAAGAATTTGAATGCAGGAGTAAATTTCGGCAAATATCTCAAAAGGAGCAAACTCCATCAAATCCCAAAATATGGAGAAAGAAAGAACCACAAACAAAAAGATGTGGTATAGCCTTGTATGCAGAAGGACAAGAAAACCAGTGGTACATCAACACTGGATGCTTAAAACACATGACAGGTGACAAAGAAAAACTACACTCATATAATGCCTTAGAAAAGGAAAAGAGTGTCTCATTTGGAAACGACACTCTTGTTATCATAAAAGGTAAAGGCTTTGTTTTTTTGAAAGAAAAAGCTAAAGCTGGGAATGTTATGTATGTTGATGGCTTAAAGTATAACCTATTGAATGTGATTCAAATGTGTGATCAAGGAAATGAAGTAGTGTTTCGATCAAATGGATGTGTTGTTCGTGAGCTTCATACAGGAGAAATCGTGATGAAAGGTACAAGAACTCCAAACAACCTATACATACTCAAGGGAGGACAAAAACAGTGCTATCTAAACAAAAATGATGAAAACTAGCTATGGCACAGAAGATTGGGACATCTAAGCTTTTCTCAAATAAGAAAGGCATGTAGATTCCAGCCTGTTCGTGATCTTCCAGATATCAACATTCCAGAAAATGCTATATGCAAATCATGTCAATTCGATAAGAAAACCAGATCTCACTTCATCGAAAAGGAAGGATCAGCTAGTAAGCCTCTTGAACTTGTTCATATTGATTTATATGGACCATCAAGGAAAAAGTCACCTCGTGGAGAAGAATACTTTATATTGTTCATTGATGATTTTTCCAGAATTTGTTGGATAGGTCTTCTAAAGCATAAAGATGGAGCATTTGAAAAGTTCAAAGCCTTCAAAGCTTTGGTTGAAAATGAATCAGATCACAAAATCAAATGCCTCAGATCTGATCGAAGAAGGGAATTTACCTCAGATGAATTCTTTGACTTTTGTGAACAACATGGAATAAAAAGGCAATTCTCCACCGCAAGGACTCCTCAGCAAAATGGAGTGGTAAAAGGATGAACAGAAGTATTCAACAAATGGCTCGTGCTATGCTAGATGAATCTGGAACTCCTACAACCTTCTGGGGTGACGCTACATTCGTCGCCATCACTATTCTCAACCAAGCAAATGTTCGAGTAAACAACACTCAAATTGCACATGAACTTTGGTATGGTAAGACTCCTACTGTAAAATACTTCAAAGTTTTTGGAGACAAATGTTACATCAAAAGGACTGATGAAAAACTTGGTAAGTTTGAACCCAGAGCAGATGAAGGTATTCTTCTTAGCTACTCTTCCTGAAGTAAAAGATATAAATGCTATAATAAAAGACTTGGGAAAATTATTGAAAGTATTGATGTGGTTGATGAAGCATGCAAAAATCCAAAACAGATAAAAACCGAAGATTATGACAATGAAGAAGATGGGGATCATTTTCCCACATCAAATCACACTGATTTTGAAGAAGAAACCAATGAAGCACCAAAAGAAGAGATAACAATAGAAGAAAACACTCCATCCAGGTATGTTTAGAATAATCATCCAGAAACTCAAATTTTAGGGGAAAAAGGGGCAGGTGTACAGACAAGAAGAACCATTGCCGAAGCCTCAAGCTATCTAGCATTACTATCTTCCACCGAACCTCAAAATGTAAATGAAGCATGCAAAGATGAATGTTGGGTCAAGGCCATGAATGAAGAACTTGAGCAAATTGAAAATAATAATACTTGAGAATTAGTTCCTAGACCTCATGATAAGAATATCATAGGAACTAAATGGATATTCGAAAACAAGCTGAACGGAAATGAAGAAGTTATTAGAAACAAGGCCAGACTTGTTTCTAAAGGATATGCTCAACAAGAAGATATAGATTTTGAAGAAACTTTTGCACCTGTTGCTAGACTTGAAGCCATAAGAATGTTTCTTGCCCTTTCTAGTTTTCAGAAATTCAATGTATACCAAATGGATGTAAAATCTGTCTTTCTTAATGGAGACTTAGAAGAAGAAGTCTATATTGAGCAATCAAAAGAGTTCATACTTGGAAATGATGCCAACTCAGAAAAGCTCTCTATGGTCTAAAACAGGCTCCAAGGGCATGGTATTACCGTCTTGACAAATATCTCCACCAACAGGGTTTTTCAAAGGGGTCAGCGTATAGCAATCTATATACAAAGATGGATACTAATAAATTGCTAATAATCATTGTGTATGTTGATGATATCATTTTTGGTAGCAATGAAGAATCCATAAGTCAGAATTTTGCCTCAGTAATGCAGCAAGAATTTGAAATGTCCTTGCTTGGTGAGCTTACCTACTTTCTTGGTCTACAAGTTCAACAAAATAAAGATGATATTTTTCTCTAACAAACCAAATATCTCAAACAGATCCTAAAAAAGTATGGCATGGAAGATTCTAAACCAGTATGTACCCCAATGGTAACAGGATGCAGTCTTAGCTCAAATGATGAATCAACAGCAGTACATCAACCAACTTATAGATCCATGATTGGCAGTGTGCTTTATCTAACAGGTACTCGACCAGACATCACGCATGTAGTGGGAATAGTCGGAAGATTCCAAGCAAATCCTAAGGAAACACACCTTCAGGCAGTCAAAAGGATTTTCAAATATCTTCAAGGAATACAGAACTTTCGTTTATGGTATCCTAGAGATACAGATCTTACACTTCATGCATATATAGATGCAGATTGGGTAGAAAGTGTTGATGACAGAAAAAGCACTAGTGGTGGTGCATTCTATATGGGTTCCAGGTTAGTGTCTTGGTTCAGCAAGAAACAAAGTTCAATTGCATTATCTACAGCTGAAGCAGAATACGTGGCTATTGCATCTTGCTGCACACAACTACTTTGGATGATGCAAACCTTGCAAGACATTCAGATCACATGTACTCCACCCATCTCCATTCTATGTGATAACACAAGTGCCATTAGTATTTCAAAGAATCCAGTCATGCACTCCAAGACCAAGCACATACCCATCAAATATCATTTTCTATGTGAACAAGTGCTTGAACAAAAGGTCAAACTGGAGTATGTTCCCTCCAAAGAACAGGTTGCTGATATATTCACTAAACCACTACCTAGGGAGACATTTGAATATCTCAGACAAAAGTTGGAAGTAGTTGTTGCATCATCGTGCTATTAAATCCTATTTTCTTCAAAGAAAGGTGGTTATACACGAGTTTCATAAAGCGTAGTCGCGTACATACATGGGTTTCTATGGGCACAGTCGCATATATGTTGGTTTGAAGGAAAGCAGTGGACCAGACTCTGTTTGATGATAGTTTCACTCTGTTGATAACATATGGAAATATATTGGTCCTCATAAAGTTGTTGATAACTTGATGTATATCTGATTGATGATGATGCTTTGATATCTCTTACTGACATATGCAATGATCAGATCTGACAGTGAACAGGTGGAACAGGTTCAGGGGAGAACATGGTTGATAATAGTTTGGAACTAATGATGGACATATACAGGTTGCTGGTCTGGATGCTAATTGACAAACGCTGTTGATGGTGCAAATCATATGATAGTTGCTGATGACTATCATGGTCTTGTTTAAGATATTTGGTCTCTGTTATATATGTCATGTATATCTTTTAATATAAAGCTCATGAAAAGACCTAATTTGTAACCCCACTATGCATGGGATGGATGATGTAATGTTTCTTGCCTTGACATGTATAAACAATTGGTATATCCCCACTTGGTTGGGTGGATGAGTCAAACTTGGTATATCCTCACTTGGTTGGGAGATGGATGTATGTTTGAGTCATTGGTGATAGGAAGGTCATTTATGATGTATGTATAGAGTCATGTTCTTCTATTAGAACATCTTTTTGTAGACCTTGCTTATGCTCAGGGGGACCATGGACTCGATCATGGGAGCTCAATCAGCACACTTCAGCATATCAAAGAATTCAGCATGCACTTAGGGGGAGCATGACCCTTTGCCCTTGATGTCAAAGGGGGAGATTGTTGGCATTATGATGTATGTGTTGTACTTGATGGCAACCCACTTGTAGCAGAACAACTCACTTGTATATGGTAACTAGATAAATCTACAGAAGAGATATCAGATGTGAAAGAATGCATGACAGCAGTGTTTACAGATGTGATGAAATGCAGGGCAGCTTCAAGGAATCAGTTCAGAAAGTATAGCAGGTAAACAACAAAGAATTGCAGATCAGTCTTCATAGAATGAAGAAAAGAGAGGTATACGCAGGTTCACCATTGACCAAGCTGCGTATACACGCAGGTTCACTGTATACAAGTCGCGTATACGTACACACGCACTTTCACGGAAGGAAAAGTGTGTATACCTTGGAAAACTAAATTTTTGGTCCGAAGTATTTGGTCCATGGTATTTTGATCCATGGTATTGGTCCAAGGTATCTGGTCCGAGGTATTGACCCCAGGTATTGGTCCTAAATGTTTTTGGTCCATGGTATTGAGAAAGGCCTAAAACTATAAAAGGAGGAGAAGATCATTAGGCCAAGGTGTGCAAGTATCGAATATCTGATGAAGTGTGAGATCTAATATGCAAGTTATTGGCTTATGGTGTTGTGCTTGATCTGAACCAAGGATGAACCTTAGCGTTTGATGAAGGATAAGAACTAATGATGTATCAGGATCTTAAGGCTTGAAGTGAATTATCTTTATGTGGTTTGATCATATATCTAAATAACTGGCGCATGTTGTAGTCTGTAAATATGATGATCTGGGTATGACTGAAGTCTGGAATAGTTGTAATGTTTAAATCATCATTTACATATTTGTACGCAGGTTCACTTTAGAAAAGAAGCGTATACATGCTAGTTCTGCATATCAAAGCAGCGTATACATCATAAATTTGATTTGCAGATCTGTACGCTGGTTCGCTTTGAGGAAAGCGCGTATGCACGCAGGTTCGACACATGGAAGTAGCGTATACCTTTTAAAATATGTTTTAGTTGCTTCTGTTTGTTGTTGCAGCATGCTGAGTTTTGGCTTGGGTTCTGGTTACTGTATTCTGGTGATAACGTTCTGAATGATCAGATTGATGGGTTGTGAAAGTGATTGATCGATTCGGTTGTGGTTGGTTCAAAAGGAGATTGGTTGATGCAGATATATTTGATGATTGAATGATGTTGTTGATGGATCCAGTCTGAAAAATTATGAAACGTGGTCCCTGGAAGAAAAGAGAAGGTTGTAGCCTTTTATAGGCCGGCACCTACGTACTAGTAAACATATCGGCTAGCACAAGAGCTAGGAGGTTGTTGCTCCCTTCCAGTAGAAGCTGGAGAACGAGAGAAGGTTGTAGCCTTCTACAGGTAGAAGCCTACGTACTGGTATAAAGACTGCACCAATACAAAAATTGTAAACATAATTTTCTTATTATTAAAAGAAGACAGAGACGACAGCAGCAAGTGGTTTTTACCCACATTGGGTTTCCACCTTATATCTTGGTGTTCATGTGTGTTGCTTATGTGTGGTGCTTTATTCTAATTTTTACTGCAATGTATAATGAATTCTTGATATACTGGTTAAAGTTCAATGCATGATAATTTGGGTAAATCTAAAGATTTGTGCATATAGGCTGGTTGCATTAAGTACAGTTCCGTATACACGCAAGTTCACTAAGCTGAAGTAGCGTATACAAATCAGTTTTGAAAATTAAATTATTGATCTGATAATACTGATTCACCCCCGCTCTCAGTATTATTTCCAACAGGGCAGACTTTAGAGAGGCTCTGACCTTCAGAGACTTTTGCAAGCTCAAGCAGAACAAGAAGGGGAAAGGCTATGGTACTCAGAACTATGAGCTACATCGTTCTATTGGGAAAATGTATTTCCCTACATATGATGGCACTTCCAAGTGCACAACATGTGCTTGGGTGGAGAAGCTGGACACATACTTCCAGCTGAATCGAATGACAGAAGTAGAAGCCATCAAGATGGCC
Organism: Pinus tabuliformis; assembly: GCA_031772625.1. Classification (NCBI taxonomy): domain Eukaryota; kingdom Viridiplantae; phylum Streptophyta; class Pinopsida; order Pinales; family Pinaceae; genus Pinus; species Pinus tabuliformis. Next base: position 870,029,151 of record CM062816.1, read on the forward strand.
ACATTGCACCTGGAGGGGGAGGCACACGATTGGTGGTTTCATGGTTTTTCCACTCTAGGACATGCCAACGTGACCTCCTATGAGGAGTTCACACAGAGAGTAGTGGAGCGCTTTGATCAGAAGGATCTAGAGGCTCACTTCAGGGAGTTGATGCAGCTCAAACAGACAAGGCATCCAGAGCATTATATCTCGGAGTTTTTGAGGGTCTCAGTCATGGTGCCTGATTTGTCAGATACGAGGAGAGTATACACATTTTTGGAGGGAATGACAGAGCCATTGCGAGGACTAGTGAAGTTTCACAAACCATCGACTCTTCTGGAGGCAGTATCTTACACTCGAGATTTGCAGGGGGCCATTCCCAACTCTTGACCCTCAGAAAGGAAGTGACACTTGAGCACCCACAGCGCACAGAGCAACCCAAGGGCATGGTCAATTGGATAACGAGACAAGGAGAGACCTTAGGAGGAAGAAGCTATGTTTTACATGTTGTAAGCCTTGGGCACCTGGTCATCGGTGCATAGCAAGCACAGCCCATTACATCGAAGTCTTCTCAGACAATGATCAGGAGGATGAGGAGGAGTTGGAGTTTGGTAGCAGAGACAGCGAGGAGATAGTAGGGAAAGGACAACCACCACCACCACCTCAAGGACGAGCATCCTTCGCACCAACAAGGGGAGTCCTAGCTTCCTTGTGCGGGATTCCCAAATTCTTGACTTTGAGGATCAAAGGTACAGTGCAGGGGCAGCGTGTCTCAATCTTGGTAGATAGTGGGGCCACCCACAATTTTATTGATGCTCAGATGGTCCAGAGGAGGGGCATCACCACTACAGAGTTTGAGGGATTTTCAGTCCTAATACCAGGGGACAAGACTATGCAGTGTACTCAATATGTTCTTGCTCTAATAGTGACTATGGGGAACTATTCGATGACAGACCACTTTTTTGTGGTGGATAAACTGGACACGAATGTGGTGTTGGGAGTCCAATGGTTGTATTCCCTTGGTCAGTGTACCACCGATTGGAAACAATTAGTGATGGAGTTTAGTGGGCTAGATGGCAAGCCGGTGGTTCTTAGGGGCATGCATTCATACCCCCCTTAGACAGTCGGATGGAGGCTAATTTGAGGCATGGAGACATAGCATGGGTAGTAGAGCTGAGGATTTCAAAGGTTGGAGGGAAGACCACACCACCACATCTGGACATACAGGCAGTACTGGATAAATATCTGGTAGTTTTTGGAGATATACCACCAGGGCAACCACCTGACAGAGGATTTGAGCACACTATAGAGTTGGAGCCCGTTGTGCAGGCGGTCATCACCACACCCTATAGGCATCCCAAAGCCTATAGGGATGAGACCGAGAGAACCATCCAAGAGTTGTTGGCATTGGGTCACATCAAACCGGGTTCTAGCCCGTTTGCTTCCTCGGTTGTGCTGGTGAAGAATAAGGACAGGACTCTTCGCATGTGTATTGACTACAAGGCCCTCAACAAGAAGACGTTGAAGAACAGGTATCCCATTCTGCGCAATGATGAGTTGATGGATGAGACTAGAGGGGCCAAGTACTTCTCTAAGATAGATCTGCAATCAGAGTATCATCAGATTCGGGTGAGAGAGTAGGACATTCTGAAGACAGCCTTTAGATGTCATTATGGGCATTTCGAGTTCCTGGTCATGCCTTTTGGGTTGACCAATGCACCAACTACTTTTCAGTCATGTATGAACCATGTGTTCCGAGGCCAACTGAGGAGGTTTGTACTGGTATTCTTTGATGACATCTTGATCTACAGCAGGACATGGGAGGAGCACCTGCAACACTTGGAGACAATCTTGCGTATATTGGAGGAGAAACAGTTCTACGTGAAGATGTCTAAGTGCAAGTTTGGATTGACAAAGATGCTTTATTTGGGACACATCATCAGTGTAAATGGGGTCAAGGTGCATGAGGAGAAGATTCAGGCCATTTGAGATTGGCTAGAGCCCCAAGATGTGACAGCATTGAGAGGGTTTTTGGGCATCTGTACTTATTATCGGAAGTTCGTGAAGGGCTTCTCACAGTTGGCAGCACCCCTTACTGATCTGACTAAGAAAGGGGCCTTTGTGTGGACCGAGGGAGCTCAGACAACGTTTGATCGCCTCAAGGAGGTGATGAGTTGTTGTCTAGTTTTAGCACTCAGAGATTTTTCTCAACCTTTCACACTGGAGTGCGATGCATCAAGTGTAGGGATTGGGGCAGTCTTGTCCCAAGATGGGCACCCCATTGCTTTTGAGAGCAGGAAGCTTCTACCTCATGAGATGTCATATTACATTTACGAAAAGGAGATGTTGGCCATAATGCATGCATTGGCCAAATCTAGATAGTATTTGGTGGGGAATCGATTTCGAGTGAAGGCGAACCACAACAGTCTTCGCCATTTCATGGGACAGCAGGGCCTCAATGACAGACAACAGAGATGGGTCAGCAAAGTGCAGGCCTATGATTTTGATATTGAGTATGTGCAGGGAAAGCACAATGTAGTGGCGGATGCACTATCCAGGAGACCAACTGGGCTTTCACTCATGAGCATCTGTCATGACTGGAAGGCCTAGTTACTGGTAGAGTACTCCAAGGATCGTCGGGTGTGCGACATCTTGGAGGGTAGCTATGCAAATAAGCACTACAGGGTGATGAATGAGGTCATTTATTATAAGGGGCGCATCAGGATCACAGTTGAGGGAGCGTGTCCTTCGAGCAGCTCATGATTCTCCTTGCACTAGGGATTTAGGAAGACATATATGGCAGTGAGAGAGCGCTTCACTTGGAAGGGCCTCAAGGGAGATGTACTGAGGCATGTACAGGAGTGCGAAGCTTGCCAGAGGAATAAGGGAGAGTTGACCCATCCAACAGGATTGTTGCAGCCTCTTCCCATCCCTGAGGGGAAATGGGAGAGCATCTCTATGGACTTCATTACTGGACTTCCCTCGATACAAGGGAAGGATTGTATTTTTGTAGTGGTCGACTAGCTGAACAAGTTTGCACATTTCTTTTCAATACCGACACGATCTTCAGCTTCACAGGTGGCGGAGTTGTTCTTCAGGGAGGTCTTTCGTCTGCACAGACTCCCTAAGACCATAGTCAGTGACAAGGATAGCCGATTCATGGGAGGATTCTAGCAAGAGCTCTTCAGACTAGTCGGCACTGAGCTCACCCTGAGCACCAGCTATCATCCGCAGACTGATGGTCAGACAGAGAGGGTGAACCAGTGGTTAGAGGGCTATCTCAGGAATTATGTGACAAGGCAGCAGAGGGCTTGGATTCGATGGTTTCACTTGGGAGAGTATTGTTACAACACCACCCATCATATGTCCATTGGTATGACTCCTTTCCAGGCTTTATATTGTTATGATGCTTTATCTTTTGCTGATATCGTTTTTGGAGACAGCAGGGCACCAAAGGCCAAGGATTGGATCCTGTAGAGCCAAGATATCCTCAAGGCTCTTAAGGATAACTTACAAGCAGCCCAGAACCAGCAGAAGATGTATGTTGATCGACATCGAGTAGAGAGAGTTCGATTGCAGCCGTACCGACAGTCCACACTCAAGTAGAAGGGGGTCGAAAAGCTGTAGCCGAGATTCTTTGGGCCATATCAAGTGAGTAGGAGGGTTGGAGAGGTGGCTTACGAGTTGGAGCTACCACCAGGGAGCATGATTTATAACATCTTTCATGTGTCACACCTCAAGAGGGTGTTGGGGCAGCAGGTTATAGCAGCCATGGAGTTGCCTCCGCTTGATGATGAGGGGCATTTGATCTTATAGCCAGAAGCCATCTTGGAAACCAAAGAGAGGAAGCTCAGGAGCAGGATAATCAGAGAATATTTGGTGCGATGGAAGAATCTACCGGATGAGGATGCCACTTGGGAGGGAGAGCACATTCTGGAGCATCCGACATTGAATTTGCTTGGGGACAAGCAATATTTGGGAGGGGAGGACTATAATGTCCCTTCCTAAATAATTTTGGAACAAGATTTCATCTTTTATTATGGAGCCAATGTTGGAGTTAGTGGACCCCATTCGATGTTATTAGGAGATTAGACTAGGAGAAGATGTTTTGTTTTAAAGTTAAGTTACACATGGGGGCCACCCTCACTAGGGAATTACGCACTCCCTAGTTCGATATGCATAGAGGGGAGATAACTTTTGCATGGTGTTGGTTAAGTGGGCCCATGATGGAGGACGAAATGGAGGGAAAATTCCCCCCACGAAAACTATATAAGGAGGGCAACTCTCCTCTTCTCATTCATTCATGAGTGTATATCGATTTCTCTTGGTTGCTCGAGCTGCTTAGCCGAGTCACTGGTTGTTTAGCACAAGTTCTTCAGGCAAAGAGCTCATCCTTTCTTCGGGGGACTTCGAGTGCCACCCTAGGAAGGTTTCCTTCATTTCTTTAGGAGATTCACATTGTGATTTCCAGCAGTAGCATTTCCTTCCAGGTGGTGCGTATTTTTGGAGGACGCAGTGAGAGAGGAGGCCGAGTTGTTTGTGGAGTTGAGCAGTGGAGTTTTCCTGTGAGATTCTCCGAGGGAGAGGCTAGGGAGGATTGTTAGAGTTTGCGGGAGTTTGGGAGTTGATTGGGCTTCAGGCTTGGCAGTGTGACTTTCGCACTATCTAGGCCAGTGCAGAGGCAGTATTTGGGGAGCTCATTTGGTGGGTAGAGTATCAACCCTTGAGGCTGAGCTTTGTCGTGGAGGTTGGAGGAGCCATTCGGGGTGAAGTTTGCTTCCTTTCCAGAGCTGGGAGGAAGAATTTGTGGCCATTTCCTGCAAGCCGTTTTGCTGGAGCTGCTTGGAGGGCGTAGGCCATAGAGGAGGTCAAATTTGGGTGGTTGGTTCCAGGCCAAACCCTTTCTAGGTTTTCTGGGTTTTGGCCAAGGAGTTTGTAGCTGAAGTTTCATCATTTTCCGAGCACTAGAGGCAAGGTTTCTTACAACTCTTTTCCAGCTAACAGTTGTCGTAACTAGGAGACAACACAGAGCTTTAGAGGAGGAGTTGCTTTCTATAATTTGGGATTATTGTCGACAATTGGGTTCTATCTAGCTTGCCCTTGAGGCAAGCCCAGGTGCTCTTTCCATACTATTGTACACTGCTCCAAATGGCTCAGTTGATTCCTATTTCTGTTGTGTATTGAACATTTGTTGATAATTTAATTTTTCTGTGCAAAAATCGAATTGGCTTTTGCATATCACTGTTTGTTTAAGTTTGAAACATTACATCCTACAACTTTGTAACTCCAATTCCACAAAGATTACGTAGAAGCCTCTTATCAATAAGGATCCTTAGGTCTAGGAAGCCCCTTGTTAAGGCACATCATCACAACCTAGGCTCAAGAATTCTCTTAGCCCTTCCTAGAGAGCCCCACCTTGCTTTTGAAGCAAGCAAGCTATCTAATTGAGCTTCTCTTGTGAACAGGCGTTAGGAATCACTCCCTATCCATTCATAGATCCATTCTTCCTAGTGATCCCCCCTATACTAGGTCTCCTCCCATCGGTGAATGTCCGTAAAGAGAAGGGAGCCTTACCTAAGGTGACAGTGGGATATCGCTCCATTGTTGCCCCTTGACACAGTAGTTGCCCTATAGGATCCCCTCCTAGGACGCCTGCTAGTTTGAGTGGTAACATTTTGGTGTCGTTGTCGGGGACAAGAGACATATGTCCTGTTTCCCATATGACATTATCGACACATTATTCCTTGCGACTCCATTTGAAAAACAAAGCCATAGTTCTTCATTGAACTTCAAAGTTAATGCTTGTAGGGTGAAGCAAGCATCTATCAAGGCATTTTAATTCACCCTGGCAACTCTATTTGATCATTATATGCAAAATCATGAAAAATGGCTGAAGAAATTATCCATGACATTAGCCCCGAAGAAGTCCAAGCCCTGTGGGAAAGATTGGATTTGTGGGCTAAGCTTTGTGATCATTTGATAGAGCATGAGAACGAAGACTTCATACTCAATTTCTATAACAAGAGTAGGTTAGACCTCCACAGCATAATGCAGGGGTATGAAGAAATCCCCACAAATTACCTCTTGTCTGAGCTTGCCTATTATATTGGTGCATTCAATTCCTTGTCTCACAAGATCAAAGAAAAATGTCTCATTACCAAAATGAGGATTTGGATGACCAAGATGATCAAGAAAGCAAGAATGATGAGAAAATATCAGTGGTAGAATTGCCGGCAAAGATCAATGAGGTGGGAAACATCTCCTCCAACGATGACAAAGAGTTTGACCCTGAAAGCCACCAAATCCTGCAAGAAAGAATGGACGAATATATTAGGTCACGCAAGGGGCTAGTAAGGGAATATAATGCTAAGGAATTATTCTTCCATTTATATGTTGAAGTTTCTAAGTTTACTTAGTTAGAAACCCTTCATGCACTTTTTCTGATTTATTCCTACCTACTTGTTATTTTTCCTTAACAAGTTATTTACAAAGTAAACACTGAAAATAAACACTAGTGCATGCTCAACATATTACAGATCAACAACTAAAAGAAACAAGAACAAACACACCACATGACACCATTATTTTTGGACTAATGTCCCCAAAAAAACCCAATGTGGGAAAACAGGTGCAGCTACTTGAGGGTTTTCTTATTAAGCAATACCAGAGTACAATCTGGGTGCTGAAACTGGCCTACTCAATAGAGAATTTCCTTAGCAATACAAATCTATTAGCTGAAACCCCAGATAATCCTTCCGGCAACTACTCAGCACCAATCTGCCCCAAAACCCCAGCATCCGCCCAATTTGGACTGCGTCAGTCTTTCCTAGCCTAGCAATGGCACTGCGTCAGCCTCTCTTGGCCTGCTTCAGCACCAAGAGGCCCTACGCCAGCTCTCTGATCCTCTGCGTCAACTACGTTGGCCCCTCTGGTGCTCTGCGTGGCCTTGCGTGAGTACTGGTTGCTCCTGCGTCTCTCTCTCTCTGGCTGCTCTGCTGCTATCCCGACACTATCTTTGCCTCTTTGTCTCTCCGTACTCAATGCCCCTCAGCTGCTCTCCCGATCACTGATTCTATCTCTCTTAGCAAACCCCGCTCTAGAGAATAGAATGATTGATCACTCTGGTGTGTTCTCCAAGTGACCCTCAAACCTCCTCTTATACTTTTCCTGTTGACATCTCAATGGCCGAAATTAAGTCCCTAATCAACTGCTAAGATTAGATCTGGCTTGATCCATGTCTTTTGGACCACTCTAACACAGATTCATATTAATACACATTAATATTTTATTTTCACTAAGTTTAGACTTAGAGACTCCATTAAAAATAATAATTATTTTAATATCTCCTGATTTGTTTAGAATCTACCCAAACCCTTTCTGGGTATTGAAGATCTCATGTGCCCCAACCTCTCCACCAAATTTTGTGGCTAGAGCACATCTGATGCTACCCCAAATCAACATTATACAAGCAAGAGGAGAAGCTCTCTGAAATGAAATGTGAATATAGCAAGAACCCTACTGAAAATCTCCTCCTAGAAGCATTATACCAAACTCATGTAACAAATACCTTAGCTATTGTTCTCCAAGAGAAAAGGAAAGAAGAGAAGTCTTGCTTGCCTAGTAATGAGGATGATTTTGAGGAAAATCAAGATAACCAAGCAAGTGAAGAATTTTTGAGAAATCTTGATTTGGGAATTGGGTATGATTATAAAAGTGAAGGCCCCATAGCATCTCGAATCCATAAGAATGAGCCCAAGGAAGAAGAAAATGCTCCACCCCTTCCAAATGACAATGTTGGCCCTTATGGAGCACTTCCTAGTGATTGGAGGGGTCTCTTCTTTATGTTCCAAGATGATTCAATCAAAGAAGAGTCTTCCAAAATTGTGGGTAATTCTGATGACTCTAATGTAAAAGAGATTGAGGAAGATGCTTCCTTTAGCCATGCCACAGATAAAGGGTTTTTCTTCATGTTTGAGCATTCCTCCCCTTATTATGTCCCTATCCTGGAAATAGATGTTTGTGATGAGGTTCATTCCCCTAGTTTTGATGAGGAATTGGTTTCCCCTATGAAAAACTAGGAATCGTGGTTTTTCCCCAAATACGATGATGATTCCACTTCTTGTTTTCCCAATAACCAAAATAATATCATCCTAAATGTGTCTGAGTCATTCACTCCCTCTGAGGATGATAGACCCGAGATAGTTCTTCATCAAAGATTCATATACTTGATCATTGACATTTCCATCTTTTGGTTAGAGGATCAAATTCAATCCTCTCGGTTGGTGTCTTTCCCTTCTTCCAGGGTTCCTTTCCATGGCATATGGGTCTCTTATTTTCCCACATCCCGCCCTCGTAGCCCCTCATATTATTCTTCCCATTTGTGTTTTTGGATCCATTGCAAAAATAATCATAGAACCGTGTATTCTTGTACTGATCAATTGACATGTTGGTCGCATTTGATCTATGATTATACTTAGCACTCGCATAATGTAAAATTTCTCATAGGGATATCACCCACAAAGTGGTGGGATCTCCTTTATTGAACATTTGGTTCTAGGGTGGTACTACTTGGGAAACCCGGACGATGGGTGCATGGTCCCGCTCTCGTACCCGCACATATTACTCTCTTTTCACTCACTACACCCCATTCATCTTTTCTCCCACCTAGTTCCACATTTCCATTTTGAGTCCGCATAGGGCCAACCTCCCTATCCCCTTGCCCCCACCTTGGGTCAGGCCTAGAATGATGCCCCGAAGGTTGAAACAATTAAAAGAAAAGGTGAAAAGCATAATTGGCCACATTTAACAGGAAATTGTACCAAAAAATGCAAAATATGTCTAAGACAAAATAATTAGCACGTGGGCAAAAGCCAGTGCACGAGCTCTACCCCAATCCATGGCCATCAACCTAGTTCCATAGGCCCTAGATGAGCCCCCTTTATCATTCAAAAACCCATGATTGTCCCAACCCCTACAAGGAAATGAATCGCCCTACCTAAAAGGGGGTAATCACTGTTATATCTTACATATCATGCTCTTGTCCTTTGAGCCCCGAGCAGTTAATTAAAGAAATTCATAAAAGGCAAAAGGCATATAAAGAAGGGTGGAAAAATCAAGGTCAAGGCACCTCATGTACCATGATTGCTCTCTCCTACACATTAGATACCCAGGTGTGGGCTTCCCCTTATTTAGCTACCCCTATACCCCACTCTATGGCCCAGGATTGCCCCTCTCATTCCCTATTCCATTCCACTTATTTGTCACTTGCCACCCCCATTAAAGGGATGTACCTTGGACATACTATCCCCTTTAAGGGCTGAAACCACCTAATAAGGTACTTGGCTAACCCCCTTTGGAGCTTGGAGACACTAGCACATGCCAAAGCCCACGACGGAAGGGCATGCAATTATGAAGTCCCCACTTTGTTATCCATGATTTGTAAGCTCATTTACCCGAATATTATAATGATTGGTTGTACTTGAAGCCTAAGGGACGCATTGAATCTTATGCAGAATTACAGATGGTTTCCATTTGGATTTGGTCTCCCTATATGGGATCCTAAACCCTAGAGGTCTACATTAGCACATGTAGCATGTGCATAGAGAGCCATGGGCCTCTACAGCAGCAGACAACACTCCACGGATCTTCATGATCAGAGACTACTAGCGATCCACTTTTGGGATGATGGTGATATGCTTGGTACATTATGCCTAGCAAGCCCCCACAAGAGCCCCACACTCTTGGCAGGTGTCCCAGGACTTGTATGATGTCATGGCAGCATTCATTCCACCACTTGGACCCTTGCAGAGGATCTACAGGCATCTCTGATTCATATGGAGACCCATGGGGTCATTTATGTGCCCTCAAACCCACTGGGAGCACCACAGGTCTACTACTTGGAGAACAAGGGGCCACCCCCTTGTCCATCATATTCCAAGGAATTTATTCCTCAATATGGCACTTCTGGATATTATTATGCCTTTGGAGGGCCCTACGACATGTACATATTATTATTTTGCCCCTTGTAAGGCTTATTTTTACACTTCTGAGTTAGTTTGGTGTGCATGTCACCAATAGGAGTTTTATTTGCACATTATTTTATCATTAAGGGCTAATGTAGGCCCATAGGCTAATTCGAACTCCTTAGGAGGCTATATATTGATGTTAGATACATTCGTTTGTATCATCACTTGACTTGGGATCTCTATAATCATAGAGAATTTCACATTTTTTCCTTGGTGGATATTTTTCGGCAATGGATGAATTTATGTATGGATTTGGGCTATTTCTCGTCTTGGAGCTTTATTGAGAAAATGAAATGCTGGTTGGATATACTCTATAATGTTGTAAGTAAATTTTAATGCTATTATTCTTGTTGCTGCGTATTGCTAAAAATTAGGGCTAGTTGCTGCATTATTAAAATGTGGAATTGAGCATGTTTTAGCTAATTTAATGTATGGGCCAATGTTATCTGAATGAAATGTCCTAGAGATTTATTTATCTTGAGAAGCTTGCATCATTTGCTTTTAAGTATAAATGCTTGAAGGTCGATTTTCTTTTCTTTCTCTCAACATTGGATGAAGTTGACTTTCTGGGCCTCCTTGATCAAGAAACCAAGTTCTTACTCATCATTATCCTTGACTCCATATCCCCAAGTGAACTAGGCACTGATCTCTCAAAAGGGTGATCATTTTAAACCCTCTTTTTACCATTTTCTCCTTTTCTCCAAGTCTAGCCCCATTAGGTCACCAAGGGCATCAATTTCCCAAGAATTGACCCAAGGAAAAACTCCGATCTCCTATAGGCTATTGTGTTGGTGGATCCCCTCCCACTCCAAATTTGAGGCAATTCTAAGAGTGGAATCTCCAGGAATCCCAAGCCCTAGCTCTAGTATTGAATTGTGCCTAGGCATCCCCAAGGCTAGACCTCAATAGGATCAATTCAACCTTTTGAAGTAAATATTCTTTTTCAGTCCTTTTCCCTCACCTTATCCAAGATAGGAACATCATTGGTTGCTACATTCCATCCCCAAACCTGGGTTGGGTCCACTTTGCCCCATGTGGTCCCACTTCTCAATAAAAATTATTTTTCAAAGGCCATTTGGGAATCCAAGTGTCCCCAAGGATTATAAGGATAGAGAAATTTGTTTATAAGCCTATCCGTTCTCCCTCAACCCTCCAATCCTCGCCCCTTATCTCTGGTGTACCAAGTCCCTTGCTCAAAGAGCAAGCAAGCTCCATTCTTCACTCCATCCTTGGGAAAGGGTATTTAGAGTCACTTCTCACCTATCCATTAACATATACTTTACAAATTACCCCTACACTACGGGGACTCCTCCCATCGGTGAAAGTCTGTAAAGAGCAGGGAGACTTAGCCGTGGTGACAGTGGGTGAAGCCTACACATTGCCCTTAACCTAGCAGTTGCCCTCTTAGGAACCCCTTTAGGTCCCCTGCTGGTTTGAGTGCTAACAGACACTACATAGGAAGTCCCAATTTTGGTTGTGTGGTCCCGCATCCAAACACCATATATATCACTCCCCTCCACTCATTTTAGCCCCATTCACCTCTTTTCCCATCTAGGTCCACATGTGTTCACTTGGTCCACATAGGGTTAGCCTCCCCGTCACCTTGTCCACACTTTAGGTTGGGTTTGGAACGATGCCCTGGAGATTGATGTAGCTAAAAACAAAAGACAAAGCATAATTTGGCCACTCTCAACAGGAAATGCACCATAAAATGCAAAAGATGGTTGGAACATACAAATTTAGCACATGGGCAAAAGCCAAACATGAGGTCTACCCCTTATTTATGGCCATCACCCTGGTTCCTTTGGGCCCTCGATGAGCCCCCTCCACATTAAGGAACCCATGATTGTCCCAACCCCTAGTGGGCAATGAAATGCCCCACCTTAAAAGGGGGTATCTATTGCTATATCCTACACATCATGCTTTCATCCCCTAGAGCCTCGAGCAGTAAAGAAAAAAATCAATCAAAGGAAAAAGGAATATGAAGAAGGGTGGAAAAACAAAGGTTGGGGTAACTCATGTACCACAATTTGCTCCCTCATACACTCATATACCCAAGTGTGGGCTTCCCTCATCATAGCTACCCTTGTACCATGACATGTGGCCTGGAGCATTCCCCTGATCCCCACTCCGTTCCATCACTATATCACATGCCATCTACCACCTAATGGATGTGCCATGGACATGTCACCCCTTTTAAAGGTTGAAACCTCATAATAGGGTCCTTGGTTAACCCCCTTATTGAGCTTGAGGACACTTGTACATGCCAAAGCCCACTATGGAAAGGCATGCCACAATGAAGTGCCTTATTGATTGCATGATTTGTAAGTTCTTTAACTTGATTATTCTAATGATTTGTTGTATTGGACAACAAAGCGACGCATTAGATCTTATGCAGGATCGTAGGTGGGTCTCCATTTGGGGTTTGGTCTCCCTATACAGGGTCCAAGCCCTCCAGTGTGCCACATTGGCACTTGTAGGGTGAGTGTTGAGAGCCACGAGCCTCCACCATAGCAAGAAGTACATTATGGATCCCCAACACCACTCAGTGATGGCTCGTGTTCCACCTTTTGGATGATGATGATGCACTTGGTTCACCTTGCCCAACCGGCTGCACACTTGCACCATATACTTGGAAAATGTTCCAGGGTCCAGATGAGGACAATGCACCTGGTTCACCTTGCCCAGTCGACTCCACTTTTGTAGTTTTTGCCTTAGAGCCCTGAGCAATAATGAAGAAAAATCAATCAAAAGCAAAAGGCATATGAAGAAGGGTGGAAAAACAAAGGCCAAGGTAACTCATGTATCATGATTTTCTCCCTCCTACACTAATATACCCAAGTGTGTGCTTCCCTCATCATACCTACCCTTGTACCATGACATCTGGCCTGGAGCATTCCCCTAATCCTCACTCTGTTCCATCACTATATCGCATGCCACCTAACACCTAATTGATGTACCATGGACATGTCACCCCTTTTGAAGCTTGAAACCACTTAATAGGGTCCTTGGTTAACTCCCTTATTGAGCTTGGAGACACTTGTACATGCCAAAGTCCATTATGGAAGGGCATGCCACTATGAAGTGCCCTATTAATTCAATGATTTATAAGTTCTTTTACTTGATTATTCTAATGATTTGTTGTATTGGATGACAAGGGGGCGCATTGGATCATATGTAGGATGGCAGGTGGGTCTCCATTTGGGGTTTGGTCTCCCCATACAGGGTCCAAGCCCTCCAGAGGGCCACATTGGCACTTGTAGGGTGAGAGTTGAGAGTCATGGGCCTCCACGATAGTAGAGAGTACTTCATGGATCCCCAACACTACTCAGTGATGGCTAGTGTTCAACCTTTTGGATAAGGATGATGCACCTTGTTCACCATGCCCAGTCGGCTCCACAGTTGTACCATACACTTGGAAAATATTCCAGTGTCTATATCAGGATATGTCTTGCTGCAGGAGACAAAGGAAAGGGCTTATGTCATCATCCTAGCCCTTACAGATGGTTTGCAAGCATCATCTTTCCACTTGGAGACCCATGAGGATGTCCTTGTGCCCCCACACCCACTTGGGAGCACCACATGTGACTTACTCGGGAAACAAGGGGCCATCCCCTTGTCCACTACGTCTAGAGTCCATTCTCTCTTCATAGCACTTTGGACTTCATTAGGCCCTCTCAATGGCCCAACGACTCATTATATTGATTATTCTACCCTCTTGAGAGGCTTATTTTTTATGTTATTGAGCTATCTTGGTGGGCTTGTCACCAAGCGATGTTATTTTTGCACATTATTTTATTATTTAGGGCTAAATTAGGCCAATTAGGCAAATCGAATCCCCTTTAGAGTTGTATAAATATGAGAGAGGTTCATTCTAACCTCTCATCATCACTTGGATTGGATTGGTATCTCTTGAGAGATTTTCACACTTTTTGTTGGGATAACTTTTGGAGCTTTCTTAATGCACTATGATGTTTGGATTTTCACTATTGTCTTTGGAGCTTCTTTATAATACGAAATTGATGAATGGATATACTCTCTCTCTCATGTAAGTCGAAATTTTGATGTTATTCTTGTTATCTTAATTGTCAAATATATGTATCTTGTTAGCATTGTTCTTATATGGGTTAACGTAATGCAAAGTTCTTCTGGGACCTTGAACAAGTGATTAAATGCATGTGTTGAGCTTTGTGGGATTGGGTGAATGTTCCTAGAGGCACCTCTTAGGTTGAAGACCTTGAAACTTTGTCTCCTTCACAAATTTGAAGTATAAATCCCTATTGATCTAGTTGTTGCCCTTGGAGAGGCTAGCAAAGATCGATTAGGGCTCCTTAGCTCACAAAAATTCTCAATCTATGGGTATCGTGACTCCATTAGGCCCAAGCAATAAGGCACTGATTCTCTTTCTTCACTTTTTCAAATTCTAGGGCCTAGGCCTAACCCTAGAGGGTCACCTAGGGCATCCAATGAATTTTATTATAGCCATTCAAACCCCTCGATTTTTGGTCCACTACTGAGTTGGGATTTTCTCTAGAGGTCCTCCAAATTTCAAGCAAATCCTGCAGTGGAATCCCAAGATATAGCAAGCCCTATTCATAGGAGCAATTTTTGCCCTCGATTGATGTGGGTTAGTGTCCTCACTAGGATCATTGCATTCAAATCTCAAAAGAATAATTATTTTTTCAATCCTATTCCCTACCCTAATTAGGTCAAGCCCCTCATTGGTTGATCAACTCCATATTATTGACCTAGTTTTGGGTCCACTTGACTCTGTGGTCCAGCAACTTTGTAACTCCAATTCCACAAAGATTACATAGAAGCCTCTTATCCATAAGCATCCTTAGGTCTAGGAAGCCCCTCGTTAAGGTATATCCTCCAAACCTAGGCTCAAGAATCCTCTTAGCCCTTCCCAGAGAGCCCATCACCTTGCTTTTGAAGCAAGCAAGCTATCTAATTGAACTTCTCTTGTTAATAGGCCTTAGGAATCACTCCCTATCCATTCATAGATCCATCCTTCCAAGTGATTCCCCCTATATCGGGTCTCCTTCCATCAGTGAAAGTTCGTAAAGAGTAGGGAGCCTTAGTTGAGGTGACAATGGGTTATCGCTCCATTGTTGCCCCTTGACCTAGTATTTTCTCTATAGGATCCCCTCCCAGGACCCTTGCTAGTTTGAGTTGTAACATGTCCATTTAATATAGTGTTGATAGTATATATGGTTTAGTAGGTTGCTAGGGGTTGCATGCATCTTGCACAAAAAAAAGTGCTTGTATTGTTAGAGGTCTTTGTATTAAGTTAGTTATTATTTAGTATTATGTACTATTGTTGACCTATCAGTCAAAGTCTTGCTTGATGTACTTGTCACGATTAAGTTAAACATGGATGAAACCTTCATAAATGCCCTTAATAAACTAGCAGCATCAATCAACAGATCCTTTTCCAAGGAGGTATGTATTATGCTACAGCAAGAGCAGCCACAGAAAGAACATGAGATGGGACCCAAAATCTATGCACTTGGGACAAATTTGAGTTTTATGGGGGTTACAGTAAAAGCCATTCTCAAGCTGGAAAAACTTGCTTCACTCCTTTCCAAGTTGGATCCGTCAGATGATTTGGGCTCTTATATCGGCCATGCTTGCCCTGGTACAACACAAGTATTTGGACCACCCTTGTGAAGGGGTCAAACTTCCAGTTGCCACTTGTCTTAGTAATATCATGGTGCTAACCGCTCCTTTATTCCCTTACAATGATGGCATTATGAGGAGAGTCTTTAGATTGATAGTGGAGACCTTTCAGGACTTGGATAATAGTGAGGGCCCTACCTATGGGAAGAAGCTGGAAATTCTAGAGATCATGGCCATGGTTAGAACATATAACATCATGTTTGATTTGGAGTGTGATGACCTGATTCTCCAAATGTTCCAATGCTTCTTCAGCATTAGGAAACATCATCCTGACACAGTCATAACACATATGCAATCCATTTTATCTTCATGTATGGGAGACCATGAGGCCATTTGCAGGGAGTTACAGTCTAGGTTGTTAGTCATATGGAGAAAGGAACAGTTGGTCTCACCTACTGCTTATGAACTAGTTACTCGCCGAAAGGTTGGTTAAGCAAAACATAAAATTGTTCAAGAGATGATTGATCCAGGAGGAGTTGCGAAGGATTTATGGTGACCAACCATGCAACAAGAATGAGATGAGGAGGAAGGGTCTCTGCTTCATCTGCAAGGAACCTTGGGGACCTGACCACTCATGCTTGAGTGGCACGAAGGAGATGGAAGAGGTAGAGCAAGAGGAGGTTCCTTCTGACTTTTAGGATGATGATTCTTCTTCTATAGTTGAGTCCATGAATGAGGATACCTTTGAGGAGCATCAACAGTCATATGGAGTTGTTGACAGCAACCTTAGCACGCATCTATGTGAGATGGAGGAGTATCATTAGCAGTAGATTGTTCCCGCGGGGGAAGACGATAAGGGAGCCGAGTGGTGAGATGAGGCACTGGTGATTCAACATGGAGAGCACATAAAGGAGCATGAGTCAGCTGAGGAGGATGATATGCATAGTATGCATGATGCAGCGTTTGTGGAGAAGGTTCATGTTGAGCCCATGATAGAGGAGGATGAGTAGCCATCTTTTGGACCAACCATTAATGAGAAGCAAACAGATGCACAGGAAGTTGGCAGAGTTGTATTACTTTCAAGCAGCAGCTCTCCCTAGGAGTGCATAGACAGGGTGTTGCAGCACAACCTACCCACTTTTGCGCATTATAAACAAGGGTAGGATTTCATAGACAGGTCTTGTTGATTGACTGAGCAAAGCAGCATGAGTTGAGTGTGGACCAACATCAGCATAGTAGACTTGTTCGTTACACAGGGGTCCATGCTTTGGATTGGTGGGAGATCATGAATTAGTATCCTATTGATCGAGTATCTTTCTTGGTCAGGGGCACAGAACAGCAGGATCCCTTAGACGCGAGGTTTACTGCATGTTTTAGTGGGCAGTGAGATGTGGACCACCAGTTCATTAGCGTTCCAATAGCACTAGCCCAACATCAGTAAAGTGGGGTCGACCTCAACCTATGCCACAGGTTGGATTCGAGAGAGGTGATGAGTTGGTATTCTATTGATGGAGCATCATCTATGGCCAGAGACAAAAAGCAACCGAAGCCATGGGGTATGGATGAGGATGATTGGCTATCGTGGCTTTGGGATCCAGGTGGATCCACTAATGGTGGATTGAGTCAACGGCTTGTTCGGCATCCAGGTTTTGAGGGACCCATTCATGTTTAGGTAGAGTGGAGGCATGGCATAACACAGTGGTTCATATGTAATCCTGGTATCAGTTTGCAGATGCCTTTATAGTGGACAAATACCGATTGCTTGAGGGCAAGCAATCTTGGGGCAAGAGGATGTCATGTCCCCATTTTTAGTTTCCTCTATAGTACAGCCATGGTGGATTTCCAGGGCACTAGATGATCAGGTCATAGGAGCAGGATTATGTCATTAAGGGTCTCGGGGGAGCTTTGAGTAGTTTTTATGGGATCCGACGACACTCACTTGGCATATTCATTATCATGAGCAGTTACGCACAACTTGTTTCTAATTTTTTAGCTTTCTAATAATTCCCGTAAAACAGGGTTATTATTGGGCATAACTTAATTGATTATGCCCAAGGTGGCATTCCGAGAGGAATACTTGATGAAACACCATAGTGTAATAACTCGTTGGAACAAAAACAAGAATATCTATACGATGGGACGCTGAGAAGTGATTTCCAGTGGACAGAGAGAGTATGGTGGGCGATTTACCATTTTCCCAACTTAAAAATGACTTTATTTAGTGATTTAATTAAAAAGTGAAAATACTAATTAAGGGGAAAGGGCCAAAAGTGATTTAAATAGATTAGAAAGTCACTTAAGACAAATTCAAGGAGCTTCTAGGATAGTATAATAATAAAATAAGATGTTTCTAGAGGCTTGGAGATCTATCCATGGAGTCTTTAAAAGGAGGAGGAGATCATTTGGGACATCTTAGAGTTGTGATATTTTCTTGTTGGAGAGGTTTGGAGAACTAGGAGTTCCCAGCTTTAGTAGTAGCCCCAAGACAAAAACCCTCAGGTGATTTAGTGAGAGTGGGCGAGTGCCCATCTCTCTCCTTGGAGAATTCATCCAGAATTCATAGGTGTCATTATTGATTCTAGTTTTATTTTGGAGGTTGATCCAACACTGTAGCATATTTCTAGTGGCCATTACTGCAACTATTTCTTATGGAGAGTTGGATGTAATCTTTCCCAGTAAATAAATAAAGCTGCATTATTTCTATTTCTCATGTTATTTCTGGGTTTACTGCAAATTTTACTTCTTGTGCTACTAATATTTATGGTATAAATGTGAAATTTTAATTGGGTTTAATGAAGGAAGTTTATGCCATAAATTTGAGTTGAAAAATCCCGAGAATTTTCTAAACGGGACATTACACCATCAGTCATGGTTTAACACACATTTCCTCTCATTTACCCTCGATTCTCATTGTATTGACCAACTATTCAACATTATGTAAATTTCAATGATACTTCCACCTTAATCATCCTCTTCAACAAAAAGAAGTAACCAGTGTTCCATCAAGTTTTCAATGCATGGGGACACATACACAGTACATATATTTAGAAGCTCCAAATTTGAGGGGATGGCAAGGTATTTAGAAGCCTAACATATGGGACCCCACCCTAAAGATAAAAAAAAATATGTTAATTTTGGCAGCTAGGGAGAAATTCCCTAGCCCACATTTAATTATGAAATATAATTTCAAGTGATTAAATAAAAAGAATTTATATGGTCATCAAGTCGGCTTCAATCTATTGGAGGGAAAAATATTAATTTGAAAATTTGAAATTTGTATAAGTCGGCCTCATGTCGACCTGACCCCAAAGAGACACCTATTTGGATTGGCAAACAAGTATAAATACCCCATTGGGGTGATCTCCAAAAGCAGTTCGGATGGCACTAAGATTTTCGAAGGTTTCTCTCTCTGTGGATTCTCGCAAGGGTTATGGTTCAGAATTACACTTCGCTCTGCCTCAAGATGACTCTCTCCCTTCGCATTGGTTACAAGACTTCGCATTACAGGACTATACTCTCACAAGTCTATTCTCTCGCTCAAAACTATACTTTTATGCTCGCTTGTTCTCGCAAGACTATTGCTCTTGGACTATACTACTCTCGCTACAGTCTATACTCTTATGTTACAGGACTTCTCTTGTTACAGTGACAAAATTAATCTCTCGCTCATGACTATCTCGCATACGCTACAGGACTTTACTATGCTTTTGTATAGGTCTATAGTCTCGCATGGATCTGCTTTCACATCTTTGTTCTATGATCTCGCATTGGTATGACAGTGTCACATCTCTGTAAAGAGCAATGGTCTTGCATCTTTGTAATGGATATGATTCGCATCATAGTATTATGTATGGCATCAATTCATTGTTCCTCTGTGATCTTGTTGGCATCGATACACAATATTATGTATGGTATAGTGTGGTATCGCGATTCTCTACAGTAGTTTATTATTGTGATAGCTCTATTGTGACTTTATATTATCCTCTGCAATGACAATATATTCTTCCTAGCAGTGTTTTATAACCCTATGCTTGAATGATTTATGGTTGCCAACAATGACTATAACCTTGATGTAAAGACAAAAATAAGGGCTTCTTCCTTGACAGCGATCTTGTCTCATGGACAACAATGTATGACAGATCAAAACCCTTGTGGTAGTAATGATGAATAATGGGTGTCAGATATGGTGGTGTGATTTGGCAGCAACATGCTCGAATTATTGAATGTCAATTCACAAACAAAGTTGTAAACTGGCCTAGGTAGGCCCTAGGTGGCTTGATGTAATGATGTATCTCACTATAGATGTACTTTGTATCTCAGCTGAATAATTGATGAATATCTAATAGAAGAATAATTTGGATGGGTATTCCCCTTTGTGGGGCTTTTCCCTAGTCTCTGACCAAAATTCCGGTGTCCCTTTGTGTGCATGCTTTTCTTTTGTTGTTCATGTATGTTTCGCTGCAAATATTGATGTTATTATTATTTCTACATAATTGCTAATCATGTTAAGATGTTATGGCATGAATGTGATATCTAAAAGATGAAAAGTTTAAAATGCAATAATCTATTGCAAAGAACAATCTAGCCCTAAGGAAAAATAACATGGTATTAGAGTTGGGTTGAAGAAAAGTCATTGAAGATCACCACCTATGAAGACACCAATGGATCATGCAGAGTGAAAGATGGCAGAGACCTAAAAGAATGCTAGGGTTTGAAGAAAACCCAAGGGAAATCATTTTGTTCTTTCAATGGAGGTTAGTGTTGAGAAATCTATACGGAAATAGTTAGAATGATTTCTCTATTCTTGGTAATTTCTTATGATGTCTATTTACTTTTTCTTACTTATTAGCCTCTTCTCTTATTATTATGTTTGTTCTTATCATCAAATAGCTACCAAAACAAGAAAAACAATAATACGCAAGAAACACAAGATATAGGCTGCAAGCTAGGGCCAAAACCTCTCCACTTGAGAGGAAAACCTGTAAATCTCTTCTCTTCTGATAAATTCTTCATTTGATGAATTCCAAGACCTCTAGACCAAGACCAATACCCTTCCAAGACCAAGTTTGACCTTCTTGATGATGTGCTCCCTTTGTCTAATTCAAACCTAGTTAAATCTCTTCAAACAACACAACTTCGACTGTTAGCTTCATATTTTCAGCCTCTAATGCAAGTCTGAAATTTTCAGCCCCTGCAACTACCACTGCATCCACACGTGTGACTGAAAATTAGCCTTCCAAGGCCTCCCAGCAGCTTCGCTTGACTTGCTTCCTTTTCTAGAGCTAGATAGTGACCTAATAGGATCCTCTTTTAGCAACTTCGATCTTCTTCTAGCAACTTGAGAATTTCAACCTTGAAGCAACAAACCCTAGCTCTTCTTCTTCGCACGTGTGAGAGAGAATTAGCCCAAAATCTTCTTCCTTCATCCTTCTCTGCTAGCCTTCTTGCTCTTCTTCTTCACTTAGATGATGAGAAGTGAATGTGTGTCCAAGGGAGGTCGAGTTCCTTCCTTTATATAGGCTTCTAAGGTGGATGAGGCTCCTCAAAATAGGCCAACTTCTTAGCTGGCAGGCCGACTTGGTCTTGGAGGGTATTCTGACACTTTTAAATACAAAAATAATTCTTTTTACAAGTTACAATGTGCCCGATGGGGTCTTCAACATATGACAATGACTCTTTTGACTTCTTGACCTACGACAAACCGTAGATGCACTGAATGGGTGCTTGACCTTTAAAATAAACGACCTTGAGCGTGAAACCCATGCTTCAAAATAACAATATTAATTTTTCTTTTATTTTACAATATACAAGAATTAAAAGTACATTTCATATTTATGAAGACCAAACCTAGTTACACATTTTTCAATAGTTAGGATTTGTGAGAAAACCCTCAAAGAAGCTTTGGATATGGTACAGGTCTACAGTAATGAAACCATAGAGTGAAACTCTTTGATATGATATGATTTAGAAGAAACCCTAAGTCATGATCTTTCAAATTGAAGCTAGGGTTTGGAAGAAAACCTAGGAGTGGCCTTGATATAAAAAGGAGCTTGGTATGATTCAAAAGCTTTTCAGTTATTCGAGTAGCCCATGAAAAATTTAGAGAAACCCTAGAAAAAGGTACGATGCAGATTCAGAGGTCATTGATGGATGGTCTTGGCTACCACTGAACAAAGCTAAAAGATACAGGTGGTGCTTAAGAGGATGCATTTCTTCTGCCAACGGCATATGGTTGATGGATAGTGGAAACTCATGGAAGTCAGATCAAGTGGGAGCAAATAGCTTCCTACAATCCTTGTTAAAGATAAGTATATTCAAGGTTTATGATATTATGTTATTGTTTATATTTGTCATTTTTGGACTATTGTTTATTCTTCATGCATGAATATTTGAATTCTTCTTTTACTAATTTCTTAAATGAGGAAGTTGATCTTTCTTAAAGATCATCATAATGTGGAAGCATCGCAGGAATAGTTAACACTTAGAGGGAGTTGAGAACCCCCTACAATCCATGTTAAAGTTAAGTACTTTATAAATTTATGTCATCACTTTGTGTCACTATTCTTGTTAATTTATTCTTTTCGGTTATTGTTGATTCTTCCTGCATGAGTATTTTATTTGTTTCACTAACTTCTTGGATGAGGATGTGATCCATCTTGAGGATCATCAAGATGCAGAGTAATGCACGAAGAGCAAGCTCCTAGAGGAAGTTGATGCAGGCAACTTCAAAGAGAGTCGGTGCAAGATAATGCAAGAGCCACTCTCACATCTAGAGAAGGATGATAGTCCTGTTTCACCACCAGGTATACTTTCATTGTGATTATTCACTTTGCCATTATTACTCTTGCTCTTGTCTTGGGATTAACAGGTGCTTTAAACGGATGTGAGGACTAAGTCCTCTATGTTGATATCAAGAAGCGTTGAAAAGTGTAACTAGATTTTGTCTTCATAATGACGTTTAATTATGATTTTATGTAATTGATGAAAAGAAGAAAAATAAAATTATTTTGTAATGCTTGAATCATGGGTTTCATGCTCAAGGAATTTTATTTTTAGTAGAAGCTCCCATTGAGAGCTATTAGTTTTGGTCATCAAGTCATAAAGGTTATTAAGTCAATGTCATGTAATGAAGACACATTTGGGAAAACTGTAAAAGATAAGTCAAACTCTCCAAGACCTTGTCACAAGATCCCCCTTGAAGTCAGAAAGAATAAGATGATTCCAGAAAATACAAGTTGGCCTAGGCACTAGGACAAGTCGGTCGATATCTCATTGACAAACCACTATTTACAGGCAGCTCGGCGTTCATTTGAGGACAGATTTCGGTCAAGCATCCAAGACAAGAAAAGGGAGCACAAATCACAAGAAGAAGCAACCTCACAATCAGCGAAGGGAAGGAAAGGGAAAGCGAAGTTTTGTGGGACTGTTTTTGGGCTAAACTTCTCGAACGTGTGGCATAAACTAGGGTTTCTGCAGTGGTGTCATATTAGTCCTTGTAGCAATCATCAAAAGGTCTCCAAGTCAGCTTCTTTACAAGCGAGTTCACCTAAAGAAGTCTCCAAGTATAGCGAAGGAAGGAAAGTATCTCCAAACTCTATCTTCCTCCTCCCATGTGCGAAATTACAGAGGTACAAATTGCAGGTCTATGGAATGAGGTCGAAATTTCAAGGTAGCCGAGAAGTGCAATACAAGAAGGCATGTTGACTTGTGTTGACTTAGGAAAGAAGGAGAAGAAGGTCTTGTGACTTGGTCTTGGAGAGGCAAATAGGTCAAGGGCCTTGGTCTTCGTATTCGTCAATTGAAGTCTTTATAAGAAGAATAATTCGTTTGGGTTTTCCTCTCAAGTTGGAGAGGTTTTGGCCCTAGCTAGTCGCCTACATTCCGTGTCTCTTGTCTCTTTATTGTTTATGCTTTGGTAGATGTTTGATGAAGAAGAACACTATAATAATCTAACTAAAGAGAAGATCCTAATATAAAGAAGTAAAAAGCATTCACAAGTAGTTATCATTATATAGAAATCTCCTAATACCATTTCCCTAGATTTCTCAACATGGAATCAGAGCTCAGGTAACAAATCAAGGAAAGGGCATCTCATCAAGGGACACACAAGCACTCAAGGATCAAATCTCGATGCACATCAAAGCAAAGTCAAAACCTACAAAGAAGTGTCAAAATCCTGGATCGAAGAAGAAGTCTACACCAAAAGAAGTCTTGGGATCCTCAAAAGACCACAAAGACCCTACTCATGTTGAGGAGACCTACAAATCAAAGTATCTTGAAGACTATTCATCCAAGAAAAGCAATATCAAGGACGTTGTCATCATCTTCAAAAGTTCTAAGCAATTTCCCTTTCGTTGAAGCAAGGCCCTTACCATTGAAGAAGATCATCCTAGAAGCATCAAAGACTTCATCAAGAAGTCATCATCATCAACAAAGGACATCACCATCAAAGGATCTAAAGTGATCTCCCTCTTTGTGGAGTCAAGGATCATTCTTGAAGAGAACTATATTCATCAAGGAGAAGTTCTCTATTATCTATATTATCATCAAATTCAAGGAGGCAGCAAGTGGAAGAAGCATCTTCACAAGTAAGTATATTTATGTCTACATCTAAATTTGTCAAAATATCTTTTTGCAAGGAAAGCAACAAATTGGCTAGGGCTTCAAAATATCTTGCATGGAAGAAGAGGACAGATCTGAATCTCATTGAAAATGAGGTCATGGAACATGTCAAAGGCTCAATCACCAAACCATCGAAAGAAGATGCTCAAGCACTTGCAAAGTTTATGAAAGGGGAAGTAAGGGCTCAAAGGATTCTCATAGAATCCATCAAGGATCCCCTCATCCCATATGTATCTAAACTCGAAACTTCAAAAGAAATATATGACAAACTGGTAGAGTTATTTTCCGTAAGTACTGCAAGAGAAGTTATCTCATTAAGGCAAGAACTCTACAAGCTAAGGATATCAAAAGAAGAAGGAATAGCCTTATACATTATGAGGATATCTGAAATAAGGAATCAACTTCAATATTTGGGACAAATAATGTCTGACAAGGAGATGACCACTGTAGTACTAAATGCACTACCAAAAGAGTGGGGTAACTTTACCTCAAGCATTTATGGGAAGAAAAAAGCTACTCCATTCCAGGATCTATGGTCACTATGCAAGATTGAAGAAATTAGGCTGAAGGAAAAAACTGAGGTAGAATCAAATGAGAAAAATCAAGCATATGCTGCTATGGCAAAGAGAAGAGGAAATTCTGGGAAATTTAGTCCTCAGAAAAAAGAAGAAGAACATGGCTAAGATTCAATGTTATGGATGTCAAGAATATGGGCATTATAAGAGAGATTGTCCTAAGCTCAAGAAGGACAATAACAAAAGAGGTAGAGAAGAAGCCCATATCACCGAAGAAGTGGAGGAAGCTGAAAAGAAGAAATCCAAGAAAGAGGAAGTAAAAGATCTCTACTATGATTGAGATAGTCTTCCTCACCTAGTTCTTTTCAAGTTTCTGTTTTCAAGTTTTCTGTTGT
Source organism: Pinus tabuliformis (assembly GCA_031772625.1). Lineage (NCBI taxonomy): Eukaryota > Viridiplantae > Streptophyta > Pinopsida > Pinales > Pinaceae > Pinus > Pinus tabuliformis. The sequence continues at coordinate 870,054,309 of CM062816.1, forward strand.
AAGATATGGCTATCATGAGTCAATAAGGAAAATGATAGGATGCATCATGGCATCATAGAAGCATTAAGAGCAAGAGCTCGTGACATCATCATAGAGAGGCATAAAAGATAGCTGAAGTGTTCAAGAATCTAGGGCATATGAGTTAATGAGATTCTTCTTGACTTGATAACTATTTGTGAGGCTTTTTAATTTTCTTATTACCACAATCTTCTCTTTAACATTATTAGAGTGTGTGTTCTGTATTTCAATGAATAGCTACCAAAAGGAAAGAGACAAGAACACAAGATGTTGGCATCCTGCCAAGGCCAAAACCCCTCCCTCTTGGAGAGGAAAACCCACACATAATTCTTCTTATAAAGATTCCATTTGACGAACACCAAGACCATGACCCTTGACTTAATATGCCACTCCAAGACCAAGACACCAATCCTCTTCTTTGTCACTGTTGAGATCATCATCATTGCTGCACCACTGAGGTCTTCATTACTGCTGCAACACTATTGCTGTACCTTCATTGAGGACTTCACCATAACAAAGAGATCATTGTTGCTTCACCATAGCTGATCCATCACTTAAATCTTTCATTGTTCTTGAAATCATCATTAAAACTATGAGATCTCGATATTGAGTTATCTGTGTATATATCTACGATCGCTGCATCGATATCTTTTCATGATCAATATGAGAATGAGATTATGTCTTTGTTCAGTTCATCACCAATATGTCGAGACAAAGTATTATGTGAATGTGTTATTGTAGGATCACAGTAGTACCGAGACAGAGATCATATATATTGAGACAGTAAGTGTGTATCTTGCATCGGGATCTTCATTATATACCTATAATAAGACTGTTCGTATGTCACAAGCATGCCGAGACAGAGGAACTATTTCAATGAAGAATGTCGATATAGTGAGGAGGTCGAAACTGTAAGAAGGTCGGAACTATGATCGCCGTGCTTGAGTTCTTTTCATTGCACCGAGATCATTACTACGCTGAGATCAAGATTGCGTCCTCCTATCATCATAGATGTGTTGTGTCTATCTAATATGCCGAGAGTAGGTGTGCTCTCTGCATACTACAAAATCCTTATTAGATTACCCATCTGAAGAACTGAGATTGCAATGTCTTACTCACTGTAATTGTCCGAGATCCTATAACTATACCTCTGAAGAATCCGAGATATCTTCTCTTACTTTTGCGCAGATCCTATTGGGTATATATAGTGGTCTATCCTATAGGAAAGCCGACTTGAATTCATGAATAGAAGTCTTCTTCTTTGGAGGATGGTGATTGTCTTGGAGGGCTACTTGACACTAGGTTGACCCATATTCATGCTCAAGAACATGACTTTGATTCTTTGACCTTTCCTAGACCTATGGAATGAGCAAGAAACTCATTCAAATAATTTACAAAAATAATATTTCTTTTTCTTGATAAGTACAAAGATCAAAATTTCATTTACAAATACCAAACCTAGTTACACTTTTCTTCAACATCAAGTCTGTGGTAGTCACCTATGGAAGGATATAGCTCTTGGTAACCTCATTAGAAACATAAGCGGTACTTATGGGAAAATGAAAAAATCATCTAGTACAAAGCTCATCATACAAAAGGAAGCATTGGCTGAATGAGGATACTCAAGATCCTCAGTTGGAATCTTCATCGAAAGATTCACCGATTAATAGGAAGCAAGTGTTTCATCAAGAATTCCAACTTGTGGGAATTCATGGGATGGTGGAATGATGTCAAAAGAAGTGAAGCAGATCAAGGAATTGAAGGTCTTTCAATCAAGGAAGTTGTTGAAGGGAATCTAGATGACCTAAAGGAAAAACGAGGTATGTATGCTTGTATTTGATAAAATAGAGTCATGTCATATGGTTGCAAGTAACATGAATGAATTCTCTACCTTGAGAGCATGACATAATATGTCCTCATATGAAATATGAGGTGGTTGACAATAATTAGAGGAACTCTGATTGAAAGTTCCTAGGAAGAAAAATGTGTGAAGAAAGAAGGGAAGAGATCGTGGAATATGAAACTATGAAAAAGGCAATCAACATCCAAGGATTGAAAGATCTAATTAGGATATCTCCATGAAAGGTACGAAGGCTTTGATGAAGTCTGAAAAAAGAAAGAGCCCCTTGACAATATATATCTTTTGTAGATGTGTCAATATGTATGTTGGATGCTCATGCAAACTAGTGTAGCACCACCCGCATAAGACCCGCGAGTACCCGCAGGTCTTGGCGGGTTCTATACCGATCCGAGTCACTCACATAGAACCTGCGGTTAAGACCCGAACTTGGCAACTATTTCATTAAACCTGTCTACCCGTATAAGACTCACAGGTTTGGTATAAGACCCGCATCAGACGCTTATAAGACTCGTCGACCCTCAGAAGGCAATTTTTTTTTCTCTTATTTTTATTTTTCTTTTCTTTTTTGGAAATGAGGTGGAGGGAAAGGGAAATTGGAGGCAAGAAAATGCTTTATAAGCACCTCTCTCCCTTCCATTTGTCATTCACTTGTCATTTGAGTGTTTGGCTCATTTCTATGAGTGTTGAGTGACTCCATTGCACAGTGAAGGAGCTCTTGGAGGAGGCTAAAGGAGATATTCATTGCTTCGCTTGTCTCACAACTAAGCTATACATAAGTTATGTTGGCCTAACTACAGATAGTCACATGCAATCAACAGTATTGAGTAACCACATATTAGATCATCAAGCAAACACAAAGAGCACACCAGAGAGTGTGAACATTTACCTTTCTAATCACTGAGAAATATATAAATGTTAAACACAATTTCACAAAACACACTGGGTTGTCACAAAACATGTCTTTTGAGCCTAGGCATACATGTACTTTTTATCTTCGATTTGACTCATTTTCTATTCTGTGAAAATTGGAATGCCAGCTACACAAATTTTTCTTCTTACTGCCTATTCTCAATCTCCCATTGTGACCACCCTTGTGTCCACAATTTGACATTGCAGCTTCTTCCTGTCTTTCAACCTAGCTTTGCAGGTGTCTTTTGATCTGCAACCAAGCATTGTGGTCGTTCTAGGTTTCACCTATCCTTACGAAATCATGGAACTGTTAAATGGACCACAACCAAACCTAACGGGTTCTTCACTAGTTGTGCCATATTTTGTCTGCACCCTAGACTTTTGGATCTGCATTTGCCCACAACATCATCCACCCTTAACTGCCAGACTTCGTCTACAAATCCAGGAATATTATCTGGCTCTACTGTTTTGCAGGTTTCTAACAATTGAATCTGCTTGATAAATTCTGCTTCAAAATGCAAAGTATGCAGTCAATAAATTGAATGATATTGGAGAGGACAAATAAACTTTCAACATCACAGGACTGAGCAAGCAACTTGAAGGATGCCTCTTTCCATTAGATTATTGAAGATCAATCTCCAACTATTCAACTTTTTTCATCCACTCTAAAAGAGTTAATAATTTATTACGCACTGTCTGTTGTTTAAATTGTGCAGAAAATACCCGCCTCAGGAGGCACAGACTGGGTCCTACTCTGCTTTTGTGACAATTTTTTCAAATCTTCTTCCATGTTAACTTTCAAGTTTCACCAATTGAACAATATTTTTTTTTTTCTTTTTGCAGTCTCATTTATTGCTGCTCAAAATCTTCAATTTGAATCTTACACTACTTTATTTCCTCTCGTATTTATGTCTTCTTGTTGAACACCTTCCTCGAGTATCATCTTCACATTTGGTTGCCATCGAAACTACTTGAATTGAAACTACTTCAAGTATTCTATAACAAAATTTCCAGTAGTGAATTATTTTATCTTCTCCATTAAAACCATAGAAATTTTAGTTCTAATTTGTACTCTGCCAATTTCTCTCATTTATGTTTTTTTAGTAATTTCAAGGAACTTATAGATATGAGATGATGTTATGAATTATTGCATATAATGTAGTTTATATAGCTTATAAGGATTGAATTTGTCATTAGTTTCTTTTTTGTGCTTAAAATTTAGCATATTTTAATGTTTTTTTGTATTTTGACGAGTCTTATACAGGTCATTCCTGAGTCTTACAAAAGTCGACGAGTCAATAGCCAAACAAGTCTTATACGAGTACGAGTCATGCAACATTGATGCTAAGTTACCGAAAACGACTAAAGAATTTGCCGGAAACGAAAATCCCCGTTTCCGATACAGAGACCGATACGATTCTTGTTTGAAACACTATAAAAAAGTTTGTGTCGTTTCAAAAAATCGGAAACTTCAAATTTGGAATTGGATAAGTTTCCAAGGGATTAGAAATCTGGAAACAGATCCACGAAAATCGTGATCGAAATCCACCCTTAAAATGTTAAAAAGGATGAAAAATTGTATAGCCATAAATAAATAATAAAAATGAAGAAATCAGATTTGCAAATAAACTCACTATAAACACAGTCTCATAATGTCTCTTCTAAATCTTTAGAAACAACAACACTCCATATATTTATCAAGGATTCTTACTAAGAAAAAGATAGATGTTCAAAAATGCAAACAAAAGGGTTTGATGAATGTCTTCGTAAAGAGATTTATTTGAGCAATTAATTTTCAGTTTGGTTAAGGTTTTGTTAATTGTCATTGATTTTGCTCTTGATTTCATAAATCCCTCCAATATAACAAATCTTCTCTAGCCAATCTTTTGCCTGCATATAGTCAAGAGACCAAGCTGACGTTGAGAAGATTGAAATGTTCAAATAAGTCTTGACGAAATATCCCAATGATCCCATGGGCCTTTTAATTGCCATGCAAGGAAGATAGATATCATCTACCATGCATGACACGTTCTTTGAAGGAGTTGGACCCGAAAGCACAAAGGTTGTAGCATTTCTGATTACATTACTAATGATGATGATAATATGTTGAATGTTATAATAATCATTAATGACGATGACTATCTTTATGCTAAATTGATGATGATGATTTGTTTATGTTGAATTCATGACGATGATTATGTATTTTTAGATATAGATTCTAGATTCTAAAAGATGGATGGTAATATATATATATATATATATATATATATATATATATATATATATATATATATCAATCAATGTGGAAAAAGTCAAAGTCGGGATTAAATCGGCAAGGGTCTAGAAGTTGAAAAAGTCGTTAAAGTCGGGAGTTTTTTGAAAAACTCAGCAAAATTAAAAAATAAATACAAAAATATTCATTTTTTAAAAAATCCAGACTTTTTCAATAAAATCCAGACTTTTTCAATAAAATCCCGATTTTTTCAAAAAAAAAATTAAAAGATCGTTAAAGAAGCTACCTCATTCACGATTTTTTGGAAAAAGTCCCGATTTAATCTTGACTTTTTCAACTGGGAAAAAATCTGCAAAAAACCGGCCGATTTAATCGACCAGAGGAAAAAAATCATATTTTGGGGATTTAATCCCGATTTTTACCCAACTTTTTCCACACTGAATATATGCATGTCATTTCCTTGTCCTATCATATCCTGGTTTTTTGAAAATTTGTTGTATCTATTTCAAACCCCCTATCCGTATTCGTTTTAGTGCAACTTAGCATTGATGCAAACAGAAAGATGTCATGATGAAAGACCATTACAAACGTAATTTTGATTTAATGTTCATTTCTTATTTTTGAATGATATATGGATGGGCTTATGTGTTGAAGGAAATGTAACTAGGTTCGGTCTTCATAAATGTACTTTTGAGATTTGTATTTATTCAAGAAAATAAATATTATTTTTATAATCTATGTCAATGAGTTTCTTGCTCATTGAAGTAGGTCTAGCACATGTTAAAGTGTTATAGGTGAGTCAAAGAGTCAAAAGAATTATGTTGAAGACCTTAAGGGTATGTTACAATATGTATATTTATGTATAAGAGTCAAAGAAGACACCTCCAAGCAAAGTCAAGTCTCCTCCTAGTAAAGCCACCATCAAAAGAAGCAATGGCACCATTAAAGGCACCCATCGAAGCAAAGGAAGTCAAGTCCTCAAGGTAGCAAGTCAGCCTACAAGTTGGCCTAAAGGAGAGGCAGTCCTCTCTATATAGAGGTCATCCACTCCCTCAAACGACAAGCGACTCACTCTGAAATCAGCGAAGATAGAGGATCGAAAAAGCCGAGAAAGGGACGAGAAGGAGCCTCTAGTGCAGCGAAGAAGCAAGAAGGAAGAGCTAAGGTTTTGGGACTTTTTTAGGACCAATACCAACCACATGTGCAAAGAAAAGGACAGGCTATCTGCTGTTAGTACAGCAACAAGTTACCTCCCAACATACCTCATCGTTTGGGCTACAAACTAGGCCTACTAGGCCTCCTATCCAAGCGAAGAAGGAAGGACCTCAAGCGAAGGAAAGAGGAGCCATATAACATCAACAAGACCTCTCACACGTGCGAGAATTAGGGCTGCAGTGCTGTCACACAAAGCCTACAACTATACATCAAGAAGGAACTCTGTTGGTCAAGAGAAGGAAGGAGTATCCTTAGGTGAAGGATCTCACTAAGTACAAAGATAATTGTCTCTTCTAGAAGGACTACTAATAGTGGAAGGAAGAACGAAGTGCCGAAAGGAGGACAAAGTGCCGGAAGAAGGTGGACAAAGTGCCAGGGAAACATAGTGTAGAAAAAAGGAAGGACTTGACTTGTGCTTGGAGGATCTTCTAGTCAAGGGTCTAGGGTTTGGCATTGATCAAGAAAGAAGCTTCAATAAGAGAAAACTTACCGAAGGGTTTTCCTCTCAAGAGAAGAGAGGTTTTGGCCCTGGCAGAGAGCCAATATCTTGTGTTCTTGTTTTATGTTTTTAATAGCAATTTGATGAAGTACACACATGTGCATTAATAAGAGAATAAGAAGATTAAGCTAACAAAGACAAATTGTAAAAAGACTTCACAAATTGTTATCTAGTCCCGAAGAATCACTCTACATCTCATTGCCCTAGATTCTTCAACATGGTATCAGAGCTAAGGTGACACATCAAGGAAAGGGCATCTCAAGAACACTCATCAAGGAAGGACATCTACAAAAGTTGAAGCATCAAGCCAAGAAGTCTCTATCACATCAAGGACAAGAAGGTCTATCATCTATCATTCATCAGGGGAGACTACAAAGCTAGAAGAAGAGCCTTATATAAAGGCACCTACAAAGAAGAGAAGATCAAAGAGGGACCTACATCAAGCCACAAATCATCAAGCAAGTCTCATCATCAAGCAAGCCCACTTGGAGAAAACATCTTGAGGAACATCAAGATTCAAGGAAAGCAAGCCATCAAGACTTCAAGGAGAAAAGAAGTCAACTACATTTCAAAATCTATCAAGTAAGTATATGTCCCCTTCTGAATATACATCAATGTCTTTTTGCAAGGAAAGCAACAAATTGGTAGGTACCAATAACTTTCTTGCATGGAAGAAGAGGACTGATCTACTTCTCAAGGAGAATGAACTTCTAGAACATATCAAAGGGAATATCACTATCCTTGCTAAGGAAAAAACTCAAGCCTTAGCCAAGTATAATAAGGATGAGACAAGAGCTCAAAGGATTCTAATAGAATCTATCAAGGACTCTTTCATTCCTTATGTCTCCAAATTTGAAACATCAAAAGAAATTTATGATAAGCTAGTAGAGCTATTCTCGGTATCCACAGCCGAAGAAGTGATATCTCTAAGGAATGAATTGTACAAGATGAAGATAACAAAGGAAGGAATAGCTCCCTACTTCATGAAAATCTCTGAGATGAGGGATCAACTTCAAGAGCTAGGGGAAGTCATGTCTGACAAAGAAATGACAATCGTAGTACTCAATGCTCTACCTGAGGACTAGGGTAACTTCACATCAAGCATATATGCCAAGAAGGAAGCTACCACACTAAGTGAAATGTGGTCTCTATGCAAGACAGAGGAATCCAGACTCAAAGCTAAGGAAGATGTGGGATCAAAGGAGCAAGCATTTGCTACCATGGCCAAGAGAAAGGGAAAATTTGGCAAATTTGGTCCACGAAGAACAAACAACAAAGACATGTCCAAAATCCAATGTTTTGGATGCCAAGAATATGGACACTACAAAAGGAATTGTCCTAAACTTAAGAAGGACAACAACAACAAGAGAAAAAGGGAAGAAGCTCATATGACTCAAGAAATAAAAGAAGAAGACAAGAAGCAAAAGAAGGAAGATCCTCTAGATCTCTACTATGACTAAGTCAAACTCTTAATTAAAGTCTTCTTTCAAAGTTTTGAGTAGGATAGGAGCATGTAGGAATAGAATAAAATTGCATGGCTAGAAACATCTTCTAGAATCTAGAAGCATGAAGTACATAGAGTTATAGATACTCATGTAGAAAGAGAATTTATAAATGAGAACAAAATGCATGGTTAGAAATATCTTCTAGAATATAGGAGCATGGTAGATATAGCTCAAGATATTCATGTAGAAGGAGCATACCTAGAATAGGACCTCATCCACAATGAAAGAAAATTGATCATGATTAAGAATCTTAGAAGACCTCCATCATCAAAAGGAAAGAAACATTTGCAGGGTAAGGGTCTTCAAGATCCTATGATGGAATCTTCAAAAGAAGATTCATAAACAAAAGCAGATGTCTCATTGGGAATCCCATTCATGGGATTCAAGAAAAGGATGATATGCAGGCAAGCTAAGATGAAGCAAGAAGGGCCACACCAAGGACAACCAAATGAAGTTAAGATGATCAAAGGAGAATCAAGATGAGGTATGTATGCATCAAAGTTATATCATTGTTTTAAAAAACGGCCGTTTCGATACCGAAACGGCCGAGTTGATCCAAGCCGATACCCTCAGCCATGGCTCGGCCTTTGAAACGGTACATTTGGCCGAGTCATGGCTGACTCGGCCAACTCGGCCATTTCCGTTATGACTCAGCCGAGTCACAAAAAGTCGGCCCAGAACACATTAAACAGCGATTTAATATTTTTTTAATGGATTTTTAAGGTGATTTCTAATTGGTTTGGACTCCAAGGTGTTATATGAATTTGCTAAATGTCATTTGGGGTCCATTTCCCCCTCCCAAACCCTATTTAACACACTCAAGTGCTCTCATTCTCTCACAGCAATCTTATGCATTTGAGTGAGAGTCTTCTTTGAGAGTGAGTGAGCAGTTCTTGAGCTTGTTTTTGGAGCAACAGTGAGGAGTATTGTAGCTGGAGTGAGGAGCTTTTTGGGCAGCCATTTGGAGCAGCATTGAGGAGTTGATTCTTGGAGCAAGCTTGAGGAGGCAATTTGTGCCTGGAGGTATTTTTTTTCACCTCTATAAATATGTTTTTGCTTAGTAAATTTTAGGTGCATATCTAGAAAGCTTAGAGAGTGTTTTTTGTCAAATAAATGAACATTGAATCAATGTTTTTTTTTTTCATTTTCAGTTTGTTTGCTTTCATTTCCTAGTCAAAAAATGGCACCTAGAGCAAGAGATCCTGCTTGGGCATATGTTGAAATGGTTCATAGTCAAATGCAATGCAAATTTTGCCCTAGGAAAATTAAGGAAGGTCCTGGGGGCATTAATAGGCTGAAACAACACTTGGCAGGGATTAGAGGCCAAATTACCTCATGTACCTCACCAAAAATTGGGGAGATTAGGAAGCATTTGTTGGCCAGCTTTGAGAAATTTAAGAAGATAAGGCTAGGCAAAGAGACATACAGGCTGAAATTGGGAGGAAGAGGGAGATACAAAAAATGATGGCTACCAACCCCCATTATGATTTCGAGAGTTCTTCATCTATCCCTCAAACTGATACATCCAACCCTTTCCGATATGTTCCTCCCTCTTTTGGTTTTGTTCAAGATAAGGGAAAGGGTAGAATGAAAAAGGGTGATGTGACTATCAAAAGTTATTACACTCCCTCCTCTCCATCAGATGCACATGGTCCTGAAGTTAGTAAAACTCAAATGCAGCCCACTTTAGATGACCATTGGAAGAAAGAATTGAGGCAGACTGCTTGTGAGTACATAGCTAGATGGTGGTATGATGCTGATATCCCCTTTAATGCTGCTCGTTCACCATATTATGAACCTATGTTTGATGCCATACATGCTGCTGGAAAAGGCTTCAAAGGCCCTACTATGCATGAGCTAAGGGGGTTTCGTTTGCAGAAAGAAATTCAATCCATTAATGAGTATTTGCAAGAGTTCAAGGACTCATGGGCAAGAACAGGGTGTACCATCATGTCCGATGGATGGACTAATCAAAGAAACCATACCGTCATAAACTTTCTTGTCTTCTGCCCACAGGGAACCATGTTTTTAAAATCAGTTGATGCATCTGATAAGGTAAAAGATGGCCACTTGTTGTTTCAGCTATTGGATCAGGTTGTTGAGGAGGTGGGGGTGGCTAATGTTGTTCAAATCATCACAGATAATGCCTCTAACTATGTTCTTGTTGGTAAACTGTTAGAGGAAAAACACAAGACCATCTTTTGGACCCCATGCGCTGCACATTGCATAGACCTCATGCTTGAGGATATTGGAAAATTAGATTGGGTCAAAAACACTATAGATCATGCCAAAAGCATAACAAAATTTATCTACAATCATACATTGATTTTGAGCCTCATGAGGAATCACACTGGGGGCAAGGATATTATTAGGCCTGCCATCACTAGATTTGCTACACATTTTTTGACATTGCAATCTATGCTTTCCCAACATAGAAACTTGCAAAAGATGTTTGCCAGTGATGAATGGAATCAAAGCAATTGGTCTAACAAACCGGAAGGCAAAGAATTGAAAAGGAAAGTCTATGAAGAAACTTTTTGGAGAAAGGCAGCAGAGATTGTGAAGCTTGTTGAGCCACTAGTTAAGGTGTTGCGGTTGGTGGATGGGGAAAGGTTGGCTATGGTCTTCATTTATGAGGCTATGGATCAAGCAAAGGAGCAAATAAAGACGGTATACAAGGATAGAGTGGCAAAGTAAGGGCCCATTTGGGCAATCATTGATGAAAGATGGAACAATCAACTCCATCGCCCTATACATGCAGCTGGGTATTTTTTGAACCTACGGTATCATTATAAAGCTAAGGAGTCAGGAGCTTTGAGAGGGGAGGTCAGAGATGGACTGATTGATTGCATTGATCGCATGATCCCATTGGAGTCTGATCAGCTGGAGATACACCGACAAGCCAATATCTTCAGCAATGCATTAGGTACCTTTGGGAAGAACCTAGCAAAGATTGCAAGAGAAGCAGATGAGCCAGGTAAACAAAAATTTCAATTTTCAAATTCTTAATAGTTTTACTTTTTTTTTAAAGTTTGTTAAATCGTTTATAATTTGAAAGTTAGATATAATTTGTAATTTTGTTGAGCTAACTCGTTACACTCCTATGTTTTTTGCAGCACAATGGTGGGAGGCCTTTGGTGGCCATTGTCCTGAATTGCAAAGGTTTGCAATTCGTATTTTGAGTCAAACTTGCAATGCATCTGGGTGTGAGCGCAATTGGTCTGTCTTTGAGAGGATTCACACAAAGAAGAGAAACCGTTTGGATCAAAAACGGTTAAATGATCTAGTTTATGTCCAATACAACCTTCGACTCAGACGAAACCATTTGCTGAACAAAAGGCCTGATTCAGATCCCATTGTGTTGGAAGACATTGATCCAACATCAGATTGGGTAGTGGAGAGTCATCCAGCATAGTTTGATCTTGATGAGGATCTTGATTTAGATTTAGATTTCGAGACATCAGTTGAACTTGAACATGCTGTTCAACTTCAGCCTGTTCAGTTGAATGCAGATCCCAATCCACCAACCTCAGTCTCACAACCAGCAAGGACTCCAGTTGTAGGTGCTTCCTCTGCTCAGCCACGACAGAAGCGCAGTCGCATATCTACTCTATCTCAGCTTGCATCTGCTGCAGTTGCACAGCCTGAGAGTGGTACCACTTCTACAGTTGCAGTTGGAGATGATGATGATGATGAGGAGCCATAGGGCCCCCTGTCTGACTCTGATGATGATGATCCAGAGATTGATTGACATGATCTTGGCTCCTCTGGCAGAAGCTACTAGCCAATAGTACTAGTACTGGAGTCTGGTCACCGTCACAGTTTACTTTTGTTGTAGAGGCCATTTCTAGCCTCCTTGGTTATGTGTTTTTTGTTTTGAGTCTTTGATCATGTATGACAGTTGACTATGTATTGCCATTGGGTACCATTTTGATATAATGGATTGGTTCATGAGCCTACTTTGATCATATGTTGTCTTCCATCTATATTATGATGTTGTGTGTTTGGAAACATGAATGAAAATCTTTAAAATTATGTTTAAAATCTTTAAAATTATGTTTTTTTATGAAAAAAATAAATATTTAATGTATTTTTTACAACGATCGAGTCATTGAAATCGAGCCGGCCGAGTCATTACCGTTTCGGAGTCGGAGTTGGAGTCGATCCTCGGCCGAGTCGGAGTCGGAGTTGGAGTCGATCCTCGGCCGAGTCGGAGTCGGAGTCGGAGTTTTAAAACTATGAGTTATATCATGTTATCATATGCCTATTGTTGAAGTCATGGGAATAGTTCTATGACATGATCAAATATGAAAGAATATTTTTCACCAATGACATGCTCGAAGGCATGTACAACAATGCAATGAAGGTCAACAAAAGGACATACTCACATAAGTAGCGTAAAATTGCTGACTAAGAAGCAAGTAAATAAGAAACGCTGACTAGTCCTAGAAGCAAGCAATGAAGAAGTGCTCTCACAAGGAGCAAAAAGTGGTTGACCAATCTATCCAAGAAGAAGCAAATGAAGAAAGAGATCAAGCATGTGAAGAACACCATGATCACCAAGAATCACTATTTGACAAGATACTTTGAAGACATCTCCCGAAAGAAGGCATGACAACTCTGACAAAGGAAGAAAAAGATCAAAGGACCCTTGACACCTATGAAGGCCTTGGAGATATGAAAGGTGCAGATAACTGATTCTACTCTACAAAGATGTCATGATGAAGAAGCCATCCAATAAAAGCACCATTTAATGTTGAAGCAATATCAGGATAAAGTCATGAAAGTCTACAAGATCAAAACATGGGAACAAACAAGTACAAAGAAGCATCCATGTGAAGAGTAGTCTGAAGCATAAACAAGACGACAAGGAATAACCAGATGATAAGAGAAACTTGATATATGACAAGAAAGCCAATTTCCACGAAGGAAGCAATGACATGACAAACCAGGATGGAAAGTGATCGATGGATGGTGCCCTACCAAGAAGAAGTCTTAACAAGGACTTCATGACATGAAAGGAAGGAAGGAGATCAAGCAGTTGGAGGAGCCACAAAGAAGAAGTTGTTGATGCATGGACAAGTCCCTAGCTAAGAGGGAGTTATAACAAGTTCCCAATTACAAAGGAACTTGGACAAGTACCTCATCAGAGAATACTTGGACATGTCTTCCTCAATTGAGAGGAAGTGATAGACACAACATTCTTGTCTTCACTTGGGAAGAAAGAATGGAAGGATTGGCTAATCATCTGGCATTCGATACTCTTTGAGGATGTGTAGGGCATCCAACACAAGAGTAGGCAAGACAACCGATATTCTTTGAGGGTTGGGAACCCAAGACAAGAATAGTCCTAGAAGGTCATGCTCAGTGAACACCCGCGCAGGTATGTACCTTGAGAGACAATGACTAAGGTGTCTATAACTCATTGGTCTCACCAACATTGTGCTCTAATCTATTGAGAGATAGAGCTATTAGTCAAGGCCTTGTTGTGGAAACAATGTTGGTTACTATGATGCTATAACAAATAGATTGCCAATCCGGTTTCTCTTCTGTGAATTCTTCAAGATTGAAACATAGCCAAACACCTTGTAATGTTGTATGAATACCTCCCTAGTTAAGAGGGAGTGTTGAAGGAAATGTAACTAGGTTCAGTGTTCATAAATGTATTTTTGATATTTGTATTTATTCAAAAAAATAAATATTGTTTTTATAATATATGTCAATGAGTTTCTTGCTCATTGAAGTAGGTCTAGCACATGTTAAAGTCCTATAGGTGAGTCAAAGAGTCAAAAGAATTATGTTGAAGACCTTAAGGGTATGTTACATTATGTATATTTATGTATAAGAGTCAAAGAAGACACCTCCAAGCAATGTTATCAAAACCGAACTGGTCATTGAACCAAAAAGCCTTGTGGATTGGGAACCAGTCGAAACCAGACCGGAACCAGAAAAAACTGATTTACCAAAAACACATAAAATATTCATATTTTAAAGAATAACAAATATATTCATGTGCATCCATATGAATCCAAACCATTTATATACAAATATGCAAAAGTTCTCATTTATATAACAAGTAATAGTGCATATAACCAAAATAACACTTAGTGCAAAACATCGTTGAACCAAAAATGTTACAAACATCAAGAAGCAGGCTCTAAAAGGCCTTTATAGTCCAAAATAACATGATAGATCATAGTATTATACTACAACCTACAATACTACAAGCTACAGCTACAACAAATCAATGATCAAATCATCAATCATCATCTAGTTCCTAATTATCCTCCTCATCCTCATTTGAAGAATGAGTAGCATCCAAGTTTGCAATGGGATTATGGCTTGATTCCCCTAGCCTTGAAGTTGCTACTGGTGCTTCTTATATATCTGCCTCTGCATCCTGTGGAGGTGGTTCCAAGTCCAACCAAGAAAGGTCTTCATTATCAAATGTTGGTGCTTGACTCTCCACAACCCATTCTGATGTTGGATCAAAGTCACCCAAGACAATGTTGCTTGATTTAAGGGTTTTATTCAACAATTGGTTGCGCCTCAACCTAAGGTAGTACTGAACAAAAACCATGTCATTTAACCGCTTTTGCTCCAAACGGTTCCTCTTCTTAATGTGTATATTCTCAAACACACTCTCCAACAACTCTCCAAGACTCCAATCAACTCTTCAAATCTGCAAAAAATCTCCCTCAGAACAACCATGACAAAAACTCTGAATTCTCCTCACTGAACTTAGCTCAAGAATTGCAAGGGACTCGAATTAATAGTGTGAGTGAAATAGAGGGGATGGGGGTGTTTAAATAGATTTAGGGGGTGCTAGAGTAGCATTAGAAACTAGGAAAAATTAAAAATAAATAAATAAATAAAAATTTTATGCGCAAGCTGTACAACGATGGGCCTTGTGAACCGATTCAAAACCGATCTGAAACCAGTCTGGTACTGAACCGGCCGGTTCAGTACCGAATCGGTCATTTCCGGTTTGGAGGGCCAGTTCGGACCAGTTTGCCTCCAAACCAGTCGGACCGATCGGTTTTGCTGGCACCAGTTTGGTTCCGATAACACTACCTCCAAGCAAAGTCAAGTCTCCTCCTAGCAAAAAAACCATCAAAAGAAGCAATGGCACCATTAAAAGCACCCATTGAAGCAAAGGAAGTCAAGTCGGCCTCAAGGCAGTAAGTCAACCTACAAGTCGGCCTAAAGGAGGGATAGTCCTCTCTATAAAGAGGATGCCCACTCCCTCAAACAACAAGCAACTCACTCTGAAATCAACGAAGATAGAGGACCGAAAAAGAAGCCGAGAAAGGGACGAAGAAGGAGCCTCTAGTGCAACGAAGAAGCAAGAAGGAAGAGCGAAGGTTTTGGGACTGTTTTAGGGCCAATACCAACCACACGTGTGAAGAAAAGGAAGGGCTATCTGTGGTTAGGACAAAAACAAGTCACCTCCCAACATACCTCATCGTTTGGGCTACAAACTAGGCCTATTAGGCCTTCTATCCAAGTGAAGAAGGAAGGACCTCAAGCAAAGGAAAGAGGAGCCATATAACATCAACAAGACCTCTCACACGTGCGAGAATTAGGGCTGCAATGCTGTCACACAAAGCCTACAACTATACATCAAGAAGGAACTCTATTGGTCAAGAGAAGGAAGGAGTATCCTTAGGTGAAGGATCTCACTAAGTACAAAAGATAAGTGTCTCTTCTAGAAGGACTACTGACAATGGAAGGAAGAACAAAGTGTCGGAAAGAGGACGAAGAGCCGGAAAGAGGATGAAGTGTTGGGGAACGAAGTGATAGAAGTAGGTGGACAAAGTGTCAAGAAACATAATGCAGAGAAAAGGAAGAACCTGACTTGTGCTTGGAGGATCTTCTAGTCAAGGGTCTAGGGTTTGGCATTGATCAAGAAAGAAGCTTGAATAAGAGAAAACTTACAGAAGGGTTTTCCTCTCAGGAGAATAGAGGTTTTGGCCTTGGCAGAGAGCCAATATCTTGTGTTCTCGTTTTATGTTTTTGATAGCAGTTTAATGAAGTACACACACATGAATTAATAAGAGAAGAAGAAAATTAAACTAACAAAAACAAATTGTAAAAAGACTTCACAAATTGTTATCTAGTCCCGAAGAATCACTCTACATCTCATTGCCCTAGATTCTTCAACATTATGCAGGGCTGCCAAGGGAAGAACTATGTATGTCTTCCACAATTGATGCCCATGTAGTAGGATAAAAGATCCTTAAGGAAACATGCCATGAAGAAAGCAACGTGGCATGAAGGAAGACCAAATATGGACTAATGGATCACTTTCCAATGAAAGGACTAATGACATGACTGACTTATGAATGAAAGTGATGGCTGGTTTGTGCCCTACGAAGAAGTCTCAAAAGATGTAGACTCTATGACAAAGAAGAAATTCATGACATCAAAGGAAGGAGTTCTTCAAGCAGCTAGTTGTCCCATGATCTCCACCTGAAGAGATGCTGAAACCAAGTTCCTGGTGAAGAAGGAGCTTGGGTACATTCCTGTTTATGGGAATGGGTATGTCCTCCATAAGTTGAGAGGGAGAGATAGACACATCATTCTTCTCCTCACTTAGGAAGACAGAATGGAGGATTGAGTAAACATCTGGCATCCGATACTCTTTGAGGATGAGTTAGGGCATCCAAGATAAGAGAAGTCGCAAAGGACTGATATTCTTTGAGGATTGGGAATCCAAGATAACAATAGTCTTGGTGGAAGGCACTCTGAGAACCCGAGTAAGGTATGTTCCAAGAGAGACAATGATGAGGGTGTCTATACATCATTAGTTCCGCCAGCATTGTGCTTTGATCTTGTGGAGAGGTAGAATGGTTAGTCAAGGCCTTGCTATGTGACAATATTGGATGATATGATGATGTACAGATGGGTTACCAATCCGACTCTTCTTATGAGAATTCTTCAGATTGAGAATGTCCAAGTACCTTGTGTAAATTATGAATACCGCCCTAGTTAACGAGTGTTGAAAAGTGTAACTAGGTTCGGTTTTCATAATGACATGTGCAATTATGATTTTATGTAATTGATGAAAAGAAGAAAAATAAAATTATTTTGTAATGCTTGAGTCATGGGTTTCATGCTCAAGGAATTTTATTTTTAGTAGAAGCTCCCATTGAGAGCTATTAGGTTTGGTCATCAAGTCATAAAGGCTATTGAGTCAATGTCATGTAATGAAGACCCATTTGGGCAAATTGTAAAAGAGAAGTCAAACTCTCCAAGACCTTGTCACAAGAGCCCCCTTGAAGTCAGCCTACAAGAAAGAATAAGATGATTCCAGAAAAGACAATTCGGCCTATATCTCAAGGACAAACCACTATTTATAGGCAGCTCGGCCTTCATTTGAGGACAGATTTCGGTCAAGCATCCAAGACAAGAAAAGGGAGCACAAATCACAAGAAAAAGCAGCCTCACAATCAGTGAAGGGAAGGAAATGTAAAACAAAGTTCTGTGGGACTGTTTTTGGTCTAAACTTCTTGCAGGTATGGCAAAAACTAGGGTTTCGTCAATGGTGTCATATCAGTCCTTGTAGCAGTCATCAAAAGGTCTCCAAGTCAGCTTCTTTACAATCCCAGTTCACCTAAAGAAGTCTCCAAGTATAGCGAAGGAAGGAAAGTATCTCCAAACTCTTATCTTCCTCCTCCCACGTGCGAAATTGCAGAGGTACGAATTGCAGGTCTGTGGAAAGAGGTCGAAATTTCAGGGTAGCCGAGAAGTGCAGTGCAAAAGGCAGGTTGAATTGTGTTGAGTTAGCCAAGAAGGAGATGAAGGTCTTGTGACTTGGTCTTGGAGAGGCTTCATGAAGGTCTTGTGACTTGGTCTTGGAGAGGCTTCATGTCACTGCTTGTGCGCCGACTTGACACTATCCCTAGGCCGACTTGTCACTGTTTGGTAGGCTGACTTGTTGTTTGCATCGTAACAAGGTCTTGGAGGGTCCTTTGACTCTATTTTGACTCAAATAAAATTTCTTTTACAATATGTAACATACCCAAAAGGGTCTTCCATACATGACAATGACTCAATTGACCTAGAAGCACTCAATGGGTATTTGACGTAAAAATAACTTTCCCTTGAACATAAAATCCATGTCTTAAGAACAACAATAATAAATTTATTTCTCTCTTTACATTAAATACATAAAATCATGATTACATATGTCATTATGAAGACCGAACCTAGTTACATATTTCAACAGAAGGAAGGACTGTTATTTCTCTCATTTGCAGAAGTTTGTGCCTCATGAGAATGCCATTGTGTTGAAGGATGAGTTAGTTGGTGGGTCGAATTTCTGACTGAGCAAAGGTTGAGTTCTTACTTAGTGGGCTAAGCTCCCCTCATACAAGTTGCTGGATGAAATCCTCTTCCTTGTTGATGACTCAAGTGCATAAGGGACAAGTTTAGTGGCAGCCCAAGGAAACCTCTGCGTATAATTGAAGCTTGAAGATAAGTTTGTTGACTTGGGTGAGTAGAACAGGGGTCGTATCTCCCTTTTTACAGGCTGTACAAATCATTATTGTCAACCCCAGTGTGGGAACAACTATGCAGAGAGTATATCAGTAACAGAGGGGACACATTTATTATTTCTGGGTTATCTGGGCACCTGGAAGTGAAGTGTATCTCTGCTAGGAGGGCCATGAAAATTCTCACTATTGCTGAAAGTGCGACTGCTGGTTATTGGCTGTGTTCCTTGTACATTTCTGCATTCTGGACCTGAATACATATATATTTATATTGTCACTGTGGGGAGCTATTTGTATTGCTGGAGGTACTCTGATAACATAATATTCATCTACAGCCATTGTCTCTTTTACCGTTAACTGATATGTCCGATCTCAGCTCTTTTGTCATTACCAAAGTATGTATTACCAGTGGTATGTAAGCCTCTAGTTTCACTATAAATTTGATATCAGCAGTTCTTAAATATTCCTATTATGCATGCTTGCCATTGTTGCCAGTTGGTGTTATTTTTGGTTTCAAATTGTCAAAGAATCACCTACAGTACATTGTCATCAAACTGTTTGTAAAATTACCTTAGTGAACCGAACCATATAAATTCAGAAAGTTTGTGGGTTTTACAAGACAGCTCAGCAAAGGAATATTACAATTGATCAGTAATACCATAAGGGTAATGCCAGGGAAAGTGTGTGTATCCATAAAATAGACAGGCTGTATCTGTATACTGAATCACCCATGTCACTAGGAACTGCCTGCCAAGTGCAACTGCAACATGCCGAAAGGGCCTCATACAGCATGAGGGGTAACAGCTAGCACATGAAAGGAAGGCGAACAGCAGGAAATTTCACAATAATTATGCTTCAAATCACTTTTAAATAAAAAAATTCCAAGTTCCTTCGCTCCATAGTGAAACTGGTGGGAAATGTTTGATGTGTGCACTCAGTATGATGCTAGAAGGCAGGAAAAAATTGCACAAGTTGCACACGACATAACCTTTTAGTTATAAGCTTGTAGCAGAAATTTGAATCATTGTAGTAACCATCTACTCTACAAACCTCAATGCACTTTTATACTTTATTTGTGCATATTAGCATTCTAGTCTTCTTGGGCTAAAAGGGTGTTGACTGTATAGAAGCATATTCAAAACGAAATAATGAAGTCACTGAAAATATTCAAGGGAAAAGAAACAAAATCCTAAGCTCATCCACTGCAAGATTGCAACTAAACAGTAAAGAACATTTTAAGGGACTCATTACTTCTTACCCTTCAGTGACTAAAGCAAAAGTGACCAGTTCTGGAGTACTCAAATGCCTTGCATACTGAGCTGCAATCTCTTGCCGTGTTTGCTCATCAGGGAGGTCAAATGTGATTGAAGAATCAAATCGGCTGCAGAACAAAAAACATATTTGACATTAACAGATACAAATTCCTAGTAGCGATCTTAAAAAGCTGGAAAAAACACAATTCTAAATACCAACACTAGGAAAGGAACAAATGGAGCACAATAGGTTTTACATAGTACTATTGTCTACCAACTTTGAGTCCTACTAAATTATTAGTCACACTAAGATTGCAATCATATCCCAAGATGTACCTGATAAGAGCTGGGTCAAGATCTTGCCTCCTGTTTGTAGCAGCAATCACGACAACTTTCTTGTCCTGTTCAAATCCATCTATCTGCATCCATGACACAACACTTATTCAGTTACCCCTTTACTCCAATTGCACATAGATCTTTCTTCTATTCATATCCTTGACTTTAATTCTAGTGCTCTCTGACAGGTCAGGTACAAGTCACACACTCCTTAAAACAAGCTCATATTTTAGACTTGGTGCATTATGGAGTCACTGACTACGGAATTCATCTATGCCAGGCAACCAGATTATACAAAGTTAAATTTTGGACTTCTATTCAAATCACAGCGTAATTTACCCTGTGTATGCCTCAGCCAGCACAAGAGCTAGACCTATATGCAGTTGCACTATGCATAAAGGCATATAAACAATCCACCCCACCATTCCCTGCCCCAACATATCTCCCTGGATCTGTTTGGGTTCCAAATCTGCCTCCGAGCCATCACAGATCTGTATCCAGAATGGACAGAAGAAGGATCCATAAAGGATCTATTACTGCTATCTCGATTCTCATCTTGAAAGGATAAGAAAAACCTAAACATACTCACCAAAACCAAAAAAATAGGGAGAAGTAACAATCAAAGGCAACAATTTATTATAAAATACTTGTAGAACTTTACTCACATACCATTCTGTAAATATGGGATTCAACTGTGTCATTAGTTCCTATTACCCACCAAAAGTGGGTGACCCCATAGGAGATAGCTTTCTCCCATCATCTCCTCCAGCCAGCCAGCCAGCAGCCCTTGACAGCCAGTACTAGCCAATGACAATGTGCCATTCATATTTCTGCCACTTGGATCAGTCATATGTTTCATTGCCCGTTTGGCAAGAGCACATTGAATGGTGGGCTTTCGATCAAAAGGTACTTTATACATTTTTCAATTGGGTGCTTATGCATGTTTGTATTTGGGTATTTGACATGGATTATGGGGTAACTTGGAAGAAATGTGGGTTTTGACCGTGATTTTGTTCCCTCACCCTAAATGGGAGGTTAATCTTTCATCCTAGTCCAATGGGACCTCCATTAATGGCCCAATCAGTATAGAGGGGGCACTACTTGGGAAACCCTGATTGAGATAACATAGTTCCATCTCTCCCTATTCCATGCTTACCAATTTCCATCTTACAATATAAACCCTATATTCCACCTCCCTTCTTTGGGTTCAAACTTCAACTAACCATTGGTTTTCAGGGATTTGGCACCATACATCCTCATAACTAGGCAGGGCCTGAAACTTTGCCCTCAGAGGTTGAAGCAGATAAAAGAACAAGAAAAAGCATATCATGGCCACAAGAAACAACAAAAGAAGATCAAAAAACAAAAGATGGCCAGGACATACACATTAGCACATTGGCAAAAAACTAGCATGAGCTCTACCTCACCCATTATGGCCATCACCCAGTTCTTGAGCACATATTGCTCTACATATTATGAGAAGGAACCCTTGCATGTCCCAACCCCTGATGAGCAATGAGTTGTCTCATCATTATGGGGGTTATAACTGCTATATATCATACAAAGCAAACTCTAACCCTTTAAGTTATGAGGAGTAATACAAAGACAAATCAAGAAAAAAGTAGAAGGCGCACAAAAGGGGTGGAAAAACAAAGGCCGAATTAGTAACTCTAGTAACTCATGCATCCATGATTGCTCCCTCCCCCACATCTATACACTCAAGATGAGGAGCCCATCATTGTTGGTCCCTTTGACCATGGCACTTGGCCATGATGTCTTTTCCCCTCCATTCAATCATTATTCACATGGAACCTATCAATTGAAGGATGTACCAAGGACATGAAACTGATAAGGTGGTCTATTAACCACTCCTAATTAGAGAGGTAACACCGTTGCGAGTTCAACACCTTAATTTTGGAAGGGAATTCTTATTTGAAATGTCAAATTGCCCATTACTTTCAATCTTGGTCCACTTAGATGCAAAAATGATTAAATGTACCTCATGATGTAGTTGCTAGCACTAGATATTGTTTGTAATTGTTAGGTGGTTCCACAGCCATGGCTTCGACAACTTAACTTGGGCCCAGGTTTTCCAAAGGAGCATATTAACACCCACAGGTGAGGCATTGAGAGCCATGGGACTCCAAACGACAGTAGAGCATCATTCATACCTATGGGTACCTCTATCACCCACAGCATTCCAACACTTTTCTCTACATTGATGATTTTTATGGGATGATGCACCTGGACCCAACATGCCCCCAGTCGCCTTAGCACTATTAGAGCGATGGTACTTGATCCAGGTCCTAGAGGAGAAAGATCTCACACTTTGAGGCATGGGAGGACTAGCACCACCTTGAACGACCCCAATGTTGGAGCAGAGATAGGAATTTCGGCCACCTGGAGAACCATGAGACAACATTTTGACCCCAACATGTAATTTGGGGGCCCACAAAGAGAGATTGATGGAAATGTGGAGGCCAACCTTCACATCATGATTTTAGAGGGCCTCTACACTCCACTCAGTACCCTTAGCTCTCAACGCATGCACTAAAGTAGCCTACACATGGATGACGTCAGCTAGATCAGCCCTATGGTTCACATGTGTGGGCAAACTTATGAGTTTTGTATTGGCTACTAGTTCGGATTGTGACCTAGTTTGTGGTTAAAGCATTATTTTATTCTTTTGAGGGGCATTGGGCTAAATTAGGCATTTGAATTCCTCATAAAAGTAGAACGGACTTTCATTATAGCAAACGATCACCACAACTTATATAATTATGCCTCTTGAGCTAATTCGACCTTCTTTGCTTGTGGAGAATTTAGATCTATGAATTCATTTTGACAGTTGGAGCTGATTTGTTTATCTTTGGAGCTATTCTTTGGATCAAATGAATGGATTCTCTTTGCATGTTATCTTGTTAGTGTACCTATTGTTGAATATCTATTTCCTATATGTCTAATGTATGGAATATGTTGAATCTAGGGTTTTCTATTTGTGCCCTAATTTGTTGAAAATTCATTGAATGCAAACTAGATGTCACTATGGCATCCATTACTCATGAATAACATGTGAATAAATATCCTAATGGTGATCCTTTACTAGCTCTCCCATGAAAATTCCATTATTCATTGCATAGATAATTGCTTGAGTTTAGGTGTTAGAGCATCAAGATTTCAGCGTCCTTGGAAACTTTTTGAATGTCCTATCAAATCATAGACTCCATACTCCCAAGGAACAAGGGACTAGTCCATTTTGTTGGTTATTAAACACATCTCTTATCCATAATTCTTCTCATTAATTCGACCCCTTTAAGGCCATACTCACTAACTAGGGCTTGGTGTGAATCCTTAGGCAAGGAATATTTTTGGCATTAAAAAGTCTAAACAACAAGAGTGTATTTGCCACAAAATCTCTTCTTTTGGTGCGTGCCCACTTCAATCTTATCCATAAATTTCTTTTCCCTAGTTGTTTGCAATAGAAGAAACCATAGTCTAGTTCATGTGCCTTGATCTTGTTCATTTACATTGTTGGAAACCCTTTCTTCTTGCCTTGACCTTTGGCCATCCCAACACTCAACGTATCAATCAAGCCCTAGGTCTTGTGCCTCATCTAATACACCTTTATTAAGAAAGTGAATTGCCTTCTATTCGAGCCTTATGCCTGTTACCACTCAATCTAGCAAGGGCCCTAGGAGGTGTTCCTAAGGGATAGCTACTAGACCAAATGGAAACAATGGGACAAGGACCCACTGTAACTTCAATCAATGTCCCCTTCTCTTTACGGATTTTCGCCGATGGGAGGAGTCTCGATATGGAGGAAATCACTTGAATGATAGGATCAATGGCAAGGTATAATGTGATTTCCTAGGCCCATTTAAAGGAGAGGCTCAATTAATGGTTCAAATACCTAAAAAAAAGTTGAAAGGCTCCCCAAGAAAGACTTATGAAGGACAACCTTGGGCTTAAGAATATTCAAAAGTGATGAATGCCTAAGATCAAAACTTCCAAAATCCCTCACTTTTGATTGATGTGTTTATATTGGGGTTCAAAGTGAGGAAAGGATGGCTCATACAATGGAAAGATTCAATTAGAGTGTGAGCTTTGGGAGAAGCTAGGGTGGTTTTCCACAAAAAACCCCTTGAGAGAAATACTATAAGAGACCAAGGGTTGAGAGATATACCATGGTAAAGGTTCATCCAATGATCACCTATAGTTAACAAAAAAGGTTTTGAATGATGAATTACAAAGTGAAAACCTTCAAGAAATCCCCAAGTCAAAGCAGCTTCAAGGGTTCCCTCTTGGTGTGATAGCTAGGGCGTCAATGATTTGAAATTCCATCAACGTAATTCGTTCAAAATTGGAGGATGCCTACAGGAGACATAAATGAAGAAACTTGTATGGATGAACCTAAAATTCCTCCTCCCTCAAAATTTTGCACCAAGCCCTAGAAAATCTCCTTATGCTTAGGGGATGAAAAAAATAGGAAGAAAAGAGGTGAAAGAACGATATTTCGTTAGGTTAATGTGATCACCAAGGATCTAGAACCAGTGCCTGGCTATTGGGAAGATTGGAGTCAAAATTATTAAGATTTAGGAACTTCGCTCTTTAAGGAGGCCTAAAGAAGCAGCGATGCTCTTTGTGGATGCAGCCTCACAACAACTTTAGACTTTTATAGTTTAATATGCAATATTTAATGGAGTCTCCAGGTAAAAGGTGCACAACCTACCCCTCGAAAAATTTGTTCTTCTTGCCAAGATGAAAAGCATTTGCAATGAGCCAAGATTACAAGTGTTTCATAAATTCACATTAATTTTAGGGGACAAGTAAAATTATGACATAGCATTCCATACATTAGACATGAAACATTATGAAATTCACATGAAAAGAGCACTTACATGACAAAAAGAGTATATCCATCCATAAACTTTCCAAGTAGAAGCTCCAAGAGAGATAGAGAAAATATTCCACACATCAAAATGCATTTAATCATCCAAATCATTCCACAAATTGCAGGTCCGAAATCTTTAGAAAGATATATCCCAAATCCAAGTGACGTTGAGGAATGAAATGAGGCTCTCATCAACTTATATGATCCTATAAGGGATTCGAATTGCCTAATTAGGCTTAATGATGCCCTTAATAATAAAATAATGTACAAATAACAACTTTTTGGTGACAAGCCCACCAAATAGCTCCATATTATGAAAAATAAGCCTCTCAAGTGGGCCAAAATGATAATACAATAACTAGGAGGGTCGTTGGAAAGCCTAGTGAAGTCCAACATGTGCCAAAATGAATGGAAGGGCTCCAAAAATAGTGATGAACGTGATGGCCCCTTGATCTCCAAGCAAATGACCTGTAGTGCTCCCAAGTGGTTATACGGGCACAAAATCATCCTCATGCATCTCCAACTGAATCGAACAAAGCATGTATCCCATCTGCAAGGGCTGGAAGAATGACGCAAGCCCTCCCTTTATCTCCCATGGTGAGACAAAACTCCATCTAGGCCCTGGATAAATTTCCAAGTGTGTGGTGCAAGTGTGTAGCTGGTTGGGCAAGGTGGTCCAGGGGCATCATCATCATCAAATAAGTGGAACATGAGTGAGCAATGAGTGGTGTTGAAGTATCCCATGGCATGGTTACTTGCTCTCTTCTATAATGGAGACCCATGGTTCTCAATGCATGCCCTATAAATGCCAATATGACCTTCTGGAGGGCTTAGACCCCGTATAGAGAGATCAAACCCCAAGATGAAGGCCCACCTGCAATCCTGCATAAGATCCAATGCGTCTCCTTACCTTCAAGTACAACAAATCATTAGTGTAATTGAACAAATGGGCTTATTATTCATGGAATCAAGTGGACACTTCATAGTGGCATGCCCTTCCATAATGGGCTTTAGAGTGTACAGGTGTCTCCATGTTCAAGGAAGACATTAATTAAGGACCCTATTAAGTGGTTTCAACCTCTAAGGGAGGGATAAGTCCATGATACATCGTCATATGGTTGGTGTCATGTGATATAATGATGGAACAAAGTGGGACATGGAAGGGGCAGGCTCCAAGCCACATGCCATGGTAAAAGGGTAGCTATCTAAGTCACCTGACACGGGGATTCGGGATTCGTAAGATACGGGGATTTGAGTGTTAGATTCAAACATGTTGACCCCCTGAAACAGGACACGTAGGATTCGTTATATATTATTTTATTAAAAAAAAAAAAAAAAAAAATATATATATATATATATATATATATATTAAAAATTAGATATTTCTTACACAAATTCTAATTAATGATACAAAGTCATTGAATTCAAACATAGATCTTCATCTATAGCATGCATAGTACATACAACATTCAAATACATGTCAGTGGTCACATAAATCATGATTCATAAATGAAAGACAACTTACAACTACAAAATAGTAAGATAAAGACACTGACAGCTGTAGTTTTCTCATTAAGTCATCAAATCAAAATGTGTTACATAGGTAGTGCTGGTGCAATGCCAATGGCAAATAGAAATAGAAAATATAAAACAATTACAGGTATACAAGCCTCAAGGCAATAGGTAGTCGTCAATCCTCAGAGTCATCATCAGAATCAGCATCAATGTCCTCATCATCATGGTCACCACTGCTCTCCTCTGCATCCTCCTCCTCCCCTGTATCCATAGTCGCCTCTGCATTTGCTGGTGTGGAGGATGAACCCTCTAAAATATCACCGTCATCAAATCTAACAGGCTCTAGCACTGGATCATTGAGATCCATGTTGGCCAATGCTAACTCAACACTGCTGTCCAAACCCATATCATCAGGAAAGACATCCCACATCTTTGTCTTTCCCCTCAACCACTCTTCCCTCTGCTTGTAAATAAGACGAAGGTTGGTGTGCACATACACCATTGTCTCTGCCCTGGATTGCTCAAGCCTGCTCTTCTTCACACAATACAAATTCCCATATGTCCTCCAATTCCTCTCGCAACAAGAGGATGAAGTCACCTGAGAGAGGAACCTCATGGCTAACTGCTGAAGAGGAGGGTTTGTTGCCCCATGATTTGCCCACCAAGAATAGGGCTTCTTAGCTCCCCTGTCTCTAATCACATCATATCCTACAAATCAATTAGTGCCAGTGGAAAACTCTGCAAAGGCATCCTCCACCTCATCAAGCAATGCTCTATCCTGAAAAAACCGCCTAAATGCCTCTTTCCTCCCATGTGAGATTTCACCATCCATGTGAGGAGGGAATCTGTGGGAAGGTCCACCATTCAGCCACTCATGGTTGTCGTATTTTGGGTTCAATGAGTGAGCCAAACAATGTAAAGGTGTACAATTCTTGTCCCATCTACTGACAAGAATATCCTGTATAGTATCACAGAAGGCCTCTAGTGATGTCTCATACTCGGGGCACTCACTTTGTAGAATAATGCTCCTCACAGACTCAATCATGGAATCCCATCCCTCATAAACCTCTCCTAGGATGGGTTTGTCTGTATCTGCAAATCGAAGCAAAGAAATGATAGGGCCCATGATCTGAATAATTAGATCTACCCTCTCCCACCAAGCATCATCTACCATTGTGTCCTTCACTCTTTTAGAGGCTACTTGATCTGTCTTTCTCCAAAAAGACCAAAACTTAGAAATAACCATGGACCCAAGAGCGGTCTTGACCTCCCTCAACCTCTTCAACATCATGAATGAAGACGCAAACTGTGTATCAGCAATCTTCAACAATGATATATTGGTGTACTCCTTGTAGATAGTGAGGGCATTTGTATGATTTTGCACAAAGTTATGGATATGTCGTGCATCCTCAATAATGTTACCAATCCAAAGCACATCAGAAGCAATGGATTTCAGTGCTAAGTTCAATGAATGGACAATGCAAGGTGTCCAAAACACTTGTGGATATTTAGCTTCCACAATCATGCCAACAGCCTTTAATAAATAACTCACCAATAAATTATGCATCCTTGTATTCTCCAAGTGTATCCACTGCTTTCAAGAAAACTAGACCATTCAAGGAAGACACCATGAAGTTGATGATTGGGTGTCGTGCTGGATCTGTCCATCCATCAGAAACAATGCTAACCCCAGATGTTGGCCATGATGCTACAATAGGCTCAAGCATTTTTTGCACCTCTTTTTTTGCCTTCGTCAACAATGTGGTTCTAAGCTTCTCTGAACCAGGAGGCACATACCATGATGGAGACCCATGAGTTAGAGCTCGACACATCTCAATAAATAGAGGTGAGCGTGCAACATTAAATGATATGAAGTTTTGATAGAAAAAGAAGGCAATGGTGAGATCAAGCTCTTCCCATTTCTCTTTTTGAAAAATCTTGTCCAATGGACCAAGTGTAATTGCTCTTCTTTTTGTTGCTTGTCCCCCAATAGAACTCTCAAACGGAAATTTGGTGGTGCCTTTCCTCAAAAATGGAAGGGGGTCTTCATTCTTGGTTTTTCTTGATTTTGTAGCCACATTTTCCATAGCAACAATGGACTCCTTTTCCATTTCTTTCCTCTTTTGTAAAGGAACAGCATTACAAGCTCCAATTCCACAACCTGGGAAAGCCAACAAATGGCCTTTCACATGGTAATATGTGCTTTTGAAAGAAATGTGACAAAAGTTGCATCTCCATTGC
The DNA here is from genome assembly GCA_031772625.1 of Pinus tabuliformis. Lineage (NCBI taxonomy): Eukaryota > Viridiplantae > Streptophyta > Pinopsida > Pinales > Pinaceae > Pinus > Pinus tabuliformis. The sequence continues at coordinate 870,083,281 of CM062816.1, forward strand.
ACATTGCCTCCTCCCTTCCCCTTGGTGCTTGTCCCATCCTCTCTTGTGACATATTTCCACAAGAGATATTTCTCAATGTTGTCTTTAGGTCCTCCTCTTCCCTCAACATTACTTGCAGCAAACTCTGATGATATTGGAGGAGGAGGGGCATCTCCAATGGAGACATTCTTCCCCTTCCTTTGCCTCCTAACTGCTGCCTTTGATTGAGCCATGAATACTGTAAAATAAATAAACAAAACATGCACAAATTTGTAAAAAATAGTCATATACAAACTGTTGTAATAGAAATGCAAAAAAATAGAGCTGAAATGCATTTACCTGGTGCTTGAATCTCCTTGCCGAACGCTCCACACACTTAGCTCCTTGCTCCAAACCCTTAGCTCCTTGCCCACAGCTCAAAGTATGCAAAACTGAAAGAGAAATATCGTGAAAAACATAAGGAACAACACCTTTTTTAAGTGCGCGGGTTTCATTTTAGGGGATTCGAATCCCAGAATTGGGACACGATGTGTCCGTAAGGGATTCGTATGAATCCCGTACGGACACGTCGTGTCCCGTTCTGGGATTCGAATCCCTAACGAATCGTGTCCGATTCACAGGATTCGGACACGTGGAGGGTTTCTAACAAATCCAGTTACTTAGGTAGCTATGATGAGGGAGGCCCACACTTGGGTGTATAGATGGAGGGAGCAATTGTGGTACATGAGTTACCCTGGCCTTTGTTTTTCCACTCTTTTTCATATGCCTTTTTCCTTTTATTAATTTTTATTTTTTATAACTTCTAGGGGCTCCAGGGAATGAGCATGATGTGTAAGATATAGCAGTGATTACCCCCTTAAGGTTGAGCAGTTCATCGCCCACCAAGGGTTGGGACAATCATGGGTCCCTTAATGATGCAAGTGGGCAATACAAGAGGCCTTAGGAACCAAGGTGATGGCCATGATGATAGAGGTAGAGCTCATGATGGCTTTTGCCCACGTGCTAAATTTGTATGTCCCAACCATCTTTTGCATTTTATGGTACATTTCCTGTTGAGAGTGGCCAAATTATGCTTTTTACTTTCTTTTTAGCTACATCAACCTTCAGTGCATCGTTCCAAGCCCGACCCAAAGTGTGGACAAGGGAAGGGGGTGGCTAACTCCTTGAGGACCCAATGGACAAAAGTGGACCTAGATGGGAAATGTGTAAAAATGGATTACAATGAGTAGAGAGGAGTGATGTGTGTGGTGTTGGGAAGTGGGACATATTACCCACCATTTTGTGGGTGATATCCCTAAGAGAAAAAAATTTCTCCAAGATGGTCCTCAGCCGACAGCAAACAGCCCCTTGCAGCCACCAGCTAGCTCATTGTGCCATTTCTCCGCCACCTGAGCCAGCCATGTGGTCCCTCGCCCATCTTCCATGATCATATGTTTGAAGGTGGGCCTCCCAAACCTAAAGGTATGCCTTGTCATTTGGTAAATGAGTATTGTAGTTTTCTTATCATGGACACTTCTGGGGAAGGATTAGTGGGGGGATTCGGCGGAAAGAATGGGTTAGGTCTGCGCTCTTTTCCCCTAGACCCCTTTTGGGTATTAACCTTACATTCTAGTCCCATGGGATCTCTTTTACTAACCATTTGTCTCTAGAGATGGCATTTCATGGGAAACCTTGATTTTTGTTGCGTGTTCCCACCCCCTTATCCGCTTATATTACCTTCTTTCCACTAATTATTACCCCATTCACCATTTCTCCCACCTGGGTCCACATTCCTCCACTGGGTCCACATAGGGTTAGCTTGCCCCTTCCCATTGCTAGCACTTTGTGTCACGGCCAAAATGATGCCCAAAGGTTGATGCAGCTAAAAAGAAAGATAAAAGCATATTTGGCCATATTTAACAGAAAAATGTACCACAAAATGCAAAAGATGGCCAGGACAAACACATTTAGCACGTGGGAAAAAGCCAACACATGAGCTCTACTGCATTATCATGGCCATCACCCTGGTTCCTATAGGTTCTATGAACCTCCTTCATCATATAGGAACCCATGATTTTCTCAACCCTTGGTAGGAAATGAATTGCCCTACCTTAAAAGGGGGTATTCACTGTGATATCTTATACATCATGCTCTTACCCCTTGAGCCCCGAGCAGTTAATCAAAGAAAATCATAAAAGGCAAAAGGCATATAAAGAAGGGCAGAAAAATCAAGGTCGAGGCACCTCATGTACCACTAATTGCTCCCTCTTATACATTATAAACTCAAGTGTGGGCTTCCCTTTTATTAGCTACCCTTGTACCCCAGCATGTGACCTGGGACTGCCCCTTCTCATCCCCTACTTCATTCATCTATCACATGCCACCACCTTTTGAAGGATGTGCCTTGAATATATTATCCCCTTTAGAAGTAGAACCCACCTAATAGCATTCTTAGTTAACCCCATTTAGAGTTTAGGAGACATTGGCACATCCCGAAGCCTATTATGGAAGGGCAAGCCATTATGGAGTCCCCACCTGTGGTCCATGATTGGTAAGCTCATTTACTCGATTTCTCTAATGACTTGTTGTACTGGAAGGCTAGGGGACGCATGGATCTTATGCACGATTGCAGATGGTCTACATCTTGGGTTTGGTCTCTTTATACGGGTTCCTAATCCTCCAAAGGAATACATTGGCACATGTAGGGTGTGCGTTGTGAGCCATAGGCCTCCACAGCAGCAAACCCCCACAGTCATTCAAAGATTGGTCGTGGTTCACTTATTGGACGAGGAAGATGCACCTAATCCATCATGCCCAGTTGGCCCCAAATTTGCATCATATACTTGGCAGATGATCGAGGACTTGCACGATGATGTGGCATCACCTACACCAGCATCTTAGCCCTTGCCCACTGCTTTTGAGGGTCCTACTCTTCATTATGGCACCCATCGCCCTCATTAGGCCTCTTAGAGGGCCCTACGACATGCATAGATTATTATTTGACCTCTTGAGAGGCTTATTCTTTCATTTATGAGCTCGTTTGGTGGGTTTGTCACCAAAAGTTGGATTATTAGAACATTATTTTATTTTTGGGGCTTATGTAGGCCAAGGAGGCTAATTCGAACTCCACAATAGTGTATAAATACAAGTGAGATGAGTTCATTTGTTGATCATCACTTTGGATTGGATCTTTTCTCTCTTGAGAATTTCACACTTTTTCTAGAGGATAAATTAGAGTTTTATGGATGAATTTTGATGTGTGGCTATTGGTCTATCTTATCTTGGAGCTTCTCTTTTGTCAATTGTGGATGGTTGGATATATTTTGTTACATGTAAGTACATGATTTTAATGTTATTCTTGTTTTTCTTTGTCATATACATTTTACTAGGATTTTCACTATTTTTAGGGCTAATTGCTGCATGCAATCACTGCTTTAAATTGTGGAATTTTGTCTCTATTATAGCACCTCTCAATGTATGGGCCATGTAATGTGAATGAAATCTCCTAGGGGTAAATCCATTAACAAGTTGACCTTGATAAGCCATCTCCTTTGTACATCGAAGTATAAAAGCTGCAAGATAACTTCTCTTTGACCTAGAAGGCTAGCAAAGTAGTCTTGAGGCCTCCATGACCAAGAACCAAAGGTCCTCACTCATATTCATCATAGACTCCAATATCCCAAGCCTAAGGCACTGATCTACCAAGAAGTGGTCACCTAAAATCACATCTTTTTCACCTTTTCCCAGGTCTAGCCAAGTCGTTTCACCTAGGGCATCATTTTCCCGATGAACTAGCCCTCTAAAAAGTTTGATCTCCTAGGTCCTCCTGCGTTGATGTTTCCTCAAGACCTCCTCCAAATTTGAGGCTATTCTGACAGTGGAGTTGAGAGAAAATCCAAGCCTAGCTCTGAGATCAAGCTCTACCCTAGCTCTGAGATCAAGCTCTGCCCTAGCTCTGGGATCAATCTTTGCCCTAGCATCCCCAAGGCTAGTGCCTCATAGGATCAATTGAAAACCTTTAAGTGGAAATTATTTCTTTGATCCTTCCCCCAACCTTGTCTAGGGTAAGAACATCATTGGTTGCCATACTCTTCTCCCCTGCCCTAGGCTGAGTCCACTTGGTCCCGTTCCTTTGAAAAGGCAATTCTTCAAAAACCATTAGGGATACCAATTTCAAATAAGGATTTTAGGAATTGGGAAACTCCTTCACAAGTCGTATGCCCTAAACCTAACCCTCAAATCCTCCCTTCCTTTTCCTAGAATACATTGTACCTTGCTTAGAAAGCAAGCAAGCTCCGTCCTTCAAGCTCTTTTGGGAAAGGGATTATTTGGGTCACTCATATCCATTCATTGATTTATCCTTTTTCAGTGACTTCATAATATGCCAAGTCTACTCCCATTGGTAAAATTCCGTAAATAGAAGGGAGCCTTAGCTGAGGTGACAGTGGGCTAAGTCTCCATTTGTTGCCCTTGGTCTAGCATTTGCCCTTTAGGGATCTCATTTAGATCCCCTGCTAGTTTAAGCGGTAACAGGACTTGTTACTGCTCAAACAAGCAGGGGACATGTTGTTGCCTGAAGTGTATACCTACGACGCAATGCTCAAAGTAGGCGTTGTCACCCTAATCCCTACTCACTCCATTTATACTCTCTCCTAGCTAAGTCAAGGGGGGTAGTCCCTAAGGGTGATTGATGATGGAAACTTGTTGAAGCAACAAGTCTAGGAGATCTAGATGTCAAGGCAATCACTTCCCTAAATAGCTTGAATTAAGATTTGAAGGCAAGTTGAGCGATCAATGTGAGATAAATATGTTCAATGACACATAAGATGAGAGAACAAGAGACTAGTGCCCTAATAACAATGCCCAAGTAAATGATACTTCAAGCTATAAGGTAAAGCGAAATAGGAACAATTGCAAGAAAGAAACTTATACCTCCAAATTATGGCATTCAAATAGGCTTGCAATTATAAAGGAAGCCCACAACTACCTTTTTATATAAAGAAAAAAATTGCAAAGGAAACCCTTTAGACAAATAAAGAGTTTAAAGAAAACCTTCAAAGAGGATTTATAAAATAACAACTTTAATAGCAAATATCCTCTCCGTTTAGGTATTTATGAGAGAAATATCTTTAAACTGACTTTAAAAGATTAAAATGAAAATATTTCTCTCAATAAAGGGGAAATCGATTTTCCTTCAAAGTGAAATTAAAATGAGAAATTTTTTAATAAAATTTATAATTTCCTTCCAAATGATAACTTCGCTTTGTATTTTGTTTCAAGCTAACACATGAGACAAATCTTATTTATAATGACTTTAAATTTAGGATATTTCTCTTTGGAAAGGAAAAGACTTTCCCAAATGAAATCTGCCGCCAGAAAAATATTGACGTCCAAGCCAGGGATTAAATAAACCACACAATAGGAAAAATTAAGCTAATAAATCCCCAAGCTTGAATCGATTCTCCTTTGTAAAAAAAAATCAATCGCTCAAAGGTTTTGTAGTCAAATTGCTAGACTTCAAAAGGAATTTTTCGTGCAAGTTCATGAAGAATTTGAGGCAGCTTCCACAGAGAATTTTAAATCATTCCTTTTCAAGCCACAAGGAATTGATCTTCCTCAAATTCCAAAATCTCAAATCCTTTTAAAAATCGTTTTGATTGCAGAACCCTCAAGCCCAAAGATGCCCTTCATACCAAGTGGATGAGGGATATCTTTTGCAACCGAGAGGGAAATGGCTCTCAATACATAGACGGCTTCCAAAAGGGGATTCGATTTGTTTTTTAGAATAGAAGACAACCACCAAAATTTTGTTTGACTTTTATTAAATTGAAACAGCCCTCCAGGGATTTGATGGCTTAGAGAAATTGTGTCACAGTAATGACGACAGACTCACTGAACAGTTCGATTTCTACTCTGAAATGAAAACGAATTTTGGAAATTCGATTCTCTCTTGTCAAATGATGAAACAAGCCTTTCTGTGTTAGTGGCCTTCACAAAATGATCTGTAAATAAATTATATGAGCCACAAAATGTAATAACTGCTTAATTTATTCAATTTCTCTACAAACAAGAGTTGATATGATTTATTTTAAATGGAAAATTAAAACCCCAATTGCCTGCAACTATACCAAAAAAAGGGCTTGTGGCTTGCTATAATAAACTTCAAAGTAAAAATTTCAAACCACAAAACATTGGTATATCCAAGATTTCAGTCTTTGGAAGTGAGATTGATCTAGCGGCTTCACAAAATTTGCTTTTACAAGTCTGCAAAATGAAAACCCCAGTCAGAAAACCCCTAAAAAAAAATTATCCGATTTAATGCAATGGGTATCTTCCAAACAAATTGCATAAAAAAATTAAATGATTTTCCTTGAAATAATTTTAAATTTTGATCCACAAAATCACTAGAAAACCCTCTCAGCCTAGGGTTTTAAAACTTGCAAACAAAAGCAACTTAAAAAAAAAAAAAAAAAATGTTTCTATTCCAAACCCTAGTTACTTTAATAAGAGAAGCCTATCCTTGGAGGATTCGATTTTTCTTGTCAAATTTGGCATAAATCCATCTGCAAACAAATCGATCAAATAATATAGATAGAAACCCTCATCATTCCGCAAGAAAATATCCAAAGGAAACAAAGAGAAATATACACAATATATGGAAAACTATGTACAAAATTTGATCTCTACAAATAAAATACAAATCTACTGCATCTGAGAAGTACAAGTCCAACTCCACTTCCATATCAATAGAAATAAGCTCTTCCTAGCCAGATCTATCTATTGAGTACAGTTTATAAAAGATAAACGATAATTTTTAAATGAGGTACTAGCCCAGAAAACCCTGCAAGAGGAAATTCGTCAGATAAATCTTACGATTTCAATCAGGAAGGCTCTTCAGATCTTATGCCTCAAGAGTCGGCTGGTCCAACCGAGGACTTCCCCAAATGCGCAATTTTTCGAATACAAATGATTTTTTCACACTTAAGATCAAGTTGTTAAATCAATAGAAATGTAAAATAACAATGTAATCTTTGAAAATTAGAGATACCTGCTAATTCAATTAAATTAAAATGTTATCTTAAATCCAATAGCCTAAGCAAGATACCTGTGCAATAAATAATTCCATAAAGACTATTACCCAACAATTTATAAAAACAATATTCAGCAGAACATTAAAAACAATAATACCATAAGATGTCGGAGAGGAACACCACCATCAATGAAAACCCTAAAGACTTTGCATTATTATTATTCTAGAAAAATTACAAGAGAGCTTCAAGAGTTAGTACACGATTCAATGATCGAATTCTTTGTGAGACAAATGACTTCTAATTTAAAGATTAATTCTCCAAACAACTAGTTGGCTTGATCTTCGTCAAAGTAATCTCAATCGTTGATAAAGATTTAATTATCTTTTAATCTCCACCGTCGAAATATTTATTTTTTGAGAAATTTTCGAATTTCTCTTTTAATTCATTTTTAATTAGCTCAAAATTAATTATTTTGAGTTAATTTCTTCAAAAAATTGACTTTGACTTAACCACCAAGGTCCAAGGGTCCAAAATTTCTTAAAATTTTCAATATTCCCTTAGTGGGGGACCTCCAAAAATTAAATTCTCGAAAACCCTCGAATTTTTCATTTTTTCTAAGACTTAATTTTGACTCTAATTAATTAAATTTTTGGCTTAGGATTTTTAATTTATTTTTTCCAGAAAATTTAATTAATTGACACATGAGGGGATTAATAATTTTTTCCAACCCTTTAATATTTTAGCACCATGGCTAAAATATTATTTACATAAGATAATTACATTTCAACCCTCAAAGGGGGAAAACCCATTCGTTATAGACCCTCAATTATTTTACTCAATTCTGCGACTCAATATGATCTAGTAGATCAAGTGATTTATAATAAAATAATTTAGCCAATTAGCTAAAATTATTCTCGAATCACTTCACAGAAGACTCGACTAGAACACTAGGACTTACATAAAATCTTCATGACAAAATCCACCCTAGCTTTGGGGTTAGGCTGGCGGAAAAACTTTGCCAATCATTTGTGTTTTAGAAACACAGATGAATCAGTGAGACGAATATGTTGAAAAGTGTAACTAAGTTTGGTCTTCATAATGACATGTAATTATGATTTTATGTAAAAGATGAAAAGAAGAAAAAAACAATTATTGTAATGCTTGCTTCATGGGTTTCATGAGCAAGAGATTTTTAGTTAAGGCTCCCATTGTGAGCCCTTAGGGATTTGGTCATCTAGTCATAAAAGTCTAAAGAGTCATTGTCATGTAACGAAGGCATGTTACACATTGTAAAGAGTCATATTTTTTTTGTAAGTCACCCTCCAAGACCTTGTCACTAGCCCTCACTCAAGTCGGCCTACAATGAAAGGATAAATCTAGAAGATGAAGTCGGCCTACTCCAAGGGATCATGTTCGGCCTAACTGTCATGAACAAACAACTATATATATCAGTGTTCGGCCTCATTTGGAGGACAATCAATTCGGTGAATCAAGAATCTAATAAGAAGTGCGAAAATCATACTAAGAAAGAGCCTCAAGATCAGCAAAGGAAGAGCGAAGAAGGTGATATCGTTGGAGCACTGTTTCTGGGCTATTCTACCCTCACACGTGCGAAGATCATTGTTTTGAAGGAGGCCGAAGATTTCAGGCATACATAGGTGTTCTTGCTTGGGTGGAAATCTTCGCTGAAGGAAGCCGAGCGAGATAGGGAAAAAAGTCTCCCTCTTGAGGAGACTATTCAAGAAACAAATCTGATCAGGGCTTCTATTGTCAAGGAAAGGTATTGCAGACCTACAAGAAGAGGCCGAAATTCTGAAGGTAGCCGAGAAGAGGAAGAGGAAGAGCAACATTGATCTAAGGGTGAAGAGGAGGCTTGTGACTTGGTCTTGGAAGGGCTCTAGTGTCAAGGGACTTTGTCATGATCTTGGTATTCATCAATTGAAGGTTATATAAGAAGAATTTGTTTGGGGTTTCCTCTCAAAGAGTGAGAGGTTTTGGCCATGGCTGAAAGCCTATACACTGTATCTATTGTCTCTTTATTGTTCATGATTTGGTAATTGTCTTGATGAAAAGAACACAATAAGAACTCAAGAAGAGAAGATTATAATCAAGAAGTAAAAGACTATCACAAGCAATTATCATAAGTAGAGAAATCACCTAAGTATTGATGCCCTAGATTTCTCAACAAAAAAATCTCCTAGGATGAAAATCGCCATCAAAATAATAGTTTTACCTAGGTTGTTACATACATAATGGTCTTATTAAGATCATTTACATTACAAACATGCAGAATGGGTTTACAAATTCGACAGACTGTCGACAGATGATGAATCCTGGAAACTCTGAACACTAGAACATGATGAAATGGCTTTTGCGAAAAAAGTGGTCTACTGCTATAGGGTAGTTGACATGGAGTGGTCAACAAGTCCTCAAGGGGATCTCTAAAGGGGCAAATGCTAGACCAAGGGCAACAAATGGGGACTTATCCCATTGTCACCTCAACTAAGGCTCCCTACTATTTACAGACTTTCACCGATGGGAGGAGACCTAGTATCTTATGGAATCACCGACAAAGGATAAATCAACAAGTGGATATAGAGTGATCCAAATAATCCCTTTCCAAAAGAGATTGAAGGATAGAGCTTGCTTGCTTTCTAAGCAAGGTACAATATCTTCTAGGAGAGGGGTTGGAGGATTTAAGGGTTAGGTTTAGGGGACATGACCTATGAAAGAGTTTCCCAATCTCTAAAATCCTTATTTCCTGTTACCACTCAAACTAGCAGGGGACCTAAAGGGGATTCCAATGGAGACTTAGCCCATTGTCACCTCAGCTAAGGCTCCCTACGATTTACGGACTTTCATAGATTGCAGGAGACTCGGTGTATATGGAGTCACAAACGAAGGATAAATCAATGAATGGATATGAATGACCCACATAATCCCTTTCCAGAAGAGCTTGAAGGATGGAGTTTTCTTTCTTTCTAAGGAAGGTACAATGTTTTCTACGAGAGGGATGGATGGATTTAAGGGTTAGGTTTAGGGGATATGACTTGTGAAGGAGTTTCCCAATCCCTAAAATCCTTATTAAAATTAGTATCACAGATGGTTCTTGAAGAATTGTCTTTTCAAAGGAACGAGACCACACGGGACCAAGCGAACCCAGCCTAGGTTAGGAGGTAAGAGTTTAGCAACCAACGATATTCTTCACCTAGACAAGGAGGGGGGAAAGGATCAAAGAAAGGATTTTCACTTAAAGGTGTTGATTTGATCCTATGAGGCACTACCCTTGGGGATACTAGGGAAATGTTTGATCTCGGAGCTAGGGCCAGGATTTTCTCACAACTCCACCATCAGAATGGCTTCAAAAGTGGAGGAGGCCTTGAGGAGACACCAGTGCAGGGGATGCTAGGAAATCGAACTTTTTGGAGGGCTATTTTGTTGGAAAAATGATGCCTTAGGTGACCCAACCTGGCTAGACCTAGGAAAATGTGGAAAAAATTGGTTTTCTATGACCACCTCTTGGTAGATCAGTGACTTAATCTTGGGAAAATGGAGTCTATCATAAATATGAAAGAGGAATTTCTTTCTTAGTCAAAGACGCCTTAAGACTACCTCACTAGCCTTCTAGGGCAAAGGGAAGCAAACTTACAACTTTTATACTTCGACTTGCAAAAGGAGATGGTTTATCTAGGTGAATACGTTGTTAGAACTATCCCTAGGCAATTCAAATTACATGGCCCATACATTGAGAAATGTTATATAGAGACAAAATTCCACAATCTAAGCAATAAATGCATGCAACAATTAGCCCTAAAAATAGCAAAAACCCCAATCCAATGTATATGACAAAGTAAAACAAGAATAACATTAAAAGCATGTAATTACATGTAATAGAACATATCCAACCATCCACAATTTGCCAATAGAGAAGCTCCAAGATAAGATAAACCAAATCCAAACATCAAAATTCATGCATAAAGTTCCAATTCATCCTCCAAGAAAAAGTGTGAAATTCTCAAGAGAGAGAAGAGATCCAATCCAAAGTGATGATGAGCAAATGAACTCATCTCACTTGTATTTATACACTACTAAAAAGTTTGAATTAGTCTCCTTGGCCTACATAAGCCCCAAAAATAAAATATTGTGCTAATAATCTAGCTTTTGGTGACAAGTCCACCAAACTATCTCACAAATGAAAGAATGAGCCTCTTAAAAGGTCAGATGATGAATAATACATGTTGTAGGGACCTCCAAGAGGCTTGATGAGGTCCATAGGTGCCATAATGAAGAATAGGACCCTCAAAAGTGATGGATAAGGGGTTGGTCTGTTGTTCTCCAAACAGTGAACCTGTGGTGCTCCCAGTGGATGTGAGGGCACAATAACAACCTCATGGTTCTCCAAATGAATCGAAGATTCTTGTAGATCATCTACAAGGGCTCTGATAATGATGTAGGTGATGCCACATCATCCTACAAGTACTAGGTTAGTTGCTAAGTGTATGGTACATCTGTGGGGTTAGATAGGCAAAGGTGAACCAGGGGCATCTTCCTTGTCCAAAAAGTGAATCTTGAGCAATCTTTGAACATCCTCGGGGATACATGGAGTACTATCTACTGCTATGGAGGCCGATGGGTCTCAACACACACCCTACATGTGCCAATGTAGCCCTCTGGAGGATTAAGACCTCAAAACACACCCTACATGTGCCAATGTAGCCCTCTGGAGGATTAAGACCCCGTATAGGGAGACCAAACCCAAGATGGAGACCATCTGCAATCATGCAAAAGATCCAATGCATCCCCTAGCCTTCCAATACAACAAGCTATTACAGAAATCGAGTAAATGAGCTTACCAATCATGGACCCCACAGGTGAGGACTTCATAATGGCTTGCCCTTCCATAATGGGCTTTGGGATGTGCTAATGTCTCCTAAACTCAAAATGGGGTTAACCAAGTATTCTATTAGGAGGTTTCTACTTCTAAAGGGCATAATATGTTCAAGGTACATCCTTCAAAGGTGGTGGCAAGTGACAGATAGGTGAATGAAGTAGGGGATGAGAAGGGGCAGCATTGGGCCACATGTTGGGGTACAAGGGTAGCTAATAAAAGGGAAACCCACACTTGGGTTTATAATGTATAGGAGGGAGAAATCGTTGTACAATAGGTGCCCCGGCCTTGATTTTTCCACCCTTCTTTATATGCCTTTTGCCTTTTTATGATTTTCTTTTATTAACTGCTCAGGGCTCAAGTGGTAAGAGCATGATGTATAAGATATAGGAGTGAATATCCCCTTTTAAGGTAAGGCGATTCATTGCCCACCAAGGGTTGGGACAATCATGGGTTCCTATATGATAAAGGAGGTTCATAGAACTTGTAGGAATCAGGGTGATGGCCATGATGATGGGGTAGAGCTCATGTATTAGCTTTTTCCCACGTGCTAAATGTGTTTGTCTCAGCCATCTTTTGCATTTTGTGGTACATTTTCTTGTTGAATGAGGCCAAATATGCTTTTATCTTTCTTTTTAGCTGCATCAACCTCCAAGGCATCATTCCAGGCCTGACCCAAGGTGTGGACAAGGGGAAGGTGTGAACTAACCCTATGTGGACCCAGTGGAGGAATGTGGACCTAGGTGGGAGAAACGATGAATTGGGTAATAATGAGTGGAAAGGGGGTGATATATGTGGATAAGGGAGTGGGACCACGCAACCAAAATCAGGGTTTCCCGTGAAATAGCATCCCTAAAGCCAAATGGTCAGTAAAAGATATCCCACGGGACTAGAATCCATGGTTAATATCCAAAAACGGTCATGGGGACAAGAGCACTGACCGAACCCAATCCTTTTACTGAATCCCCCCATTAATCCATGCCCAAAAGTGTCCATGATAAGAAAACTACAATACTCACTTACCAAATGACAAGGCATACCTTTAGGTTCGGAAAACCCACCTTCAAACATATGATCAAGGTAGATGGGCGAGGGACCACATGGTTGGCTTAGGTGGCGAAGAAATGGCATAATGAGCTAGCTGGTGGCTGCAAGGGGCTGTTGGCTGAGGACAATCTAGGAGAAGAAAATTTCTCCTAGGGATATCACCCACAAAATGGTGGGTAACATATGGCTCCAACTAGGATGTGATCTCTCGAAGAATTGGGCAAAGCTACTTGAACGGGAGGTCACAAGAATTCCAAAAATCTATTGGTTACCATGGACCTGTCACATGCACATATAATAGATGAAAAACACGGGGCAACATACTTTCGCCGCATCTCATGATTGCACATGCTAAATATTAGACCATAAAATCAACAGAAAATAAAATATGCATCTATCTACCATGAGAAATATCGTATGACGTTAGTTCTAATGCAAAAATCATCATGCGATGCATCCTACTCTACCATGGATATGATATAATGTCAAGTTTCAAGGAAGAAGCTAATACGACTTAATTTAACTGGCTCGGGCCAAAGTTCGTCATTAAGTTTGGAAATGTAGTAATAATCCTCCCCCACCTTCCCATGAATCCTGACATGTATGGGATCTTTATCAACCAAGACTAAATCCCCAACCTTATATTCTTTTTTAGGCTTCCACTTTTTCCTTGTTTTGGACATTGGCCGCTTGAGGATACTGACTTCTTGATTCGAGAGAATGGGAGAAGGCTTCTCGATTTTACATGCTTCATATTAAGGTCCCAACTTGATCACATGAGGTAAGTAGGTAGGTTCCCTATAGAGGATAAAAGGGGTGCCATCAGATTGTGGGATGGTGGCATAAGATAAGTCCATTTGAACATTCCCCACAATAGTAGCCCCCCATTTCCTAGATAATAACATCCCCCATACATCAGGAATATCAATGACAATAACATCCATGAGGAGGGATATATCAAGATTCCTAGCTAAAGAAACCTTAAGGTCTTTGATGATACCTTCCAGTTCCACAGGTTTGGAATTAAAACCAGACACCTTCTTGTATGATCGAGTGATGCTGAGACCCAATTGCTTCATAGCTGTCAAAGGCATGATATTCGCAGAAGACATAGAGTCTAACATACAATGGTGTAAGAAGAGGTCATTGATAACCAAAGTAAGCAAGAAAGGTTCATGCCCATGTTTTTGGTCAGGAATATGGATGTTTTGCAATTCTTCGGGTAGTTATTCTTCCTAAATTCCAAGGGACTTCTTAATTTGTTGTTGTTGCTTGAGAAGCTTAGCAATCTCCTTCAAAGGAACAAGTATATTCATCCTTCCTACGGCAGCCCCTATGTCAATGTCAAGTTTAACTTCTTTCCCCTTTTCTTTCTTCTTGATGTATTCTTTCCTTGGAGGATCCTTTTTCAGATTGGCTTTCGTTGGGGGATCCTTCTTGGGTGGGATTTCCGGAATAGATTCTTTGGAAGGGGCTTGCTTAGGTAATGGATCTTCTTTAGATGGTTCCTTAGGAGTTGAGGGGTCTTTCCCCTTTTCTTTCTGTGAATATTGGACCCCTTTGAATCTTCCCTGGCTATCAAAGTTAAGAATGGATTCTTCCTTTTCCTCTTTAAGGGTGACCTCACTAATGGGAGAATGTGTATATGATCCCCCCAACAAAATGTTGAAAGATGTTAGATTCCACAAGGTTGGCCTACTCATCCGTTTGTTCATCCTCGCTCTCTTCTCCTTCACTTTCCTCATCCTCAGATGAAGAGTCTGGCTCAACAGCATTAGTTGGAGCCAAAGTGTTTGGGATTTGAGAAGAGCTTGGCCTATCTTCTTCACTTTGCTTTTTGGGAAAACATTTTCCTTAGGGATATAACTAGATTTTTGGGCCCTTTCCAAGGCGGTAATTTTGTTCATGATAACCCTGTCAAGTGCCTTGACTTCTTCGATGAACTTTTCCATCTTTTTGAGGATGGCAAGGAGAGTTTCCTCATGTTGATCTTTGGATTTCTCCTTCTTGACTTCAACTTTAGCTCTAGGGTGGTCATTGATATCAACCTTCGAGATTCGTATGTTCTCTTCAACTTCCATTGCTATCTCTTTAGCTTCAACCAAAGTGTGTGAAAATTCGGAAACCCAGAATCCTACTGCAACAACTGATTAAGTTTCTTCTATTTGTTAAATAAACTTGCACAAATTATTTACTGCATCCTACAATAAATATCAAAATTAATACACTGCAGCGTTCACAAATACAATCATGCGGAAGAAAAATAATGTTGCAAGAATAGATGCACACACACACAAGTACGCAGTTATTTTTGGACCAATGTCCCGAAAAAGCCCAACTTGGGAAAACTGGTGCAGCAACTGAGGGTTTTATTATTATGCATTAGTAAATCTAAGTACAAATCTATGAATGCTCAAATCTAGCAATCCAGATTCCATATAGAGAAATGATTGACAAAAGATCTAGTGAAAAAAATCTCACTTCCACTGGTGATCCGACACTGACCTTGGCTCAAGATGAGCTGCTCTCTGCTGCCTCTGCGCAGTCTCTGCGTCAACCTATGCAATTCTGCATCACACAACTTAGAATGCGTCTCTCTCGCTAACTGGTCAATTGTTGTCTGGGAAATGGACTCTCCTAGCCTCTAGGCTCCCACTCCAACTTCTGGCACTGAATCACTGCTTCTCCCCAACAAAATACAACTTCCCCTCTGAAGCATTGCGCTGCCTCTCTTTGGAACTCTCTATCTCTCTGCTATGCACTCACCAGACTGGAAAATCTTCTTGTCAGCCTTATTATCCTTGCCCCTCTCTCACTGCTTTGATCTTACTGAATCACATCCTACAAAACACAGTTGTTACTTTGAAGATCGATTTCCTAGAAAAATCGAATTCCTTGGTGTCTCAAGTGTGTTCTCCAACCCCCATCGAATTTATTCTTATAATCTCTCGTTGAGACATCAACGACCAAGATTAAAACATTTAACTAGAATTCGACCCATGTCTTCTTCTAGAAGATTCTCACCATGACTTAATTAATACCCTTTAATTAATCAGTTTTCCTAAATTTTGCTTTGCTTCTTGTACAATATCCTTGAGTAATATGTAGTGGTTGACCCTTCAAATCTTTGCCTCTGACCTTAGCTACAGCGACATAACTCTCTACAGGAGTCTCTTCAGCAAAATTGAACTTGTGTGCCTCTTGACACTGATATACACGCATAGGAAATGATTATCAGCAAGAGAATGTTCACATCCTGTATAGGACTGATATTGACCTCTAGCAACAAAGAAACGTCTAGTTTGTTTGAAAATCTGGAGACTTGTAGATTATAACTTATTTTCCTTTTCTTGATAATTACTTGTGATGTTAGTTTGTTTTTTATTACTTCTTTAATTTTGTTCATCAAGCAATTACCAAAACAATGAAGATCACAAAGAGACAAAGTACACAAGACAAAGGCTCCAAGCCAGACGAAAACCCCTCCAAGGGGAAAACCTAGAAAATGTTTCTCTTCTTCTTTAGAATCTGCTTACAAAGAGACTTCCACGACCCAAAAACCAAAACCAACCCTCCAAGCCCCAAATCAGCCCCCAGCAAGATCTTCTTCAACGCAGCTTCCAGAACTTCGATATTGGTTCTTTGATGTTGCAACTTCGACCTCTTGCAACTACTTCAAAAATTCGCCACTACAATTTCAGCCTCCTACAACTTCTTCAAAACTTTGAACTTCTGCAACCGGCAACTTCACAAACCCTAACGAGACAAGAAAAGAAAAGAGAATCTTTGGAAAACTTCGACTTCTGCTCTTCTTCTTCATCCTCCAGCTTCTCTCTCTTCTTCGCTATTGTAGATCGAACTTGTGTGAGATCTGTCCAAATGTGTCAAGCTATTCTTCTCTATATAGCCTTTCTTGAGGGTAGAATTCCCTCCCTTTAGGCAGACTCGATCTGCTCCTGGGGCCAACTTGGTCTTGGGCTTATCCATGGTTTTTTCTTGACAAAATAAGTAGTTGTCTTCATTACAATGAGTCCAAGTGGGACTATGACACATTACCAGTATTATTCTTTATCCTAGAAAGACCTAGAAGACCTAAAAGCACGAAGAACATGCTTTTGACTCAAACTTGAGTATGAAACACATACTCCAAAAATATAGTTATAATTTTCAACATTCCCTCTTAACTAGGCAGGTATTCATGGTACAAGGAATCTCAATCTTGAAGCATTCTCATAACAAGAATCATATTGATAAGCCATCTTTTGTCAAGCCTCTTTATTATAACCAGCATTGTCCCTGGAGGCCTTAACTGGACAATCTCATCTTTAATTATGAGCATTATGTTGGGAGGCTTTACGTGAGCTACCACAATACCTCTCAAGGCACATACCCCATCCAGACGTCTACAAGGTATGTATTTTTAGGACTATTCTTATCTTGGATTCCAAAACCTGGATCCTCAAAGAATATCAGTCCTCTTCGACTACTCTTATCCTGGATGCCCTACCTCATCCTCAAAGAACATCGGTCAATAGCTTCATTCCTGAATTATACAATCCATAAGAAGTTCCAATCTAGATGCTTATCCAATCCTCCGGACTCCATTCTTTCTTTATGGCCTTCACCAAGACTTACGGTTGTTAGTCCTCATCTAGTGCCTGACCCATAAAGACAAGAACTATCTGATATCACTCCCTCTCAATTACGGAGGAGATATCCACCAAACCAAGCTTACCTCTTAGGTACTCAAGATTCTTGTTTGGTAACGCTTTAGTCAGTATGTCTGCTACCTATTCATTTGTAGGTAAATAGTGCAGCTCCATGACCCCATCTCATACCAAGCTTCTGATGTAGTGGTACTTGTTGTTTATATGCTTCGTCTTAGCATGAAACACCGGGTCTTCTGTCAATCTTATGCAACTCTCATTATCACAATGTATCCATGTAGGGCTAAACGATCCTTCAAACAAGTCTGATAACAACTTCTTGAGCCAAACTGCTTCCCGACAGACCTCGCTTGCAACAACATATTCAGCTTTAGCACTACTCAAAGCAATTGTATCCTGCTTTCTGCTCATCCATGAAACCATGGAAGATAATAGGTTGAAGCATCCACCTGTTATACTTCTTCTATTTGTCTCACTGCCACACCAATCAAAATTTGTATAACTCGTGAGTTGGATTTCATTACCAGTGCACTAGAGGCAGTGATTGTTAAATTGGCAACTAGGGCCAAACTCCATGTGGATCAGTTTATTTATGGCAGCTGATATTTTTATTGGATCCCTCTCGTCGAGAGGTGTAGGATTGATCCAAATATCATCCGATTCCGATAAGTATTTATGGAGATATGAATTTATTTTGTTTATGTAATTATTATCAAGCCGACCAGCTCTTATGTAGGCTCTAGAAGCCCAACCGACGTGTCTATTCATCACCCTCATTTTAGTATAAATATAAGAGGATTTGATGTCATTTAGACACACTCTTCATGTGATCTCCTCCTCACCACGTCTTGGGTTTTTGGTGAAGGAGAGAGACACTAAGAGTACGCTGATGATGCCCTAGCCGCAGTAGAAGGTGCCCTAGCTACAGGTCAAAGAGGAGCCTTAATCCGCTCTTAAGGAAGGCTCTAATCCGTTGAAAGAAGAGCTTTAATCCACACTTAATGGAGGCCCTTATCTGCTGTCCAAGAGGCTCTTATGCGCAGTCAAGGAGGAGCCTTAATACGCTAACTGAAGAAGCCCTAGAAGCTGTAATGGAGAAGTCTATACGCAGCAAGAAGAAGGCTCATCATTCGGTCTACAATTGATGCAAAGGAGACTGTGCTTGGGGGCAAAGAAAAGGAGACAAAGGTAGCTGCAGAGAAGTCTGTCCATAACCGCAGTGATGCCTTAGTCGCAGTGATGCCCTAGCCGCAGTAAGCCGCAGGCTTATGAGGAGACCTACACGAATCTGCCTTAGCCGCAGTCAAAGAAGGAGGTTCCAGCCACAACAGTTGGAGGCCTTTTTAGTAGCTGCGCTTAGAAGGTAAGAAGCCCTATAAGGCAGCGTATCACTGGAGGATTGTATGAAGGCCAGCTGCAGTAATCAGGTGAACTGTGGGGTATGTTTAAGGTGTTATGGCTCTCAGAGTTTGTGCCCGAACAAATGACCAGGTCTGCCATGATAACGTGAGAGCCGCAGTCAAGCATGGAAGAGGCGCAATCAAGCATGGTAGTCACAGTGATAACATGAGAGCCGCAGTCATAGTTGCAGTCAAATGATATCTCCAGCTACGGCTCAGTAATCTCGAATGGACGAAGAGGACTGTGTATCTATTACAGTCTCGACTTCATGTTTGATCTCGGCATACTAATATATATATATATATATATATATATATCACATCCTCGTTGAACCTGTTTCATGACAAAGGATCGCACATGATGATATCTCCAGCTACGGCTTTGTAATTCAGTATGGTATAACAACATTCGGATCTCTATAGGCATATCACAATAGAATAACCAATGGCCTCGACATACTTGTAAGGATCTCGGTTGGATGAAGATCTCGGACAAATGGACTGTGTTGATATCTCACACAACAGTCTATATATATACAGATCTTAGTGAAATCCTTATGACAATATAAACATCTTGTACAACATTAACATGGAGTACCAGATCTAGGAGGTGTGATGAGGACGCAGTGTTGACTGAAGTTCTGGACCAAATACACTCTCGGCATACCTATGACTTGAAGTAGAGAAGAACTCGGACGAGGGTACCATATTGTCTTGGTATATATAAACCTCAGTGGCATACCTGTAGCAGCCCAAACACAATGAACAGCAGTGATAGATCTATTCTCTTGGCTCAATGAAGATTATGTTAGTAGTTACATAACTCTGATAACGAAATAGGTTTCGATGATGGTCAAGAGATCCTTGGCATACCAGTAAAAGGACACAGTCTCAACATAATGAGAATGATAAGGATGAACAGTCTCAGATCATGATGGTGAAAGAAGCAGCATAATGGGCACATTAAGTAAGGAGCAGCATACTGATGATCAGGGCAGCATGATGTACGAGTAGCATAAGGATAGCATGATGGTGCTACATAGCAAGGTGCAGCAAATGGACGAGATGTAGCTCTAAGATAGGTGAAGAAGTCACCTTAAAGAATCAGTTGAAGCAATATGTCTTCAAATATCAAAAGTCAAAGTGTTGACTTCTATTGTAATTGTACTCTCTCTCTCTCTCTCTCTCTGCTGAACTTTGAAGATAAAAGAAGATTTGATCAAAGGGTTTCCCCACACATTGTGGGGTTTTCCCCTGGCTCGCGCCATATCTTGTGTCCTCTTGTCTTGGCTTGTCTTCTGTGTTTTATATTTATGTTCTATCTGCAGTTTATCGTAACACTGATGTGATTGTTAACTGTGAAAATTTAAATAGATTGCTCTAGCATAGAACATACCTAATCTTAACAGTGATATATAGTCCCATGCAAATATTTTAGGATATGCTTGGCTGCAATCCAATGATCATGTTTTGGCTCCATCTGAAACTAACTTAGGACATTCACTGCAAAACAAATGTCTGGTCTTGTGTTTACTAGATACAACAAGGACCCAATCAATTGTCTATAGCAAGTAGGATAAATCAGACTAGATTTTGAACTCTGCAACTTCTTCAAATTGGTAATCAAGGGAGTCGTCATGGGCTTGCAATCCATCATGCCAAACTTTTGAAGTATCTTGATCACATACTTACCTTGACCAATATATCTCTCCTGGATTTTCCCATACTTTTGGGCCCAAGTAATAATGCATAATCTCAAGATCCTTCATATCAAACTCGGTTGCTAACTGTTGCTTGCATTCCTGAATCTAATGCTCTACACCTGTGACTAGTAGATCATCCACATACAAGAGTATGATAATTGGTTCACCTTTGACCACCTCGATATATAGGTTAGGATCTATAGTACTCTTGGTAAAACCAAGTCTCAATAGGTATGCATCCATTCTTACATTCCAAGCTCTAGGGGCTTGCTTTAAGCATATAGAGCCTTCTTCAATCTGCAGACATGAGTCGAGTATGATAATTGGTTCACCTTTGACCACCTTGATATATAGGTTAGGATCTATAGTACTCTTGGTAAAACCAAGTCTCAATAGGTATGCATCCATTCTTACATACCAAGCTCTAGGGGCTTGCTTTAAGCATATAGAGCCTTCTTCAATCTGCA
The DNA here is from genome assembly GCA_031772625.1 of Pinus tabuliformis. NCBI lineage: Eukaryota > Viridiplantae > Streptophyta > Pinopsida > Pinales > Pinaceae > Pinus > Pinus tabuliformis. The sequence continues at coordinate 870,104,442 of CM062816.1, forward strand.
GACATGAGTCTCCCTCTGATTTATTTCAAATCTTTAGGGTTGCTCAATGCAAACCTCCTCATCAATGGTCCCTTTTAGGAAAGTTGTCTTGAAATCCATTTGATGGATGTTCCATCCCATAGTAGCAACCAAAGAAACCAACGATCTTATTGTTGTATACCTAGTTGTGGGAGCAAAGGTTTCTTCGTAATCAATTCCTTCTTTCTGTGAGAAGCCCCTTGCTACAAACCTTGCTTTGTATTTGTCTATGCTCCCATCTGCAACATGCTTTAACTTGTAAATCCATTTTGAAGTGACTATAGGCTTGTCATTTGGCCTAGGGACAATTTCCCAGATATCGTTCTTCATTATGGATTGGTATTCTTCCTGCATAGCATTGATTTTTAGTTGCTTCTTCATAAGAGGAAGGTTCGGCTTCAGTAAGCTTTGTTATGTATGTGGCATACCCAGAATCCCTCTTAGGTCTTCTACTTTCCCTGACAGTGCCAAACGTTGTATGTCCTTCTACTTCTTGTAGAGTAGTTCTCAAGCAAGCAGGGCTCTTATGATTTTCTGGAACAATCACTTGTTGTATAGGCTCACTAGAACCTTCAACATCTTCTTTAGTAAGTGTCGGATCTTGACCATCATTGTCCCTCGAGATATCTTCAAACATAGGTATCTCTTCTTCATCAGAGTCAACTAGAACATCCTTCGATTTTTTGTAAGCTATACTTTCATCAAAGATGACATCCTTTCTTACTTCAATTCGACGGTCCTCCTTAATATAAATTCTATATGCTTTAGATGAAGCACTATATCCCACAAAGATGCGCTTCAGACTGGTAGGATCTAGCTTCTTTCTCTTGTCCTTCGGTATATGAATATACACAAGGCTCCCAAATATACGAAGATGATCCACACTTGGCTTCTTTCCTGTAAATGCTTGTTCTAGAGTCATAATGTTGAGAATTCGGCAAGGACTTCGATTCTACAAGTAAATAGTTGCCATGCATGCCTCTCCCCAAAGGAATTGAGAGATATCTTCACCATGTAGCTTAGCGCTAACACATTCCTCAATAGTTCGATTCTTCCTTTCTACCATGCCATTTTGCTCAAGATTATAACGAACAATGAGCTCCCTCTTAATCCCTGCTTCCTTGCAAAAAGCTATTAATTCCTTGGAGGTGTCTTCCCCACCATTGTCAAACCTTAGGGTTTTGATCTTTCTCTTGGTTAGGTTTTCTACTTCATTCTTGAACTCCTGAAACTTTTTGAATACCTCATCCTTATTCTTGAGATGGTATATGCAAGTTTAACTTGAGTAATCATCAATGAAAGTTACATAATACTAATGCCCACCAAGAGACTTGACTGCCATAGGTCCACATACATCCGAGTGTATGAGATCTAGAATTTCCTTAGATTTGGTGTCACTACTTGCAAATGGATTCTTTACGTTCTTTCCTAGAGCACATGCCTTATAGGTCCCTTTATGTTCTTCCTTCCAAGGATGTCATTGACCATTTGACTTAGAGATGGCAAAATCTTATAATGAAGGTGTCAATACCTTCTATGCCATAGTTCAGAAGGACTCACATCCAAGTGAACTAGGGCCTGGGTCAGAGGTGTATAGAGTCTATATAATGTCCCCTCGCGAATACCAATTACCCTAGCATCATCAATACTTGAGCCCTTAACCCCAAACCAAAACCTTGCCATCAACAAAAACAACTTTGTTACCCTCATCCTCTACACAAGAAATAGAAAGTAAGTTTTTCTTCAAGCCTAGAACATATAAGATATTGTTGAGGTGGATGCTTCCACTAGACTCGAGCTCCAACGAAGTGGATCCAATTCCTTTCACTGGATAGCTCTTCTTGTCTCCAAGTTCAATTGAATGAGATGAGTTACCCTTAGATAGGGTTTGGAGTTGACTGCATTCTCCTGTCATATGTTTGGAAGCATCACTGTCAATAACCCATACATTCTCGTCTTTGAAAATGCCAGATAAAATGGAGAACAAACTTCCATCTACTTCTTTTGCGAGCATGGAGATGATCTTCAATAAACAATTCTTGATGGATGTAGTGAGATTTTCAAGAATCTCAAATTCTCCATAACCTTTGTCATGGTGCCAACTAAACAGTGATCTTCACTTTCCTTCTTGAACCTTAGGTTTGATTCCATGTTGGAAAATCTGGAGACTTGTAGATTATAGCTTATTTTCCTTTTCTTGATAATTACTTGTGATGTTAGTTGGTCTTTTATCACTTCTTTGATTTTGTTCATCAAGCAATTACCAAAACAATGAAGATCAAAAAGAGATAGAGTACACAAGACAAGGTTACTTGGGAGCGGGAGCGGGAGCAGAAGGGAGGAGTGGGAGCGGGGAACAACATTTTCAAAAGCTCCTGGTTCGAAATTAAAAAGCATGTAGAATGATGAATTATATATAAAAATCATAAAAACATGGATTGAACCATATAACATCAATCATCTAGAAGTTATAATCTTCATCAACCACGTCCACAAGTTAGTAACATACAACATAGTCTCATGATTCATCAATCTTAAAGTTTCAAGCATTCAAAATTCAATATATAACATTTATCATCATTGATCACTAAAGTTGTACTTTTAACCATTACAACAAAGAATATCTAACATGAAATGAAATGTTTCAACTTTCAACTTTCACGAAGTATCATATTCATAATTCATTACCAATGAGTTATCATTGCCATATTCAAACTTCAAACTTAAATAGTCATATATTATTTACAAAAAAATATCATAATAAATACGAAAGGCTCAATAGTTATAAAAACTACTAGAAACTAGAAAAGGCAAGTAAATCTATTATCTATTGCTTCCTCTTGCCACCACAAGAAATTTCTAATTTCTGAGAAGGTCGCAGTGGTCTTTTCGGAGTCTCCTCCTGCATAGTTGGATGACCAGAACCAAAAGGCACAAGCCCTCCATGTGAGGATGTAGATGGAGGTGGCGTCAACAAAGGAAAAGATGTTGGAACTCGAGCACTGCTACTGGATGGTAGGGGTGGCATGGTTGTTGTCACTTCATCATCATCTTTCAAAGTTCTGTTTGCAATTCTTCTAGATGAATAACACCATCCTCCAAATTATCTTCATCTGGGTTGTTGTCCCAAGTTGTATATGATGCATCCTCACGAGCCCGATCACAATAATGACTCAATAACCTCAAGTTGTAGTGCACATAAACTAATCTTTCTGCCTTGTTTTCATTGAGTCTATTTCTTCTCACATTATGGATGAAGTCGTAGGTGCTCCAACACATCTCTGCAGAAAAAATATTTACGACTTGTGAGAGCACTTTTTTGCCAATTTTAGCAAAAGTCCCTGGCCGCCATATGCGTCCCACCATGTGATAGCATCAAATTTGTCCCTATCTTCCATTGCATGCAAAGAACCAAACACTCTAGTGCTAGTAAACTATCTTCCTAATTCAAGACGCAGATTAGCACACTCTTCCCTGTCAGGGACCAGCTTGTCTAGTTCTTTCATATATCCATTTTGTACCTCTAGATTTGTATGGGGTTTGGCCCTAACCCCAACCCCAGGTGCAGGATTGCCCAACCAAGATGGAGAGTATTATTTTGGCATAAGGATATAAGCCAAGACATGTAGTGGAGCATTAAGTTTATTCCACCGTGCACATACAAAATTGTGAATAATATCATACAAGTTGGGATATTTTTCCTGAACAATACCTTTTATTTGCCCCAACATGTTATCCATCTGCACATACACCTCCCCAATCACTGGTGCATATGTATCTGCAAAACAAATCATGTTACTGCTATTGTCTTTGGAGCTTCTTTCTAATGAAAAGATGATGAATGGATATATTATCTCTCTCATGTAAGTCAAATTTGGATGCTATTCGTGTTATTTCACTGGTTTACTACATTTTATTGTTATCATTATTCATGTATGGGTTAATATACATGCAAAATTCTTCTGGGAACCTTGAATAAGTGATTTAATGCATGAGTTGTACTTGAAGAGAGTGGGTGAATGTTCCTAGAGGCACATATTAGGTTGAAAGACCTCGAAACTTCATCTCTTGTTGAAATTTCTAAGTATTACCCATTAGAAATTTAATATGTATTCTTCTGGTTTATTTCTTCTACTTGTTAAATTCGAACAAGTTATTTAAAACATATAAATAACGAAATAAACACAATACAGTCTCAACATCTACAAATCATTAGCTGAAAGAAAACAAGCACACAAGTAACACTGTTATTTTTGCACAAATGTCCCCAGAAAAACCTAATGCGGGAAAATCGATGCAGCTATTCTGAGGGTTTATCATTATGCAATAATTCCTTGAGTACAACTGGGTGCCAAACTGGCTCACCCGATAGAGAAAAATAACCGGCAACAATACCTCTCTATTCGGAAACAGGTATTTAGATAACCTACCCACGAAACCCTTTCAAGCAACTCTGAAGCTCTGTGCTTGCCCTTCTGGCCTTTGCGTCAGCCCTAAACCCCTCTACGTTAGACCTCTGAGGCACTACGCAGCCTCTGGGACCCTCTGCATCACTCCAGCTGCCCTCTACGTGGATGACGCAGTCCCTCTGGCCTCTGCGCTATCTCTGTTGGGCTCTGTGTGGCCTGCTTTGGCTGCTGCTTCTCACTCTCTGCTTTTGCGCTGGTCTCTCAGCACTATCTCTGCCTCTTTGTCCAGTACTCACTGCCCCACTGCCCCTCACTGCTGATCACTGATTCAAATTTGCTTAGCAACCCCGCTCTAGCAAATCGAATGACTAATCACTCTGGTGTGTTCTCCAACTGACCCTCAAACCTCCTCTTATACTTTTCATGTTGGTCCTTCAACAGCCGAGATTAAATCTCTAATCAACAGCTAAGATTAGATTTGGCTTGATCCATGACTTTTGGAACATTGTAACCCAGTTTTATATTAATACCCATTAATATTTTATTTTTCCTAAGTTTAGACTTAGGAACTCCATTGAAAATATTAACTATTTTAATATATCCCAAACCGCATACAAACTGTCCAAACCATTTCTGGGTCTTGGAAACCTCATGTGCTTTAGCCTCTCCACCAATTTTCATGGCTAGAGCACATCTGATGCTACCCCAAATCAACATTTGTTTGGCAAATTTGAAGTATAAATCCCTATTGACCTAGTTGTTGCCCTTGGAGAGGCTAGCAAAGATCAATTAGGGCTCCTTAGCACACGAAAATTCTCGATCTATGTGTATCTTGACTCCATTAAGCCCAAGCAATAAGGCACTGATCCTCGTATCCCTTTGGTGGTCAAATTTCCCTCTCTTTTCTTCACTTTTCCCAATTCTAGGCCTAACCCCAGAAGGTCTCCTAGGGCATCACACGAAATCTTTTGTAGCCATCCAAACACCTTGAAAATTGGTCCACAACTGCATTGGAGTCTTCTCAAGGGGTCCTCCAAATTTGAGCACAATTCGACGGTGGAATCCCAAGATATCGCAAGCCCTAGCTCGAGGATCATTTCTCTCCCTAGGTTGATTTTGGGTTAGTGTCCTCACTTGGATCATTGCATTCAAATTTCAAAAGAAAATTAGTTCTTTGATCCTATTCTCTTCCCTAATTAGGTCAAGCCCCTCTTTGGTCGATCAACTCCATACCCTTGACCTAGTTTGGGTCCAGCTGGGTTCTCTATGGTCCCACAACTTTATAACTCAAAATCCACAAGGACTACATAGAATCCATTTCTCCATAAGGATCCTTAAGTCTAGAAAGCCCCTTGTCAAGGCATATCCTCCAACCCTAGGCCAAGATATCCTCATAGCCCTTCTTAGAGAGCGCATTTGTAATATCCCTTATCAGGAATATACCCCAAACTCAAGCAAACTCCAACCAGAGATGGACTCGGAGGGCATTTACCAGATATGTCGCCTCTAAAAAGAGGACGAGATCCGGAGGCTACCTGGCCCTTTCCAGACTCTGTCTAAGAGTATAAGAGAAACACCCAAGTGGTATAATAGCCAAGAATGCTCAAAGAGATACAAATAACAATGATGCAACGTATAACAATAAAACCATAAGCAGATACTCAAGAAATGCAGAGAGAATGCTAAGCCATTTTGTTATACTAAGTAATAGAATGAGTACAAGAGGTGATTAGGAAAATGGCACCTCGACTTGCACAAGGCAAGTGAAGAAATACACTCAGAATAGCAAAGGAATGGCCCCTCTTTGAACTGCGTCCCAACTGCTGGAGAACTGTTGTGCTATTGCTGCTGCTAGAAATCAAATGAGGATTTGGGGCTGCTCCCCTCCTCGGAAATGGCTGAAACTCTGGAATCGGGCTCTACTCAGAAACCTAGAAAAGCCCAGAAAGCGTTTTTGGAATGGCTGACCCCCAAAAATCACCCCCTTGGGGTTCTACGCAGTCTCTCAGTGCTCTGCGCTGCCACTGAATGAAACCCTCCAGAAATATGCCTGAAACCCCTGCCAAAAACTCTCCAAATGTAAGGGCTAATCCCCTGCTCTATCTCTCAGCACAAATCCTACTGCAAACCCTCAAACCAGAACTGCATCCCTCTCTCAGTGCTGCGCAGTCCTCCAGAACTGCGTCCCTCTCTCAGTGTTGCGCAGTCCTCCAAAATGCTGATAAAACTGCTGCTGAAATGCTGATGTATCTACTGCTGAAATGCCAATGGAAATACCTTGCCCGAGCAGGCACTCGAAGTCCCCCGGGGCTAAGGGTGAGATCTCCGAACGGAGACACTCAATGCACTAAACAGTGCTGCAGACTAGCTAAACAGCCAGCGTGCTCTAAGTCGAAATGACTATCACAAATGCTCATAACTGAATGATCCAAATGAGGGGGTTCCTCTCTCTTTTATAGCCCTTGCCTCTCTCAATCCCAAGGCTCACCTCCTCCTGCGTGATTCCCCTCTTGCCATGTGTTTTTTTCCTCCCTACACAGTTCCTCCATGTGTCTGCATGGGCTCCATTTCTGCATCCCCCTTTGGCCCCCTTGGCTGCCCTTTAAGTCACAACGTTGTGCTACTAGGAAGTGACTTTTTACTCTAAAAGTGAGTTATGTCCCCCTTCCTCACTTTTTTATTTACAAATAACTATAGAAGGCAAAAATTGAACAAAATCGAAAATTCCACTTAGCCATGGCTAATTAGGAATATTACAGTCTCCCCCGGCAAAATGTTGCTTGTCCTCAAGCAACTAAAGTGATGGATGTTGTAAGATCTTCTCACTCTCCCAAGTGGCATCCTCATCCGGCAAATTCTTCCACCTCACCAAGAATTCCCGGACCGTCCTACTCCGTCGCTGCCTCTCCCTGGTATCAATGATAGCCTCCGGCTGCAATACCAAATGCCCCTCATCATCCATGGGTGGTAGCTCATATGTCACTGTCACCTGCTGCCCCAATGCCTTTTTCAAGCATGATACATGAAAAATGTTATGAATCTTGCTGCCTTGGGGCAGCTCCAACTCATATGCAACCTGTCCAATCCTGCATATCACCCTGTATGGCCCATAAAAGCGGGGCTTGAGCTTCTCAGCCCCCTTCTGCTTCAGTGACGACTGTCGGTATGGCTGTAATCGTAGGTAGACCATGTCCCCTACCTCGAACTGTCTCTCCACCCGACCCCTGTCGGCATACAGCTTCTGCTGATTCTGCGTTGTAGCCATGTTATCCTTGAGAGCTTGGAGGATATCCTGACTCTCTTGGATCCAAATCTTGGCTCTAGGAGCCCTGCTATCACCAAACATCACGTCAACAAAAGATAAAGGATGATACCCATACAAGGCATAGAATGGTGACATACCAATGGACATGTGATGTGAAGTATTGTAGCAGTACTCCCCCAAATGCAGCCACTTCAGCCATGCTCGCTGCTGCCCACTGACATAGTTACGCAAGTAGCCCTCCAACCACTTGTTAACTATCTCTATCTGCCCACCCATCTGTGGATGACAACTGGTACTCAGTGTCAACTCCGTCTCCACCAACTGGAAAAGCTCCTGCCAAAACCGCCCATGAAACGGCTGTCCCTATCACTGACGATGGTCTTAGGAAGACCATGTAGCCTGAAGATCTCCCTGAAGAACAGCTCGGCCACCTGTGCTGTTGTATAGTGTGTGGATATGGAAAAAAAATGTGCGTACTTTATCAGTCGATCAACGACGACAAAGATACAATCCTTACCCTGTACCATGGGCAATCCTGTGATGAAGTCCATCGAAATACTCTCCCATTTCCCCTCCGGAATGGGAAGAGGCTGCAATAAACCCGCGGGATGGCTCATCTCTCCCTTGTTCCTCTGGCAAACATCGCACTCCCGGATGTGCTGGAGTACATCCTCCTTGAGGCCCTTCCATGAGAACCTCTCCCTAATGGCCCTATAGGTTTTGGTAAACCCCTGATGTCCTGCCAAAGGTGAATCATGTGATGCCTGGAGTATCTTCTTCTTGAGCTGAGACCCCTCAGTCAAGAAGATCCGGTCCCTGTAATAGATGATCTCATCGACCACCCTGTACCTGTCATCTGCCACCTGCCCATCCAGAACCTCACATGCAAACCTGTCCTTGGAGTACTCTACTAAGAGTCGAGCCCTCCAGTCTGCATCCAAGCTCATAAGAGACAACGTGGCTGGTCTACGTGAAAGGGCATCTGCTACCACGTTGTTCTTACCCTTGACATACTCAATGTCAAAGTCATATGCTTGGATCTTACTGATCCACTTATGCTACCTCTCCTATAGCTGCTTCTACTCTAAAAAGAACTTGAGGCTGTTGTGATCAGTCCTCACCCTGAACTTGTTACCCACCAAATACTGTCGGTACTTAGCCAATGCATGCATGATGTCCAGCATCCTCCTTGTCGTATATAGAATGCAACCTCTCATGCGTAAGGAACTTCCGACTCTCAAAGGCTATAGGGTGACCTCCCTGCATCAATACTGCGTCAATCCCCTCTCCTGACGCATCACACTCCAAAACAAATGGCTGTGTAAAATCTGGCAATGCAAGTACTGGGCAGCTGCTCATATCCTCCTTGAGCCTGTCAAAGGCTCGCTGCGCTGTGTCCGACCAACTGAATGCCCCCTTCCTCGTCAAATCTGTTAGGGGTGCAGCAAGCTATGAGAAACCTTTGACGAACTTCCGGTAGTAAGTACAAATACCAATGAATCCTCGAAGTTCTATCACGTTTCTCGGCTCCGGCCATTCTCTAACGGCCCCGATCTTCTCCTCGTGGACCCTCACTCCGTCCACCCCTATGATGTGTCCCAGATATAACATCTCTGTCAACCCAAACTCACACTTGGAGAGTTTGGCATAGAACTGTTGCTCCTGTAAGATACGCAATACTGTCTCAATGTGCTGGAGATGCTCCTCCCAAGTCCTACTGTAAATGAGAATATCACCGAAGAATACCAACACAAACTTCCTCGAGTGACTACGAAAGATGTGATTCATGCAAGACTGAAATGTAGCTGGGGCATTGGTTAGCCCAAAAGGCATCACCAAGAACTCAAAGTGCCCATAGTGACACGTGAAGGCAGTCTTGGGATGTCCTGCTCCCTCACGTAAATCTGATGGTACCCCGATCTCAAATCAATCTTTGAGAAGAAATGTGCCCCTCTCAACTCGTTCATCAACTCAGATCCTGGCTATGGGGTACTTATTCTTCAGGGTCTTCTTGTTCAGGGCCTTGTAGTCGATGCACATCCTCATCGTACTATCCTTCTTCTTCACCAACACCACAAAAGAAGCAAAAGGACTCGTGCTCGATCGAATGTGGCCAAGGGCCAACAACTCCTGGATAGCCCTCTCAATCTCATCTCGATAGGCCTTGGGGTGCTTATAGGGGTGGTGATCACTGCTTGTATGCCCTGCTCAAGTTTGATGGTGTGCTCAAACCCCCGATCCGGTGGCTGCCCTAGTGGAATCTCCCCAAACACTATGGCATACCTATCAAGGACAGACTGTATCTCTGGATGTACCATCTGCCCTGTAGACCATACCTCTGATGCACGCAGCTCCATTGCCCACTCTATGTCTTCCTTTCGAAAGACTGCCTCCATCCGATGAGCTGAAACAGTCTGAGGCAGATATGTGTGTTGTCCCCGTATCTTCTCATGCCTCCCTATCTTCTCATCATCCCACTCCATCTCTACGGTCTTCCAATCTATCGTGACCTTCCCTAGAGTGATAAGCCACTGAACACCCAATATCATGTTGGTGTCTGGAATATCGACCATGAAAAAGTGGTCAATCAAAGTGTAGGTGCCCGTCGTCACTGAAAGCTCTGGAACATAATGAGCACACGTCATGGTCTGATCTCCTGGGACCAAGACTGAAAACCCATCGAAGCTCTCTGTCTGTATACCTCTCCGCTCAACCATATGTGCATCGATGAAGTTGTGGGTTGCCCCACTGTCAACCAAAATTGATACCCGTTGGCCACGTACTGTCCCCCGTATGCGTAGCATCAGATACTTGGGAACTCCTCGCAATGCTGCAAGGGCCCCTCCGATGGGTGCAAAAGATGCACATCCTGCTGCTGGTGGTGGAGGTGGTAAAGGTCCCTGTATGGCATGGCTATTTCCTGCCTCCCCATCATCCTCGTCATCCTCTTCTCCACTACTCTCCAAGAAGACCTCAATAAAAATGTGCTTTGCCAGCAGCACATCTATGTCCCGGTGCCCACGGCTCCTGACATGTGAAGCACAACCGCTTCTTCCTCAGCTCCCTCCTGGCATGATCATCAAGTTGTACTCGTCCCGGATTCCCCTTTGGAGGTGGAATCCTCACGTCCTTCCCCTTAGACTGGAAAGTCTGTCTCTGGGGGTAAGGTGTCCGAGTCCTGGGTAAGACATCTTGTAAGTCCCGGGTCCTGCTGATAGCATCCTGGAGTGTGGCTGGTCTAGTGGATCGGTCTAGACCCCGAAGTGGCTCTGCTAACCCCTCAACATACATATAGACCCTCCGTGTCGTGGATAGGTCTGGCACCATCACGGAGACCCTCAAGATATCTACAATGTAGGTCTTTGGGCTCCCTGTCTGTTTGAGCCTCGTCAACTCAACAAAATGTTGCTCTGGATCCCTCCGATCAAATCGCTCCATCAATCTCCTGGTAAACTCAGCATATGTCATCACTGTAGAGTGTCCGAGTGTAACCATCCCATGAAACCACCAATCCTAGGCCTCACCATCCAAATCCAATGTTGCCACCTTGATGGCCTCTGTCTCCGACATCTGGTTAAGCTGTAAATAAATGTCCAACTTCTCCACCCAAGACTTTGCCGAACTGTTTGATGAACCATCAAATGTAGGCAAGTGGAATCTACTCGCTGCACAGTGGGTGTCACCATCATGGTAATGTCGGTACCCTCTGTGATGGTCGCGGGGTCCGCTATCCCGCTAGAGCTGAACAAAATCTCTGAATAGGAGGGCTTCCCTGAACTCCTGCCCATAGGCCTGGTACTCTACAAACTAATCACCCATATGTTTGGGCTCTGCCTCCTGCTGGGCTACAGCCCCCTTGTTTGCTCCTAAGAAAGTGGGCATGGTATAGCGTGTAGGGGCATGTGAGGCCACCTGTTGCACAGTATCACGCTGCTCTGGCAAATGGCGGGATGCGCCCGATCCCTCACCAACGTAGAAAACCCGTGGGCTCTCACGTTGTCTGGCCTCTACTGCTGTGAATCTCTGCCCCATCACCTCAATCTGCCTCGACAAATCCTGCACGAATTTGAGGAGCATATCCGTAAATCTCTTCTCGTCATCATCTGCCATCGGAGCCCCATGCTCTGCGTCCACCACAGGCTCCCTCTGCTCTGCGTCCACTACAGGCTCCTCCTGTTCTGCGTCTACTACTGGAACACAGTCTCCTTCTCCGTAAGTGTTCTCCACCCTACGCCCAGAGTCTCTGTATCTCCGACCTCTATAATAGATGTAAGGTTTTTCCCCTGGTGTCACAGATTGCTAGCTCCACAGGCTGAGCCAGATCTATGCTCTGATACCACTGTAATATCCCTTATTAGGAATATACCCCAAACTCAAGCAAACTCCAACCAAAGATGGACTGGGAGGGCATTTACCAGATATGTCGCCTCTGAAAAGAGGAAGAGATCCGGAGGCTACCTGGCCCTTTCCAGACTCTGTCTAAGAGTATAAGAGAAACACCCAAGTGGTATAATAGCCAAGAATGCTCAAAGAGATACAAATAACAATGATGCAACGTATAACAATAAAACCATAAGCAGATACTCAAGAAATGCAGAGAGAATGCTAAGCCATTTTATTATACTGAGTAATAGAATGAGTACAGGAGGTGATCAGGAAGATGGCACCTCGACTTGCACAAGGCAAGTGAAGAAATACACTCAGAATAGCAAAGGAATGGCCCCTCTCTGAACTGCGTCCCAGCTGCTGGAGAACTGTTGTGCTACTGCTGCTGCTAGAAATCAAATGAGGATTTGGGGCTGCTCCCCTCCTCGGAAATGGCTGAAACTCTGGAATTGGGCTCTACTCAAGAAACTCCAAAAAGCCCAGAAACCGTTTCTGGAATGGCCGACCCCCGAAAATCACCCTCTTGGGATTCTGCGCAGTCTCTCAGTGCTCTACGTTGCCACTGAATGAAACCCTCCAAAAATATGCTTGAAACCCCTGCCAAAAACTCTCCAGATGTAAGGGTTGATCCCCTGCTCTATCTCACAGAACAAATCCTACTGCAAACCCTCAAACCAGAACTGCGTCCCTCTCAGTGCTACGCAGTCCTCCAGAACTACGTCCCTCTCTCAGTGCTGTGCAGTCCTCCAAAATGCTGATAAAACTGCTGCTGAAATGTTGATGTATCTACTGCTGAAATGCCAATGGAAATACCTTGCCCAAGCAGGCACTCGAATTCCCCCGGGGCTAAGGGTGAGATCTCCGAACAAAGACACTCAATGCACTAAACAATGTTGCAGACTAGCTAAACAGCCAGCATGCTTTAATTCGAAATGACTATCACAAATGCTCATAACTGAATGATCCAAATGAGGGGGTTCCTCTCTCTTTTATAGCCCTTGCCTCTCTCAATCCCAAGGCTCACCTCCTCCTGCGTGATTCCCCTCTTGCCACGTGTTTTTTTCCTCCCTGCGCAGTTCCTCCATGTGTCTGCATGGGCTCCATTTCTGTGTCCCCCTTTGGCCCCCTTGGCTCCCCTTTAAGTCACAACATTGTGCTACTAGGAAGTGACTTTTTATTCTAAAAGTGAGTTATGTCCCCCTTCCTCACTTTTTTATTTACAAATAACTATAGAAGGCAAAAATTGAACAAAATCGAATATTCCAATTAGCCATGGCTAATTAGGAATATTACGCCATCACCTTGCTTCTCAAGCAGGTAAGCCATTTAATTGAGTCTCTCTGGTGAATAGGCTTTATGAATCACTCTTTATCTAATCATTGATCCATTCATCATTGTGATTCCTCTTATACTAGGTCTCCTCCCATTGGTGAAAGTCTGTAAAGAGCAGGGAACCTTAGCTGAGGTGACATTGGGCTATCACTCCATTGATGCCCCTTGACCTAGTAGTTGCTATATAGGATCCCCTCCCAGGACCCCTGCTAGTTTGAGCGATAACAAATCCCAAGCTCCAATCTCCTTTGCAAGCTCCTCGAGCTCCTAAAAAATCCTCTAAATTTGTTCTCTCAATCTTCCTCCTCAACTCAAACTCCAATTCCAAAAGCCCTCTCTTGCTCTCTCAATATGCAAATCATGAATTATGGGAGGGGAAGAGGACCTTTTATTTATTTTGGCACCTCTCCTCCATCCATTGTGTGAAAATTCCAAAATCGGAATCCCATTGCAACAACTGGAAATTATTCTCCTAATTGTTATTTTAATTAACAATTTATTTATTGTTTCCTACAGCAAATACTGAATAACTCACACTGCAACCTAGACAAATAAAACAGCAGAAGAATAAAGTTGGAAGAAATGCTAGTACACACATAAATTTACACAGTTATTTTTGGACAAATGTCCCAGGAAAAACCCAACTTGCGAAAACCAATGCAGCAGTGAGGGTTTTATTTTATTATGCAGTAGTGAAATCTGAGTACATTTGTGGATGCCCAACTAGCAATCCAAACAACAAGAAAATATGGCAGAGATATTCCCTAAGCAATCTCGGAACTCGTGCTTCCTGCACTCGTTCTGCCTGCACTCGCGCATTCCTGCACTTGTGCATTCCTGCACTCGCGCGTTCCTGCACTCGCGTTACTGCACTCGCGTTACTGCACTCGCACACGTTCCTGCACTCGCATTCTTGCATTTGCGTTCTTGCAATGGGAATAACTCAGCCTCTTGCTCTTGCCTCTTTGGATCTGGAAATCTTCCTCAGGATCACTATCCCTGCCCCTATCTGACACTGTGTCCCTTTGCGGCTCAAACTCTACTTCTGCTAGCTCGATCTGCACAAGGAACTGTTGCTCAATTGTACTCTCTAAGTGCCCATCGACTTCTCCATATAATCCTCTGTTGGGACTCCAACGGCAGCTATTAAATCTTAATCGATGGCTAGGATTAACTAGAAGTCGATCCGTCTGAGTTTCTAGAACATTCACACCTTGACTTAGTTAATTCTAATTAATTAACCATATTCCCTAAGTTTAGACTTGGGAAATATTTTAAAACTGGCTAATAATCTAATTAAGTCATTTCTAGGTGGAATTTCCAGAAACGATTTCTGGGTTTTGGAGATCCTTTGTATTCTAGCTTCTCCACAAAATTTCTTGGCTAGCACACACCCTATGAAACTAACACCTTGTCGTTGCACTACCCGCCTTTCTCGCCCACGCGGAGCGATTTTTTTTAGGCGGAAGCAGTCAAAAGCGATCGCTCCCTAACCGCTCCCTCCTTAAAAAAATCTATCCGAGAGCGAACGGGAGCAGTCAAGGAGCAAACGCTCCCCAACCACTCCTTAGTTTGCTCCCAAAAAAATAGGGAGCGAAATTTTTTTAAGGGAGTGCGCTCCCAAAATTCGCCCCCTGCGGGAGCGGGTTCGACGAGGGGGTTCTCCCCCGCAACCCTAACACAAGATATAGGCTCCAAGGCAAGGAAAAACCCCTCCAAAGGGAAAACCTAGAAAATGTTTGTCGTCTTTAGAATCTGCTTACAAAGACACTTCCAAGACCCAAAAACCAAAGCCAACAAAGCCTCCAAGCCCCAAGTCAACCCCCAGCAAAATCTTCTTCAAGGCAGCTTCCAGAACTGTGATATTGCTTCTTTGACGTTGCAACTTCAACATCCTGCAACTCCTTAGAATTCCGGCCTTGCAATTTCTGCCTCCTACAACTGGCAGCTTCACAAACCATAGCGACACAAGAAAAGAGAATATTTGGCAAACTTTGACTTCTGCTCTTCTTCTTCATCCTCCGGCTTCTTTCTCTCTTTTTCGCAATTGTAGATCATACTTGTGTGAGATGAGTGTCCAAATGAGTCGAGCTCCTCTTCTTTATATAGCCTTTCTTGGGGGTTCTGCTCCTAGGGAAGACTTGGTCTTGGGTTTATCCATGGCTTTTTCTTGAAAAAATAAATATTTTTCTTCATTACAATGAGTCCAAACGGGACGATGACACATGACCAATATTATTCTTTATCCTAGTACCTAGAAGACCTAAAAGCATGAAGAACATGCTTCAAACTCAAACTTGAGTATGAAACCCATACTCCAAAAATACAATTTCTTTTTTCTTTATTTTTCTTTCTTTATAAAGAATATATAATGTCATCATTACAATTACATCATAATGACGACGGAACCTAATTACAAACGCATCTCATCCAAGTAAGCACCATAGACTCAACCCCTTGTAAAATACATTCAACCAGCAATGCTCAGGAAAGATTTTGGCCCAATAATAGTAGCAAGCTTGGTCCTTTGGTGAGCAGAACTCAGACAAGTGTACAGGGATCAAACTCGGCCTAGGGAATGCAGGGAAATTAGCTCTATTTGACTAGAAGCTTCGACTTAAGTAACCACAAAGGTGCCCAGCCCTTTTCTAGAAAAAGAAACTTGTCCTCTTGAACCCAGAACTTCGACCTCCTTCAACAATATAAAACTTCATTATCTTCAACAAGGAAATCAACCCTTGAACGTGTGGCTGAGCTTCGCTCCCTTTTAATGGCAATATTGACCACAATTTTGGCTTGAAACTTCCACCTATAAGAAGATATATAGAATACACAAAATCAAAAGATAAAATCAACTGATAACACCTTTTACTTCCATTATCTTCTTCAAATCTTCGTTCTCAGTCAAGCAGAATGGCAAAATCTGAGTGATTTCGCTCTCTAAACCAATTAGGGTATATAGTTTCAACACCAAAGCTAGAAATGGCAACTAGGATTTTTTCAAACCCTAAAATCTTCTCCAAAAACTCTCCACAAATCTATTTTCTCAAATAGAAAATGATAGAATGAGGAGAGACTCCTCACTTTTTCCCTTTTATGACTTAGTGGCCACTTTCGTCGCAATTTTACCTTTTTAACTTTATAGTCACTTTAGGAACTTTTCATTTATAAATTGAAAGCGACTTTTCATTAGCCTAGGATATGACTCATTTTTCACCACTTTGGCATTTAGAATGTTCTTTCCTAGGTGAATCATGTTCCCTTAGTTAAATTTCTCCCCGCCTTAGCCTACATGAACTTTATTAGGCTAGCAGAACCCTGTCTTATGCTTCCTAAGTGATTGGGGATATTACACCAACAACAACCAAGGTTTACCAAGAATAATAGCTCAAAACAGATAGTTCAAATGCAAGATATGAAAAATGAAATGGGGTAAATGAGGCTAGCCAAGCTTTTATGAAGGTGACCAATGTTGCTTGGGAGCGGGAGCGAGAGCGGGAGTGGGGAGCGGGAGTGGAGAGCGGGAGCAGGAGCGACCATTTTCAGAAGCCCCGGTTTGGGAGCGAATCCAGGAGCGATTTTTTAAAAATATATATATATATATATATATATTTTATATTTTTTAATTTTTGATACATATATGTCAACAAAAACATGTAGAATGATGAATTAGACATAAAAAACATAAAAACACATAGATTGATCATTGAACCATATCACATCAATCATCTAGAAATTATAATCGTCATCAAGTTCATCAACCATGTCCACAAGTTAGTAAAATACACATTACAACTACAACATATTGAGTCTCATGAATCATGATTCATCAAATTCAATCTTAGAGTTTCAACTTCAAGCTTTGAAAATTGAAAATTCAATAACATTTATCATCATTGATCACCAAAGTTGTACTTGTAAGCTAAGTTTAACCATTACAAGAAGTAATATCTTAGATATTTCTAAGTCCTAACTTCTAACTGTTAACATGATATGAAATGTTATAAATTTATAAAATGAAACATGAATAATGAAATGAAATGAAACAACTTTAGTCTTTCACGAAGCATCATATTCATAATTCACAATCATTACCAATGAGTTATAATTGCCAAGGCCCAACTTCAAACTTCAAATTTTCAATGTCACGGTGATATATTGTTTACAAAAAATATCATTATGATATGAAAGAGTCAAGGGTCAAGAGTCAAGGCCTCAAAGTCAAAACTCAACAGTTATGAAAACTAAAGTCTAATAGAAACTAAAAAAGACAAGTAACTGTAAATCTACATGTGGCCCTTGCCACGAGAGTCTCCAGGAGTATAAGCAAGTCTTGGTGGTCTTCTAGGAGTCTCTCGCACAGACCGACGACCAGAACTAGAACCTCCACGTGAGGGTGTAGATGGAGGTGGCGATAGCAAAGGAACAAGACTCGGACCTCGAGCACTGATACTGGATGGTGGAGGTGGAGGTGGCATGGCTGTTGCAGCTGCTTCATCTTCATCCCTTACAAGTTCCTCTTCCAGTTCTTCAAGATGTACAATGCCATCCTCCAAATTGTCATCCTCTGGGTGATTGTCCCAAATTTTATATGTGGGATCC
This sequence comes from Pinus tabuliformis, assembly GCA_031772625.1. NCBI lineage: Eukaryota > Viridiplantae > Streptophyta > Pinopsida > Pinales > Pinaceae > Pinus > Pinus tabuliformis. The sequence goes on from CM062816.1 coordinate 870,122,454, forward strand.
TCATAAGCCCGATCATAGTAATGACTCAACAACCTCAAGTTGTAGTGCACATAAACCAAGCTTTCTGCTCAGTTTTCATTGAGTCTGTTTCTTTTCACATTATGTATGTAGTTGTAGGTGCTCTAACACCTCTCTGCAGAAGAAGTATTTACAACCTGTGATAGAACTTTTTTTGCCAATTTTGGCAAAAGTCCCTGGCCGCCATATGTTTCCCACCATGTGAGAGTATCAAATCTATCTCTGTCATCCATTGCATGGAAGTTACCATACAAACCAGTGCCACTGAAGTATCTGCCTATTTCAAGGCGCACAGCTGCACATTCCTCCCTGTCAGGTATCAACTTTTCTAATGCTTCCAAATATCCTCTAGTTACCTCTGCATCTAAATGGGGTTTGGTCCTAATCCCACCCCTTGGTGCAAGTTGGCCCAACCAAGATGTAGAGTAGTATTTTGGCGTAAGGATATACGCCAAGCAATGTAGTGGAAGATTAAGCCTATTCCATCGTTCACACACACAATCGTGAATTAGATTGTACAAGTCGAGATCTCTGTTATGAACAATATCTTTTATTTGCCCCAACATGGTATCCATCTGCTCATACACCTCGCCAATCACTGGTTTGTCTGTATCTACAAACCAAATCATGTGATAAATGGGCTTGGTGAAATCCAATACTTGCCTCACACTTGTCCAAAACTGACCATCAAGAGCGGCCTCCTCCACCAGTTCAAAACCTCACCTGTCAGCTGCATTTGTAGCCCTTTCCTTTAATACCTGCCAATGTGGACTTGATACCATGCTAGCCAATGACTCTCTTACCTTCAAAAGGCGCTTGAAGGTGAGGTAATAGCTACCAAATCTGGTCTTCGCAATCTTCAACAACTCCAATCTCGAGTGACTGCGGAAAAGGCCATGGGTATTGCTATGATTTGTAATAAATTTTATCATTTGTTTGCCTTTCTTGTACAAATCACCAATCCATTGGTATTGTGCATTTTTGTTTTTGACAACATCATGCATCAGAAGGTTCAATGTGTGAACCAAACATGCAGACCAAAATATGTTGGGGTATTTATCCTCAATAATTGCTCCTGCTGCCTTACAATTAGGAGCATTATCAGTGATGACTTGGATGACATTGTATGGCCCAATACGGTCAATTGTTTCAAGTAATGCTTGTGCAATGTTGATGGCGGTCCTGAACTTGTCTGAGTAATCATGTGCAGTTAGAAAGATGGGACCACTAATAGACACAGCAAGAACACTTATCAATGGCTTGCCTTTTACATTTGTCCATCCATCAGATACAATGGACACCCCATGCTCAGTCCAAGAACTTGTCATTCTATTCAAAGAATGTGATATTTTTGCTTTTTCATGATCAAGGCCAACTGTTCTTGCCTTGTCATACCCAGGGCTCTTGTATCCTTTAGGGGCATCATTTATGGCAGAAACCATTTCGTGCCAATAAGGTGAGCGAAGAACATTGAATGGTATCCCACATGCATAGAGAAACCTGTAAACCTTCGAATCCACATCATTCCTACACCCCTCATCAAGGAAATCTGATATGGTTCTACGCCTTAAAGCTGATGACCCTGTGCCTCCATATCCACTACCTTGGGAGGATGCTGAAGGAGTTCTTTGTGATTGTGAGCTTGGTTCAAAGAAACCCCTTGATTTTTTTGATTTGTATTGGGCTTCCTCCTCTTCCCTTATGTATTTGTTAAATTGGCAACTAGGGCCAAACTCCATGTGGGTTAGCTTATTTCTGGCAGCTGATATTTTTATTGGATCCCTCTCGTCGAGAGGTGTAGGATTGATCCAAAGATCATCCGATTCCGATAAGTATTTATGGAGATATGAATTTATTTTGTTTATGTAATTATTATCAAACCGACCAGCACTTATGTAGGCTCTAGAAGCCCAACCGACGTGTCTATTCAACCTCTACATTTTTAGTATAAATAAGAGAGGATTTGATGTCATTTAGAACACATTCTCCATGGGAACTCCTCCTCTCCACGTCTTGGGTTTTTGGAGAAGGAGGAGAACCAAAAAGATACGCACATTCTTCATGTGCTCTCCTCTCCACATCTTGGGTTTTTGGAGAAGGGGAGACACTAATGAAGGATGCCCTAAGATGTTGCCCTAATGGATCTGTCATAACAACGCAGGATCTGGCAGCATGGTTTAAGGATCTATATGCAGTCGTGAAGGAATAAAATACGTTGACCTAGCCGCAGTCAATAACCATATCATGCAGGCCCTAAATCTGGCAGCGTAGTGGACATATACATACGCAGTCATTCTGGCAGTGCAATGAACATATATACGCACAGTTAATGAAGCCGCAGTCCATACATATATACGCACAGTTAATGAAGCCGCAGTCCATACATATATACGCACAGTTAATGAAGCCGCAGTCCATACATATATACGCACAGTTAATGAAGCCGCAGTCCATACATATATGCACAGTTAATGAAGCCGCAATCTTTGGAATGAAGACGCAGTCCATATATATATACGCACAGTTAATGAAGCCGCAGTCCATACATATATACGCACAGTTAATGAAGCCGCAGTCCATACATATATACGCACAGTTAATGAAGCCGCAGTCCATACATATATACGCACAGTTAATGAAGCCGCAGTCCATACATATATACGCACAGTTAATGAAGCCGCAGTCCATACATATACGCACAGTTAATGAAGCCGCAGTCCATACATATACGCACAGTTAATGAAGCTGCAGTCCATACATATATTACACACAGTTAATGAAGCCGCAGTCCATACATATATACGCACAGTTAATGAAGCCGCAATCTTTGGAATGAAGACGCAGTCTATATATATATACGCACAGTTAATGAAGCCGCAGTCCATATATATATACGCACAGGTATGAAGCCACAGAGGTATCGGGTCAAGGCATGACTAAACGCCACATTCTAGATATGGAACGCAGTCATATATGTCCCCCACAGTTTGGAACACGCAGTCATATCTGAAACCCACTGTTTGGAACGCAGTCATAGAACCTGCAGTTATATATGGAAACGCAGTCACGTATGTAAACGTAGTTAGCCACAGCCAAGGTATGAAGCCACAGAGGTATCGGGTCAAGGCATGACTAAACGCTATTATAAAGACTCATATACACAGTTAATGAAGACAGTTACACGCTCATGGAGTTTTGGTCTTCTTGCCTCCTCCCAGTCTTAATGTCTTGGCACACCATTGATGAAGCAAATCCAGGAGGTATTCTTGAAGCAGTATCCTCATAATAGCCAGTAGTGGTTAGGGTTTGATCTAGAAGGACTATGTTCTCTGCATAACTATTATAGCATAGAAGATCACTATATATATATCTTCAATAAGTATATAAGGAATGATCTTCGTCACATGTTCCTATGATCTTGATGGCTCTAATGTGAATGTGTATCATGATGATCTCAGCGGAAGGAATGATGAAGTAAAGATGCAGCATGATGGGCAAGTTAAGTAAGGAACAGCATGATGTATGGGTAGTATGATGTAGATCATGGACAACATGATGTATGGGCAGTGTGATCTATGAGATCATGAGCAGCATGATGGTGCTAACGGTAAGGTGCAACAAATGGATGAGATGCAACACGATGATAGGTATCAGTTGAAGTAGAATGTCTTCAACTGATCTCATCATTATAGAAGATGATCTATGCTCAGATCTAGATAAGTCAAAGTGTTGACCTCTGTTGTAAATGTACTCTCTCTCTCTTTCTCTGCTGAACTTTGAAGATAAAAGAAGATTTGATCAAAGGGTTTCCCCACACATTGTGGGGTTTGTCCCTGGCTCGCGCCATATCTTGTGTCCTCTTGCCTTGGCTTGTCTTCAGCGATTTATATTTATGTTCTATCTGCAGTTTATCTTAATGTTGATGTGATTGCTAACTATGAAAATTTAAATAAATTTCTCTAGCATAGAACATACCAAAACTTAACAGTATTTGGATCCATCCGCCACTGACACCGCTGGACAAGTTTTGATTCCTATTTGTTTGTCTCCATCCCATGGCCTTTTCCCGCAGAGGTGTCTTCTAGCATGGGTGTATGAACCTGTGTAATCACTGTTGCGATGGGGGCAATGAAATTTAGTGGTTCCACCCCCTCTCCCTGTTTCAGCCCTGTTAACATATTTCTACAATAGGGTTTGGTCTTGTTTAGTTTTTTGAGGGTCATGTTCACCCTCCTCTAGCTCCTCCTCACCGGGGTTTTCATCAATTCGACTTTCTCCAGCTTCTTCATCCCCCTCTTCAGTTTGGCCCCTTCGTTTCCTACTCTCCAGCACCATAATAACCATAAAAGGGACCAAGAAGAGGAAAATGCCAAGAAATATAGCCAGGTCCATGGTGTTTGATGTTTGTAGGGTTTTGAATCTACAAATTAATTTAATTTATTGGGATTAATTAATTTAATTTAAATTCATGATTTTTAAACTAAATAAACTAAATTAAATTAACTAAATTACTACCTAACTAAATTAAACTAACTAAACTAACTAAATTACTAAGTTACTTACCTCTTTGCAGGCTTGCTCCTCGCTTCTCCTTGCTCCTTTGCTCTTGCTCTCCAAGAAACTCAACTCAATGAAGTGATAATGAATTTTTTTAGGCCCATTGGGCTTTTAAAACAAATTTTTTTTTAAAAAAATTAATTTTTTTTTTTTTAAATTTAATTTTTTTCGAGTCCGCGGAATTTTTTTCCGCCGGATCGCTCCCAGTGCCGCCGAAACGCTCCCGGAGCAATTTTTTAATGTTTGGGAGCGATCGGGAGCGATCGCTCCCCGATCGCTCTCGGGCTTAAAATTTCGCTCTAGGAGCGATGAAGCGATCGCTCTCTACAACGCTCCCGAAAATGGCAGGGAGCGCAAATTTTTTTCGGGAGAGCGCTTCCGAAAATCGCTCCCGTCCAGGAGTGATTTCATAAGCGTGCTCCCGAGCCGCTCTGGAGCGCGATTCAGGAGCGGGTTCGGGGGGGGCGCTCCCCCACAACTCTGAAGGTGACATAGGGTTTATGTCGAGTTAGAGGTTTTCTTCCTTTTCTGTGCTTGGTCCCCACTATCTATCAAAATGCTTGTTTGACACTAACTCATTCAACTTAAACTTGACTGAACCAAGTCTAATTGTGACTCTATCTAATCTGATAAATTTAGCTATTGACTCAACCTTTGGCCAAGCTAGTAACAAAGTCAACATGCTTTTTTATCAAGCCAAGTTTGAGTGACTCGACCGAATAATGACTATAGTGGTAATAACCATGACCTTTTGTGTCAATGATGCAAAGACAAAGATTATGGCTTTAAACAAGTCTAAAGATAAGGCTTATGATACTACCCTAAATTAGGGTTTCCTCCTTAATGTCCTTAAAACCCTCAAGAATTTTGTTTTTTTGGGCTTTCAAGTGTTTGATTTTATCTCTTTTGTCACTATTTATGGTCTCCCTTCTTTTTGCAATTCTCAATGACATTCTTTAATATTTTTAATGTTCACTCATCATTATCCTTTTAACAGTCCATTTGGTTATTTGTGGCCACCAATCGATATTCATAATTAATTTAAGAATAAATTAAATTACAAGTATTGTGCTACATACCCCAACTCTATTGATCAATAGTGATGTATGTAGATGATTATGCTGATAGTAAAGGTAATGCTATTGTTGACATTCTCATAGATAATGTTATTGCTTCTCTCCTATTTTTTTCAAGTTGTGTACAAACACATAATCTATGTACTTTGTTTATTGTCATTAATCTAAACTCCTAATCATGTACAAATAAACAAACAATGGAGGATTGGACCTTACAAAAGATCTATGTTGCACAGGTTCCCGAACCCAGGGGTGGGGTTCTCGAACCCATCTAGGGTTCCCGTCCCTAAGTACCGGATTCGGGTACAGGTTCTTCTCAAAAGAACCCATAAGAACCAGGTTCTTGTATGAAGAACCGGGTTCTCCAAAAAAAAAAGGTTTTTCTGTTTAACGGGTTCTGGGGTTCTTCGGGTTCTTGGGGTTGGGTTCTTAGGGTTCTTTCTAAAAAAAAATATATTAAAAATTTAATTTTCAAATAAATTTTTTTATTGAAATTTAAAAAAAAAAAATTAAAAAATAATAATATGATATTTATTATTAAGTTTTAACTTTTAACAAATGTCAAAAACTTAAAAAAACCTAATCTTTAACTAACCTTAAACCCACACATCGAATTTCTGATTTCATTTTTGTTTTTTCCAGTTGGTTGAGTCGTTCCCATTTACCATTTCCGGTGGCAGTGGGCAGCTTCGGCGGCAATGGACAAAGCAGCTTCGGCGGCAGTGTTATAGTCATGATGCTTAGTCTCATTGTATTTTATTCGCTAGTTTATTTACTGCTTTATGGTGCTCCTCAAGTTTCCTTTTTCAATTTTCTTACTCAGCTAAGTTGGGTTAGTATAGTTGTTATTCTCTTGATTTCTTCAGGGCACTTCCCGAGAATTTATGTAGCTACTAGATATTTGTATTTTGTTTACAGTCAGCATTTTGTAGTTTCCTTCTTCGATTCATGCTGATGTCTTTTTGATATCCTGATACATGTTGCTACGCAGTTATTGAATATTATTGGCTTCGTGCGTTTGCAAATAATCGGCTTTTCTCTTGTTGTCTCTACCATTTCTCTACAGTTTTGATGTGGTTGCCTTATTCACCTGTTAAACAATTGGACATTAATGTGACCTCTATTTTATTTTACCATTGCGCAGTGCATAGTGGTCCTTTGAATAAAGCGTTGTACTTACCTTTTGGCATTTGCTCGTTGGCTGTCTATGAGGAATATAAACTATGAGGGAATAAATTTTATGCCCACATATACTATAATACTAATCATTTTTTTCGGGCACTGGTTTTTGAATCAACATATTTATTATACCACTTCAAACAATTGCCTTCTAACTTGACTTTTAAACTTGATTGGGATTAAAAGATTTTAAAAAGCACTTTTTTCAATCATGATTTCTGAAATTTATGATTTGCCTGTTAGCAATCAATTGGAATGATAATATTTTCTATATATTTTTACTCCCATCAACCTATTTTGGCTATCAGTGGAAATTAAACTTAATTCTTCCTTTCTTCAAAGTTCAAACCTGCATGCTTTTACAAGCAGAACCGTTCCACTGCATATTGCTCGCTTCCAAATCTTTGTTTACCCAAAGTCTTATAAGAATGGTGGTAACTCCCTTAAAAATATAAGATAAACATAATAGTCCACTATATATCTTCCAATGTCACTAAATTTGCAGCTTAAAAAGCATTAATATAATCCTGTACCCCAATAATCACGTTGTTCTTCTTGTACCATGGTTCTCCCCTAACTGTGCAGCACTATTTTTCTTTTTTATCAGAGGGCAGGACGGGCTTAGCCTGGTTCACAACAAATGATTATGACATATACAACCTTGTAAATCTGTAATCTTTTATGCTTCTGCACTTATCTTGTATGCTTCAAATTTTCCAAACACATCAATTGTGATCTCCTCGGTACTTCACATTAGCACCCTTTCAAATTTACACTGCACAGTGACTAACACAGGTCAAGGGAATGTTTCAAGCAATATTATGTACATTGGATTATATCCAAAAATATTATGTACATTGGATTATACCCAAAAATATATATATAGCCCATACAAGTCTACACAACCATAACTTGAAGCATAAACATTGAGAACTCATCAATGATCATCGTTTGCTTTAAAATGCTGAGAATACTTTAGGACTTTCTAGTGTACTCCTGAGTTTGTAGCAAACTTGGCTAGTTTATCTCAGTCAGATGTTTGTGACAAAATCTGTCCCAACTTTCACCAAAATGGCTGAGTCCAGAATTTACTTGAGTAAATGTTGGACTCGCTGCTTGGGCATTAGACATCTTAAAATGTTACATGTAAATTCTTGCTTTATGTTTGAAATAAGTAGCATAAACATTCATGGATGCCATATCCTAGTATGTATTCTCAATTTTAGTAGTAGCCTTGAGCTCTCTCACATAGCTGTCATTGTTACACAGAAAAGATTCAAAAGAATGTTATGCTGTCATAAAATATAGCTTAGTCTCTCATTAATAATTATTATTAACATCTATTAACATAACTTTTACTTTGAATTTTGTTAAACAGATTCAAATTGTTTTCCAAAATTTGCAAAATAAAAAATGTCTTCATCAAATCCACAATATCCACTTTGGAAATATGTGGATAGGGAAAAACCTCCAAAAGGTGCTGGGGGGACAGCAACAATAAAATGCACTTTATGTCAGTTTGAATGGAAAGGGAGCTATACCAAAGTTAAAGCTCATTTTATGCAGATACCAAGGAAGGGTGTTGATGCTTGCACTGGAGACCCAAATGATCCCACTAGACTCCCTAGTGCACAAAGAGAGCAACAAAAGGCTGATGGTAAGGAAAGCAAAGAAATCTCTAGGCCATATCACAATGTGGCTGAAAATGATGATTGAAATGAAGAAGAATTACCATTTGATGATGAAATTCAAGTTGGTGATGAGCATGTGTCAGTGTCATCTAGAGCATCAAAAAGCACTATCAGTCAAACACGGAATAAGCCTAAACTTGGTGGCCTTTATGACATGTTTGATGTGAAAGTTAGGGAGGATGTTGATCTTGCAATAGCAAGATTTTTTCTTGCATGTGGCATTCCCTTCAATGCAGCCCGTTCCCCCTATTTTGAGAAAATGGTTCGTACTATTAACGATGGACCTCAAGGGTATAAAGCTTCTGGTTATGAAAAGCTCCGAACTGTATTGGTGGACAAAGAGAAAGCCCATCTTGAGAAGGCAATGGCACCCTTGAAGGCATCTTGGAGTGTAGATAGATGTTCAATTGTCATGGATGGATGGACTGATTTTAGGAATCGTCCATTAATAAACATCATTGTCTCTTCCAAGTCTGGCCCTTATTTTCTCAGAGCCATTGATTGTTCTGGTCAAGAAAAGAACACTATGTTCTTAAAATACCAACTATGTGATGTCATTGCAGAGGTGGGGCCATCCAATGTTGTTCAAGTTATTACTGATGCAACGCCAATGTGCAAAGCAGCAGGGGCAACGGTTTAGAAGGAGTACAAGTAAGTGACAAGTTTCAACTTTCAAGTTTGATTTATCTTCTATTTAAATTACATAAATGATAAATTAAATTTTTAATTTTGACTATAAGTTTGATTTGTTTTAACTTTAGCCCTTGATTACATTTTGATTTATTAATATTTTAATTTTGTCCTTGATGTACCCAAGCATATTTTTTGGACACCATGTGCAGTGCATTCTTTGAATAATGCATTGAAAGACATTGGGAAAATTGAATGGATTCAAGCATTAATTGAAAATGGCCACAAAATTCAAATGTTTATATGCAACCATCATCAATGACAAGCCATTTACCGCACTCATGCAAAAATGGAGCTTCTTAAACCAGCAGATACTAGATTTGCAACTTACTACATTTTACTTAGACGGCTTGTGGAGATGAAGGAGGCTTTATCTACCACAGTCGTCTGTGACATGTGGGAACAGTGGAGGTTATCTACCTCAAATGCAGCTTTGGAAGTGAAGAAGTTGATTTTTAATGATAATTTTTAGGTTGATGCCAAATTTGTTGTGGAAATTATAGAACCAATTTGTGATATGATCTGCTATGCAGACACAAATAGTCCATGTTTAGGTGAGATTTATGAGAATATGAACTCCATGTGTGAGAGGATCCAAACCGTCACAGATAGGAAGGATCCTACTTTATGGCCACAACTGAAAGAGTTTATACATGTGCATTGGAATAAACTGAACACCCCTCTTCATATGGCAGCTTATACAGTTAATCTAAATGGTATGATCCCACAACAGGAAGGAGGCCTCCATCCCAAGATAGAGAGGTGTTAAAAGGATTCTTGAACACTGTCAAGAAAATTTATGGTAGTACAGAAGAAGCCTCTGACATACGATCTCAGTTTGCCCAATTTTCACGTGGCTGAGGTGTCTTTGGTTCACATGCATCTTTGGCAGATAGACGCAAGAAGAAGGATCCAATTGATTGGTGGTGGCTTCATGGTGTTGATGCTCCTGAGTTGTAACAATTTGCCATACGGTTACATGGACATGTAGCTAGTTTGGAGTTCCTCATCTTATTCAAAATTTGAAAAATTCTCAATTAAATATAGGAAATTAATTTTAATTTTTAAATTTAAATTTTCATTTTAGTTTTAGTTTTTATTTTTAAAATTTTAATTAATTTAATGGGCTTCCCCTAATATTTCAGGTAGCTAGTTCTTCATCTTGTGAGAGGAATTGGAATATGTATGCGTTTATTCATTCAGTAAAGAGAACTAGGTTAGGCTCAAAGAAGGTAGAGAACTTAGTGTACATTCATAGCACACTGCGTCTCATATCTCGAAAAGACCCTGGGTATAAGGAGGGTCCTTTCAAGAGATGGGACCAACACATAGATGATGTTATGTGTGTGAACGAGGAGATACAACCAGATGACCATATTGAGCTACCTCCAATTGCTATGGATGAGCAAGAGCCTCAAGATGAGAGTGATTCCTACCTGGAGAGCATGCTAGCTGAAGATCTAAGTGATGTTGGTGACATGGATGTTGATGACATGGTTTGAGGAAGCCATTGTTCATTAGGCTTTAGCTATTTTTATTTTAGTATTTTAAAATTTCCTAGTTCATGTTTGGAGATGCTTTAAGGCAAATTTTCAATGTAGTATGACAATGGACATCTATCATGATTCATGATTCTTATTAATATGTAAACAATGAATAGTTTTTTGGTAATAAATTTTGAAATTTCAATGTGAATGTTGAATGTTCAATGATGTGCATGTTTAAATGATTAAAGTTTTCTTGTTTAACGTTGAAAAATATACAAATTCAAATTTCATATATATTATTAATTATAATTTATAAAATATAATTATTAAAATTTAATATTATTATATTACCCGACGAACCCACACACCCTGTTTCAAAAAATGTTGTCCCTGTCCCCGAACCCACATTTCCTGGCAACATAGCAAAAGATAACGTATAACAAGAAAACTCGATCATCTTCAATGGAAAAGTATGCTCATAGATAAGAAGAATTTTGTCTTGTTTATCTACCTGTCTCAAAAGCACAGATAAGATCCTTCGAGTAGCCTCATGCATCTCTTGGTCACGAGTTGCGGCCAAAGAATCAACCTGCAACCATTTGGAAATCAACAAGTCACTATATTGAAAAATATGCCATGTATTCCATGATTATAGCAAGAGAATCATGCAAGGAAACAAAGGTAGAGAAAAAGGCATAATAACTACTAGTTACAAATTAGTGGCAAGAACCAAATTTTGACTTTGCCATTAGATTCAACTAAAATGTAGTCCACATGCATTCGCAATCAACTTCAACTCATTTCATTAATTGAGGCAAGGGAAAAACGGTAAACAAAACATAAAAGTACAAGGTCACATGGCCAAAACATATTTAAAGTTAAATTTTTATGTTTGGCTTGTGGTTAAGAGAGAAACGAAAGCCCCTATAAGAGAATCATCTTACCCAAACCATAGAACTAACAATTATGGACCTAGAATATGGAAGAGATAAATCACCATAGCTTAACAAGAACTCGTTCATGAGTTCCAACGTCCCAAGGAACTTTGGACCAAATATAGGACATTCCATTTTGCTAAGGGATGGCATTGGGAATGTTGTGAGGATTCCCAACCTTCCCAATTAGTTTCCAACCTAAAAAGGGAGGTGTTTCACAAACTTCTCAAAAGTCGTGCACCTTGTTAGGCCCCAAGAAATGCAAAACAACAAGACTGTTTTAGCGCCAACTAAGCCAATGACGCTATCTTGGTTAATAGACCCAAAAACCAATAGAAGTAGCAAAATAAATGAAGAAAAAAACTCCACCCAAAGCTAACAACTAGAAAAATGTTTCCCTAATCCCCACCAATTATGCATGTACATATCACATATAATGTAACTTGTTATTTTGAACTTATTATCATTTTTATTTGCAAGATCTTGTTTCTTCATAATGAAGGTGTAATCACATGAACTAGCATCTAAGAGGAAAAATACCAATATACGTGCAACTTTGGGATAGCTAATAGCTCTATCACTGTCACCTCAATACAACCTCCTTTTCACTTTTCGCTGGCTCTCTAAAGGGCAAGTAGGGTATCCCTTAATCATGCAATGACTATGAGAGCCTAAGATGCTAAATATTAAGATGATTTAACACAAATTCCAAGACTTACTTTAATGATAAAGAATCAAATCCAAAGAGAGATATAGCTTTGCAAGAAATGAAAGATTCAATGCTTAGCGATGCAATGCTTTATACAAGTTAATCTAGCCTCAGTTGAACAAACATACATCACATAAATCCACTTACATGTGAAAGCAATTATGAAATATGTGGATCAATTCAAATCTGGTTTTAGATTACTTACAGAAGTTTCTAGATTTGAGCCTTAGTGGTGAAAACCACTTGCTCAAACTTCTAGATTTGAGCCTTAGTGGTGAAAACCACTTGCTCAAACTCCTCAAACAGCGTCACTTTAAGCTCAAAGAGTTAGAATACAAATCTGATCTATGATATTCAAGATTTAATTCTGAATTTCTTGAAATCAATGACAACGCAAGTAAAAGATGAATTCTTGAAGTACAAACATAGGTTAATCCACAATTTGGCTTTAGATATATAAAACTTGAAATAGCTCCAAATTATGATTTAAAAGACAAGTCGAACGTGTGATTATGACTATGCCAAAGTGCTAGACTTAATCAAACTGCAAATCTAATTTGCGACATGAAATAGAAAAATCCTTATTTGCCTTAATCTATGTTGTTGGAAACGCTACCCCCAAGGGCGTTTTAGCCAGGAACCGAAATGAAAACGCTGAAACGTGTATAGTATGGCCTAGAAACTCGTTTTCGGCCATATTGGCACGTTTCACGTTGGGGAAACATGCCCAGTATGGCCGGAAACGAGTTTCCAGGCCATGCGACGGCGTTTCCACTTAAAGTTACAATTTTTCCTTTATTTTTTATTTTTTTTCACTTTTAATGTTTGATTGGGCAAATAAAATATCTTGTGGATGCTTCTAGATGCCTCTCTCAGGTTATAAAAAGACACTCGCCTCATTCCCTCATCACACGAATTGAGCAATTCATTTCACTTGGAGACGAACGATTTTAGAAAGGAAAAAAGAGGAAGAGAGTAGTGGTTTCAGCTAGGGAGTTTTCAACAGTGAGCAAAGGAGATTTTAGTAGCAAGACAAAGAGATTTAAGCAGCGAGAGAGAGATTTCATCAATAGATTTGGAGTACAAAGTTTCCAGCTACAACATTCTTGGTTTTTGGCTCAACTATAACCATATTTCTCGTCTTTTCTAGCATTTTGGGATAGCTTCAACTACAGAAAATTAATTTGGGTAAGAAGCATTCATTTTCTTAGTTTTTTCCTACTATTTCTTCAATTTTTTGAGGGTTTATGCTTCCAGATATATGAAAAACGTTTTTTTTTTCCAGTTTTTTTTTTTTTTTTTTTTTTTTTTTTTGCAGCAATGGCTTCCAACCAAGGTACAACTGTAAGTTCAAGCCACAAGTCCAACCCAAGGGCTGAATATTATCCTCTTTGAAGGCATGTTCAAAAGCTACAAAAATGTGGTGGTGGCTCATGGGAATGGCGATGTAATCTTTGCAGTAAATCATATGAGGGCTCCTACCCAAGACAAGCGATTGCAAGTTGCATAAAAACAGCAAACCCATTAGCAAGGAGGACAGGCGATTGCAGGTTGCATAAAAACAGTAGACCCATTGGCAAGGAGGGCATATCAAAGAGAGCAAGATGAGGCTGATGGAATTAAAAGAAGGCGTGATGAGCTTAGTCAAGATACTCCTCAAACTCCACCTAACATTGAGCCAAGGATTGTAGTTGAAGCAAGGAAGAGGAGAGCCAGTGCCACTCAACAACATGAACAACTAGCATCAAAAAATACCAGAGGGGCATCCGCTTCAGTTCAGGATAGCAGAATTGCTAAATTGGTGAATGTGCAAGAGAGAGAAGAAATTGATTCCAGAGTGGCTAGGTGCATCTATGCATGTGGTATCCCATTCAATGTTGTTCACTCTTCTTACTGGAAAGATATGATACGGGCAATTAACAAAGCTCCTCAAGGGTACAAGGGGCCCAACTATGAGAAAGTCAAAACTCAACTTCATATAAATGAGAAGGAGCTTGTGGAGGATAGCTTATCACCAATTCGTTCTTCCTAAAGTAGCTCTAGGGTTACCAAAGTCTCAGATGGATGGACAGATACAAGGCGCAGACCATTGATAAATATCATTGCCACTTCCCCCAAAGGAGCAACATTTTTAAATGCAGAAGACTGCTCAGGAGAGGTAAAAGATGCACAGTTCATTGTTGATGTTATTATAAAACCTATTGAACAAATAGGGCCTAACAGGGTGGTGCAAGTTATCACAGATAATGCACCAGTTTGAAAAGTTGCAGGTTTAATTATTGACGAGAGGTATGACCACATCTTTTGGACATCCTGCATTGTCCATAATTTGAATCTGATCTTAGAGGAGATCGACAAAAAAGTTCCATGGATAAAGGAAATCACTGGAGAAGCAAGGGAGATTGTTAAATTCATCACCAACCACCACCAATCTTAGGCAATATTTTGAGATTAGTCCAAATTGGAGTTGTTAAAAGTTGCTGAGACAAGATATGCCTCAAACTTCCTGATGTTGCGCCGCCTTGTTAAGGTTAAGCAAGCATTAGTTTCTATGGTGGTGAGTCAACTTTGGGTTGAGTGGAGACAAGAAGATTCAGAGCGGGGATATATTGTGCGTAGATTGTGCCTTGATGAGGACCGGTGGAGCAAGATAGATTTCTTGCTAAAGTTCACAACCCCTACATTTGAGCTTCTTCGGAATGCTGACACTGACTAACCTTTCTTAGGAGAGGTATATGATGGCATGGATTCCATGGTTGAGAAAACTATGGTTTCACAAGAGTCTCCACAACTTTTGTTTGTTGATGATCATTTTGTTCATTTAGTCAAGAAAATCATTGTTGATAGGTGGAACAATTTCAACACTCCATTGCACACTTTAGCACATGCCTTGAACCCCAAATTTTATGATGAGGAGCTTATTGCTCAAAGCAATGAGAAGAAGAAGGCACCCCATAAGGATAGAGAGGTGGCTAACAGGGTAAAAAAAACCCTTCTGAGAATATTTCCATCTCATCTACACACGGAGGAAAAGGAAGAATTTCCTAGTTTCGCTGCAGGATTAGATGATTATTTAGATATATCAACTTTGGAGGAGAGAAGCACCATGAATCCAATTAGGTCGTGGATTTGTCATGGAGCAAATGGTGTAGATTTCCAAAACCTTGCCATTCGTGTTCTTTCACAAGTGGCAAGCTCTTCATCAGCAGAAAGGAATTGGAGCACCTTGTTGATCAGTGGTTGTCATTGATGTCAACCCAAGCAACACTAGGGGATACCCTGATCTTGCATGGGCATTTTAACTTGACAACTTACTCTATTATGAGTCAAGGATCTTCTAGATGGATCATACTCGTCGGGATGTTTCCGTTGATATATGGCATGCCAAGTAATTCTTCACGGTTTGAGGGATATTCATGTTTGAAGTTAGTAACCCCAGTTAGTGGGCTTAAAGCCTATGGGGTTGTGGCATGGCACTCATAATTGGTTGTGGTCATTGAATAGTCAATAATTAATAATAATAATAAAAAAATTGCTCCTAAAATCCCTCCAACGTTCACTTGTCGAGGACCCTCTCAACTCAAGACATTCATATAAATAATGACCCTCATATCCTCCTCTAGTAGGGATTTTGTGGCTTCAAACAGGTCATCGTGGCATTTTTGCTATAACTTTTTTTACTGCAAAGCTTCAAAAGCTAAATTTAAAACCCATTTGAGCCCAAAGCTTGATGAACCTTGTGACTAAATTGTTGATCTTGGTTCGCTATATTTTTGGATATATGATCTAAGGAAGTTAGGGTTTTTGCAAGCTCCCGAATTCCATGTCAAACAGGTGATGTTTCAAAAATCGTCATAACTTTCTCTCTGAGCATTGGATTCAAATTTTTTAAATAGTCACAAAAAGAGGATAGACTGTAGTTTGTTGAGTAGTGTTTTCAGAGCCGAAGCTCACAACAGTGACACATGGCACTTCGTACAAGTTCGTTCTACTGAACTAATCTATAACCAACTCATCGTGGGAGATTGGGCATAACTCTTTCTTGAAGAATCCATTCTTGATCAGACCTATGAGGTTGGAAAAAGGACTCAGAGGGCTACCACAGGACGAAATTTCAGACCCTGGAGATCCGAAATGATACAACAGATTCAATATCGAGCTCCTAGAAGGCAAGAAAAAACATGCATTCGAGGATCACTGCAGTAAGGACCACACATCAACAGTCAAGGGTAAGTCTCCTATAGCAAGGTATGTATGATTAGTGTTTACATTTGAAATATGAGTATCATCTCTGACATATGTTTTTGCAGGACAACGTAAGTATATACAGTGTCTCGATTATATCTCTATGTCTCTATATGTCACAATTAGTTTTTCGAATGTCCTATTCTTGATACTACACATTTTATGCTACATATTCTTGATGCTACACCAAGTTTTCTAAATCTATATGATGTTGTAAGTTCATGTTACTTGTCTTGTCATAGTTGATAGAATGGTCTTTGTTGTTGTAATTAGAACTTGGTCCATCACAAGTCTAGGGTCTGTCATCAGTTTTTATTATATATATCTTTAGGTCAGCTTTGGATATAGTCTTGCATAGAGTCCAGACATATATCACGAGTGGGAGTCTTTGTGTACTGATGCAACAAGTCAACAACAAAAGTGACAAGCACACTTTAGGTACACATTGTAATTTGTATTTATATTTATTCATTATCATGCACTTACATGTACATGTGTTTTGCAGGCATAGGTAAGTTGAAGGGTATTTTGTTTTGTTTTGGGATTGGTTTCGCCAGGAAAATTTTGCATGCAAGTACAAGAAAATTCAAGTACAACTTTAAGCAAGAATTCAAGAGCAGAAGTATCAAATCAAAGGAAGCATTGTAGTGGGACATCCTTTGAAGACATGATAGCCATCTGTATATTGTGAAGAAGTGTCTAGGCCAAGAGTCATCATTGTAAAGTTGTAAAAGAGTCATTTGTAAAAGTGTCATCATTGGAAGAGTCATTATTGTAAAATAGTCAATCTGCCTAGAGTCGAAAAAGCATTATTGGGACGTATAGGAGTCTCTATTGGGATGATGTCATAGTTGGGTTGCAGGTCAGAGTGTGATTGGGTGTTCGGTCAAAATCATTGCAAATCATATTGTATCGTGGATCGTTGTCCCTGGTATGGCAATCCACACTCTTGTCTCATTTCAGTCATTATACAGTGGCAGGGAGGTGCTAGGCTAGTGCATGAAGTCGCCTACAGGTTGGAGCCTATGAACACTTCAAGGTGGTAGGTTGGTCTAGGATGTTGGGGCATCCATTCAGTTTACTACTAAAGAAACCAGGGCGTTAGGGCATCCTTCCAGTAGGAGCTGGAGAAGAATGTTTTTCTAGAATTATAGGAAGTTGTTGCTTTCATTTCAGTTGGGGCTGAAGATTAAAGAATTTATTTGAAAAGCGTTCGATGGTTTTTGACCTGGAGGGGGTTTTCCACCTAAAATTCTTGTGTAAATTGTGTTCTTTTATTTACTGTTATTACTGCATAAATATTAATAATAATTGAAGATTAACTAATGCTCTGAAAATATTTAAAAGTGCTAATTGCTAAGAAATACTAATTCACCCCCCTCTCAGTGTTTCCAACACACCTATGGTTTTATTCATTCTGTGATGCGCAATAGGTTGGGCTCACAGAAGGTAGAGGATCTTTTTTATGTGCACTTCAACCTTCGCCTTGCATCTCTTAGGTGTCCAAAATATAGTAGTGGTCCCTCTAAAGAATGGGATGTGGATCCATTAAGTCCTGATTTGGATCTCTCTCTTGCTACGTTGAATATTGAAGTCCAGCCTGGAAGTGGAATTGGCCCATCATCTTCTTTAGCACCACCATCCACTATTGAGCATGCTTCTACTTCTATTTTTTATGAGGATTATGATGATGAGAATTAGTCTTTTGTCTTTATAGTACTTGCAGCCTCATAATTTTTATTGTACTTGCAACCTCATATATATAATAAAGGTTGATTTTGAGATTTGGATATATAATAAAGGTTGATTTTGGATATTCCAATATTGATATTTTCATTATGTGATCATTCATGAGTAAATGTGATGTAAATTTAATGATACTGTTTAAACTTTAAATGTAATAAATTATAATGTATCATATATGCTTTATGATTGCACATAACATTTCTTAAATGTCCTAAATTCTATTATATATATATATATATATATATATCACGTTTCCCCATTTCCAAAATTTGGGGATGTCATGTTTCGTATCAGTGTCCATAACGGATACTCGTACCCATTTCCTGTTTCGTGCAACTTAGGCCTTAATCAATAAAACAACCTTGAGATAAATCTTGAAAATACAAAGTTTAAAACTTTAAAGCAAATCACAATTTGATCCTTGATATATGGAACCTGAAAAAAGATTCAAATTATAATTATTAGGCCTTAATCGATAAAACAACCTTAAGATAATCTTGAAAATACAAAGTTTAAAACTTTAAAGCAAATCACAATTTGATCCTTGATATATGGAACCTGAAAAAAGATTCCAATTATAATTATGAAGACACAAGTCTAATTGGGATTATGATTATAATAGTATATCAAGCACTTGATTTAGTTGAATTGTAAATCTGATTTTAAGTCGTTCAATGTCAAATTCAAGATTTTCCATGGTAAATCAAAACAACCCCACATAAATAAATATATGCTTGAGATAAACAACTTAGGATAAACCACTATTAGGATTCAAAGAATGAACCATAAAATAATTCCAAAATTGTGATTTAAGAGAAGACTAGAAATGAGATATTTTCTATGTAAAACTAACTAGACATGATATCATTTGCAAATCCAATTTATGTTATGAGAAATTAATTCTAAGTTTTCTTAAATTAATGCGAATAGCCTTAAGTGATGTTGAAAATTGGCAGCTAAGGGATGAATTTCCAGTGTTCCACAGGGACGCGTACCCCAGGGTGGGGGATAATAGTATATCAAGCACTTGATTTAGTTGAATTGTAAATCTGATTTTAAGTCATTCAATGTCAAATTCAAGACTTTCCATAGTAAATCAAAACAACCCCACATAAATAAATATATTCTTGAGATAAACAACTTAGGATAAACCACAATTAGGATTCAAAGAATGAAACATAAAATAATTCCAAAATTGTGATTTAAGACAAGACTAGAAATGAGATATTTTCTATGTAAAACTAACTAGACATGATATCATTTGCAAATCCAATTTATGTTATGAGAAATTAATTCTAAATTTTCTTAAATTAATGAGAATAGCCTTAAGTAATGTTGAAAATTGGCAGCTAAGGGATGAATTTCCAGTGTTCCACGGGGACGCGTCCCCCATGGTGGGGGATGCACCCCGACGCTCCCCCACACTCCAGGGACGGGGAAACTCCTATGGAAACATTTCCCCCACATCCCCTTTTTGGGGAAACTCCTGGGGGGGACGTTTTCCTAGCAATAAAACACGACTCCCTTGCAAGGGGGACGGGGGACGTGGAGGGGACGCAAGGGGGACACTGGGGGGACGTGGAGGGGATGCAAGGGGGACGGGGTGACGTCGAGGGGACGCATATGCATCCCCCCATTTTTTTGTCTAATAATTTTTTAAAACATTAAAAATTAAAAAAAAAAGAATTACAAATTTAAATATATGAAAAAATTAAAAAACAAAAAAAAATGAAACTATATTAAAACTTAAAATTTGTCAAAACTTGAATTTAAAAAAAAAATATATATTATATTAAAATTTAAAACTTAAAAAAATTAAAAACAATAACAAAAAAAAGTATATTAAAACTTAAAACTTAATATTTATTAATATTATTTAGTACTTTTTGAGAAATTTACTAGTATTTCATTGCTCAGTGCTTTCTATGTTTACTTTTAGTTTAGTATTCTATGGCTATTTTCGACTTCAACATAATGTCATTGTCATTGTCATATGATGAATTTACATTTTATCGTTTTTGAAAATTTGATGTGCACTACATAATTTCAATTGTCAAATGATGAATTTATTAATTTAATTTAGATGTACCTTGCATCATGCCAAATGATGAATTTAGATGGAACATTGCATAATGTCAAATGATGGATTCAATTTAGTAATTTACTTTTAGATTTACAATGCAGAAATGCCAAATGATCATTGATAATTCATAAATGATAATAGTCTAATATGTAATGATGATCATATTTAGTCTTTAGATGTACATTTCATAATTATTAAGATTTTCTATTTAGATATTGACATATTTTTGGGATTTTATTTTTATATATTAAATTATTAATAATTATTAATTTTATAATTTTTATGACTTTGACGTCCCCCCGTTTCCCAGAAACTTCCCTAAATTTGGGGTTGCTTATATAAGTCCCCCTTGTGCGTATCCCCGCTCCAGTGTTTCCCCATCCCGGAAACTCAGTGGAACATTGTGAAATTCCCCCATGGAGAAGCCCAGCAACCCTCAAGGAGACCCCTCTTCTACTCGAGAAAAATCAAATTTGCACATGGAAACAAATTATTATTTATGTTGGTCCAAGTCAACATGAAAACGTCAATTCAGTCTAGAGAGAGAAACTGACCCTCCTCAAACCCATATAAATATGCATTCGTTGACCTCACTTGGAGACCATTCATCATCATCAATCACATCACAAGTTTGTACATCTTTGAAAATTGCAGGTTGACTTCACATGTCTGAAGAGGAGAGGGAAGTTTCTATTGACCATAATTGACTTTCCATTTTGGGCTACTTTGACCAACATTTAACTTAAGCTATTTTAACTTGTTTGACCAAATTCTATTTTGTTTGGGAAGCCGCATTGACTAAGTTATTGACCGAAATTTTCTAGGCAAGTTGACTTGAGGCTGATAACAGTTTGACCGGGGTTTGACCACAGATCTGATCTCCCCTTTGACCGAGATTATGTCGCTTTTTTTTACTGGGTTTGACTAAAGATGCTGGGCCAAATTCATTGTTGATCAGATCGAACTTTTCTTAGTTGTTGACCATTGACTTTGGGCAGGGGCATACCACATACCACTAGAAGTGGCTCGACAAGGAGAATCCAATAATGAGGATCTCCGGGACAAATTCAATGATTAGCTTCTTCAAAAGCCTTCGACAAATGTGGGGTATGTTCTTAGTCCAAGGAACCCAAACCCTAGAACTAGTGTTTCGAGCCAGCCTCTAGTGCAGCTTCCAACTTGATGCAATTCAAACAAATATAAGAGATTTCAATAATCATTTGACATCAATGGCAGATGGTTTAGTCAAAGTTAAATGCCAAGGTTGACATCAGTGACAACACCATTCAACAATCTCCCCCTTTATCATTGATGACAACATATGTACTCCTTTTGCGAGTACAACTCCCCTGACTTCATACCTCGATCTTCTTCTCCTAATTTTTCTCGCCCTATGACATCAATGGAAAAGGGTGACTCCCCCTAACAATATGCATGCTCCCTGTGGACCTGTAACCTTCCTTTGCTTCCTTTGTCTTGCCAAACTGAAAGAGATCAATGTGGACCTATAATCTACCTATGCTCCCCCTGACAAAGTACCTTCCTCAATCTTCCTGCACGATACTTGTGTACTTCGAAATGCCTTTCTCAATACTTGTTGTTGCAACCTGTCTCCCCCTGTCATGCTATGCTTCATACGGATTGCCTCTACTAAATTTTTGCCTTTCACAACTTGCCATGACCTTCTGCAATGTTGCACTTCTACCTTGGTATTCTTCAAGCTCTCAATGTTGACAACCCCTTGACTTCTTCTAATGATTTGCAAATTTTTAAAGAGATGATGATCACTTTGGACTTGTATTCCTCTAACTGTTCTTCTCCCCTCTCATGAACTTGACACATCGGATTAGAATCTTCAAGCTGCTATTCTATCCATAATGTTGCATCTCTGTCAACTGTCAACCTACCAATAGATAGGTCTTCAAAATATGCAATTGTAGCTGCATAAACTCCCCCTCTCCAAAATTTTGGCAGTCAACAAGATAAATCTTTCAAAATAATGTATCACCCAGCTCTTCAACTGGATCATCCTAAACCATGTCATTGTCCAATGTACCTGTTGATTCATCATGACCTTTTGCCTTTATGAAACTTGAAAGCATGACTGCTGATATTTTCTTATCTACTTGATCTTCTTGTACTTGTTTTCTTCTCCAGACCTTCTTGTACCTGATGTTAAGTTTGTCATTAATGGTAGATTCCATATTGTACCTACAATGGTGAGCTATGTGCCCATAATTATGGCATTTGTAGCATTCAATGTTGGGCCTAAATGTTTGAGCATATGACATATACTTTCTGTTGGCAAAATTGTTTTGAAAAGTGAAATTTGTATCTATTGCAGCAACTGGAAATTATTATTCTAACTAAAAATTCAATTATGCAGTTTATTTGCTACGACAAACAACGACTGCAATTTTCACCATAAAAATACTACGGAAAATAAAATACTGAAAACTGAGAAATCCTAGCACACAGAAGAATTTTGACAATTATTTTTGGACAATTGTGCTCGGAAAAACCTAATGTGGGAAAACTAGTGCAGCAGATGAGTGTTTTATTATTATTCTTCAACAACAATTCTGAGTACAATAATTTAGATGCCCAACTGGCAATCTAATCTGAGAAAATACTGGCAAAATTATTGTGAGAATTTTCTCTCACCCCATAGCTAATTTTTGCCTACGAAATTACCACCCTAGCCTCTGCCCTGAGCCTCCAACGTAATCCTTTGAGCAGAGCTTACGCTGACCCTATGAGAATTTCGGCCTTCCTTCCTTTGCCTCTTTCGGGGTCTAGAAACCTTCCTCCTGAAATGTTGCTACCCTCCTCTTCCACCTACTACTCATCCTCTGCTTCTATCTTCTCTGTTGAGCTACTGCTACTAAGAAAATCGAACTGCCTGGGCAACTGAGTATCTGCATTGGTGTGTTCTCCATCACCACATCAACCTCCTCTTATAATCCTCTGTTGGAGAACCAACGACCAAGATTAAAACTTAATCAATGGCTACGATCATCTCTAGATCGATCCGTGTGAGTTTCTAGATGATTCACACCTTATCTAAATTAATACTGATTAATTAACCATATTCCCTAAGTTTAGACTTAGGAAATATTTAAAAATAGGTTAATAATCTAATTGAAACACTTCTAGGCGAAATTTCCAAAAACGATTTTTGGGTTTTGGAAATCTCGTGTATTCTAGCCTCTCCACCAAATTTCATGGCTAGAATAAAACATCCGATGCTACAAAAACTAACACTCCCTCTTAGCGAGGAATGTGTTCTAGTGTTGCACATCTTGCCACAACACCCTGTCTCTACATCATCTCCTGTCATGTTGTTGATGTCTGGCTGCTGCTGCCCACCAACCACTGCGCAACTCTGATATACGTTGCATCTGTGTTGCTGCTGACCCTGTTGTACTGCTACCAACACTGCAACTCCCTCTCATCTATTGTTGCTGCAACTGAGAATCATCCAAGGTAATCTACCTCTGCTACTGAAATGGGTTCTCCACCATACCCATTTCTTCTCTAAAATAGACAAACTTAGCTCTTCCTTTATGATTTTATGAGTATATCTGCAACCTGCACTTCTTTGGGAACATACAGTAGCTAGACTGCTCCATGTTGTACACAATCTCTGATGAAATGACATCAAATATCTATGTGTTTCGACATGTCATGAAACACTGGATTCTCAAAGAGCTTTATGCAACTCTAATTATCACAGTAGACACTGATCGCTTCCATCCTCTGCATGAACAAGTTCACTAGCAGCTTCCGAAGCCATATAGTTTCGCACATAGTTGTGTTTGCTGCCATATGCTTCTGCAGAGATCAGTGCTAATAACTTCTACTTCCTGCTACACCAAGAAACCATTCCTGATCCAACATTGAAGCAGTACCCAGAGGTACTTTTCCTGTCCACTGAACTGCCTACCCAATCTACATTTGTGAATCCACATAATCTGACATCATCTCCTCAGGTATATCTCAACCCATACTCAATTGTGACACGCACATACCTTAGAATGTGCCTCGTTGTTGCCCAATGTCCCCTCTTCAGTTCTACCATGAACTGACTAAGGGTATTGACTGCGAAGCAAATGTCAAGCCTCGTATTGACTAGATATATGAGAGATCCAATAACTTGTCTATACAAGGTGGCGTCGACATCCTTGTCATATAATGCATCTATCTTCTTCTAGTTGTTGATCATGGGTATAGACATGGTATGCAATCCGGCATTCTGAACCTCTTTAAAATATTTGTAGCGTATCTTCCTTGTCCAAGGAAGATCTCCCCATCCTTCTACTATACTTCCAATCCTAGGAAACAGTGCATCAATCCCAAATCCTTCATGTCGAACTCTGCTGTCAAGTTCCTCTTGTAGTCCTCTATGAGCCCTGATGATCCTATCAAAAAGAGATCATCTACAAACAAAATTAGAATGAATTGCTCACCCTCTACCATCAAATAGTAAAGTTTCAGATGTGAATCACTCTTGACGAATCCCATCTATTGCAAGTAGTTGTCAATCCTTCCATACCATGCGTGGGAGCCTGCTTGATTCCGTGTAGAGATTTCTTCAGTCTGCACACATCAGTGTGCCTCTCATGAGCCTCGAAGCCCTCTGGTTGTTGTTCTATGTACACTTCTTCCTCTATCACCCTGTTCCAGAAGGTTGCCTTGACATCCATCTGGTGAATCTACCATCCCATTTGAGCTACTAGGGATAAAATTGATCAGATAGAAGTGTATCTGGAAACTAGGGCAAAGGTCTCCTCATAATCTATCCCTTCTTCTGTGCATACCCCCTTTCCACGAACCTAGCCTTGTATTTCTCCACACTGTCATCTACATAATATTTGATCCTGTAGATCCATCTAGAACCTACAACTAATCTGTCCTTTGGCCTTGGCACTACCTCCCAAACATCATTCGTCATGATAGAGCTATACTCTTCTACCATGGCATCTACCCATACCTGATGTTGTGCAGCCTCCTGAAAGCTGGAAGGTTCTGCAACCTGAGCTACCAATGCTTGGTACCTGTCAGGCTGTTTGCGTTGTCTTTTGTTCGTCCTAGGAGTTCCAATAAACTCCTCTGCATCTCTCAATGTCTGACGAACCTCTTTGCTGGCTCGACCACTAGTCGTGGGAGGTTCAACCAGCTCCTCCTCATCCTGCCTCTGTTGCTCCATCTGCTGAGAACTCCCCGGATTTCTTGCACCTGAGGAAATACTGGTACTAGTCATAGTACTCGATCCTTGTGACTGTCCTCCTACCTGTCCCACTAGCTGCCCCAGTTGCTTGACCAAAGGAGCTTTTGCTGACTAATTGGGATCACTTGCAGGCATCTCACGAGATCTCCTCAAAGCTCGGTCCTCCATGAACTTCATGTCTAGCCTTACTACAGTCTTCCTGTTGCTAGGAATGTAGATTTTGTATGCCTTTGAGGTTTCACTGTACCCAACAAAGAACCCCTTCTCTGCAGTCTGATCCAATTTGGTACATTTATCATCTGGAACGTGGCAATAAGCGACACTACCAAAATTTCTGAAGTGGCTAACTTCTGGCTTCTTCCCTGTGAAGATTCCTTCTGGTGTTTTCTTCCCCAATGCTCTATGAGGAGTCATGTTCTGAATATATACTGTCGTGTTACATGCCTCTGCCCAAAGAAATCTAACTACATCTTAGTCATATAACATAGCCTTTGCAGCTCCAACAATGGTTTTTTTTTCTGCTTTGCTACACCATTCAGCTGTGGATTATATGGAGTTGTCCATTCTCTATTGATGCCTTCCTTCACATAGAAATCTGTGAAGTCTTTATCAATATATTCTCCACGATTATCTGAGCGAAGCACCTTGATCTTCTTCCCTATCACATTCTCCATGAGAGCTTTAAACTCTCTGAAATGATCGAAGACCTCATCTTTAGTCTTTAAGAAGTTTCCTGGAATGGTCATCAACAAAGGAAAAGAAATATTGAGCACCACTAAGAGCTCTAATGGACATCGGGCCACAAATATCTGAATGTATGAGTCCTAACTCGCCATCAGCTCTGTTGTCACTTCTTGGAAATGATGCCTTAGCATACTTCCCAAGTATGCATCCTCTACACACATCATCATGTTTCGTGCCAAGTTCTGGAACCCCTGTTACTACTTCTCTAAGCATCTTGAGTGCTCCATGGTGTAAATGTCACATTCTCCTATGCCATAACTCATTCAGCTCCTTCCCACTACTATCACTACCTATTAGTGCCATTGCACAATCAATCTATAACAGGTGCAATTCGTTACTTCGAACCCTAATCTATCTTACCTTTTTCCAGCTTGGGTGTTTAACATACACCTTCTTCCCTACGAAGTGAATATCATACCCTTTATCCTGTTACTGGATACTGAAATCAGGTTCCTACCCAATCCTGGCACATGAAATACATCTGTAGCGCTAGTGCTTGACTCCCTCTAAAAATCTATGGTACCTCTTCCTACTGGAGTACATTTCTTTCTCTTTCCCATGGTAATCTAGAAGTCCATCTACTCCTCCTTGTAGCTAGAGAAATATTCTCTAACCCCTTTCATGTGACCTGATGCTCCACTGTCTATATACCAAACACCCTATGAAGTTGATCCTGATAAGCAAGCAAATTCGTCCTCCAATCTGGAAGACAAATCTGAAGTCTCCTGAATGTTACTTCTGTCCATGGTTATGCTGAAGAATTTATAGTGTGTTATTCCTCTTTTCCACCCCGAAGCTAGTTCTACTCTAGCGAACTATTGTAAAAACCCTCTGCGTCCAGTTGAAGATCTACCCAAAAATATATATATATATTCCTCTTTTCCACCCCGAAGCTAGTTCTACTCTAGCGAACTATTGTAAAAACCCTCTGCGTCCAGTTGAAGATCTACCCAAAAATATATATATATATATATATATATATATATATATATATATATATATATATATCTGAGTTGCTCCCTTTCCTTGTGGAAGGATCGAATTTTTCTCCCCTCTCAAAAAAATCGAACTTTCCTCAAGCAACTCGGCCCCCTGCAAAAATTTTGCGCTACCCTTGGGAATTTCGGCCTGCTACCCTTCCTAAGCAGCGAAATTCTTTTCCTTCCTTTTTCTGATCTCTCCGATTGATCAACTATGCTCTGATACCATGTGAAACTTTTATCTATTGCAGAAACTGGAAATTACTCTTCTAACTGAAAATTTAATTATGCAGTTTATTTGTTACGACAAACAACGAATAGAATCACAACTGCAATTTTCACCATAACAATACCGCGGAAAATAATATACTAAAAACTAAGAAATTCTAGCACAAACAAGAATTTTAACACAGTTATTTTTTGACAATTGTCACGAAAAAACGCAATGCAGGAAAACCAATGCAGCAGATGAGGGTTTTATTATTATTCTTCAACAGCAATTCTGAGTACAATAATTTAGATGCCCAACTGGCAATCTAATATGAGGAAAATACTAGCAAAATTATTGTGAGAATTTTCTCTCACCCCATAGCTAATTTCTGCCTCCAAAATTACCTCCCTAGCCTTTGCACTGAGCCTCTTGCATCACCCTCTACGCAGAGCTTACGTTGACCCTATGAGAATTTCGACCTTCCTTCCTTTGCCTCTTCCAGGGACTAGAAACCTTCCTCCTAGAATGTTGCTACCCTCCTCTTCTACCTGCTACTCACCCTTTGGCTCTATCTTCTCTGTTGAGCTACTGCTACTAGGAAAATTGAACTGCCTGGACCACTGACTATCTGCACTGGTGTGTTCTCCATCACCACATCGGCCTCCTCTTATAATCCTCTGTTGGAGCACCAACAACCAAGATTAAAACTTAATCAATGGCTAAGATCATCTTTGGATCGATCCGTGTGAGTTTCTAGATGATTCTCACATTATCTCAATTAATATTGACTAATTAACCATATTCCCTAAAGTTTAAACTAAGGAAATATTTAAAAATAGGTTAATAATCTAAATGAGACACTTCTAGGTGGAATTTATAGAAATGATTTTTAGGTTTTGGATATCTCATGTATTTTAGCCTCTCCACTAAATTTCGTGCCTAAAGCACATCCAATGGTACAAAAACTAACATGAAATTTGTCTTGCGATCCAGCAAACCTGCTTCTAGGGTTTTGATAATGCTCTTTGATAATTGTACCTATCATAATCTTTACAATTCCTAGCCACATGTCCAAAGTTAGTACATGAAAAACAATAACCATTAAACAAATTAGCGTATCTAGATGAGTTATCTTGTCTGGATGGTCTTTTGTATACATTCTTCTTCAAAGGCAGTGGTGCAGTACTTTCCTGACTTTTGTCCTTGATTGCTTCAGCGTTATTCTTTGGAGCCGCAATATTTTTAATCTTCTTTAGTCTTTCACCTTGACTAGTATTTTCATCAATCTGACATTGAGAAGTCTTGGAGCTCGTGCCTTCATCACACAAAGCTTTACCTACTTCTTCTACCTTCATCTTCAACTGAGCCAATTCTTGATCTTTCCTGGCAATAACTTGTGAGTGTTCCTTTTCCCATTCCTCAAACTTGTTGATTTCCATGAGAGCTACATCAAGTTCTTCTTGCTTTTGAGACAAGTCTTCTTGAAACCGGCTCTTCAAGATTTGTCTTCTTCTTTTTGTTTCTTCTATTTGTAGCTTTAGAAGAGTGACTTTTTCTGCTTCTCTGTTGAGAACTTGCATCTATTCCTTTTGCCTTCCATTTTCCTTCCTAACCCTGTCTATTTCTGCAACAGTTGTATCTAGTTCCTTTTTCTTTTGATCAACTTCAGATACATACCTTTTGTTGGCTTATCGGGTCTTTTTCTTTCCTTTCTGCTACCTGCACTTGGAGTTTCATTAGAGCAACTTCTTCTTTTAGTGTATAATTTTCCTCCTCTGTGCACTTCCATTCTTTGTTACTTTCTTCAAGTTTTCTTCTAATTGATTCTTCAACCTCTCTGGCTTCTTCCAGCTACACTTTAAGGCTAACGATGAACTCCTTTGATTCTTCATTCTTATTTAGGCTTCTGGCATGTTCTTTTGCTATCTTCAATTCAGCTTCCAGAAGTTTGACATTTTCCTTTTCAACCTCAAGCTATTTTATAGCTCTGATAATTTGTAATATTCCTACTTAGGAAATATAGTGATAAACAAAGCAAATAACAACATGCACACACAGAATTCAGGGACATCGATAAAGACCCAGAACTCCATCAAAATAAACTCCCAGCAAAGCCATTTTATTAAATAAACTATAGTACAATGGTGGTTTGGTTTGAGTTCACCTGGGCTGTTGAAGAATCTAGGGCAATTAGGCGTAGAGTGATTCTTCGTGACAAGATAACAATTTGTGAAGTCTTTTTACAATTTGTCTTTGTTAGCTTAATCTTCTTCTTTGCTTATTAATGCATCTGTGTTTGCTTCATCAAACTGTTATCAAAACATAAAACAAAAACACAAGATGTTGGCTCTCTGCCAGGGCCAAAACCTCTCTTCTCTTGAGAGGAAAACCCTTCGGTAGGTTTTCTCTTATTGAAACTTCTTTCTTGATCAATGCCAAACCCTAGACCCTTGACTAGAAGATCCTCCAAGCACAAGTCAAGTCCTTCCTTTTCTCTGCACTATATTTTCTCAATACTTTGTTCACCTCCTACCAGCACTTCGTTTCCCGGCACTTCGTTCTTCCTTTCACTATTAGTAGATCTTCTAGAAGAGATACTTTTACTTAGTGATATCCTTCACCTAAGGATACTCATTCCTTCTCTTGATCATCCAAGTTCCTTCTTGATGTATGGTGGTAGGCTTAGTGTGACAGCACAGCAACCCTACTTCTCGCACGTGAGAAAGGTACCCTAGAGAATTAGGGTCATTTTACCGTCGATAGAAAGAAAGTCTTCTCCGCTTGCCTTGACAGGCCTTGTAGGCCAAATTTCTAACCCAAACAATGATGAACATGTGACTGTGACCTTACTGTTGATATAACAACAGACTGTCCTATCTTTTCTCCAAGTGTAATTGTATTAACCCTAGAAAACAATCATTTCCACTTCAGCTTTTCTCCTCCTTCCTTCACTGCCCTAGAAGACCTCTTCTTCGTCCTTTGTTACCCTTTTTCTAGCCTCTTCTCTTCGCAGATTTCAGAGTTGCTTGGTGGATGTTGTAATGGAGTGGACAACCTCTATTTATAGAGGATTGTCCCTCCTTTTAGGCCCACATGTAGATTGTTTGCAGCCCAACTTGTTAGGCTTACTTTGGATGGTTTCTTTGGTGGTATCACATGCTTGAAGGAGACTCTTTGATGGTGCCTTTGCATAGGAAGGGACTTGACTTTGCTTGGAGGTTACTTCTTTGACTCTTATACAATTTAACATACCCTTAAGGTCTTTAACATAATTCTTCTGACCTTTTGATTACCTATAGCACTTTAACATGTGCCAGACCTACTTCAATGAGCAAGAAACTCATTGACACATATTATCAAATAATATTTCTTTTCTTGAATAAATACATATATCAAAAGTACATTTATGAAGACCGAAACTAGTTTCATTTCCTTAAATACTCCCTCTTAACTAGGGAGGTATTCATACAACATTACAAGGTGTTTGGCTATGTTTCAATCTTGAAGAATTCACATAGGCAAAACTAGATTTGCAATCCATCTATTATAGCATCATAATAACCAACATTGTTTCCACAACAAGGCCTTGACTAAGAGCTCTATCTCACAATAGATCAAAGCACAATGTTGGCGAGACCAATGACTTATAGACACCTTCATCATTATCTCTCAAGGTACATACCCACCTGCTGTTGGTGCCCTCCTCTTCCTCCACCCTGCAACTCTCCCTCTGAAATCGATCTCCTCTAATTGAGAATTGATTTTCCTTGAGATACAGAGTATCTGTCGATGTGTCTCCAAATGATCCTCAAGTCTTCTCTTATACTTTTCCTATTGACCAATCAACGGCTAAGATTAAGTCCCTAGTCAACGGCTAAAATTGAAACAGACTTGATCCTCGTCTCTTAGAAGCTTCGCACCCTTATCTTTATTAATACCCATTAATATTTTTACTTTCCTAAGTTTAGACTTAGGAACCCATTAAAAATATTAATTATTTTAATAACTACTCATCCAGGTGGAATTTCTCAAAACGATTTCTGGGTCTTGGATATTTCATGTGCCTTAGCCTCTCCTCCAAATTTCAAGGATAAAGCACATCCGATGCTACCAAAAATCAACAATGAGGAGGCCTTATAGTCCTTGTTTAGTCGTCCAAAACAAAGATACTTGTCACTGTAATTTCTTGTTGTAATGACTGCAGGGAGCCTCTCTTATACTTGCATGTGTGGTTGTTGATGCCCTAGAAAAAGTCTCTTTATCTTCGTTGTTCTTCATCGCTTGTTGCCCTTGTAAACCCTTTACCGTGGCTTTCTTCGTCCATTTTAGTCTTCTTTCTTGTTTGTGGATTTCAGAGCACAAGTGATATCAAATGAGGAGTGGATGACCTCTATAAATAGAGTTTTGACCCTCCTCTTAAGGCCGACTTGACTATCCATTAGGCCGACTTGACAAATTCATCTTTTATTCATTATTTTCGCTGCTTGGAGACTTCGTTGATGCTAGGAGAGAATTTGACTTGGTTTGGAGGTGTTCCCATGACCTTGTATGTTGACATAGGTGATGTAGCATGCCCTCGAAGGGTCTCATCATAATTACATTTTGACTTTAACTCTCTAGAAGCACTTCAAAATGTGCTTGAACTATTTTCAATGAGCAAGAAACTCATTGACAAATAATATCAAAATAATTTCTCTTTTCTTGAATAAGTACAAATATCAAAATTACATTTATGAAGACCTAGCCTAGTTACATTTCCATCAACACTTTGATCATCTTAGCTTAATTTGGTTGTCCTTGGTGTGGCCCTTCTTGCTTCATCTTAGCTTGCCTGCATATCTTCCTTTACTTGAATCCCATGAATGAGATTCCCAATGAGACATCTGCTTTGGTTCATGAATCCTCTTTTGAAGATTCCATCATAGGATCTTAGAGACCCTTGCCTTGCAAATGTTTCATTTCTTTTGATGATGGAGGTCTTCTAAGATACTTAATCATGATCAATTTTCTTTCATTGTGAATGAGGTCCTATACTAGGTATGCTCCTTCTACACGAATATCTTGAGCTATATCTACCATGCTCCTATATTCTAGAAGATAATTCTAAGCATGCATTTTATTCTCATTATAAATGCTACTTCTTCATGAGTATCTAGAATTCTATGTACTTCATGCTTCTAGATTCTAGAAGATGTTTCTAGTCATGCAATTTTATTTTATTCCTACATGCTACTATCCTACTCAAAACCTTGAAAGAAGACTTGAAGTAAAGAATTTGACTTAGTCATAGTAGAGATCTGGAGGATCTTCCTTCTTTTGCTTCTTTTCTTCTTCTTTCACCTCTTGAGTCATGTGAGCTTCTTCCCTCTTTCTTTTGTTGTTGTTGTCCTTCTTAAGCTTAGGACAATTCCTTTTGTAGTGTCCATATTCTTGGCATCCATAGCATTGGATTTTGGACATGTCTTTGTTGTTTGTTCTTCGAGGACCAAATATGCCAAATTTTCCCTTTCTCTTGGCCATGGTAGCAAATGCTCTCTCCTTTGATCCCACATCTTCCTTTGCCTTAAGTCTGGTTTCCTCTGTCTTGCATAGAGACCACATTTCACTAAGTGTGGTTGCTTCCTTCTTGGCATATATGCTTGATGTGAAGTTGCCCCAATCCTCAGGTAGAGCATTGAGTACTACAGTTGTCATTTCTCTGTCAAACATGACTTCCCCAAGCTCTTGAAGTTGATCCCTCATCTCAGAGATCTTCATGAAGTAGGGAGCTATTCCTTCCTTGGATATCTTCATCTTGTACAATTCATTTCTTAGAGATATCACTTCTCCGGCTGTGGATACCGAGAATAGCTCTACTAGCTTATCATAAATTTCTTTTGATGTTTCAAATTTGGAGACATAAGGAATGAGAGAGTCCTTGATAGATTCTATTAGAATCTTTTGAGCTCTTGTATCATCCTTATGTACCTGGCTAAGGCTTGGGTTTGTTCCTTAGCAGGGATAGTGATATTCCCTTTGACATGTTCTAGAAGTTCATTCTCTTTGAGAAGTAAATCAATCCTCTTCTTCCATGCAAGAAAGTTATTGGTACCTACCAATTTGTTGCTTTCCTTGCAAAAAGACATTGATGTATATTCAGAAGGGGACATATACTTACTTGATAGATTTTGAGATGTAGTGGATTTGCTTTCTCCTTGAAGACTTGATGGCTTGCCTTCCTAGGATCTTGATGTTCTTCAAGTTGCCTTCTCCAAGTGGACTTGCTTGATGATGAGATTTGCTTGGTAACTTGTAGATGATGTAGGTCCCTCTTTGATCTGCTCTTCTTTGTAGGTGCCTTTGTGTAAGGCTCTTCTTCTTGCTATGTAGTCTTCCTTGATGAATGATAGATGGTAGGCCTTCTTTTCCTTGAGTAGATTTGGCTTGATGCTTCAACCTTGTAGATGCCTTTCCTTGATGAGTGTTCTTGAGTTTCCCTTTCCTTGATGTGTCACCTTAGCTCTGATACCATGTTGAAGAATCTAGGGCAATTAGGTGTAGAGTGATTCTTCATGTTCCTTCTCATTCCTTCTCTTGATCATTCAAGTTCCTTTTCGATGTATGTTGGTAAGCTTAGTGTGACAGCATAGCAACCCTAATTCTTGCACGTGAGAGAGGTACCCTAGAGAATTAGGGTCCTTTTACCTTCAATAGAAAGAGAGTCTTCTTCGCTTGCCTTGAGAGGCCTTGTAGGCCTAATTTCTAACCCAAACAATGATGAACATGTGATTGTGACCTTACTGCTGATATAACTGCAAACTATCCTATCTTTTCTCGCATGTGTGACTGTATTAACCCTAGAAAACAGTCATTTCCACTTCGGTTTTTCTCCTCCTTCCTTTGCTTGCCTAGAAGACCTCTTCTTCATTCTTTGTTACCCCTTTTCTAGCCTATTCCTTTCACAGATTTCAAAGCTGCTTGGTGGACGTTGTAATGGAGTGGACGGCCTCTATTTATAGAGGATTGTCACTCCTTTTAGGCTGACTAGAAGGCCAACAAGTAGATTGTTTGCATCCAACTTGTTATGCTTATTTCGGATGGATTCTTTGGTGGTGTCACATGCTTGAAGGAGACTCTTTGATGGTGCCTTTGCATAGGAGGGGACTTGACTTTGCTTGGAGGTTACTTCTTATACAATGTAACATACCCTTAAGGTCTTTAACATAATTCTTTTGACCTTTTGATTTACCTATAGCACTTTAACATGTGCTAGACCTACTTCAATGAGCAAGAAACTCATTGACATATTATAAAATAATATTTCTTTTCTTAAATAAATACAACTATCAAAAGTACATTTATGAAGACCGAACCTAGTTACATTTCCTTCAACATGGGCTTGCAAAAAAGGCAAGCTAGACAAGCCCCAAGTGGAAAAGTGCAATGCCCAGATGCTGGAAAATGTATCCTCCACTATGCCCTGTGTTGCCCTAGAGAAACTGCACTATAGGTTGCAAAGTTTTGTTGTTTGGCCCCCTTCCAATGCTTAGAAAATTTTGGGAAATTAACCCCGAGCTCCTCTCAAATAACCCACCAAAACCCAGAAAGGGTTTAGTCTAGTTTTGACCCCCGAAATTGACCCCCAATTACCACGACCTCCAAACTGGCTAGAAATTACGGCCCTCCTGGAAAAACTTTGCTTCAAACCTCCAAAATGATGCCAAAAGGCTGGGCTTCACTCCTCCGGATGACTCCCTAAATCCCTCAACTCAAATCAACTCCCACGTGTGCCCAGGAAGTTCTCACTGCGCAGGCCCACACAGTCACCAAAATGGCACGTTGTAGCAGCAACGGCTCTCCCCCAAAATAGTGGTTGTCCTTCCCCAAAACCTCCAACAATAGATGATGAAATGCTTCCTCTGGAATCCTCCACGAATTGGCTGCTCTTGCTGACCTCCCCAACTGCAATTCGGCACGTTGTAGTAGCAACGGATCTCCCCCAAAATAGTAGTTGTCCTTCCCCAAAACCTCCAACAATAGATGATGAAATGCTTCCTCTGGAATCCTCCACGAATTGGCTGCTCTTGCTGACCTCCCCAAGTGCAATTCGTACTCCCTACTATGCCCAGAAAGCAGCAATGAGGCCCCACGAAATCCCTGTGACAATGTTGAACCAGCTCACAATAGATAAGACTTCCCTCCTTGGGCTGGCACTCGAAGTCCACCGAAGCAAGGGGTGAGAAACTCGCTTGAGAATCTCAGGTGCAAACTCGGCTAAACAGCTCAAGCGTGCTAGATGCAAGTAATTGTCAAAATGTCAAAAGCCCCAAACTGAAGTGAGCCCCTTCTATTTAACCTTGGTTGCCTCCTGCTCATGTGGGTCCCATCATCAAACTCCCTTCCTTCCCAAGTAGCTCGAATTGCCCAAGTGGAGCGTATTTCCTTCTTGGTGGCCCCCACATTCCACTAAGAGTTTGATTTTTCCTTTTTCCATAGTGTGAGTGCCTCCATCAATTAAAAATTGGAAGTGGGGTCCTCCAACCCACTTCTCCTAAGTTAGAACCCAAAATTGTCAAAATTGTACAAAAATTATATTCTCACTTAGCAATAATTGCTAAGTGGGAATATCACATAATTTCATTTTGAAATTTGATCTCGTTCATCTCTTCATCTTCTTCTTTGGGAGCTTCCTTCCTGCGCTCAGCGTTAATAGAATCTAAAATTATTTCAATAGCTAGAATTTCCTTTGAACTCTTGGCGGTTTGCTTCTTTGATTTTCCCATCTCTGTACTCTAAGATCTCCCTTCTAACTGTTAAGATGCTACTGAAGGAACTTGCTCCGATACCAATTGTTGGAAATACTGATAGGAGAGTGAATCAGTGTTTCTTAGCATTTAGTAACTTATTAATATTTTCAAAGCATTAGTTAATCTTCAACAATATTTATTATCTTCAGCATCTGATAATCATAAACATTCATCAACTTTAAACGACAACATTCAACATTGCAGAAGAATAGAGGCAGTAAACACAAAGAATTTTAAGTGGAAACCCTTTTGGGAGAAAAACCACCGAACGCTTTTTAATATTTGTCTTCAGAATAATTACATCAAGTTTTCAACTCCAACTGAAGGAGGCTCCAACCTGTAGGACTCTCCTACACCCTGTTTGTCAGTTGTAGCCGGAAGGACACTCTAACGCCCTAGCAGTCAAGCTCCAACCTAACGGATGCTCCAACACCCTGTTTACCAGCTGCTACTGGACGGACGCTCCAACGCCCTATGCTTTATCAGCTCCCACTAAAAGGATGCACCAATGCCTTATGAAGGCCTCGACCTGCCCTAGCACCACCCTGCCGCACCGAAGAGCTGGTGGAGCACGTTTCACAATTTTCAGACTGGATCCTCATGTGCTATGAATCAATATAAAGAAATTGTAATGAAGGTTTTGCTGCTCTACTTAGAATGTATATCACTGTCAAATCCTGGCAGTAGTGACCTCACTGCTCAATTCTGCTCAACCTGACCACTGCACAATCCTACCTCAAACACAATTCTGTCTCTGCTCAATCACAATGCTAAATCAAGCCATTGCATATAAACCCTAGCTACCAATTAGCTCTGTAATTAGTATCTCTTTAGATATTTTCCCTATCCTTCTTGGAGGACGAATTTTTGGAGCATGGAATGACTTTTGATGTTTGGATAATTTTCATATGTCTTGGAGCTTCTTGATGGCAAGTTTTTAGATAGCTGGATATATTCTTATACGTGTAAGTACGTTTTAATGTTATTCTTTCTTTCTAATTTTGTCACATACATTGTTGCTGGAATTTCGCTATACTAGGGCTTATTTGTTGCATCTCCTATGTGAAGTTGTTGAAATTTTGTTTTTGGATAGTGAATGCTTCATATATGGGCCATGTATAATGAATGAATGTTCCTAGGGATGTTTCATTACTGAAATTCATCTTGACAAGCCATTTACCTTGCAAAACAAAGTATAAAGTCTTTGAAGTTGCTTTTGCTGCCAACCGCGGTTGTCTTTGAGGCCTCCTTGACCAAGAAAATTCAAAGGTCCATAGTCATAATTCTACTTGACTCCAATCTACCCAAAGGATTAGGCACTAGTCCACCCAAAGGTGATCAATCACCTTAAACCTATTTTCCTTCTCCCCTATCCTCTTCTCTAGGTCTAGTCCTCTAGGTCAACTAGGGCATCAATTATCTCACAATCTATCCATCCAATACTTCGATTTTTGGTCCACAACTGAGTTGGTGTGACCTCAAGAAGCCCTCCAAATTTCATCAGATTTCGACGGTGGGATCTTGAGATATCACAAGCCCTAGCTCAAAGACCAATTATTTCCCTTGGTTTCCCTTTGGCTAGAAACCTCACCAGGATCCTTGCATTGCCTTTCATTGAAAATTCATCTTTAATCCCTTTCCCCTCCCTAATTAGGTAAAGCATATCATTGGTTGCTAAACCCTACCCCGGGGGTCCACTTGGTCTCGTGTGGTCCCATACACTATTAAGGGTAATTCTTTAAGGATCACTAGGAGTGCAAACTTTCACAAGAATTTCAAGGTCTAGGAACCCCCATTATAAGATACATACCTTAAAACTAAACCTTGAAGTTCCTCTTAAGCCCTTCCTTCAGAGCT
This sequence comes from Pinus tabuliformis, assembly GCA_031772625.1. Lineage (NCBI taxonomy): Eukaryota > Viridiplantae > Streptophyta > Pinopsida > Pinales > Pinaceae > Pinus > Pinus tabuliformis. Next base: position 870,160,678 of record CM062816.1, read on the forward strand.
TTAAACCTTGCCTCCAAAGCAATCAAGCCACATATTTGAGCCTTTCTTGTGAATAGGTTTCCAAGATCACCCCTCGCCCTATCATTGGTCCATCCATTTAGTGATCCTCATCATAACGGGTCTCCTCCCATCGGTGAAGTCCATAAAGAGCAGGGAGCCTTAACCAAGTTGACAATGGGTTATTCTTCCATTTGTTTCTGTTAGCCTAGTAGAAGCCCTTCAAGGATCCCCTTTTGGCATCCCTGCTAGTTTGAGTGGTAACAATTCCTACAGCTAGTCTTATTACAACTTCTAAACTTTACATGAAGATTTTTTATAGCTTCTAGAATGAGGAAGTAAGCTAATTGTACTTCTATTTACAACAAACTCTTAAGACCAGATCCTGAGGTATAGGTTTCAATGATTGTTCTAAGAAGATAGTTTTCAGATCTTGAGACTGGGCATAAATTGACTCTTCGTTGCTTTCTTTCAAGGCATAGAAAATGGTGTAGTGTAAGCCCTAGGTTCAGACTAGCATTAAGTTGTGCCACAATAGGGTGTTGAACAGGTTCCTAATGAGCTGAGCAAATGAACAAAAAAGGTTGCAACCTGTATAGGGATAAAGTAAGAGTAGTTTACACAAGTCTGGATTGTTGCTTGCAATGAGGTCGATTTTATTATTATGTGGAGCTTGTTACAAATGTGTTGAAACGCCACTGGTCTAGAACAGTCGAAGCCCTAAGGTGTTGTGTCTTAACCACAGTTTTGAACACAGGTAAAGTGTGTTTCTTTACCATGTACATTTTGTAACTTACAATCTGACAATCACGATATGTAGTGATCCGACGGTTCATTCTCTCCTCGGTATTACCGACACTTGATCCGTGGCTTAACACCTGATTGGTCAATGATCTCTATTTAAAGAGCATGGAGGGTCATTTGTAGGTTAACTGTCCATGAGAGAAGCTTATGTAAATTTTCATTCTTTTATTAATAAATTGCCTGAAGTGGCCGCGTTGGCTCAGGCAGTGGACTGTTTCCCTCTTTGAGGGTTTTAACCATGTCAAAAGTACCGGTGTATTGATCTGTGATCTGTTTGTGAGTGGTGTCCTTTGGTGTTCTGTCTGGGGAACTTACCCTGTAAATTCCTACATGGTATCGGAGCTATTTGAGGGTCGCGTCCATTGGTGATCCAAATCTGAAGCCGGTAGAACTGCATCCGACTGTCGTTTCCTAGATCTACTGTTTCTGACTACTTTCGGGCCAAGAGGACTGCTCTATTGTGTTGGGAGCATCTGTTTCAGTGAGGAACCCCTTTCGTTTCACACGAAAAAGTTTCCGGTAGCCCTAGCTACGTCATTTTTAAGATTTGGAGGTACAGTGTTTATTTGCAGTTTACAATTATTTTCTCTATGTTTATTTCGATTTTGGTTTATTTAGCTTTTTTTTATTACCGGATCTATACCTTTCATTTCTGCGTATGCTCTTTGCCCCGCGACTCTGTGCGATATGGGCAAATCAGAAATAGAAAGGAAGGATTTTTCTCATGTGTATGCTCTTTTCCGCTGCGCCTTAGTGTGATCTCGGAAAATCAGAAACATTGAAGAAAATATTTAGTTTCCAGCTAAAGCTAACTTCAAGCCGCAAGGTTCGTTTTTTTTTGTATGTCCGTGTTGGGTTTTGTGTTTTTTGTTTTGTAGGGGAAAAGAGCTTTCTCAAAGCAAGCACATAACCCAAAGCTTCCAACCCCTCCTCTCTCTCTCTCTCACAAACTTTTTGTTTAGCTCACTTGGTCCAAAGCTAATTTATGAGAGTAGAGGTCTTGAGTTCAAGTCTCCTTTTTGTGGAGGCGGATTTTTCATTTCCGAACACTCCCGCACTTAGTCGGCATCTCCATCAAATTTTCTTCAAAAAGCCATAACTTCTTCATCCGGAAGCCCTTTTTTTTGAACCAACCTAATTTTTCGAGATCTTTCCATTGGAACACTTAGTTTCAGCATCTATAGCTTCAGTTTCTGTTAAAATGGAAATTCCATGCCAAGTTATTGTTGACAGCACCAACTACTTTCAATGGTGGTCCTACATTGTGGATTTACTTAGAAGTAAAGGTCTCTACAGAATAGCCTCAGGCCAAGAAACCAAACCGAAAGATGAAGATAAGGCAGCTAAATGGGAAAATAGGCAAGATCAAGCACGTGGGTTGATAGGGATGTCTATTTCTCCAGATCTTAGATTCCATATTGCAGAACTTGATACTCCTGAAGAAGCAATCAAACAGATCACTAAAGCTTTTGGAATTAAAAATGAACTTAAAGCCCATCAACTCGAAAATGAGTTGCTTACATTAGACCCCAATAATTTTTCTCGCATTGAAGATTTTTTGTCCAAGTTCAAGACCCTTAGACTTCTCTTGGAAGGTGTTAAGGTTAAGAAAGAAAATAGTAGCCTTATCTATTCCATTCTTACTAAGTTGGGACCAGCCTATTCTGTGTTTGTTTCCACCTTCCATTCTACAAAAGAAGCCTTCATTTCTCAAGGACAAGCCTACAAGTCCCCTTCCTTTGATTCTTTTTGTGATTCTTTAATAAGAGAACAAGAAAAACTCTTACACCTTGGTCTTCTTAATCTTGGAAACTCTTCTAAGAAAGCTTTAGCCGCCCAACAGCAACCAAATTCAAAGAATCCTAAGAAGTTGTATCCTAAAAGGAATGGTCCTAAACCAAACAACGGTCCTAAGCAATTTCAGCCTCAAAATGAAAAATCATTTCAACAAAATGATAAGACAAATAAAAACAAAGGGAAGAAGACTGATAGACATTGCAACTTTTGCAATCGAGATGGCCACTTAGAATCCAAATGCTTTAAGAAGATGGAAGCCTTGGAAGCAGTAATGAAGAAGCATAATATCCATTTGGAGCACTCTTCAACTTCAACTTCATCTTCAGGAATGGCACTTTCTGCATGTGGTTGTCAAGCATCTCGGTCTGGCTATGCACTAAATGTATCTTCTTCTTCTCATTCTCATGAGTGCTCAGTGGCTCATTGATTCTAGAGCTTCTTATCACATGGCGAAAAACAAAGCCATGTTTTCTTCTTTAAATGATTGTAACACCAAAAATATATATGTTGGTGATGATAGATCTCTTAGTGTTGTAGGGACTAGAACTGTTCATATAGACAATGGTCAGTTTAATGATGTATTATGTGTTCCAACCTTATCCTGCAACCTTCTATCTGTATATCAGATAACCCATTCAGGTGAAGGTAAAATCGTTGAATTTTCACCTCACGATGTTGTAATTAAGGACCTAAGAGATCCTAGACAGATTTTAGCTACTGGCATTGCTGATGATTCTACAAGGTTGTATGAGTTTCACAACTTTGGGTCATCAAATCTTCCCTCAGTATTTGTTGCTCATAATGATGAAGTGAGCAAACTTTGGCATGAGCGATTTGGTCACTTAAACTATCGTTCTCTTCAGAATCTATGTAAAGAAAATATGGTGACAGGTCTTCCAATGGTATCTTGCAGAGATGGTGTTTGTTCCGGATGTGTACTCGGAAAACATCATCGAGACATTTTTGAAAAACGTGCCTCTTGGCACGCCTCAGCCCCTTTACAGCTTGTGCATAGTGATTTATGTGGTCCACTTCCAATTGTTTCCTTCTCTGGCTACAAGTATTTCTTAACTTTCATTGATGATTTCTCCAGACGCACTTGGGTATACTTCTTAAAACTCAACAGTGAAGTATTTAACATGTTCTTGGCCTTTAAGGCCTTTGTTGAAACACAATCTGGACATCAAATTCTTAAGCTAAGATCTGATAATGGCGGAGAATATGTTAAAAACAACTTCATCAACTTTTGCACTGAGCATGGAATTCAAATGCAATATACTGTTCCATATACTCCACAACAAAATGGTGTAGCTGAAAGGGAGAATCACACCTTAAAGGAAATGGCTAATTGTATGCTTCAATCTAAAGGACTTAGTCTTAATTATTGGGCAGAAGCAATTAACTGTGCAAATTACATAATAAATCACACTCTTACTAAGGTTTTAAAGAATATCACTCCAGAAGAAGCATGGAGCTCAATTAAACCAGATGTAAGTCACTTTCGTGTTTTTGGAAGTGAAGCATGGGCCCATATTCCAAATGAGAAACATAAAGCTTTAGAACCTAAGAGTGAAAAATGTATTTTTGTTGGATATTCTGAAGATGTCAAAGGATATAGACTTATTCCACTTAAGTCCAAGAATGTTATCATTAGAAGAGATGTAAAGTTTGTTGAAAATATATCGGCCTACGAGCCTAGTTCGGCGGATGTGCCACCTCTCCCTATCTCTTCTACTTTTGAAAATATTTCTTCTTCAGATGATGAAAGTGAGGATGAAAATCCTCCCCCACCTTCTTAGGATCCTCCTTCAACTCCTCAGCTTCCAAAATGGGTCCGTGCTACTCGGGATGCAGCAGGTGATCTTGCCGGTGATCCTATAGATCAGCGACGTACACATTCTCAATTTGAAAGAGCCTCTTCTTTACTGGCTCAAGCTTCAATGAATTATGATCCTGACACCTTTGCAGAAGCTTCAGGCCATCCAGATTGGGAAGCAACTATGAATGAAGAATATCATTCATTATTGGCAAATGATACATGGGATCTTGTTCCTCTACTAAAGGGACGAAAACTTGTTAGATGCAAATGGGTTTACAGAACCAAGTATGGACCAGATGGGAAAGTTGATAAACATAAAGCTCGTCTTGTTGCTAAGAGTTTTTCACAGGTTAAAGGCATTGACTATACTGAAACCTTCTCCCCTGTTGCCAAAATGAACTCTATCCGCCTTGTTCTTTCCCTTGCTGCCTCTTTCAAATGGGAAGTCCATCAAATGGATGTTAAATCCGCCTTCTTGCATGGGGACTTGCATGAAGAAATCTATATGGAACAACCTATTGGCTTTATACAAACAGACTCCAGCCTTGTATGTCGGCTTAAGAAATCCCTTTATGGTCTCAAGCAAGCTCCTCGAGCTTGGTATGCCAAAATGGATAACTTTCTTTTAGAAAATGGCTTTTCTAGGTGTCATTCTGACGATACTGTCTACACCAAGAAAGTGGGCAAGTCTCTTATCCTTCTTGTTCTTTATGTTGATGATCTTATCCTCACTGGTAGTGATCCCAACCTTATAAACCATGTGAAATCCAGCCTTAAAAGGAAGTTTGAAATGACAGACTTAGGACACTTACATTATTTTCTTGGTCTTCAAGTCTTGCAATCCAAGGAAGGTATTTCCCTTTCCTAGTCCAAGTATGCGTGTGATATTCTATGCCATTTTCACATGGAAGACTGTAAGCCAGCCCCTTCTCCCTTTCAGTCTGGAGTCAAACTTTCAGTCACTTGTACTTCTCCTGAAGTTGATGCTACCTTATACCGTCAACTTGTAGGAAAACTTTTGTATCTAACCCATACTCGTCCTGACCTTTCCTTTGTCGTTGGCCTTGTTGCTCGGTTTATGCAAAACCCACCTGAAAGTCATTGGAAAGCAGCTAAAAGAATATTTCGTTATGTTCAAGGTACAGTTCAGTTTGGGATTCATTACAGTGCCGAAGCATCTCCTCTATTGGTTGGTCTCACCGATTCCGATTGGGCTGTTGACCCTGATGATCGGAAGTCTACTGCAGGTTATGTGTTCACTCTTGGTTCAGGACCTATTACATGGGCTTGCAAGAAACAAGGTGCCATTTCTCTGTCTTCAACAGAAACAGAGTATCGTGGTGTCGTAGAAGCTAGTAAGGAAGCCTTGTGGCTTCGTCAGATCCTGTCAGAGTTTGGCTTTCAGCAGCAACATCCGACTACACTTTGGTGTGATAATCAAAGTGCCATTCAACTATGCAAAGATCCAGTCCAACATCAGCGCAGCAAACACATTGAACTGCACATGCACTTCATCAGAAAGCTCATTCACGACCATGTTCTTGAAGTGCAATATTGTTCAACAGATGATCAAATTGCAGACATCTTTACAAAGGCTCTCACAGAGGCGAAGTTCACTAAACTTCAATTTATGGTTGGAGTTCAGGAAGTTGTCACTAAGGGGGGATAGGCTCTAGTGCCTCCTTCCTTCTCCTATTGTGTCATATTTGTAAATCCTTCAATCCTATCCCAAGTTGTTCTTAAGGGGGAATGTTAGGATATTCCGACACATAAGAAATAGTTAAGTATAACTTGGTCTAGTGTAGAGTTAGGTAAAGTGTGTTTCTTTACCATGTACATTTTGTAACTTACAATCCGACGGTCACGATATGTAGTGATCCGACGGTTCATTCTCTCCTCGGTATTACCGACACTTGATCTGTGGCTTAACACCCGATTGGTCCATGATCTCTATTTGAAGAGCATGGAGGGTCATTTGTAGGTTAACCGTCCATGAGAGAAGCTTATGTAAATTTTCATTCTTTTATTAATAAATTGCCTGAAGTGGCCGCATTGGCTCAAGTCGTGGACTGTTTCCCTCTTTGAGGGCTTTAACCACGTCAAAAGTACTGGTGTATTGATCTGTGATCTGTTTGTGAGCAGTGTTCTTTGGTGTTCTGTCTGAGGAACTTACCCTGTAAATTCTTACAAAAGATATTGGGAGACCTGCAATAAATTACCCATAGAGAATCCCTGTACCTAGAAAAGAAATCCCAAGACACACAAAATTAGCTTCTAACTGAGCCATCATTGTCCTTGAATTCAAAGAGGGATGACCCTTATGCTTGATCGTGACCTTGCAAGAATAAGTCCCAATCGAAACCTTAACACCAAAATAGAACACAAAAAATTCCCAAACCAAACACTTTTGGTATTTCACTGTTCTGTACAGAGACGAATTACAAAGCTATCTTTTAAAGATTTTCGTAGAGGTTCGTATCATTTTAGGTCTAATAGAAATGGTATTATATAGAGTTTTTTTTTTTTTGTTTGGATGGAAGGGGTTCTAATTAGAAGATTCGCTGGAGGAGTTTAGGAAGGATAGTCCCTTTAGAAATTAAACTTTATTTAACATGAAATCCAAGGATAGATGGGATTTAATTCTTTTGACTTGATTTTATTTCTTTTAATTTAAGAAGGGGCTTCTAAGTTATTAAAGTGGTGGGTATTTACTTTGACTTTCCTATTTAGAGGAACATTAGGATTTAAATTTAATTTGTCTTAAAACAAAAAACTTTGTGTTTTAATAAAGTTCCTTTATTTTGACCCATAACATTAATCCTTAATTATTGGTTATTTAATAAAGTTAATTTTATCATTGGTTAATATTTATAAATGATATTTTTCCATGAAAATAACTATTTTCATCTAAGGTGAGTGATCCTATGAACTTTTGACTTGACCATATGGTCACCGCCTGGGGTTTTGACCATTGACTAGGGTCTTCAACTTCAAACACAAATATCTCTCAAACTAGGAGGCCTCTTTGAGCATACCACTTACCACGGGAATCATCTCGACGAGGAGAATCAATTAGTGAGGATCTCCAAGACAAATTCAATGATTAGCTTCTTCAAAATCCTTTGAGAAGTGCAGGGTATGTCCTTAGTCTAAGGAACCCAAACCCTAGAACTAGGGTTTCCAGCCAACCTTCAGTGGAGCTTCCAACTTGATGTAATTCAGACAAATATAAGAGAATTCATTAATCGTTTGACATCAATGACAGGTGTTTGAGTCAAAGTCAAAAGCCAATGTTTACATCAATGACAACACCATTCAACAATGTTAAGTTCAACTCCTTATAATGCATAAACGATTATTTTTGCTTATCTCCCACTTTTGTCAAGTCTTCTGAAAGTGTTCAATTAGTCTTCAATCTTTGATCTGTTGTCTCTGTGAGAAAATCTAAATTAATCTGTCAATTTTCTCAATGCTAGAATTTTGCAGGTTTTAGCAAGACTTTTCTAAATTTGGTTTACTACCAAGTTTGGCCGATTTTCTAAATATGTCTCTAATTTTGTCCATGCTGCTATCTGAACTGCCAAGTCATCTATCCCAATGCTCTAGCAAATTAGTTATGGGGAAAATTCCAAATAAGGAGCAAAACAGTGCATATAACCTTCGTTGGCCGCGTCTTTCAATGTTGGTTGGGAGGTTGAAGGTCGGCCCACTTTCCCTGCTATGTGCCGACATTTCTCTCAAACTAGCCTGGAGGCCTAACTGGCCCGCAGTCCCGACCCAAGCCCAATTTCTTTTGATTTTTCGCCCAAAAAACAAATACAGAGGAAAACTTCATTGAACACAACCCCTAGCTCGAATTTCAAGGTTTTGCCACATCATCTTTTGCCACATAGAAGCCCCTGAGTTATGCCATGTGTCACCTAAATTTGGCCCACTTGGCCAACCAAAAAGTCCAAATCAGCATGCCACATGTCCTCAATTTGTACTACCATGTCACCTGTGCTTATGTCATGCTTTTGTCATGCATCACTGTGGCTCCAACTATGCTTCCACATCACCACCATTAGCCAATCAAAATATACCATGTGTCATGCTGTATCAAGTCCCACAAGGTCGAGGTCGAGGTCAAGGGTCGAAGGTCAATGGAGTCAGAGCATTTCCTTGATGCGCACCTACACTTGCTCCCAACCTCCAACTAGCCTTAAGGCCTGACTTTGAACCTTGATTGTTTTGACTCTTTTAACCTTTTTAAGTTTTGAACTTTGACCTTCATTAACTTTTGTTCCAGGAAGCCATTTTCAAACTTCAATATACCACTGGAAAGCTCTTTGAAAGCTCTATTCATTTGAGCATTTTCTAAGTGCACGTGAGATGATTTGCGATACTGAAAATGGCTCCAAAGTGTGCTTGTAACCATCTTTTTCTTTTCCATCAATTTGCCATCAATGACAACTTATATCTAACACTTGCTAGATTAAACGCCACTCAACAAAATTCAATTTTCTTCCTTTGAAAGGGTCACGAAGAACATGCCCTTCTATATTTTTCTTTTGACCAATACAAAGGATGAAGAACATGCTTGTCAATAATAATTTTAATTATTCAAAAGATATCAATAAAATAATATTATGAAGACCGACCATAGCTACATTTTTCAACATGGAATTGGTCGTTAATCAAGAGCACCAAGTGTTTTATGTATCTTGATGTTAGTGATATTTCTTGTTGGACACCTCTATTGTCTCCCTAGCAAAAATGTACCCTTCACTTAAACCAAAATCAATGACTAGGCATGCTAAGCTTATTCTACCATATTTTAAAGCTTGGATTAGATAGTTTCATAAAAATTGGTTGGTGTTCACTGATGTCCCTAAAGGATTGAGGTAGAGGCAATAAGTGATACTAATGATGAGGATCTCAATATAAGTGATGGTGGAACATTGCTTGTCATTTATATTTGTCATTTAAATGTTCTTGCTCATTTATTCATAGTGATTTTTTTCCAAGTTTCAATATATATATATATATATATATATATATATATAGATATAGATATATATATATATATAGATATATTTGTGGTGTTATTAGAGGTATTAAAGATCATAACTTTAGTCTTGTTAGGGTTCAGCAACATCTATATGTAGTCATAAGAGTAGAAAGGGAGGAGGCCAAGAGGACCACATCATCTACAAATAGGAGTAATGCAATCAAGATGTGTAGAAAACTGTAGGAATTTACAGGGTAAGTTCCTCAAACAGAACACCAAAAGACACCGCTCACAAACAGATCGCAGATCAATACACCAGTACTTTTGACGTGGTTAAAACCCTCCACGGCCTGAGCCAACGCAGCCACTTCAGGCAATTTATTAATAAAAGAATGAAAATTTACATAAGATTCTCTCATGAACGGTTAACCTACAAATGACCCTCCATGCTCTTTAAATAGAGATCATGGACCAATCGGGTGTTAAGCCACGGATCAAGTGTCGGTAATACCAAGGAGAGAATGAACCGTCGGATCACTACATATCGTGACCATCGGATTGTAAGTTACAAAATGTACATAGTAAAGAAACACACTTTACCTAACTCTATACTAGACCAAGTTATACTTAACTATTTCCTATGTGTCGGAATATCCTAACATCCCCCCTTAAGAACAACTTGGGATAGGATTGAAGGATTTACAAATATGACACAATAGGAGAAGGAAGGAGGCACTAGAGCCTATCCCCCCTTAGTGACAACTTCCTGAACTCCAACCATAAATCGAAGTTTAGTGAACTTTGCCTCTGTGAGAGCCTTTGTAAAGATGTCTGCAACTTGATCATATGTTGAACAATATTGCACTTCAAGAACATGGTCGTGGATGAGCTTTCTGATGAAGTGCATGTGCAGTTCAATGTGTTTGTTGCGCTGATGTTGGACTGGATCTTTGCATAGTTGAATGGCACTTTGATTATCACACCAAAGTGTAGTCGGATGTTGCTGTTGAAAGCCAAACTCTGACAGGATCTGACGAAGCCACAAGGCTTCCTTACTAGCTTTTACGGCACCACGATATTCTGCTTCTGCTGAAGAAAGAGAAATGGCACCTTGTTTCTTGCAAGCCCATGTAATAGGTCCTGAACCAAGAGTGAACACATAACCTGCAGTAGACTTCCGATCATCAGGGTCACCAGCCCAATCGGAATCAGTGAAACCAACCAATAGAGGAGATGCTTCGGCACTGTAATGAATCCCAAACTGAACTGTACCTCGAAGATAACGAAGTATTCTTTTAGCTGCTTTCCAATGACTTTCACGTGGGTTTTGCATAAACCGAGCAACAAGGCCAACAACAAAGGAAAGGTCAGGACGGGTATGGGTTAGATACAAAAGTTTTCCTACAAGTTGACAGTATAAGGTAGCATCAACTTCAGGAGAAGTACAAGTGACTGAAAGTTTGACTCCAGACTGAAAGGGAGAAGGGGCTAGCTTACAGTCTTCCATGTGAAAATGGCGTAGAATATCACAAGCATACTTGGACTGGGAAAGGGAAATACCTTCCTTGGATTGCAAGACTTGAAGACCAAGAAAATAATGTAAGTGTCCTAAGTCTGTCATTTCAAACTTCCTTTTAAGGCTAGAATTCACATGGTTTATGAGGTTGGGATCACTACCAGTCAGGATAAGATCATCAACATAAAGAACAAGAATGATAAGAGACTTGCCCACTTTCTTGGTGTAGACAGTATTGTCAGAATGACACCTAGAAAAGCCATTTTCTAAAAGAAAGTTATCCATTTTGGCATACCAAGCTCGAGGAGCTTGCTTGAGACCATAAAGGGATTTCTTAAGCCGACATACAAGGCTGGAGTCTGTTTGTATAAAGCCAGTAGGTTGTTCCATATAGATTTCTTCATGCAAGTCCCCATGCAAGAAGGCAGATTTAACATCCATCTGATGGACTTCCCATTTGAAAGAGGCAGCAAGGGAAAGAACAAGGCGGATAGAGTTCATTTTGGCAACAGGGGAGAAGGTTTCAGTGTAGTCAATGTCTTCGACTTGTGAAAAACCCTTAGCAACAAGACGAGCTTTATGTTTATCAACTTTCCCATCTGGTCCATACTTGGTTCTATAAACCCATTTGCATCTAACAAGTTTTCGTCCCTTTGGTAGAGGAACAAGATCCCATGTATCATTTGCCAATAATGAATGATATTCTTCATTCATAGTTGCTTCCCAATCTGGATGGCCTGAAGCTTCTGCAAAGGTGTCAGGATCATAATTCACTGAAGCTTGAGCCAGTAAAGAAGAGGCTCTCTCGAACTGAGAACGTGTACGTCGCTGATCTGTAGGATCACCGACAAGATCACCTGCTACATCCCGAGTAGCACGGACCCATTTTGGAAGCTGAGGAGCTGAAGGAGGATCCTGAGAAGGTGGGGGAGGATTGTCATCCTCGCTTTCATCATCTGAAGAAGAAATATTTTCAAAAGTAGAAGAGATAGGAAGAGGTGGCACATCCGCCGAACTAGGCTCGTAGGCCGATATATTTTCAGCAAACTTTACATCTCTTCTAATGATAACATTCTTGGACTTAAGTGGAATAAGTCTATATCCTTTGACATCTTCAGAATATCCAACAAAAATACATTTTTCACTCTTAGGTTCTAAAGCTTTATGTTTCTCATTTGGAATATGGGCCCATGCTTCACTTCCAAAAACACGAAAGTGACTTACATCTGGTTTAATTGAGCTCCATGCTTCTTCTGGAGTGATATTCTTTAAAACCTTAGTAGGAGTGCGATTTATTATGTAATTTGCACAGTTAATTGCTTCTGCCCAATAATTAAGACTAAGTCCTTTAGATTGAAGCATACAATTAGCCATTTCCTTTAAGGTGTGATTCTCCCTTTCAGCTACACCATTTTGTTGTGGAGTATATGGAACAGTATATTGCATTTGAATTCCATGCTCAGTGCAAAAGTTGATGAAGTTGTTTTTAACATATTCTCCGCCATTATCAGATCTTAGCTTAAGAATTTGATGTCCAGATTGTGTTTCAACAAAGGCCTTAAAGGCCAAGAACATGTTAAATACTTCACTCTTGAGTTTTAAGAAGTATACCCAAGTGCGTCTGGAGAAATCATCAATGAAAGTTAAGAAATACTTGTAGCCAGAGAAGGAAACAATTGGAAGTGGACCACATAAATCACTATGCACAAGCTGTAAAGGGGCTGAGGCGTGCCAAGAGGCACGTTTTTCAAAAATGTCCCGATGATGTTTTCTGAGTACACATCCGGAACAAACACCATCTCTGCAAGATACCATTGGAAGACCTGTCACCATATTTTCTTTACATAGATTCTGAAGAGAACGATAGTTTAAGTGACCAAATCGCTCATGCCAAAGTTTGCTCACTTCATCATTATGAGCAACAAATACTGAGGGAAGATTTGATGACCCAAAGTTGTGAAACTCATACAACCTTGTAGAATCATCAGCAATGCCAGTAGCTAAAATCTGTCTAGGATCTCTTAGGTCCTTAATTACAACATCGTGAGGTGAAAATTCAACGATTTTACCTTCACCTGAATGGGTTATCTGATATACAGATAGAAGGTTGCAGGATAAGGTTGGAACACATAATACATCATTAAACTGACCATTGTCTATATGAACAGTTCCAATCCCTACAACACTAAGAGATCTATCATCACCAACATATATATTTTTGGTGTTACAATCATTTAAAGAAGAAAACATGGCTTTGTTTTCGGCCATGTGATAAGAAGCTCCAGAATCAATGAGCCACTCATGAGAATGAGAAGAAGAAGATACATTTAGTGCATAGCCAGACCGAGATGCTTGACAACCACATGCTGAAAGTGCCATTCCTGAAGATGAAGTTGAAGTTGAAGAGTGCTCCAAATGGATGTTATGCTTCTTCATTGCTGCTTCCAAGGCTTCCATCTTCTTAAAGCATTTGGATTCTAAGTGGCCATCTCGATTACAAAAGTTGCAATGTCTATCAGTCTTCTTCCCTTTCTTTTTATTTGTCTTATCATTTTGTTGAAATGATTTTTCATTTTGAGGCTGAAATTGCTTAAGACCCTTGTTTGGTTTAGGACCATTCTTTTTAGGATACAACTTCTTAGGATTCTTTGGATTTGGTTGCTGCTGGGCGGCTAACGCTTTCTTAGAAGAGTTTCCAAGATTAAGAAGACCAAGGTGTAAGAGTTTTTCTTGTTCTCTTATTAAAGAATCACAAAAAGAATCAAAGAAAGGGGACTTGTAGTCTTGTCCTTGAGAAATGAAGGCTTCTCTTGTAGAATGGAAGGTGGAAACAAACACATAGTAGACTGGTCCCAACTTAGTAAGAATAGAATATATAAGGTTACTATCTTCTTTCTTAACCTTAACACCTTCCAAGAGAAGTCTAAGGGTCTTGAGCTTGGACAGAAAATCTTCAATGCAAGTCCAATGTAAGCAACTCATTTTCAAGTTGATGGGCTCTAAGTTCATTTTTAATTCCAAAGACTTTAGTAATCTGTTTCATTGCTTCTTCAGGAGCATCAAGTTCTGCAATATGGAATCTAAGATCTGAAGAAATAGACATCCCTATCAACCCACGTGCTTGATCTTGCCTATTTTCCCATTTAGCTGCCTTATCTTCATCTTTCGGTTTGGTTTCTTGGCCTGTGGCTATTCTGTAGAGACCTTTACTTCTAAGTAAATCCACAATGTAGGACCACCATTGGAAGTAGTTGGTGCTGTCAAGAATAACTTGGCATGGACTTTCCATTTTAACAGAAACTGAAGCTATAGATGCTGAAACTAAGTGTTCCAATGGAAAGATCTCGAAAAATTAGGCCGTTTCAAAAAAAACGGTTCTGAAAACGGCTTCCGAATGAAGAAATTATGTCTTTTTGAAAAAAAATTGATGAAGTTGCCGACGAAGAGCGGGAATGTGCGGAAATGAAAAAAACACCCCCTTTCCAAAAAAAAGGAGACTTGAACTCAAGACCTCTACTCTCATAAATTAGCTTTGAACCAAGTGAGCTATACAAAAAGTTTGATAGAGAGAGAGAAAGGGGGGGTTGAAGCTTTGGGTTGCGTGCTTGCTTTGAAAAAGCTCTTTTTCCCTACAAAACAAAAAATACAAAACCCAACACGGACATACAAAAAAGAAAGAACCTTACGGCTCGAAGTTAGCTTTAGCCGGAAACTAAATATTTTCCTCAATGTTTCTAATTTTCTGAGATCACACTAAGGCGTAGCGGAAAAGAGCATACGCATGAGAAAAATCCTTCCTTTCTGTTTCTGATTTGCCCAGATCGCACAGAGTCGCGGGGCAAAGAGCATACGCAGAAATAAAAGGTATAGATCCCGTAATAAAAAAAGCCAAATAAACCGAAACCGAAATAAACAGAGAGAAAATAACTGTAAACTGCAAATAAACACTGTATACCTCCAGATCTTAAAAATGACACAGCTAGGGCTACCGGAAACCTTTTCGCGTGAAACAAAAGGGGTTCCTCACTAGAACAGATGCTCCCAACACAACAGAGTAGTCCTCTCGGCCCGAAAGCAGTCAGAAACAGTAGATCTAGGAAACGGTAGTCGGATGCAGTTCTACTGGCTTCAGATTTGGATCACCAACGGACGCGGCCCTCAAATAGCTCTGATACCATGTAGGAATTTACAGGGTAACTTTCTGAGACAGAACACCAAAGGACACCGCTCACAAACAGATCGCAGATCAATACACCAATACTTTTGACGTGGTTAAAACCCTCAAAGAGGGAAACAGTCCACGGCCTGAGCCAATGGGGCCACTTCAGGCAATTTATTAATAAAAGTACGAAAATTTACATAAGCTTCTCTCATAAACGGTTAACCTACAAATGACCCTCCATGCTCTTTAAATAGAGATCACGGACCAATCGGGTGTTAAGCCACGGATCAAGTGTCGGTAATACCAAGGAGAGAATGAACCGTCAGATCACTACATATCATGACCGTCGGATTGTAAGTTACAAAATGTACATAGTAAAGAAACACACTTTACCTAACTCTATACTAGACCAAGTTATACTTAACTATTTCCTATGTATCAGAATATCCTAACAAACACAACCATCCTCAACATGAGTCTGCTCCTTGAGCTGTGTTTCCATCTCATCCAAGTAAATTCCAAATAATGTAAAAATGTACCCTTGACTCAAACCAAAATCATTGATTAGGCATGCTAAGATTTTTGTACAGTATTTTAAGACTTGAATTGGGTAGTTTCATCAAAATTGGGTGGTGCTTACCGATGTCGCTAGAGAATTGAGGTGGAGGCAATGAGCGATGCTAATGATGACGATCAATATAAGCGATGGCAAAACATTGCTTGTCATTTATGTTTGTCATTTAAAGGTTCTTGGTCATTTATTCATAATGATTTCCTTCCAAGTTTCAATATGATGTGTTATATATATATATATATATGACATTTCCCTGTTTTCAAATTTTTGGGCGATCAAGTTTCTAGCTAAGTCACAGGACACGTCCCCTAGGGTGCCGTGTCCCGTATTTTGCGTATTGGACACGAAAACGTCCAAAATACGTGTCCAATACGTTTTTTAACGTATTCTAAAAATAGAATACGTATTCTACGTTTTCTAGTCGTGTCATACTTTTTGAATACGCGTATTCTCCGTTTTCGAGTCGTGTCTTTACATTTGGAAGACTATAATACCAGGTTTCACCAGAGGGCAATCAGCAGATGGACTGAGATGATTTTCTACTAGAGTGCATAGCAGAGAAGAGAATTCCGCACGGTGATTCAAGGATGGTTGAGAAGCCTGAAATATTCTAAGCAAGAGACTTGGCTGAGTCCTGAGCATTTTGGGTTGGGTTGAGGGAGAATCGAGCCCAGTAGAAAGTTCCTTAGCCCTTGTTGCTTCATAGCCCAGCTCAGGGGTGTGCCCATGTTGAAAGCAGGTGGCTGGGTGGTGAATAGCTCTGATGTAGCCAGTTGCCATGGACAGATTTGATTGAGTACTCCTATTTGCTGTTCTATTAAGCTCTGTTATTCCTGGCATTTTCATTGTTTCATACGTGTGCTTGAAAATGAATAAATTATGGCTCTTTAAATGCGAAGATCATAATATGATAAATGAAATGTGGACTTACTTGATGCTGCTTATGTTTATGGGGCCTTGCAGTATATGTGAATTATATATGCATGGCACTATTTTCAGATTGCTAACTATTGTAATTTTTCTCTGTAAAGCCTGGTTATAATGGATGAATAGAAACAAGTCTTTGTTCATTAATCCTCTGCAATATATGAGAATCATTATCTGATTCATGACCGTTCAGTTTCCATGGAAACAATATCAGCTTTGTAATCAAAAAAATTCTTGTAGATTACATAAGAAACCTGTTACAAAAATCAGATGGGCAGAAATGAAAGAATTCCTTTCAGATGGTGGCCCACTGCTCAAGGGAAGGCGACTGGGTACATGACACACAGTTACTCCCATATTTGTCACAGCGTCTGTGAGTCGGTTCAATTCTAAAGTTTGAATTGTATAATGCACATCAAGTTATCTGACGTTTGAATTGAACTATGAACTTTGAGAAGTAATTATATTTTAATTTGATTAGATAAGCTGCAACCTGCAATTTAATATGGATAAAAAACTATATTTCGGTATATATATATATATATATATATATATATATATTTTTATTAAATATATATAAAACGTGTCCCCCGTGTCCTGTTTCCAGGTCTCTGCATTTCGTATTGAATACCACGTATTTACGTGTCCTCCGTGTCTCGTGTCCTTGTGTCATGTGACTTAGGTTTCTAGTGTATTTCCACTTCAGAAACACATACTCTTTTCCCCATATCATGCAACTTAGGATGGGAAGCATGTCTTATCCCAAATGTAGGACCCATGAATTGGACCCCAAAGTAAGTGTATGTTTTAGTGATCTCCACCTCACCCCCTCTGGAAATTTGTCATGTTACTAGAGAAATTAAAGATCATAACCTTAGTCCTGTTAGGGTTCACCAACATCTATATGTAGTCATAGAACTAGCGAGGGAGGGGGCCAAGAGGACCACATCATCTACAAATAGGAATAATGCAATCAATATGTGTAGAACACAACCATCATCAACATCAGTCTGATCCCTGAGCTGTGCATACATCTCATCAATGTAAATCCCAAATAATGTCAGTGAAAGGGGGAAAACCTGCTTGACCACCACTGGGCAGTGGAAACAAAAGGATGTGGTCCCCTAGGGAAGGCGATCAATTCCCACACAATGTTGCTTGCATGTAAGATTATGACAACGCAGTGTAACTCTCTTTCATTACAAATCAACATTACCTACTTTAGTGACAGAGTAGATCAATCAGAAAGGGATGACATAGACAATTGCAAATACATATATTCAACTTGTTTGAGAACTCTAGTGTAAAACCTAGGGTTCTCAAAATCTGAAGGCATCTTCATTGCTATTGAAAACATCAATTACAGAATAAAATCTATTTTCTACAGATTCAAAAATCAAAGCAAATGCAAGCACTATTTTGAAGACACTCATAAGCTGAGGAGATTAGTACAGTTTCAAGAGGAAAGTTTCTCTACATCCACACTTCATTCTTCTCTAAACATTCACTGAAGTTTATATCAGGATACCTCATCCAAAAAAATAATAGCACCATCAGGAAGTTCATTTGCAAGATTAAATATAGATCCCAACAGCCGCTCACTTTCACCATAGTACTTTGACATCACTACCTCGAGCGGAACGTACAACAGTGGAACACCCTGGATACAAGAATATAGCTCTTAAAACAGATAACCACAATAGAGAGCTAGTAGAAAGTTACATGATATCTTCTAGATTGCTTTCCAAGTAATTGATACTAACTTTGAAATGCAGCCATCAAAATCGAAGGTTATATGTTTCACAAATAATTAAAAGGTTACAGCAAAGAAATAGAATTCAAAACATCAGACATGTAGGCCTACTAACAGAAGAATGTAGCAGAGAAAAGGACCCATCAAAAATTAAAGAAAACAGTCATCTTTATATCAATGGTATTCAATGTACTGCAAACCAACCTGTCAGTCCAATTATCTTTGCTTCTTACCAAGGTGCAAACTGGAGCATTTCACTCTCAGAAAAATGAAGATCTAAAACCCAGAAACTAAGATAGATATTAATTAAAGGAGGACCACTAATAACCTAAGGTTCATATCTTCAATGCACAGTATAATATAACCATGTTATTGTAAAGAAACTAGTACATAAACCTAAACTATATAATCTATCGGAGGAAGAAACACTCTATACTGTTCATGTTTATCCAAGTCTAATCATGCTTATTAGTAGCATCCAAATCACCGGAACAAGAATAAGCATGATATCTTCTACAATAAATGGATTTGATGCAATGCTGCAAGATATCATCGACCCAAGTACTTTGTTATGTATCATGATCGATGAAGTTCTACAAAATTTGAGTTTCACATCATGTGTGATATTGTAAGATCTGCCACTGGATTCATTCTTTGTATGCCTTCAAAACAATAGACCTTTCTTATGTATGTAGGTAAACAGAAAATGCTATAGCATCTGGAAAACTATATTGAAGTGACCCAACAAACCTTGAACTTTAAAGCAGTACAAGATCAATACAAAAGAAATATAAGATTGTGTTGCTCGTTACAGTAAGTGCAATATGGATAGCTAATTGACAGATATGGAATCTGGTAAGTGACAATGCATTAAGTAATAAACTTTCACAATTTAACTGCCACCTCCAACCCTCTTTTATTTAGCTCTTACATCCTTGCACTGAGGCTAAAATCTCTAACTCGTGATCTATTGTAAATTAATGTTCAACCAGAGACAAGAGTATCATCTTTCAAAATTATCATTAAAACTACCTAGACAGGACACTGAATAAACGAGCTAAGTTCTGATTTTTCACCATGTAACATTGTGTGTGCATAGTACCATTTGTATAAAAAAATATAGCCAATTGAACCCTCTAGCTGTCCAACATTACGCTGCACATGTTGTCTTATGAATTCCGTGACATGTGACGGATACTTGCAGATATTCTGATTCATTGAATTTCAGATTTAGGGGCTTCTTATGGTCATACACACACTTTTGCCAGCCTTACCCTTATGGCTCATTCTGACTAACTACCTCAAAGGTTAGGTATTGTGATGTCCAGAGGGAGGTGTATGGCGGAAAGTTATTGTTTGGTGACCCTAGAGCTTAACAGGATTTCCAATGATGAAGTATTTGGTCTTTGGTGATATTCTGAGTTGATATCTCATTCGAGATGGATTTTTCCATGGTTTTATTTCTTGATTGTCTAGTCATCACGTGACTAATTTAGTACATATGGTTTGATCTTGTCGGTGGCAATGTTATCAGAACTGAACCGTAAAACCTTGTGGACCAGGAACCAGTCAGAACTGGAAAAAAAAAAAACCAGTTTACAAAAAACACATAAAATATTCATATTTTAAAGAAAAAACAGATATATTCATGTGCATCCATATGAATCTAAACCATTTATACACAAATATGCAAAAGTTCTCATTTATATAGCAAGTAATTGTCCATATAATCAAAATAGCACTTAGTGCAAAACATCGTTGAACCAAAAAAGTTACAAAAATCAAGAAGCCGGCTCTAAAAGGCCTTTATAGTCCAAAATAACATGATAGTATGATACTATAGTCTACAATACTACAGGCTACAGCTACAGCAAATCAATGATCAATCATCATTAGAATCATCATCCCGTTCATCCTCCTCATCCTCATTTGAAGAATGAGTAACGTCCAAGTCTGCAACAGGATTATGGCTTGATTCCTCTAGCCCCGAAGTTGCTACTAGTGCTTCTGATATATCTACCTCTGCAACCTATGGAGTTGGGTCCGAGTCCAACCAAGAAAGGTCTTCATTGTCAAATGTCGGTGCTTGACTCTCCATAACCCATTCTGATGTTGGATCAAAGTCAGCCAAGACAATGTTGCTTGATTCAGGGGTTTCATTCCGCAATTGGTTGCGCCTCAACCTAAGGTTGTACTGAACAAAAACCATGGCATTCAACCGCTTTTGCTCCAAATGGTTCCTCTTCCTAGTGTGTATATGCTCAAACACACTCCAATTCTGCTCACACCATGAAGCACTACATCTCTGGCTCAATATTCAAATTGAAAATTTTTGCAATTGAGGGCATTCACCACCAAGTTGTTTGTAATGTTCCATTTTTTGGTGTTCTTTATGGCATTATTAAGATGGACTTTTAGAGTTAGGGGTAGACATGTCATAGGTGCACGTTTGTAACTTCAGTGGGCCCAGGGTCTTTTGATGGGGTTTTGAGGAGTTTCTATGAGGTCCGATGGCATTTGCTTGGTGTATTCCATCACCCACATAGTTTGCCTTTCGTTCCGGTGCATTCTGACAACTTTTAATTAATTACGCTTAAGGTGACATTCAGGGAGGAATACATGACATAACACCTTAGCGTAATAACTCGTTGCCTTTCGTTCCGGTGCATTCTGACAACTTTTAATTAATTACGCTTAAGGTGACATTCAGGGAGGAATACATGACAGAACACCTTAGCGTAATAGCTCGTTGGAACCGGAACGAGAAGATCTACAGGATGGGATAGTTAGAAGTAAGTTTCAGTGACCTATGGGAGACATTCAGGGTGATGAGTCACCAGTGATGATTCAGGATGGAGAGCACATAGAGGAGCATGAGTCAGCCAAGGAGAATGTTATACACAACATGCACGATGAACCTTTTGTGGAGAGCCAGTTGGAGGATCATATTGTGCCTGTGATGGAGGAGGATGAGCAGCCACCCTTGGGGTCATCCATTGATGAGGAGCAGACTAACATACAGACAGCTAGCTGGGTGGTAGTATTTACAGACACTTGTCCTCAGGAGCTGATGGAGTCTAACAGGACAACTTTGCAGGAGATTGATGGACTGGAGGAGCGTAGAGATCCCTATCAGACGAGGGAGATGGTAGTGCATCCATCTTTGGGTTTACCCATCGATGAGGTGCAAACAAATGTAGTGGCAGCCAACAAAGCTGTAGCATTTTTAGGCAGCATCCATCTCCACGAGTACATAGATCGGGCTTGCAACACAGCATACTCACTTTTGTCCATTATAGGGAGAGGGGCAAGATTTCTTGGACAGGTTTTGTTGGTTGACTAGGCAGAGCGTCAGGAATTGAGCATGAACCAGTATCAGCCTAGTCGACGTATTCCTTGCGCAAGCATCCATACATTAGATTGGCGGGAGATCATGAGTTGGTATATTATTGATGGTATGATATCCTTAGACAGGGGCATAGTGGAGCGGGGACTCTTAGACATGACAAATACTACATGCTTGAGTTGGCAATGGGATACAAGTCGAAAGCCCTTCAGCGTTCCACCCCAGCATCAAGAGAATGGGATTGGCCTTGAATTGAGTCAGGGGTTAGACAAGAGAGAGGTGATGAGTTGGTATTCAGTTGAAGAAGCAGCAGCCATAGCTAGAGGCAGAACACAGCTAGGGCCATGGGATAGGGGTGTTGATGAGTGGCCATGGTGGCATTGGGATCCAGGAGGATTTGTTGATGGCAGGTCGAGTTAAAGTTTGGTCTGGGATCTGGGCGTTAAGGGACCCGTTCTTGGTTGGGTGGCATGGAGGTATGGTATCACCCAGTGGTTTGTATGGGATCCAGGTATTGATTCTTAGTTGTATGGGACTGCCATATTGGTCGACAAATATGGATTGCTTGAGGGCAAGCAATATTAGGGCAGGAGGATTTGTAATCTTCCTTTATTTAGTGTTCTTTATGGCATGATTAAGATGGAATTTCAAAGTTAGGGGCAGACAGGACATCTTGGATTTGATATTTCTTCTTGTATGAGAGGTTGGGAACTTAGTTCTCTACTTCCTTGGCAGCCCTAGGACAGAAACCCTCAAGTGATTCAGTGAGATTTGGCGAGTACCCATCTCCCCTTGGTGAGTTCATCCCAAATTCACAAGAGAGATCAACAGTGTAGTTCAATTTAGTTTGGAGGGCCAACATAGCAATGCAGCAGATTATCTTGGACACCAACTTTTCATCTCAACTATTTTGGTTGTATGTGCATGTAACCCTAGTTTATCTATTATAACAAACCTGAGATTGTTCCTGTTCATCTTGTGGCTATTTTTCCGTATCCTATGGGTTATATTTTAAGGCAATGTTTTGTTAAATGAATGATAATTTTTATGGAAAATTTTTGGTTGAGTGAATTGCTACAAATTTAACAAAACATCTCGTTTGGAACATTACATTATTGCCACCAATAGCTTCCAAAAATGGTGGAAGGAAAAAAAGTATTAGCAAATGAATTTGAAACTTGAAACTTGCCCTCAACAATTGCAAATTGAAATGAGTAATGTAAGAATTTGCAAATTTTGACAGTTCTTACTTAGGGGACTCTTTGCTCTATTTCTTACAGCCATAGAAATTCCAAAGGTACTGATACTCTCACTAAAACTCAAGTGCTTGTTATGAATATGATCTTGAGTCTTGGATCTGAGACCATGCACTCAATGCATTTATACAATCCCCCTAATACCTCCCCATCAGCCTCAAAATTTGTAGTGTAATGGTACCTTCAAAGTTCAGAGAACAAAAACATATTCATCAAGTCAATAAAACTTAAAAGTTAAAACTTATAAGTTATAAGCAATGAGCATTGAAATCCAAAATTACATACCTTGGATGTAAGTAGTAGCCAGCTACATGTAAAGATCTATGGAGTTGTTTGTTCCATCTTTCATCAATGATTCTCCATAGACCAATGTATTTTTGTCTTTTATCCCCATATGCTGCCTTTATTTGTTCCTTGGCTTAAGCCATGGCCTCGTAAACAAAACCCATGGCAAGTTTATCACTATCCACCATCCGCAAAACTCTGACAAGAGGCTCACTAAATAGCACAATCTCCTTTGCCTTTGACCAAAATATTTTGTCAAATACTTGGTCAATCATCTGTTTCCCTTCAGCCTTTTTGCTCCACTGAGATGAATTCCATTCATCACATGAAAACATCTTCCTCAAGTTCGATTTTTGTTCAACAAGGGATTGCAACGAAAGAAAGTTGGTTGCAAATCGTGTAATGGTTGATCAAACAAGCTCTTTACCCCCTGTGTGCTTTCTCATAAGGTTCAAAACCCATGGGTGGTTGTAGATGTACCTGGTTATGGATTTTGCATCATCCACACACTTCTTCACCCACTCAATTTTGCCAATATCCTCAAGCATGAGGTCCAAACAATGGGCTGCACATGGAGACCACCAAATGGTGGGGTGTTTTTCCTCCAACATTTTTCCCGTTGCAACATAGTTAGAGGCATTATTTGTGATCACTTGTACAACATTTTCAACCCTAGTTCCATAACTACTTCAACCAAAAGATGAAATAGCAATTGTGCATCCTTCACCTAATCAAATGCATCAATATATTTGAGAAACATAGTAACTTTTGGACAAGCAATTAAGAAATTTAGTATGATACAAGATCTACTATCAGTCCATCGATCAGACATAATTGTGCATCCTATTTTGGTCCGTGATTGCTTGAACTCTACAAGGTACTCTTATATTCTTTGGACCTCATTTGTAAAAGTGGCCCCGTGATATCATGAATCTAGGGCCTTTCAAGTCTGCTCCACATGAAGTTATAGCATCAATCATGGGCTAATAATATGCAGAATTAGTAGCGTTAAAAGGTATGTTTGCATCATACAACCATCTAGCAATGCATTCATATGCAGCCTCCTTCTCTATCTTCTTCCATTTAGCATCAAGGGTTGGTTGAGAACCACGGGTGGTGCGAGTTACAAAGGAGTCAATCCCTTTACGAGTTGTTGTCTTCTTCAAGTTCAAAGCACTTGAACTATCCTCTCCAACTCTAGCAGGGAAACTAGAGGAATCTTCAAAACTGGGCATATTTTTTTTAGAAGAAAAAACTAAGCTTTCATTCAAATAAGAGAAAAGTTTACAATATCTTGATTTTGTAGCATTCATCTTTTCTGATTGGATCCAATCCAAAATACATCACAAAAATAGACAGAAAACAGAAGGCAAAAAGAATCTAAGTGAGGGTTTGAACCCCTCTCCAAAGGATGTGTGAATAGACATATAACAGAGGAAAACAGAAAGATCAAATATTTAATTGAAGGACGCCTGAGAGAGCCAAAAAAACCAGTAGCTGGAAAGAAGTTATAACTCGAATGAACCCATACCACTGCCACTGCCATCTGAAAACATTTCAAAAAACAAAAAACCAGGACATAGGGAGAGACCACGTTTGGAAAGCATATTTGCCTCCCTATTTTGCTCCCTGTAGACGTGCTGGAATGTAACCTCCAAGAAGTTGGGCTTGAAGCTCTGAATCGGCGACTTCCAATTACACAGGGAGGGGACCTCAAGAGAGCACTTCTCCTGTATCCAGTTGATCATGGTGAGAGAGTCCCTGATGATGAGAATGGAGTCAATCCCAAGCCACAATGAACATTGAAGGGCACCCCATAGAGCAATTAATCCAACTCTACAGTCTTCCCCACTGCCAGCATTCCATGTAAACTGGTAATACATTGAAGGATCAATATGGATCGATACTCGACATCCGCAAACCCCCACAGACAATGCACCGTTGAAATAGCAGATGGGATAAATCCCTTCTACTGCAACCTGAGAAAGAGATCTATGAGGAAATTAAGGAGTTCAAGGCCCAATTTCACTTAAATATGTTGATTTGGGGTAGCATCAAATGTGCTCCAGCCACGTAATTTGGTGGAGAGGTTGGGGCACATGAGATCTCCAATACCCAGAAAGAGTTTGGGCAGATTCTAAACAGATCGGGAGCTATTAAAATAATTAATATTTTTAATGGAGTCCCTAAGTCTAAACTTAGGGAAAATAAAATATTAATGTACATTAATATGAATCTGTGTTAGAATGGTCCAAAAGACATGGATCAAGCCAAATCTAATCTTAGCCGTTGACTAAGGACTTAATCTCGGCCCTTGAGATGTCAACAGGAAAAGTATAAGAGGAGACTTGAGGGTCACTTGGAGAACACACCTGATGATCAGTCATTCTATTCTCTAGAGCGAGGTTTTCTAAGAGAGATAGAATCAGTGATCGGGAGAGCAGCTGAGGGACATTGAGTACAAAGAAACAGAGAAGGCAGAGATTGTGCCGGGAGAGCAGCGCAGCAGCCAAGGAGGGTGACGCAGAGCCAGCAAGGGCTCGCGCAGGGCCATGCAGAGGCAACCAAGTGCTGCGCAAAGCACCAGAGGGGCCAGCGCAGCGGACGCAAAGGCTCCCATAGCTAATGCAGTGCCTCTTGGGGCTGACACAGGCCTAGAAAGGCTGACGCAGGGCCAGCATGAGACAGAGAGGGGCTGACGCAGTGCAGATTGGGCAGACACTGGAGTTGCAGAGCAGTTTTGTGCTGAGGAACTGCCGGAAGGGTTTTCCGAGGTTTCAGCCAGGAGATTTCTCTCAAACTGTGAGGTATAGCTGCTAAGGAAATTCTCTATTGGGTAGGCCAATTTTGGCACCCAGAGTGTACTTTGATATTGCTTAATAAGAAAATCCTCAGATAAGTGCACCGGTTTTCCCACATTGGGTTTTTTCAGGGACATTGGTCCAAAAATAATGGTGTCATGTGGTGTGTTTGTTCTTGTTTCTTTTAGTTGTTGATCTGTAATATGTTGAGCATGCACTAGTGTTTATTTTCAGTATTTACTTTGTAAATAACTTGTTAAAGAAAAATAACAAGTAGGTAGGAATAAATCAGAAAAAGTGCATGAAGGGTTTCTAAACTAAGTAAACTTAGAAACTTCAACATGGTATCAAAGCATGATTGCAGATCACAGGACTAAAAGACATCAGCCGAGTTGTAATGACTGTTGTTAAGATTCAACTAGATGGACAAATTTGTTGTAAAATTCTATCAAATTAAATGCAATTGTGTACCTGATTCTCCCATCTGGTGTCGGTCCACGTTGCTCCGAGTTTTCTGGTTCCGTTACCAAACCAACCGATTCCTCCCTGCCTATCTGGGATCAACCTCTGCGGTTCCCAGATCCAGAGGACTTCGAAATGGAAGTCCACTAGCCCCCGTGCCCAAAACTCCAAGAACAGCTCAAGTTTCCCAATTTTCAGTTCAAAATCGAGCCCCTGGCTCATCCCTCAAACAGATTTATTTTCCTTTCACCATTCTCTGTATTTCCTCCTCCCTGCACTATATTCCAAAGGTGAAGGCAATCCTCTATTTTCCCCAAAACTCATTTTTCCCCTTGTACAATTATATTCGTGCAGAGGTGGAAAGCCGATGGGAAATGTTAAATGTTCCATTGCATGCATTAGCATATGTTTTGACACCTAAATACTATCATCCATCATGGCTTTCAAAACCAGCACCTGGGGGGGGAAGCAGGAAAAAACCACACCAAGATAGAGAGGTTCACGAAAAATATATGGCTGCATTGAGTAGATTAATCCCTGATAATGAGGAGGCTGCATTGGTACGGAGACAGGTGAGCAACTATACGAGCAACACTGGTCCATTTGGGAGCATGCATGCAATTCAAGATCGAGAGCATTTTTCTGCTCTTGAGTGGTGGAACATGCATGGAGGGCCTACTCCACTTCTACAGAGTTTGGCATTGCGGGTGCTATCACAGGTGGTAAACACTTCTTCTGCAGAGAGGTGTTGGAGCTCTTATTCTTTCATCCACAGTGTTAAAAGGAACAGGTTGAATTTAGACCGGGCAGAGAGCTTGGTTTATGTTCATTACAACTTGCAATTGTTGTCCCATTACTGTGAAGATGCAAAGTCTAATAAAGACTTGTTGACTTGGGACAAGAATCCAGAGGAGCCCAATTTGGAGGATGGAGTGTTGCGACTAGAGCAATTAGAGGATTCTCTTATCCAGGTATGTCCATTGTGGTATGAATTTTCCAATTTTCCCTTATAAAGCATTTCTCTAATTCATGTTTTTAATTTTTTTGTTAACTAGTGTTTTTTTTTTTTGCATGAATTTTTTGAGCGATTCTAGGATGATGACACGGGTGTTGATATGCCACCACCCCCACCCCCATCTGGTCCCTTGGTTTCTAGGTTCCATGGTTCAACACCAACGGCAGGGGGTTCTTCTTCATCAGTTCCAGTGCCACGACTTACACAGGGACCATCTTCTTCATTGCCACCACGTGGAGGCCCGCCATCACGTTCTATTCGTGGTGGAAGGAGGAGAGATTAGTAGATATATTCACAATCTACTTCTTTTTGTCATAGATTACTCATTAGACTTGTAGACTTGTGAATTTGAATTTTGAACCTTTTTGGCTTGGCGGTGACCAAGTGACATATTTTGTAAACATTATTATTTGAATTTTGGACATGACAAATGTTGACAGTTGCTCACTTGCTAGATAAATCATAATATGCTCTATGTTTTATGTTTTATAATATGCTTAAATGTTTTATGTTTTATAATATGCTTAAAAATTTGATGTATGTTTGTAATAGCTAGAATATAGATGATTGTTGTACATACTAGTAACTACAATGGAATCATGGATGCCATATCTATCTTGATTTATGCAAAAATATGCATGTTTTCATGTCTTCTACAATTAATTTGGTATTTGGGATGTTTGTTTTGAGTATAAATGCAAAAAAATATAAAAAAATCTATATATATAGCAGACGCTTCCGCGGACGCTTCGCTTCCTAGATTTTTGGAAAATGACGCTTCCGCGCTCCGCGCTTCCGCTTCGCTCCCGCTTCGTGCAACATTGGTCTGCCCCCCCTGCCTCTAAAATTTCTTCTTCCTCTTCCTCTTCGACCACCTCTTCCCCTGGAAGAATCTTGAGCAAGATTCTTCTCTCTATGTGCAAGACACACAGCTTCTTCAGAAGACTGAGGAGTTGTCTTCTTCCCAAAAGCTTTCTCTCTTTCAGCAAATTTTTTCACAAGGGAGTCAAAGGTAATATCTTTGAGGTTTCCATTTGCTTGCAATGACTCAAGATAATTTGAAGAAGTGGGATAAAGTGCCTCGACAAAAGCTATCAGAGGAATGTCCAGTTCATCATTAGTGACTTTGATATCATGGATAATAGATTTTACTTTTGATGCAAGAGCAAGAGAATCATCATTTTGTATTTCAAAGCTGAACAATTTAATCATGAGTTGAACAACTTCAAGTGCAGAGTGTGAGTCACAGAGTTCCTTCAGTTTTTGTAAGGCTTTGAAACCATTTGAAAATGGCGAAATATGGCAATTCACCTCTTCATTTATTGATGCTACAATCAATGCATAAGCCTTGTTGTTCTTATTTTCCCAAATGGCGAATTCCTTGTCTGAGATAGGTTGTTCTGGTCCTGTCTCCATCTCCAACACACACTCCTTTCCACAGCTCATTAAAAATGAGTGTGTGTTTGATTTTCTACGCCCATTCTGGATAGTTCTCCTTGCTGGTGAGAACCACTCCCACAATAGATATAAATGAATGCATTTTTAATAATCTGTGTACTGTAAAAGAAAATATACTTCTGCTGGAAAAAAATGCAGTTCTGGTCGCAAGAATACGGTTCTGGTGAAAAAAAAATTCAATCTGATATTCACAGCAAAGGTATATTTATAGCAGAGGTATATTCCATGGTTTGGATACCCATATTATTCAACATCACAACACAGTAAAGTGTAAAGTATTAACAACACAAGATACTCGCATTTTTCAACGATACCACAGTGTATATGAGAGCTGGCTGCGTATTAGAGCTGAGAGTTGGCTGCGTATTAGACCTGGATATGAGAGTTGGCTGCGTATTAGAGCAAGGAGCAGCGTATATTGGGAGGAGGCGAGATTGCGTAGTGTATGGAGGGGCGTACAATAACGCAGTGATGAATGTTTTAAAACCTTACAAAAAAAGTTTCATACCAAAACATGGAAAGCGGCTTTCGTTGCAGAGCCTTATTGGATTCGAACTCTGAACTCCTGTGAAGAAAGTATATTTATATATACAGAGGAGAGAACCAGAAACGCTAACTAAAAGGCAATGCAAGCTTTGTGTGTTGCTTGTGGTCGGTAGCAGAGTCAGCCAAACCGAACACATTCAAACAAAACCCCTTATTGAGCTATGAAAAATAAAGATCCTCTCTTCTCCTCACAGAAGCTCCTTGCGCAGGCGAGCTGGCTGCACTACGTGCCTCCCCATCAAGCATTTCGTAGCCCCTCTCAAAGCCTTCTGCCAAGCCTTCTCTGCAGCTACAGAGATGACAGCATATGTGTTGATTTGGGCAGTCGTTAGCCTAGAGTTCTTGAGGTTCCCCACAGATCTCAAATGTGAGCCAAACCCTAGTTTACGCACAGTCCCATTCAGGGTTTGTTGCTGCTCGACGTCACCAATTTGGGCGTGCATGTACAAAGGGAAGGCGGAGGGCCAAGCCAAGTATAGCGAGCGTTGGAATGGTATGCGCAGTGGGAGGAGGCGGACTATAGTGACAAGAACGTCAGAGTGCACTCATAATAATACAACGTCCAATTAATTCGACGAAGAGAAGTAATCTGGCCAGAGGAAAGATAGAATAATGGCAGATATGACAAACTGGGATTTACAACGCAGAGAGGGAAGCCAAAGAATGGCGATGGCTCTGATACCATGTCAGGCCAGGAGGTAACTCCTCAAATGAGATCCTTATTATTCAATTAGGTTGTTCATTATTATATACATGAGGGAGTGACTGTTGAGTTTCATCTCCTGATGACTCTCCATTTTCTCTATTATTTATTTACACTATTTACAGTTGTTCACTGAATACCTATGATTAGGTGTCAACATTTTTTCTATGCTCTTTGGAGGACGAAGTTGGATAGATGGATGAATTTTGATGTTTGGATATCTTCATTTTTGTCTTGGAGCTTCTATATTGGCATATGATGATGATTGGATATACTTGTTCTCACATGTAAGTGCTCTTTTAAGGCTATTTTGTCGTTCTTTTCTATGTCACATAAATGATGTTGGGATTTTCGCTATACTAGGCCGAAATTTTGTTGCTTTTCTTGCGTGAAAGGGTATAAATTTGTGTTTTATTAGCGTTGCATCATGTTATGGTCCATGTTTGAATAAGTGAATGTTCCTAGAGATATTTCATTGAAATTTATCTTAACAAGTCATCACATATTGCACATTGAAGTATAAAGACCTTGAAGCAGTTTTCTTCATGCCGTAATTGCCATCCGAAATTGTTCTAGAGGCCTTCTTGACTGAATGAAACCATCCTAATCATTGGAATCTTCTTGACTCCATTTCTCCCAAAGGAATAGGCATTGATCTTCCATAGGTGATCACCATAAATCATACTCTTTATCACCTGTCCCTCTTTCTTCTAGGCCTAGCCTCCATAGGGGACCTTGAGATATTTCAAGCCTTAACTCCAAGATTGAATCTTGCCCTTTGATTCCCTTGGCTAGTGTCCTCATTGAGATCATTGTGTTGAGATTGTTGAAAATTCCTCCTTTGATCTCCTTCTCCTCCTCAATTAGGTCAAGCATACCCTTGATTGATCAATTCCACCCCCTTGACCTACTTGTGGGTCGACTTGGTCCCGTGTGGTCCCATAACTTTTGGAAGGTAATTCTACAAAGACCATTTGGAAACCAAATCTTCATAAGGGTTTTTAGGACTAGGTCCCTCCTTAAAGTCTCATTCCCAAAACCTAGCCCCTAAGACCCTCTTGGCCCTTCTTAGAGAGCATTTCATCTAGCCTCTTGGGCAACCAAACCATATATTGAACCTCTCTTGTGAATATGCCTCTTCATAAATCACTCTTTTCCTTTTATTGACCCATTTATCTAGGTGATTCTCTTCATACCGAGTCTCCTCCCATCGGTGAAAGTTTGTAAAGTGTAGGGAGCTTTCGCTGAGGTGATAGTGGGCTATTGCTCCATTGTTTCCCTTGACCCAGCAGTTGCCCCTTTAGGATCCCCTTCTAGGACCCCTGCTTGTTTGAGCAGTAACACGGCCCTCAGAAATAGCCCCAAATCACCCATGCAAATTACCGCCAAAATCCTAGCTCAAGAATGTAGAAATGACTTTGGCAATTCTCGCTCTCAATTCTCTGAAGCTAGCCAAACAAATCAACCCAACGCACAACCTCTATGTGTTGAAGTTTCTAAGTCTACCAATTAGAAACCCTCCATGCACTTTGTCTGATTTATTCCTACCTACTCGTTATGTTGCTTAACAAGTTATTTACAATGTAAATACTGAAAATAAACATTAGTGCATGCTTAACATATTACAGACCAACAACTGAAGGAAACAGAAACAATCCCACCAAATGACAATGTTATTTTTGGACCAATGTCCACGAAAAAACCCAATGTGGGAAAGTCAATGCAGTTCTCTGAGGGTTTTCTTATTAAGCAATATCATAGTACAATTTGGGTGCCAAATCCAGCCTACCCAACAGAGAATTTCCTTGGTAGTAATACCTCTCAGTTTGAGACAAATTTCTCAGCTGAAACCCCGGATAATCTTTCTGGCAGCTCCTCAGCTCCAATCTGCCCCAGAAACCCCAGCGTTTGCCTGTCTGGACTGCGTCAGCCCCTCTCTGCCCAGCGCTGGCCCTGTGTCACCCTGAATGGGTTTGCGTCAACCTTAGGAGGCCCTGCATCAGCCTTCTGGCCCTCTGCGTCAACAACATTGGCCTCTCTGAAGCTCAGCGCAGCTCCCGGCTACCTCTATGTGGCACTGCGTGAGCCCTGACTGCTATTGCGTCACTCTCTCTGGCTCCTGTGCTGCTCTTTCGGCACTATCTCTGCCTCTCTGTACTCAATGCCCCTCAGTTGCAACTCTGATCACTGATTCTATCTCTCTTAGCAAACCCCGCTCTAGAGAATAGAATGACTGATCACTCTGGTGTACTCTCCAAGTGACCCTCAAGCCTCATCTTATACTTTTCGCGTTGACATATCAACGACCGAGATTAAGTCCCTAATCAACGGCTAAGATTAGATCTAGCTTGATCCATGTCTTTTGGACCATTCTAACACAGTTTCATATTAATTCACATTAATATTTTAATTTCCCTAAGTTTAGACTTAGGAACTCCATTAAAAATATTAATTATTTTAATATCTCCTAAACTGTTTAGAATTTGCCCAAACCCTTTCTGAGTATTGGAGATCTCATGTGCCCCAACCTCTCCACCAAATTTCGTGCCTAAAGCACATCCGATGCTACCACAAATCAACACTCCCTCTTAGCGAGGACTGTGCTCTAGCAATACTCCTCACTAAGTATTACTCTGATCACCCGGCATCGGTCCTTGTGCTGATGCTAGGCCTGCTACCCACCATCCTCTGCACTGTTGTATCATATACTGCTGCCCATGGTTCTGCCACTACCACTGTTGCATCTGTATGACAGCTTCCTCTGCATCCATGCTGCTGTTGGTCCTTTCTCCCAACACTGCATCCGCACTACAACTCCTCTCAGCATGTTGCATCGTGCTGCCCACTGCTGCACTGCAACTCAGTTACTGAGAAGTAACTGATCTCCCAACTCTGACCTCCCTGTTGGGCTAGAGACCCTCTTGATGCTGAAGCTCCCTCTCCCGCTGATAAGTCCTCCCTCTCTGACCTCTACGCTGCTGCTACAACTCCCTGCATCTCGCACTATTGCACACCTCTCTGTGCCATCCTGCACTGGTGCAACACTCCGGTGCCTCTCGCACTGCTGCAGCGTGCTAGCCTTGCGTTCTCTCGGGACTCCTACACTGTCGCTCTCTTTGCTGCTCCATCAGCATCCATCTCTACCCAACTTAGCCAGTCCTACTACTCCTCTTCGGGGCTCCTGTAGCAAGGTCTAATCCAAGAGGCCGGGTACCTCGAGGATCCTGCCCCCCATCGCCTGTAGTCTACCTAACTACAGCTCGATGTCTCCCCACTTCCGCTCAAGTGGTGCATGTGCACTCATGGCACAGTGATCGTCTGTCAACACTTCCTTATTTTCCCTTGCTGGTGCTGCCTTAGTCTCGGAAGACTCTCCCTTACTCTTCTTCCTCGGACACTAGGTCACATAATGACCCACCTCCCCACAGTGGAAGCACTTGATCTTGGAGAGATCCTTCTTCTTCCTCTTTTCCTTCTTTCCCTAAGATGCTAGGGCAACATCTTCCTCCTCCTGCTTGACTTTGATCCCCTTGCTACTAATGCCCATCTTTGACTATCGTCTGATGTCTTCTTGGCGAAGAGCAGTCCACATCTCGTCCCAAGGTGGAAGTGTCCCTCTGCCCAGTATACTCTGGACAAATACCTCCCAATCTTCTGAGATAGCATTCAAGGTTGTCCTCACCATCAATTCCTGATCCGACGTGGCTTCTATAGCAGTCAATTGATCTCGGATCTCATTCAGTCCTCCGAGGAAGGTGTCAATCGATTCTCCCTTCTTCATCTAATACAACCTCAACTGGTTCTCTAGTAACATTATTCTCTGCACAGAAGTATGTTGGTAGAATTTCTTGAGGGCCTCCCACATCTCATATGCTGTTTCCTTCTCGGCAATGTGTGGTACTACATGGTCCTTGACCCTATCAAGGATGATGCTCGTAGCCCTCGCCATTGCCTCCTCGTACTTGTCGTTATTATTTGGGTCAACTGAGATAGCTATAACCTTCACGGCGAAGTTCTTGACACGATTTCTGTCAAGTACGGATAAGATTTTGGCCTTCCAATCTGCGAAGTTCGACGCTCCGTCCAGTCTGACCTGGTCTCTTACTCCGTGTAGTGCCACGATGCTCTTCTACTTCCCTCCTGGAAGTTCTCGATCTGACTCCCTATGAGTCTCGATTTCACTCCTGGAAATCCTTCTGCCAATGTCGAGATGCCCCCTACTCTGATGGTCTGTGCAACTGCACCACTGATCCAGATTTCTCGGCTAGAAACCCTCGGTAGCAACTCCCTCCTCTTGGCCTTGCCCTGTCAAGTACTATTATGACTATAGTACCTCACCAGCTCCACTCTGCAAAGTTCCCACAGCCTTCTAAACGCCAGCAACTTGAAGGTGAGAGCTCCTAGGCTCTGCACAATCCCGGAACTAGCAACCCGACCTCCTCAACCAACTACATCAGCCGTCCTAGATTCTGCATGACGCTCCCTTTGCCTCCCTTAGCCTCTGCGCTGCTTCTTCCTGGCTCACCCTTGATGACCCAGGCACTACGTCACCCTTCCCTTGTTGTTGCTCTGCTAGAAACAGCGTTCGTCACCTTAGGACAATTGTTTTCTGCTGCTATTGCTCCGCTCGGCTAATGTCCTCAGTCCTCTTGTGATCTACAATCACGCTCTGATACCATGTTGAAGTTTCTAAGTCTACCAGTTAGAAACCCTCCATGCACTTTGTCTGATTTATTCCTACCTACTTGTTATGTTGCTTAACAAGTTATTTACAATGTAAATATTGAAAATAAACACTAGTGCATGCTCAACATATTACAGATCAACAACTGAAGGAAACAGAAACAATCACACCAAATCACACCGTTATTTTTGGACCAATGTCCCTGAAAAACCCAATGTGGGAAAACCGATGCAGCTATTTGAGGGTTTTCTTATTAAGCACTATCATAGTACAATCTAGGTGCCAAGTCCAACCTACCCAACAGAGAATTTCCTTGGCTGTAATACGTCTCAGTTGGAGACAAATTTCCCGGCTGAAACCCCGGATAATCCTTCTAGCAGCTCCTTAGCTCCAATCTGCCCCAAAAACCCCAGCATCTACCTTTCTGGACTACGTCAGCCCCTCTCTGCCCAGCACTGGCCTTGCGTCACCCTGAATGGATCTGCGTTAGCCTTAGGAGGCCTTGTGTCAGCCTTCTGGCCCTCTGCGTCAGCAACGCTGGCCTCTCTGAAGCTCTGTGCAGCTCCCGACTACCTTTGCGTGGCCCTACGTGAGCCCTAGTTGCTACTGCGTCACTCTCTCTCGCTACTGCGCTGCTCTTCCGGCACTATCTCTGCCTCTTTGTCTCTTTGTACGCAATGCCCCTCAGCTGTAACTTCGATCACTAATTCTATCTCTCTTAGCAAACCCCACTCTAGAGAATAGAATGATTGATCACTCTAGTGTACTCTCCAAGTGACCCTCAAGCCTCCTCTTATACTTTTCTCGTTGATATATCAACGACCGAGATTAAGTCCCTAATCAACGGCTAAGATTAGATCTAGCTTGATCCATGTCTTTTGGACCATTCTAACACAGTTTCATATTAATTCACATTAATATTTTAATTTCCCTAAGTTTAGAGTTAGGGACTCCATTAAAAATATTAATTATTTTAATATCTCCTAAACTGTTTAGAATCTACCCAAACCCTTTCTGGGTATTGGAGATCTCATGTGCCCCAACCTCTCCACCAAATTTCGTGGCTAGAGCACATCCGATGCTACCACAAATCAACGTTGTGCCCCCAGAAAATGTGCATTGTTGATCCCAATTGTTGAAGATAAAGCTTTGTGGAAGCCCTGAAATGGACTCCTCTAATTTCTAGCTAGGGAGACACTCGAAATTCCTCGAAACCAGTCTAGATTCCGTCTAAAACCCCTTTACTAAGCAGCA
Organism: Pinus tabuliformis; assembly: GCA_031772625.1. NCBI lineage: Eukaryota > Viridiplantae > Streptophyta > Pinopsida > Pinales > Pinaceae > Pinus > Pinus tabuliformis. The sequence goes on from CM062816.1 coordinate 870,196,827, forward strand.
CTCCAAACCCCTACGTTGAACAACTCACAAGAGGCTATGTAATAGACAAAAGATAATGTGGAGTGCCCCCTTTTTACCATTATATACTCATGGGCCCACGCTTCCTCCTTAGTGGCCCCCACTTTCCTGCCAAAAGTCGCCCCCCTTTAGGAGTGTGAATTGCTCTCGTGTCCCACTAATTAAGCGTGGGACCCACTTCACCCATATCTCCTAAGTCCAAAAATGCCAAAATTGATCCCCTAATCCTTTGCCTCTTTGCCCAAGGGACAAAATAGGCTAAAGGCTATCCTTCTAGCAATCTCATGGAATAGAAGATATTACACTCTCAATGGGAGACCATCCTCATCTGGGCTCTGAAACAAGTCTTGCCCATTAGGTTTTGTCAAGGCCAACCTGGAGGCATGTTGGATCATGTGGTGTCATTATGAAGAATCCTTCGTGCTATGTCAAAGTAGACCAATGTCTTGTGTCCTAAGGGTGCTCTAGGACATGCAACATCTGCTCAAATCATTAGGATGCTCTACTCTCTCAACATTGCATCTGCTAAGCCATCTATCTCTCTAAATAGGCCTGAGTACCTATGTAGTGGGTGCCCTCAAGGCCTAGGTTGCTATGGACTACCTGACAAAAACAACATGAACTCAAATGAAAGCAACAATCGATGAAACCCTAAGATCATATATGCATCTGAGTGGACCAAACTTGAATGTTAAGAGCATATTAATATTTCAAACAAGGATCACCTTCTGATATCTAACTAGACCAAGTCTCATAAAGGTGTTCCCTACCTTGCTAGAGGTGGTTGATGGTCAACCGTATTAGGTGCTTCTAGCCCCCAATATTCAAAACCGGACAGTTCATTGGGCCGAGCTATCCAACCAATAGAAAAATCGGTTTTAATCCCCGCATACTAAGGTTTTGGGGTCTAACTGGCCATAAATCGATCGGTTTATGATAGAACCAACAGGTTTTTCCATAAACCAATCGATTTCGTCATAAACCGATTGGTTTATTGCCGGGTAGACCACGGGCCCCACAAAAGGCGGTTTTGTACTTTTTGAAGCGGTTTTGAGGGAAACTAGGGGTTGTTTCCCTCCAAAAATAGCCCCTCCAAGCCTTTAAAAGGTTGCCTCCCCACTCATTTGCCTCACACATCTCATTTGGAGTTTTTGTGAGATTCACTCTGAGCTTGGAGAGTGTTGAGTAATTGTTGGAGTAGTCGAACAGCATAGAGTTTGGGTTGAGTAGTAGCCACCATGCCTCCAAAAGCCAAAGATAATGCATGGGCTCATTGTGATATGATTGATGGCAAAATGATCTACAGATATTGCCAAAAATCTATTGAAGGAGGGGGTATTTACAGGTTCGAACAACACTTGGCTGAGATAGTTGGCCATGAAAGCCATGTCGAGCACCAACTGAAGTAATAGGGCATATTAGGGCAGAATACCTTCATAAGTTTGAGACTCAAGTCACTCAACCAGTAGAGAAGTTTGTGACTCAAGCAGTTGAAAATTCTGAGAGTTGGGACTCAACCAACTGAGTTTGACCATCATTGAAACTGATCATGTTGATCAATAATATGTAGACTCGTAATAGGCCAGTGGCCCCATAGCTTGTAGCATTGTTTTTGGATTCTAGTGGCCATTTAGAGCCTCATTGATTATGTATTTGGTTGTTGATATGTATTGCACTCGGTGCCATTTTGATATATTCACCTTTACGTGGTATATAGATGAGGAAACTTTGCATATTTTGTCTCTATTGGTTTGGAATCATGGTTTTAAATCTTAAAAATAGTTTTTCATTAAAAATTAACTATTTCATATATTGTTTTAAAGACCAGACCATTGAGATCTGACCAGTCCCAATTTGACTGGTCTCGGTTTGATAGGTGCACCGGTTCGGTCACCAGTTCCAATTTTGAATACTATGTTCTAACCCTCAAGGGGAAGTGACAGTTCCAAGGTCCACCTCGCAATGAATAGGTGTTAGTGTAAGTATGTGACAATCAAGGGGATAAGGCTTCATGGCCAAGTGTCATGGTCAAGGGGACCAGCTGATGGGGAGTCCACATCCTAAGTGTATGAATGCAAGGGAGGGAGCAATCATGAAGGCATGAGTTACCTTGCTCGGCCTACTTTTACTAACCCTCTTGTGCGCCTTTTACTTCTTGATAATGCTTTGTATTACAGTGCATAGCTCAAGGGTTAGAGCTTGCTTTTTATGATGTAGCATTTATATTACCCCTTGAGATAGTTTATCGCTTGTCAAGGTTAGGACATGCAAGGGATCCTCTTGATGTAAAGGAGCATCATGTGCTTAGGAACCAGGTGATGGCTAATGAGGAGGGCAGAGCTCATGTTAGGCTTTTTCCCATGTGCTAACTTATGTCCCAACCATCCATTGCATTTTGATTTTCTTCTTTTCTTTAGTTATCGCAATGATTTATATTTCCATTCTTTTAGTCACATCAACCTCCATGGCAATAGTTTTATGGCCCTACTCAAGCAGTGTGGACATGTAGGTGCCAAATCCCAAAGAACCAATGATAGGTTAGACCAAAAGAATAAAGTTGGAATATGGAGCTTGTAATGTGTGATGGAAAGTGTCAAGTATGACAAACGGGATAATGAATACACTATCTCAATCATAGCTTTCCAAGTAGCGCCCCTCCTATAACCCTTAAGGCCTCAAGGGAGGTCCCACTGGGCTAGGGTTAAAGATTAAGCCCCCCTAGTAAGGTGAGAGAACATATTTATAGTCAAGATTAGTCAATCTTCCAGATCACCCCTCTATCCATACTAAATGCCCAAAACAAACAAGTATAAACACCTAATTGCAAAATGATCAAAGTATCTTTTGTATAACAGCCCAACTTCATCCAAGTGGTAATTGCCCAATGGGGAGAGGCATGTAGTTAATGCAGACGGCAGAGGTACGTGGCATATCATCGTCAAATAGTGGTTGTCAAGGGTTGTTGGATAGCTCGTTGTCAAATGTAGGAGAAAGTTTTACTCCTATGGGGTTACCCATTTTCGTGGGTAACAAGACCAATAAGGCAAGAGCAATAGTGGATCTAAATAAGAGTAAGTCAAAATATGTCATGAAACCATATGCCAAGCCATCAAAAGCCCCATCAACCCATCAAGGAGAAGGATGACTTGATCAAAACATGCATAAAGGTGATGATAAATGTGCATGTGTCTACAAATGTGAACCAAAGTGTTGAAATTCTATAGCATGTGCAGAAGAATACAATTTTATGATCTGGTAATTACTTCCTAATGATTATGAAACAGTATTTTCCATGCCACTGATATAATTGAATAATTACAGAGAAGATCAATTGTAAATGCAGCAGAAACAATAAAGATCATAGAAAGACATTGATGCACAATAGACTCAATATTTTTCACCTGGGAAACCCAATTCAAGAGAAAACCCAACAATCTTTTCTTGAGGAGAAATTGTACTTTCAGCAAGGTTTACAACTCAGAATTGTCTAAAAATTTGTGCCAATATTACAAGTCAATTTTCTAGTCAAACTATTGCTGGTCAAACCAATCAAAAGTCAACTCATAAATCTGCAGTCAACTCAATCAGCTGCCTGCAATCAAGCTCAGTCAACATCGGTCAAACTCAATCAATTGCCTGCAATCAAACTTCTTGCAGTCAAACTCGATCAATTGCGGTCAAAGTCTGCGATCAAAGTTTACAATCAACATTTGTCAACTCAATCAACTCCTCGCACAAGCGGCCTCTAAGAGCGGAGATGAAAGTGATAGACAACAAATTTCTCCTTAGCCGAATTTCTCCTCCAATAGAAAAGATTGAATGAACTTGTTATGTTGATGAGTGTATCCTCACATGCACGTCTATTTATATACAGCTCTAATGTTGAGTCGAGACCCATTAAGAAGCCCCTCATCAAAAGGAACCCTATCACTTATTGAGCCTACATTACAACTCAACGTTAGACTAGAATTGTTTATTCCACTGGTGGATCAAAACCCCATTAAATAAACAAATCGAACCCACTCTATAAAAAGTAGATCACTCCATCCTGAAGAAGGCAATGTGAGTACTGTGGGCCAAACTCCCTAAGCCAAACACCAGGGCTAATTAGAGAATGACTACCCCGGACCATTCACCCCTAGCCAAATCGCCATGGCCCCATGAGTGAATGTATCATTCTCCCCTAGTCAAATCAGCATGACGACATGGGAGAATGTCTGCCTGATGTTGCAAAAACATCAACACAAAGAACGGGAGCACTCTAGGCAGGACCATACTGCATGCCATGAGTAACTCATATGTTTGTAAAATTCATCCACTAGAGCTAGGTCATTCAAGAAAATGATCCCTAATAATGCCCATGTTTATCCGTCCATGTAACAATCCACGTTTAAGTAAGGGAGTATATGCAAAGTTCTTTATGCCATGATAAGCCAACCAAATGATCAAACCCATGCAATTTCCACTAAGCCCAAAATTGCTAGGGTGTTCCACTAAGGGATCCATGCATCCTCATGTTTGATCATCTAGCAAGAAGTGGAGACTAGAATGTCACATGATCACATGTAATGATAAACAAGTATAGCAAGCAATACATCATCAGAACTTCTAGCACATCATCATCCATGTCATCAACAATCCACACAACCAAGTGAACACCCTAACCATCCAAAACTTCTTGATATAAAAATTGCAAGGGTAGTGAAAAAATTCACCGATATACGCCTCATGCAAAGTGACACACCTTATATGTTATTATTTTATGCTTGAGATGAGGTTGTCTCCTTCCTTCGAAGTTGTTGAGCTTTTGTTGACTAAATACATGGACCATGGTATTATTTTATTTATTGTTGACATCTTCTCCCTTGCATCCATCTATTAACACAAATTTTAATGACATCGTTACACAAGGATAGCACACTACCTAATATGCCACACATGCTACATAGAGGAGCTCTTTGCATGCATATTTTACCATTTGTTAGAGAAATTTCTCTTGGGAGACTTCACATGCCACCCATATCTATCCATTGGCACAATTTGAGGATATTTTAGTGAAGCAACTTGTTCTTGGAGAAGGTTGAGGGAGCAACACTCATATTTTGTTCTTTCTCTCACACATGTGGAGGTTGTGGGCTTAAACCCTAGCCATTTTTTCTATTTTAGGCGCGTTTATCTGTATACTTCTAGAGCAACGTTGCACGAAGCGGGGACAAAATAGGGACGTTTTCTTGAAGCAGGGACACGGAAGCATCATTTTCCAAAAATCTAGGAAGCGAAGCGTCTCCGAAGCGTCCACTATATATATATATATTGCATTTATATTCAAAACAAGCATCCCAAATACCAAATTAGTTGTAGAAGACATGAAAACATGCATATTTTTACATAAATCAAGATAGATATGGCCTCCATGATTCCATTACATTAATGATTAATTATTCAAGCATCAACCATCTATATTCTAGCAATTACAAACATACATCAAATTTTTAAGCATATTATAAAACATTTAAGCATATTATAAAACATAAAACATAAAGCATATTATCTAGCAAGTGAGCAACTATCAACATTAGTCATGTCCAAAATTCAAATAATAATGTTTACAAAATAACCCACTTGGCCACCACCAAGACAAAAAGGTTCAAATTCACAAGCCTACAAGTCTAATGATTAATCTATGACAAAAGTAGTAAATTGTGAATATATCTACTAATCTCTCCTCCTTCCACCACGAAGAGTACGTGGCAATGGGCCTCCACGTGGTGGCAATGAAGAAGATGGTGCCTGTGCAAGTTGTGGCACTGAAACTGATGAAGACAAATCCCCTGTTGTTGGTGTTGAACCATGAAACCTGGGAACCAAGGGACCAAATGCGGGTGATATCTCAACTCCATCATCATCATCCCGGAATCGCTCAAAAAATTCATTAAAAAAAACCACTAGTTAACAAAAAAAATTAAAAACAAGAATTAGGGAAATGCTTTATAAGAAAAATTGACACATTTGAGTTCAATGGACATACTGCTAATTGACTGAATTTTGAAAATCATACCACAATGGACATACCCGGATAAGAGCATCCTCTAATTGCTCTAATCGCAACACTCCATCCTCCAAACTCGGCTCCTTTGGATTCCTGTCCCAAACCTTAAGGTCTTTATTAGTCTTTGCATCATCATAGTAATGGGACAAAAATCACAAGTTGTAATGAACATAAACCAAGCTCTCTGCCCGGTCTAAACTCAACATGTTCCTTTTAACATTGTGGATGAAAGAATAAGAGCTCCAACACCTCTCTGCAGAAGAAGTGTTTACCACCTGTGATATCACCGACAATGCCAAAGTCTGTAGAAGTGGAGTAGCACCTCCATGCATGTTCCACCACTCAAGAGAAGAAAAACTCTCAATCTCTAATTACATGCATGCTCCCAAATGGACCAATGCTAAGCGTATAGTTGCTCAATTATTTCTGTACCATGGCAGCCTCCTCCTCATCAGAGACTAATCTATCCAATGCAATCATATATTTTCTAGAACCTTTAGATCTAGGTGTGGTTTTCTCCTACTCCCCCCCCCAGGCGTTGGTGTTGAAAGCCATGATGGATGATAGTATTTAGGTGTCAAAACATATGCTAATGCACGCAACGAAACATTTAGCATTTCTGGTCGGTCTTCCACCTCTGCACAAATATAATTGTACAAGGTAATATCTCTACGATCAATAATGTCTTTAATCTGCCCGAACATGTTATCCATTTGCTTCTACACCTCCCCAATTATTGGCCGATCTTAATCTGCAAACTTGATCATGTAATAAATTGGTTTGGTGATTTGCAAAACATATTTAACTTGTGACCAAAAGAACATGTCAAGAATAGTGTCCTTGGCTAAATTAGCACCATCTCTATCAATGTTAATTTCCTCCCATGATTCAAAGGTCACCATATTAGTTAAAGCTTGTCTCACCTTCACTAGCCGCCTAAAGGTGAGGTAATAACTTCCTTGCAACTGCAACTTGGAGCAAGTGCCATAGAAGTAGTTTACCCTTGTATGCCCTGTGATAAATTTAATTAGTTGCTTCCCTTTCCTATAAAGCTCATTAATCCACCCACATTCTTTATGCTTCACAATATCATGCATCAAAAGGTTCAATGTGTGCACCAAGCACCAAGACCAAAAGATGTGTGGATGAGTATGCTCAATAACTTTTCCTGCTGCCTTACAATTTGCTGCATTGTCTGTGATCACTTGAACCACATTATTTGGACCAACATCTCTGATTGATTGCAATAGGAGATCTGCAATGTGTTTTGGGAACTTGCACTAATGGAGGAGGAATCATGACATGTAATAAATACTGCACCACTAGCAGAAACACTAGGAACATTTATCAAATGTTGGTTTCTAATATTTGTCCACCCATCTGATACAATAGATACCCCACAATCCACCCACTCATTTGTAAAACGTGTCAAATCTCTTTGAACCTTTGCTTGTTCTCTTTCTAATAACACTGTTCTAGCTTTCTCATAGTTGGGGGGCTTGTAGCCTTTTGGGGCTTCATTGATGGCCTTTACCATTTCATGCCAATAGGGAGAGAGAAGCACATTGAATGGTACACCGCAAGCACAAATAAATCGGACTATCTTTCCATCAACATCATCCCTCCCAGCAACATTCAGGAAATCCCCTATTGTTCTTTTACCTCAAGAGATTGCAGATGTACCATGAGGAGATGAGCTACCAAATCTAGAGGTTGCACTTGATTTAGATTGAGTTTTTCGTTTCTTGCTTTTTTGTTGTGCAACCTCCTCTATTTGGATGTATTTTCTTCTTTGTTCAACTAAAATGTTTGAGCAAATTAGTATCCCCACAGCACCCTTTTTATCATCACTGCCCATCACCCCACAAAGATGCCTCCTCACACAGGTATATGAACCACTAAATGGTTTTCCTCCACGACAACCATGAGGACACAAAAATTTGTAGCTTCCACCACCTTTCCCCCCTTCAAGTTTGGTCACATAGTTCCACAAGGGTGTCAATGCATATTTCCCCTCTAGTGTTTCAGTGTTCCCTTTAGGTTCATTCCCTTCCTCTTCAAACCCTTCCTCCTCATCATAAATTGGGTCACCCATATGGGGACCATTATCCTCTTGTTCTTATTCCCTTCTATTCCTACTCCCCCTTGCCATCATTAAAACCAAAAGTGAAATGATACATAGAAGCCAAAGGAACACCATCTTGGAATATGAATATAGATGGTGGACAACCTGCAATTAAATGAGCAAGAAGAAAGAATGGGAAAGAGTAGGAGAGGGAGGAGAAAAATACAAAAAACAATGACAAAAAATGAGGGAGTTTGGGGTTTGCACTTACCTCTTTAGCTCTTGTAGATGGAAGCCCTTCTTTACATCTCCAAGTTCCTCCTCCTTCTCCTAGCTCCTCCTTTTTCACTCCTCCAAGCTCTCCTCAAGTCTCTCCTCTCTTTCTCCTCTCTTCTCCTCTCTTCTCCAAGCTCTCAAAAAATACAAGTGAGCAAATGAGAGATGAAAGAGCCTTTTAATCCCTTCATTCCCTACCCTAACCCAACATGGACCCACCCCCAACCACTAGATAGAAAAAAAAAAATTAAAAGCGTATTTGTGGGGTCACACGGTGGAACCAGCTCGCTACCCACAGAATCGGTCGCGATCCGTACGGATCCGGCCCCGAAACGCAGCATTTTGGCCGGGTGATCCATCGCTCAAAATGCGTCCTGACAATTCCAAAACGTGGATCGGGCCGAACAATTCCCACAGGGAAGGAAGCGGCTTTTCCAGCCTGATCCACGTTTCGAATTTCCTGGATGCGTTTCCGGCGGCAAATCACCCACGGTTCCATACGGGTCACATTTCAGGGTTTTGATCCGGGTGAGGGGGTGTTTCGTGCAACACTATTCTAGAGCACTCCTATCCTTGAGTATTTTATTCTTTCCTTGGAGGTTTTCAATGGTCTTATGCCTAGATTCAAAAGACATCCTCTTACCTTGAGGTCTCATTGCTTGGAGATTATACATGTGACATTGGTCCACCTATTTCATTAGTTGTTTGACTTGTCATCTCAAATTATTTGGAGGATAATGCTATTTTAAGTTTGTTGATTTGGGGTAACATTGAATGTGCTCTAGCCATGAAAATTGGTGGAGAGGCTAAAGCACATGAGATCTCCAAGACCCATAAATGGTTTGGACAGATTCTACCTGGTTTAGGAGATATTAAAATAATTAATATTTTTAATAGAGTTCCCAAGTCTAAACTTAGAAAAATAAAATTATAATGGGTATTAATATAAAACTGGGTTAGAAGGTTCCAAAGGACATGGATCAAGCCAAATCTAATCTTAGCAGTTGATTAGAGATATAATCTCGGTCGTTGAAGGACCAACAAGAAAAGTATAAGAGGAGGCTTGAGGGTCAGTTGGACATACACTAGAGTCATCAGTCATTCGATTTTCTAGAGAGAGGTTTGCTAAGTGAAATCAAATCAGTGATCAGTTTGCAGCGAGGGACAGTGAGTGCAAAGCAGAGAGGCAGAGATAGTGCCGGAAGACTAGCACAGAGGCAGAGAGGCAGACACAGAGCCAGAGGGATCCATGCAAAAGCAGCAGAGACTGTGCAGAGGCCAGAAGGGCCTGCGTCATCCACGCAGAGGCTGCAGGAGTGACGTAGAGAGCTAGAGAGGTTGCACAGAGTCTCGGAGGGCTAAAGCAGAGGGTTTCAGGTTGACGCAGAGGCCAAGAGGGCTGACGTTGAGCTTCAGATTATGCTGGAGAGGGAATTTGTGGAGCAAACTTTCCGAATATCTGCTTCCGAAGAGAGGTATTGCTGCCGGAATTTTTTATCTCTGTCGAGTGAACCAGTTTGGCACCCAATGTACTCAGAAAAGTGTTGCTTAATAATAAAAACCCTCAGAACTGCTACACCGATTTTCCCAAGTTGGGTTTTTCCGAGGACGATTGTCCAAAAATAACGGTGTCCCTTTTGTGTTTGTCTATTTCTTTCTGTTGTTGATCTATAGATGGTTGAGACTATATTGTGTTTATTTCAGTGTTTATATGGTTAAATAACTTGTTAGTAATTAAACAAGTAGGCGAAATAAACCAGAGAATACAGATATAATTTCTAACGGGTAAAACTTAGAAATTTCAACAAAGTTTTCATAGAATAGATACAAGGTTTTCTTAGAGATATTATTGTTTTATTGATGAGGTTGTTGACCCAGAAAGCTATATAATCAACACTCCTATTGTAATGGTTGTTTAAAATTTGTGGAGACACTAGTCTATTGTTTTGTGTACTAATGTAACTTATTTGGAACTAAGGTTTCTATGATGGAACTAATTTGTTGAATACAAAGGATAGAATGCTCATCTCTTCAAGTTTGTCAATGGAAGCTTAATCCCTTTATAAGCCCTCACTCCTCTTGAGACCTACAATAGTGAATTTTTTCATTATTCTTGTGATTTTCCTCACAAAGACATATTCTATAGGTAGCTGGAGCTTCATATGAACTAGGGTCTGTTGGTCTTCACTTGGTTCCTTAGACTGTTAATGATATGGATGATGATGTGTTAGATGCCTTTGACGGTTTTTCACTTGGTATATTTTCATATATTAGAGAAATATCATTGCACTTGGCGTCCATATTTTGATAGATGATAGGATGTGAGGATATATGGATCTCTTGGTGGAACAAAACAACATTTCTGGGCTAAGTGGACATAATAATGGCATATTCATTTGGGTGGTTTCATCATGGCACAGAACGTTTAGCATACACCTTTTTTACATACGGTTTATTACTTGGATGAGTGTGTATGAGAGCACAGTTAGAGCCCCTTTTCTCCAACAGAAACTAACTCAGTAGCCTAGCCGTTTTCATATGCTACAGATTAAAAAAGTAATGATGTAATTAATTAAGAAGTGACTAATGAAAAAGAATATTATAAGTCACTTTAATAAAAGAAGAAAAAAATCAATGGTATTTGGATGACCCATGGTATTCTGACAATCCATGATTATTAAACCAGATGAGAGCTCACTCCTTGGGCATGTATTTGGATTATTGTTTTATTGTTGATTGAGTTGAGCTCTTGGAGCTTGTCTGGGTGAGAGCCCATATTATTTAGAGGGTTCGTTTTGGTGGAAAATGATCCAACCTAGCTTATTCAATCAAGAGGGGTTTCAGTATTGATTTATATACCCTAGCCACTCAAAAAAGGAGGTGTCAAAACAAATCTGCTCATTGGGCCTAATGTGGAGATCATGAGAAGAGGCCAGCCAGATCTCTCACAGGTGCATAAAGTTGGAGGAGTCGTCGTCAGCCATACAGATATTTGCTGGTGTAACAGATTCTTAGAACCATACTTAATAATAAGGCTGAACTTTGCTGAGTTTGCTACTATTCTCGTGTTAACTTTGGGTTGCAGCATTTCTGGGTTTTCATACTTCAAAATTTATTTGTTGCGCTGATCATTTTTTCGGTGTAATTTTTTTGAAGCAAAATTCCAGAAAAAATTGTCAAATTATTTTTTGGAATATTACATATGTTTTATGCAATTTAAGACTTGAAAAATCCAAAAGGAAATAACAACCAGAAATCAAAAAAAAAATCAACCAAAAGCTCATGCATGCAAGCTAATTGATAAACTATGTTTCCTATAACAAAATACTCTCTTAGCACTGCATTATAGATAGGGACAGAAATTTAAAATGTATTCATAAGAGTCTGTTTCTTGGCATTCAATCGTAACCAATTATCGACACTTCATTAAATCAGAAAAGTAGATAATCATAATACCCAAGCACTTCTACTACGTGAAGTCAAATATCGACTGCTTGGCTTGTCATGAATATACTCCCAGCAATGCATTATTGTGAGGGTCGAAAAATATAGAATGTAGCTTAAAAGTTTCTCTTTCAGTTCAATTGTAAACAGTTATTTGCACCATGGAAAAATCACAAACACAGCTAATGACAGCTGTAACGCGCTTTCTATTATGTCAAGGAGAAACTTCCAATTGGCTTGACATAAATAAAATATGCTCTCAGCACTGCATTACTGAAATACGGAAAACTTAGAATGTATTCTTAAGAGCTTATTACTTGCAGCTCAATGCAACACTGGTATAAACTATGAAAAATTAACGAAAAAAGCTAATGATAATAATCACTCAAGATAAAGAGCACTTACTGCTTGGCTTGCAATGACCCGTGCACAAGATGTTTTTCCTGTACCTGCAAATACAATAAGCAATATCAAAACCCATGTCACTAAAAATCAAAAATCATTTCCAAGAAGAGGCATTGAGAATTGTTGTAACTAAGCAATAGATATATTAGTTTCCTTGTGCAATTTCTGAAGCATCTTTCACAGGTGAATCAAATATTCAATAGTTTTTTTCATAACAAAAACACAATTACTGCTGTCAAGCTCTTGCAATATAACCTTTTTCAAAACTTTATTTAGTGGATCTACAAACAATTTTAAAATGGCATGAAGTTTATGTTGAGATTTTGGCTTGGAAGGTGATTGTGCATGGATCAAGTGCCATGACATGCACCGAGTCACCTTAATTATATCCTACAGCAGTTAATTAATGAATTTCCTAAGTCAAGATCTAATTTAATTTAGTTGTTGGTTACCCTTTTACTAAAAAGGCAAAGTCAATGACATATTAAGTCATAGTCGTTGATCTTAGTAGGTCAAGATCAAATCTCAACCGTTGAGATTAGGGATTTCGCTTGAGATTAGGGTTTGATCTTTTTAATAGGAGGCTCGAGCCAAAGGAGAGACACAATTGAGTGGGACAAGTTGGGATTCATTGGAGTGTAGTGTTCGGCAGCAAGAGCTAGGAGAGGCTAGATCAAACTAGCTAGAGCGAGATCAGCACAGAGGCCGAGTTAACCTGGGTCGGGTAGGCCGAGTTTCTTAGAGCGAGTAGGTTGAGTTTTCTCTTGGGCCGTGAGGCCGAGACTTCCTTGTGAGCAGAAGTTCTTCTGTTGGGTTGCACGTGCGGGTCGACAGGGCTGAGATCTTTTGTTGTGTATTGGTTGGAGCAAATTCTGGTAAGACTGCTATTAAAAATATTTCTCCTGAAACTGAATAAGAAGCTTAATGTTTCTTAGTTTTCCCCACACTGGAGCTTCCACAGTATATCTGTGTTATTCTTTGTTTCATGTGATTGCATCTGATTGGTTTCGAGGATTTTTGCTTCTGTTCTTATTTGGTTAAAAACCCAGAATATTTGTAGTTACAAATCAGATTAGAAAGCATTGTTTATTTCAGATTTGTGATTATTTGTTGAGACAGAAAATTTGTAGCTAGGTTTAAAGAAATTAACATGGTATCAGAGCTCTAAACTCTAAATACAAAACCAACGATATTTGACATGTTTCAACACAAAAAAATCAGATTTCAATTTCAATCTCTTTGAAGGTTTTATTCTACAATCGCAACCAGTGTTCAGTATGGAGACAGGCGTGAGGATTCTCCGAACTATCTATAGTGGAAGGTTTGAATCTCAGTCATTCTCAAGGAGAACAAGCTATGGAATTTCGTTAGTACAACAGTGGTGCCGCCAAGCTCAGATCCAATTGCTATTGATCTGCATGAGGTCAGGAGGGTAAGGTGCAAAGGATTATTCTTGACGAGGTCAAAGATCATCTAATACCCCATTTGTCAGAGAAGGATACTGCAAAGAAGATGTGGGATGCACTCACAAAACCATATCAGAGCAACTATCAGAGTCAAAAGATTATTGCTCAAGGACAAGTTGCATGACACAAGAATGTCCAAGGGTGAGAGCGTTACATCTAACTTGTCCAGGCTAACACAGGTTAGGGATGAGTGGTTGTTGTTGGAGAGACAATTGTTGAGGAGGAGCTAGTGTGTATAGCCTTGAATGGCTTTTCGAAGCGTTGGGAGGTCTTTGTCAAATGTATTATGGGCCAGGATCACCTACCCAATTAGGCGAGGTTTTGGATGATTTCGTCCAGGAGGAGATCCAGGCAAGTGGTTAGCAAGAGATCAAAAGAAGAGGTTCGAAGAAGACGTGAACCTTTCCCTAGCAAGCAAGGGTAAATCTAAGGCCAAGAAAGGGTGGAGTAATGGATCTACTTCCACGGGTGAGAAGAAGAGGGATCCAAGCAAGGGTAAATGTTTTGCATGCCATCCAGCTAGGTCACTACGCCAACTAATGCCCTAAAAAGAAGAAGGGCAAGCATAAGAAGCAGATTGTTGCTACCGCATGTTAATTTTTTTTAGGGCTATATTGTTCTTTGCTTTAGATAATTGCATTACATCTTTTACACATTGAATTCACCCCAACAGGGAGAAAACCCGGAATTCAATTACCGTTCTTCTATTAGATATTCATCAATGTTCAACTGAGATACAAAGTACATCCATAATAAGATATATCAACCATGCCAAATGAGCCAGATCACTAAGCAAGCCACCATGGGCCATACGAACCACTGTCACCCCTGGACCATGCCAAACATTGTCACTTGGGCCACCCTGGGCCATGCCAACCGATGTTACTCAGGCCACCCCGGGCCATGCCAACCGATGTTATCTAGGCCACCCTAGGCCGTGCCCACCATGCCAACCACTATCTCCTGGGCCATGCCAACTACTCTCACCAGGGTGTTGCCAACCATTATTACCCAGGCCACATTGGGCCATGCCAACCACTATTACATGAGCCACCCTCGGCGATGCCAACTATTGTCACTTGGGCCATGCCAACCACTGTCACTTGGGCCATGTCAACCACTATCACCTGGGGCCACCCTAGACCATGCCAACCATTTTTACCTAAGCCACCCTAGGCCATGTCAACCGTTGTTTCCTGGACCATGCCAACTGCTATCACTTGGGCCACCCTGGGCCATGCCAACCACTATTACCTAGGCTATCCTAGGCCATGCCAACTGTTGTGCCGAGACCAACATATACACTAGTGCTGAAACTAACATATACAACAGTGTCGAGATCAATATATATACAACAATGTCATACCAATCTATATAACAGTGTCGAGAGCAATCTATATATAAGAGTTGAAACCAATTTATATACAACAAAGGATGTTGCCATACATATGCAGTGAAGAACTGGGATGTCAATAGAGGAACTGAAATGCCATATATAATTGTAACTGCAAAAGAACTGTACATATACCTAAAAAAGAACCATACATGTAACTTTAGAGGAACCATACATATGATGCCATATTTAATTCAGAGAACATATAATGCAGAGGATGCGAGACGAGGACTAGAGATGCAGAATTGTAGTCATTGGAGCAAGATCATATACAATAGTTATACTATACTAGAGCAATGAGTTCAATGTTAACAAGACAGAAGACCGATAGCCCATTTGAGAGTCTTGTAGTCTTGCGAAAGTCATAAGAGCGAGATCATATCCATGATATCCATTACAGTAAGACGCCATCACAGTGAAACGATGACATCATTGCTATGCGAAGTCATAACATAGAGATATGAAGTGCCTTAAACATGTGGGAGGATATTGTTGGGTAGCAAAGGCCCTGCGTAACGGTTTTTGGGATCAAAGCCTGCAATTTTGCGTAAAGGTATGGTAAAGACTCCGCGAGATGCGTAGAGCGCAAAGTGTAATGACTCAAGTCAAAGGGTTGTCAGCCCAAAAATAATGTAAAATGAGTTGGCCTGCCCATGGTCCGCGAACCATGGAAATGTATAAATAGAGCAAGGCTCTATGGTTAGAAGTTAGTTTTTGAAAAGTAAGCAATTTTGATCTGAAATGTAATGGGTTTGTAAAGAAAGAAGCCTTGGAGCGTCTGTAAGTCTGAGTCAAGGGTGTTGGTAGAGAGATAGAGGCTCTGCAGATGTGTGTGCAGAGGCCTAGTAGAGTCCGCAACTGTGTGCGCGGACCCCTACAGTTGAGTGCGCAGGGCGGATCTGGTTGTACTGAAGAGAAGATCAATAAAGATAAGAATTTCTGAGTCATTGTGTGGTTTCTTGCGGATCTGTCTATTGCTTATGTTTTGAATTTATGCATGATCTGTTATATGAGCTTATATCTTTCTTTATAATTGCGTGCATGGGGTTTTAAGTTTAAATGTTTTCTTAAAGACTATAACAAGAAGATCAGATCTCTAATAATTTCATTAATAAGCAAGTACACCCATGCGGATCTTTGCAGAAGTCTGATAATTACCCAGAGTGGCGTGAGGCCACAGAACGGTTCATGACCCCTCCAGACCACATCAAGACATCCCAAGGGTGTGGAAACCTGGTTCCAGCACCCTCCCCTGCTACCTCGAGTGAGACCTCAGTCCGCGCTCCGCAGGCTGTTGCCGAAAGGGCCAGTAGCTGTGGGATTTGTTTGGCTAATAACTCTTCTGAACCTGGGTCAAGGCCCAATAAGCCAACAAATGGTTCCGTTGCCGGGACCGGGATCTGCCTAAGGGATGTCTGATGTCGGAACATTGGAACCCTACAAAGAAAGAGCTTGAAGATTGGTTGGATCAAAAGCTTCACGAGTTCGTGGTTTAGGAAAACAGAAATCTGCGGATATCAAAAGAAAGGTGGTTGGATCGTTACATATACACAGAGATCCACGAGATCTTCTTTGCGTCATTCTCGATAGAGTTGTACGAGTGGATCGCGAGGCTAGCTGACAGCGTGGGAAGGTGCAAACTAGATCAACCCATTGTGTGGACTCCGGAATTGGTGTGCAGGCTAGAAGCATCTGAAGACAAAATCGCACGCGCAGTAGATCACTGGTTGGATCGGATAATAGGAGGGTTTATCACTGAGTTCGCGATAGACACAACTGTGAGTTATAGTGAAGTAGAAAGGCGCTTTCTCCAAGGGCCGCGGGGTAAATATATCAAATTGTTGAATACTTGGATTAAAATGTTGTTATGTGAAAAATGGATTATGTGCATTCATTAATGTCCGGCATAACGCGGAGCGGAAGAGGCTATCAAGGAACCGAAGGATTAGAGAACAACCCTCTGATTTCTATTTCGCAAGAAAGCGAGGAAGAACTCGCAGGGTTCTCTCTGAGAAGTGCAGTCCGGTTGATTAAGCAGTGCATCCCACTAATACCACCACTGTCCATGCCATCACCTACTTCACCTGCATCAAATGCATCTTCGCCGACCCCACCTCCACCGCCACCGAGGGTTGGAATGGCGAGTACAGTCAAGTTGCAGGTATTTAAAGGCGTAGGAAATGAAGAACCAAGATAGTTCTGGTTTGTGGTAAAGGCTGTGTGGGAAGCCCAAGGCATAATGAATGATAACATCAAAAAGGCTACTCTGGTTAGCGCGCTGCAGGACTACACGTTGACGTGGTATATAAAGTACTCGAGCGATCATCCGAATGCGAGAATAGCGGCGATCCAGGACGCATTGAACAGAGAATTTAGTCGGCCAAAATCAGAGACGCAGTCAGTCATTGGGTTCAAGGAGATCGCGATGTTACCTGGTGAAACCCCGTGGGATCTGGACCAAAGATTGAAAAGCACAATCCGCGAGGCTAACATGACATTAACGGATGCGCAGCACTGCGCGTGGTTTGTGGCGTCGTTGACACCACATCTAAGGACAGCACTATCACAGCAAAAGATCTCAACCCAAGCTAAAGCATTAGAGACAACAATGAGGTTGCACGAAACTCCAATACAAGATCCGGGGTTGGGAGTTCAGCAAATCCACGCGCAACTACAAAACCTGTGCTTAGAAATGCAAAGCTTGAAGCAAGAAAGGGCGCCCCAACCGGAGGCGTGTACAGAGGTAGGGTGCATTAAATGCAAAAGTCAAGGACACGACAAGGACCACTACCCCGTCTTTGCAAACTATCTAGCGGGAGGGGGCCCGATGCCATTAAAGCTGGAGGTACAAGCAGGGCCAAGTGCGACACCCGCGCTCCGGTACGCCATTTGTCAAGTGGGGGGAAAGCACGCAACAAACAACTGCCACCTGTTGCAGAAGTATACCCAGACCCTGCAGCAACTATATTGCAACTTTTGTAGATCAGTGGGTCACGACGAGCGAACATGTCGAAGTTACGATTTAATGATGGAAAGGACCCCAACCTATCGAGTGCAGACTGAAGCCGTCAGGCCATGCGGGGGATTTCAAGGACGCAGACGAGGAAGAGGAATGGGGCCCGGGCGAGGGCACGGCCAGCTGATATGTTATAACTACAGAGGGCCGGGGCACTACGCTCGCGACTGTACTAATCCAACGAGGATATCTTGTCCATATTATGAGCAGTTTGACCATGAAATGGTAGACTATCTGACGCTTATTTCCCAGATGCACGAGAAGGGGGTATTGCAGCCTACTCCAACTCAAAATGTCCAAATGATGAGGTCGGAACCCTGCGAAGAGGATCCCAGCGTAAACATGGTACTAAGGAGCGGCGCAACCACAGGAGGAGATGCGAGGAAATAGCTTGGAGATGATGGGAAGGGTCGCGATGCTCCTACAAGGGAACCTGACTTGGAAATAGAACAGGTGAAAGGGACATCTAAAGAAGCTCAGAAGAGCTTCACGGAAGTCTCTACTCCAGGTAATAGGGATCCAATTGAGCCGGGAATGGATCCCTTTATGCTTACCACCTTTCTAGAGACATGTATGAAATGCGACAATAGAGCAGTTAAAGGACTGCAAGAGTTGATCACTAGGTGCGCAAGGTCAGGGGAACTGCGCGTAGTCTGGAAACTAGGGAAACATGTCCTGCGCACCGGGCAGGAGATGCGAATGATGGCACAAATCGGTGAATACGAGATGGACCAAGTCATTCTGGATCTAGGGTCAGACGCGAATGTGTTACCTAAGCAAACGTGGGAACGCATGGGTAGGCCCACCCTACAGTGGTCTCTTATTCAACTACGAATGGCCAACTAGCAAAAGATCTTACCGATGGGACGACTACAAGGGGTGACAGTGGACATTGAAGGAGTAAGTACACAGACCGACTTTGAGGTAATAGAAATTGTTGATGATAGTAATCCATACCCTGCATTGCTAGGAATAGATTGGGCCACGAACATGAATGGGGTCATCAACTTAAAAAGACGGAAAATGACATTCGAGAAAAAGTCCCTCCGCGTCATAGTTCCACTAGACCCAGCTGAAGGAGCACGCTACACCGAACCGGTGCGCGACGAGGACAGTGACGATGAACTAGACTGCATCTACCAGATAACAGCGCAAGACCAGGATTGGGTGAATTCCTCAGCAGGCGAAAGACTCTCATGGGAGCGCGATAGTTCCTGCACATCGGATTCAGATGAAGAAATTGAACAATGGCAGAACCGATTACAGGAAGTCACAACACTCAACTACAATCTGATGATTTGATCATTGCGACGCGTGACCAGTGAAGGAAGACAATGGCCAGTGGAAAATAGCGCCCCAACTGAGGAGCAGGTCGTCAACCTTGGCACTTCAATCATAGAACGGAGGCGGCATAGTGTGCCACGCGCACCAAGGTGGGGTGCCCAGAGGAAGTTGAGGAGGAAGGAGCGTGGAGGTAGGAGGCAGTTCCAGGTACAGATTGGAGGATGGGCATGGCCAGGACAGCCACGATGGATCAGGGAAGCCACCCATCCACAACAGAGGACACGGGTGTATGCTGCGCAACCATCGACCCAATTGAATCTGCGCATCACAAAGGTTCACAGGGCTGACAAGACCGTAAACAAGATAGAAGGGGCCAAGGGAACTCTATCCATGGTCGGACAAGCCATTGCCCCTGCAGTCCGACCTGAACAAGAAGACTTGGGCGAAGGGATCCGACCATTATGGGAAGCCATTCGACGCAGCAAAATGAGACTTCGCGAGTTAGAGGAAGCGGGGGCCAGGCTAAGAAAGAAAAGTGCAAGGCTGGATGAAGAAATTGACAAAATAAAATTAGGAGTCACACAAACAGGCCGCGCGAAAGAGCCACTGAGGGGACCGGACCTGGCCGGCTCTCCTACGCTACTAGAACAAGCCGCGACCCTGCTATCATGGTTGCGACTGCACCCTAGGGCACAAGGGAGCACAGACCACAATACGCTACTGGACTCAATGGAACGCGCAGGGTGCCCGCAGCCTGGGCTAGCAGGGAAGAGGAAGGCTCGCACGAGGGGTGCGACCACCTGACTATCTGTAGGAGGCCCAGTCTCAGCGCTCCACACAGTTGAAAGAGGGTGTGGGACTATAAAACAATCTGCAGGAAGGTTGCGCGATTCGGCTGTGGCGTACAGGGCCAGTAGAAAGCATAGTACGCACCCGCGTACCAGGGGCTACGCTGCCGCGTTGGGGGGATGGCAGGTGACCGTTGCAGTTACTGTTCATGATAAGATGTCCCATTTAAGACACCAAGGAGCAGGCGGTGGGCAATTAAGACATAGGGGTAACCGCCAAAATCGCATTAATGAGCCACAGAGAGGGAAAAAGGCCGAATTTGAATTCGAAATAGTATATAAAAAACAGGTGAAGTGTCACAAAACAAAGTTTGAGCTTCCAAAGAACAAAACACCCTGGGTTCAAACCGAGAGGAGCACGATGAATGAAAAACTGATGAAAGAAAGCTCGTGGTTTCAGGAATTGCCAAAGGAATTGCGAGAGCAATTACTCCGGTCGATAGCCACCACCAAGGACGTTACACAGAATCCTACGCCGCAGACAGCTGAAGTTCCTAAATCCCCCAAGACACCACGATCTAAGAAGAATCCCCAAGTAGCAGGACCGGTCCGGACGTCTCCGTGAAATCCGCGAGTCAGTAAATTGACGATGGAGGAAAAAGGCAAAACTATTACAATTGAGAGCGATGAAGAAGTCGAGGATTCTCCGACCTATATCAAAGAAGTCGAACTCGACGAAGAAAGCGAAGAAGACCCCCAACCAGTAAGGCACCCTAAGTATGTGCCTCCCAGGAAAGGGAAGGCCAAGATCCCTAATGATCCAGATGCCGTGGACAACATACTCATCACCCCATCTCTTCCAAAAGGGGTTCCACTTGAAGGCACGGTGACTGGCCGCATTTCAATGATGAAATTTGAAGACTGGGACCTTGCAGATATAGAAAAATTTCCCCATTTGGTGACTAGCAAACTAATGGAGCAAAGTGCGGAAGGGACGGTTACGACACTTCAGCCAAAGGAATGGTTGCGAAAGGTGGAGGAAGTCGGGTTGCTCTGTCTCCTATCCATTCCCCACTTTCTCCGACCCCCTATTACAATATTGGTCATCAGACAGCTGCTCTGTCTGGTACACGATGGATACTTATGGATAGACAAACCCGTCCACATCACGGCAGAACTCATTCATAGGATCTCGCAGCTTCCCTGTGAAGGAAGAGACCCCATGGAAATCGTTGATAAGAGTGGCGATATGACGATGATAGAAACCCTAAAAAGAAATACAAGTTGGACAAAGGGCAGCAAGGGTATGCTATTGACAGTATTTTAGACAAAGCAGTCCGCGTTGCTACCCCGCTGTTGGCCGGGAAAGTGATGCAGAAATGCCACGGCAACGAGGTTCCAGTGATCGTTGTCGCGCTAGCGGAGCAATGCGCAGCAGGGGAACAGTTCAATTGGGCGCAGTTCCTTTGTGACGAGTTCCTGACCAACTGTAGGGAGGTCCAAGAGGAGGGCAAGACCTTCCACTATGCGTGGCTGCTGTTATCCATCATGTTGGTTACCAGCGAATTACCCGAAGACAGCCAGTTTCCCTCCCTGGACCAGGATTGGCCGGAAGCTACCAAATATGCGTCACTCTGGGCGACCAAGGACGCTGCCAGAATTCGAGACATCAAGATTTTCTGGATACTCATGGATGCAAACGTCCGCCAATGGATCAACCAGCAACCCCGGTTGTCCACCGAGGTATATGACAATGTAAAGACCGTAGCTGAGTTTAAGGCCGATATGCACTTTGTCTACCTCGGGGCGCGCAAGGACCCCAACCAGACGTGGTCCACACTTCCTTTCATCGCCATTGACGAAGCTATCTATGTGGTATTGCATACCTAGCCACCAGAATGGCGCGGACCAGATGCAGTGGGGCACAATGAGGCCGCCATCCAGAAACAGAAGGCTGAAGCTAAGCGCGACGCACAGCAAAAGCGGAACGAACAACACGCTGTGGAAGTTCGGGTGGCCCGGGAGGCGGCGCAGACTTCGACAAGCAAGGCACCAGCAGGAGGGGTTGCGACGACAAAGGATGAAAGCGGTTCGAAGGTGCCCACAGAGACAGCCGCGGATATAGGAACGAAAGGAACGCCGCCAACCACCATGGGAGTACCCTTAAAATGGTCATCGCCGACAGAACAGACGAAGCCGCGGAAAAAGGCCAAGGCATCTAAATGGGACGGAGAACTAACCACATTGACCAAGGGCGACCTAGGTGACATAGGGGACACAGTTCGCGAAGTCACCCAGGAAGCAATCGACGAGGCCATGTCAGAGCAATAGATTGTGTTGGGGGCGCTCCACACGCAGATACAGGAACTTGGGACATGGGCATCATAGCCGGGAACCATCGCTACTCATGAAGTTACGGGTATGTCAGCCACTGAGCAGCTGCTAAAGGCCCAAATGGCTAATACTATCGCGATCCCAGCAGGAGCATTGATAACAGAAAATGCGGCGGACAGAGCTGTGGTGGGCCGGCTTACGGGGCTTGGATTAAATTTGGCTGCCCTCCCACGCGAAAGCTTGTACCAGCTCTAGGACAACGCAACAATGGAGCTCCGCGCCAGGGAAGGACGCGCGGAATAGGTACTCAGCGAACAGAGAATTAATATAGAACAGTTGAGCCTCCAACGGGACGAAGCGGTCGCACAGAGTCAGCAGTTGGAGCAACTTGTAGGGGAAGCATGTTCGCATGCCCCTGAGCTAGAGATTGCGACCGAGTTGCCTGTTGGCATACGAATCCACAAGCTGGCTAGTGGGTTCCGTGAAGCAAAGGAGGAGGCCGCGAGGATTCAGTTGGCTCTCAACTTGCAGATTGCAGAGCTGAAACTGTAAGTACAGCCTTCGACGCCACCAAAGGTCACTGAGCAGCGCAGAGGCATCATTAAATCCGGGCGGGAAACGATCACACGTGCCATGAAGGAGTGCGCCGACTTGTTGGATCAGTCGCTTATTACGCTCACTTCACTCCAGGAAGATCCAACCTTACAGCGACTAGAAATAGAGGCAAGGGAGCTCCAACAAGCTTATGACAATGTCAGAGGGACCGTGCAAACAGTTGCTATTATGCAACGCTTGGCCAAGATGAGGGAGGCCCAGGCCCTAAAGATACAAGCTGATGCTGCCCGCTAGAAGGAAGCAATCATTAAAAAACATCTCCAGCCATGGCTTGATGAAGCATTCGCGGTTTCCACCGCCATCGAGCGCAAGGTGGCCCACATGCAAGTAGAATATGCACCTAGCGAAGCAGTTGAAACAGAGACTGATGTGTCGGCGGCACGCATCGAACAGGTACAGCGAATGGCGGAAGAGTTTGCTGCAAGTACAAGCGAAGCATAGAAGTTGTTGACCGACCTCTGCGCGAAGGTTATTGCACCAGCCGAGTGACTTGGGACGAGTCACAATGATTGTGTTGGGGAACTGTTGGGTAGCAAAGGCCCCGCATAACGGTTTTGGGGCTCAAAGCCCGCAATTTTGGGTAAAGGTATGGTAAAGACTCCGCGAGATGCGCGGAGCACGAAGTGTAATGAGTCAAGTCAAAGGGTTGTCCACCCAAAAATAATGTAAAATGAGTCGGCCTGCCCATGGTTCACGGACCATGGAAATGTATAAATAGAGCAACGCTCTATGGTTAGAAGTCAGTTTTTGAAAATGTAATATCCCTTATCAAGGGGTATCCCTCAAACACAAGCAAACTCCAACCAGAGATGGACTGGGAAGACGTTTACCAGATATGCCGCCTCTGGAAAGAGGACGAGATCTGGAGGCTACCTGGCCCTTTCCAGACTCTAAGAGTATAGGAGAAAAACACACAAGTGGTATAGTAGCCGGGAAGCTCAAAGAGATAAAAATAACAGTAGTGTAACATACAATAATGTATACATGGAATATAAGCAAATACTCGAGAAATGCAGAGAGAAACGCTAAGCCATTTTATTATACTGAGTAATGGAAAGAGTACAAGAGGTGATCAGAAAGATAGCACCTCGACTTGCACAAGCCAAGTGAAGAATTACACTCAAAATGGTAAGGAAATGGCCTCTCTCTGAACTGCGTCCAAGCTGCCAGAGAACTGTTGTGCTGCTGCTACTGCTGGAATCAAGTGAGGATTTGGGGCTGTTCCCCTCCTCAGAAAATGCTGAAACTCTGGAATCAACCTCTGCTCAATAAACCTAGAAAGCTTTTCTAAGATAGCTGACCCCAAAAATCACCCCCTTGAGGATCTACGCTATCCCTCAAGGCTCTGCGCTACCCCTGAAGAGAATCCTCCAAAACTCTACCTGAGACTCTGCCAAAATCCTCCAATATGCAAGCGCTGATCCCTTGCTCAATCTCGAAGCTCAAATCCTCCACATAAACCCAATCCAGAGCTCCTACCAAAAGAGACTGCGTCCTCCCCTCTCAAGACTGCGCAGTCATCAAAATGCTCAGTTCCTCCTCAACTCCAGAGATTGCTCCTCCTGCAAAATACTGATGAAACTACCTTGCCCGAGTAGGCACTCGAAGTCCCCCAGGGCTAAGGGTGAGATCTCCGAATGGAGACACTCGATGCACTAAACAGTGCTACAGACAGGCTAAACAGCCAGCGTGCTCTAAGTCGAAGTGACTAGCTCAAATGCAACATAATCGAATGCCCAAATGAGGAGGCTCCTCTCTCCTTTATAGCATTGGCCTCTCTCAAAACCCTAAGGCCCACCTCCTCCAACGTAGCCTCTCTCTTGCCACGTGCTCCTTCTCCATCTGCGCAGTCCCTCCAAGTGTCTACGTGGGGCCCCTTCTCTACGTGGTCCTTTGGCCCCCTTGGCTCCCCTTTTAAGTTACAACGTTGAGCTACTAGGGAGTGACTTTATTCAAAAAGTGAGTTGTGTCCCCCCTTTCCTCACCTTTTTATTTATAAATAACTATATAAGGCAAAATTGAGCAAAATCGAATATTCCAATTAGCCATGGCTAATTAGGAATAGTATAGAAAAGTAAGAAATTTTGATATGAAATGTAATGGGTTTGTAAAGAAATTTAGTCTTGGAGCATCTATAAGTCCGAGTCAAGGGTGTTGGTAGAGAGATAGAGGCTCTGCAGCTGTGTGCGTAGAGGCCTGGTAGAGTCCGCAGCTGTGTGCACGAACACCTGCAGTTGAGTGCGCAGAGCAGATCTGGTTGTAGTAAAGAGGAGATCAATAAAGATAAGCATTTTTGAGTCATTGTGTGGTTTTTTGTGGACTTGTTTGTTGCTTATGTTCTGAATTTATGTATGATATGTTATATGAGCTTATATCTTTCTTTATAATTGCCCACATGGGGTTTTAAGTTCAAATGTTTGCTTAAAGACTATAAAAAGAAGATCAGATCTCTAATAATTTCATTAATAAGAAAGTACACCCACACAAATCTTCGCAGAAGTCTAATAATTACCCACAGTGGCGCGAGGCCACATAGCGGCCCGCGACCCCTTCAGACCACATCAAGACATCCCAAGGGTGCGGAAACCTGGTTCCAGCACCCTCCCGTGCTACCTCGGGTGAGACCTCACTTCGCGCTCCGAGGCCTATTACCGAAAGGGCTAGTAACTGCGGGATTTGTTTGGCTAATAACTCTTCCGAACCTAGGTGAGGGCCCAATAAGCCAACAGATATGCGAGAGTCTTGTGTTATTTTGAAGATGTGAGAGACCTGTCATGCTAGAGACTGTGCTATTCGAGAGACCTGCCATGGAGAGACTTGCCGCGCGAGAGACCTTTGCCATCGATCATAACTCTTGCGAATAATTTTAGAGAGGAGACATATCCAAATCTCAAAACCAAAATTGATTCAAACGAGGTGCCTTTTGAAGATCAACTCAATAGGGTTTATATAGATATTTGCTCAACCTAATAGGTGCCTTTGGATAGGCCTAAATTAGGCATTAAAAGGGGGGTTTCAAATTTTAAATATATAAAATTTGATTGTCCAAATAATATTTTCTATTGAGGCCAAAGGGCTTGCTATTTGGGGCTTATGGGATCTAATGGAAATTGTCCCATAGTTACCCAATTTTAACACTCTCACTCATCTAGGGAGGAATTTCCATCAACATCATCTAGGATATCTCATCATAGTTGCATCATACGTGTCTCAAGTGTACATATCATAAGGAAGATAGACATTTGTATCATCGATAAGAACAAACTCATATCTGTTGATTTGGGGTAGCACCGGATGTGCTCTAGCCACGAAAATTGATAGAGAGGCTAAGGCACATGAGATCTCTAATACCCAGAAAGAGTTTGGGCAGATTCTAAACAGTTTGGGAGATATTAAAATAATTAATATTTTTAATGGAGTCCCAAGTCTAAACTTAGGGAAAATAAAATATTAATGTGAATTAATATAAAATTGTGTTAGAATGGTCCAAAAGGAATGGATCAAGCCAGATCTAATCTTAGCCGTTGATTAGGGACTTAATCTCGGCTGTTGATTTGTCAACGAGAAAAGTATAAGAGGAGGCTTGAGGGTCACTTGGAGAATACACCAAGAGATCAAGATTTCAACTTTCTGGGGTTGGGTTTGCTGAGAAAGTTGAGAGAGTGATCAGAGTTGCAGCTAAGGGGCAGTGAATACAGAAGCAGAGAGGCAGAGATAGCACCAGGAGGATCAGTGCAGTAGCCGGAGAGAGGGACGCAGAAGCAGCCAAGGGTTCACGCAGAGCCAGCTAGGGCTCACGCAAAGGCAGCCAGGAGCTGCGCAGTGCCTCAGAGGGCCAACGTGTGTGATGCAAAGGGCAAGAGGACTGATGCAATGCCTCCAGAGGTTGACGCAGGCAAAGCCAAAGTGACGTTGGGCTAACGCTAGGCCAGAGAGTAGCTGACGATGGGGTTTCGTGGGGCAGATTGGAGCTATGGAGCTGTCAGAGTGTTTATTCGGAGTAATTCTTCAAGGATCACTGGGAATCCAAGCTTTCACAAGAATTCCAAGGTCTAGGAACCCCCATTGTAAGATACATACCTTAAACTTGAACCTTGAAATTCCCCTTAAGCCCTTCCTTGAGAGCTTTAAACCTTGCCTCCAAAGCAAGCAAGACACATATTTGAGCCTCTCTTATGAATAGGCTTCTCGGACCACCCCTCACCCTACCATTGGTCTATCCATTTAGTGATCCTCATCATAACAGGTCACCTCCCATCTGTGAAAGTCCGTAAAGAGCATGGAGCCTTAGCCGAGGTGATAGTGGGTTATTGCTCCATTTGTTACCCTTAGCCTAGTAGTAGCCCTTCAAGGATCCTCTTTTAAAACCCCTGCAAGTTTGAGCAGTAACATTTTGGCGTCATTGTCGGGAACACAGAACGTGTGTTTTGTTCCCCATACGACATATTGACATATCATTATTGGTGACTCTGTTGGATGAACGAAGCCCTAGTTTTTCATTAAGCTTTAAAGTTAGTACTTGTAGGGTGAAGCAAGCATCTATCAAGGCACTTTAAATCACCTTGGCAACTCCATTTCAATTCTAATATGCAAGATCATAAAAACTGGACTATAGTAAAAGAGAGATTAATCTTAGTTCTACATTTGCAAAACTCACTGACCAAGACATTCATGAACTGCAAAAGAATGGGAATAAATATGCATAATCTTATCAAAATGTATTGGAAGGTATGGATATGGAACTCATGCTCGAGTTTTATAGATCACAACAAGTGCAACTCGACATAATGAGGGATTTCTATGAGGGGGATCCTAGTCACCTCTTTGACCTTGCTCACCTAACCTATGCTTTGAATATTTTGACTGACCTAATCAATGATAAATGTTATAGTCAACCGCAAAGTCCCACAATGGGTAATCAATTGGATGACATTGAAAGCTCAAGTGTGAGTGAGGATGATGAGCAAATGTCAGTTATAGAATTGAAAGACAATGGCGATGAGGAGAGGAACATCTCCCCTAATGATGAAGAGTTGGATCCTCTAAGCCTCCAAATCACGCAAGAAAGAATGGATGAATATAGTAGGTCATTCAAGGGGTTAGTAAGGAAATGTAATTCTAATGAAGTATTCTTTCGTTTGCACGAATAAGAGGTGAAGCTTCATAAGATGAAATGTGAATATAAAGAAAACCCCACTAATGCTCTCCTCCTAGAAGCATATTGCCAAAATCATGTAACAAATACCTTAGCAGTTGTTCTTCAAGAGAAGAGGGAGGAAGAGACATCCCGCTTGTCAACCAACCAAGATGAAGATACCCTTGAGGATCTGTCTGATGAAAAAGAAGATGAGTCCTTGTTGGGTCCACATGATGAACGGAATGATTTTGAGAACACGTGTATTGGGAATGATGAGGCTATGGAAAGTAAAGTTGAGGCTGACCTTACCTTTCTTAAGGATATCACTCCTGATGACTTTCCTTTTGAGAACCTTGAGGAAGGTGATCCCATGAGCTCCTTGAAAGATGACATTGGAGATTATTTCCGCATTGAAAAAAAGAAATGGGAAATTGTTGGGCCTCAATTTGATTGTGCTCCCATTTATGATACCGACAAGGAGGATGAGCCTAAGAGTAGTTTTCCCTTTCTCCGAGGCATTACTTGCGATGACATATCCATCGATACCCCTGGGAAGGAGAATTATTATTTTCCCTTACATGAAGAAAGACAGTTGGAAATAATCGATTCTCCTTTTAAGGAGAACCCGACCTTTGATGCTTATAATGAGGAAAGCAATAAGGTTCCTACCTACCTTCCTTATGATTCTGGGAGTATATTCAAATCACTTGAGCCTCTAGAGTTGGATTTTTAGGATCTCGTTGAAACTTCACCTTCCCCTTTGCCCTTTTCTATTGTTCATCATCTTGAGTCTTCATCGAGTGATTCCCTCACCCCTTGTCATATGATCTCAAGTGACCATGAGCCCTTTCCCCCTTCCGAGTATAGTGTCGAGGAAGAGCCCCTCATTGATTACACTTTACATCCTTGGACAGTCCCTCAGGTTTTTGATCACTCCATGACCTCCCCTCTCCGATGTGACCATCACATTGAGCAACCTATTTGTTGCACTCCTTCTTTCCCTCACCCTTTCGTTCCCCTCTCATCACAACCTTGTGACATCTTCAAAGCACAATATTATGAGCAATGATTGTGATAAGAGGTTCTTAAGGATAATCATTCATTCCACCATTTAATACTTAGAGGGAAGGCTCCGCATTTCTAGATTAACCCGGGTTCCTTCTCTTAGGGATTCCTCTTACCTCACATGAGAAACATATTTTCCCACCTCCCGCCTACAGCATCCTCCATGTGTTTGGGTTTGCATTCGCTTTGGGATTTGTTGCATGAGTAATCATGTAGGTATGAATATTTATATTGATTTAATGACATGTCGCTTGCACTAGCTTTATGGTTACACTTAATATTAGCTTCGTCGTATGCATGTTAGGGTAGGATGCATTGCATGCTCATTTTGCATTAGAACTAATGTCATATGATATTTCTCATGATCGTTAGTTACATTTAGACCTAAAAACTACATTTGAAAGATTACTTCTATGAGTCGATTTTACGGGTCTAATCCAAGCATGTGCGATCATGAGATGTCGCAAAAGCATGTTGCCTTGTGTTTTTCATCTATTATATGTGTAGGTAACAGGTCTACGGTAACCACGACATTGCTATAGTTCTTGTGACCTCCCATTCAAGTAGCTTTGTCCACTTTTCCGAGAGATCACGTCCCAGTTGGAGCCAAATGTTACCCACCATTTTGTGGGTGATATCCCTAGGAGAAAAAATTTCTCCAAGATGGTCCTCAGCCGACAACCAGCGGCCCCTTGCAGCCGCTAACTAGCTCGTTGAGCCATTTTTCCGCCACCTGAACCAACCATGTCGTCCCTCACCCATTTGTCATGATCGTATGTTTGAAGGTGAGCCTCCTGAACCTAAAGTTATGCCTTGTCATTTGGTAATTGAGTGTTGTAGTTTGCTTCTCATGGATACTTATGGGCATGGATTAATGGCGGAATTCGGCGGAAAGAGTGGGCTAGGTTTGTGCTCTTGTCCCCTAGACCTCTTTTGGATGTTAACCTCGGACCCTAGTCCCGTGGGATCTCTTTTATCGACCTTTGGGCTTTAGGGATGGTACTACATGGGAAACCCTGATTTTGGTTGCGTGGCCCCACTGCCTCATGCACATTTATCACTCCCCCTCCACTCATTATAACCCCATTCGTCATTTCTCCCACCTCGGTCCACATAGGGTTAGCCTTCCCCTCCCCTTGCCCGCACCTTGGGTCGGGCTTAGAATTATGCCCCAGAGGTTGATGTAGCTGAAAAGAAAAGTAAAAGCATAATTGGTCACATTCAACAAGAATATGTACCACAAAATGCAAAAGATGGTCGGGACAAACGCATTTAGCACGTGGGCAAAAACCAATACATGAGCTCTACCCCATCATCATCACCATCACCTTGGTTCCTATAGGCCCTAGATCAGCCTACTTTATCATTTAGGAACCCATGATTGTCCCAACCCCTGGTGGGCACTGAACCGCCCTACCTTAAAGGGGGTATCCATTGTATATCTTACACATCATGCTCTTATCCCTTGAGCCCGGAGCATTTAATTAAATAAAAATCAGAAAAAGCAAAAGGCATATAAAAAGGGGTGGAAAAATCAAGGTCGGGGCACCTCATGCACCACAATTGCTCCCTCCTATACATTATATACCCAAGTGTGGGCTTCCCTTTTACTAGCTACCCTTGTACCCCAGCGTGTGGCCCAAGGCTTCCCCTTTCACTCCCTACTTTGTTCATCTCTTTATCACATGCCACCACCCTTTGAAGTATGTACCTTAGACATACTATCCCCTTTAAAGGTAGATACTAGAAACCACCTAATAGGGTACTTGGTTAACCCCATTTGGAGCTTAGAGACATTAGCACATGCCAAAGCCCACTATGGAAGGGCATGCCATTATGAAGTGCCCATGTTCGTAAGCTCTTTATCTCGATTTCCTTAAATGACCTGTTGTACTGGAAAGCTAGGGGACGCAATGGATATTATGCAGGATTGTAGATGGTCACCATTTTGGGTTTGGTCTCCCTATACAGGGTCCTAACCCTCCAGAGGGCTACATTGGCACATGTAGGGTGTGTGTAAACAGTCATGGGCCTCCACAGCAATAGACAACACCCCATGGATCCCCAAAGATGTTCAGAGATTGCTCGATATTCACCTATTAGACGAGGAAGATGCACCTAGTTCACCATGCCTAGTCAGCCCCACAGTTGTACCATGCACTTGGCAGATGACCTAGGACTTGTATGTTGATGTGGCATCACTTACACCATCATCTAAGCCCTTACAGATGGTCTACAGGCATCTTCGATCTACTTGGAGACCCATGAGGTTACTTGTGTGCCCTCACACCCATTGGGAGCACCACAGGTTTATTATTTGGAGAACAAGGGGCCAACCCCTTGTCCACTACTTTTGGGAGTCATATTCATCATTATGGCACTTATGGACTTCATCAGGCTTCTTAAAAGGCCCAACGATATGTATTATTGATCATTCGACCTTTTGAGAGGCTTATTCTTTTCTTTATGAGATAGTTTGGTGGGCTTGTCACCAAAAGTTTGTTGTTTTGCACATTATTTTATTTTAGGGGCTAATGTAGGCCCAAGTCGCTAAATCGAACTCATTAGAAGTATATAAATAGAAGTGATGACGATTCATTTTAGCATCATCACTTGCATTTGAAACTTTTATCTCTTTTGATATTTTCGCTGTCCTTCTTGGAGGACAAATTTTTGGAGCATGGAATGAATTTTGATGTTTAGGTAATTTTCATATGTCTTGGAGCTTCTTGATGGCAAGTTCTTTTAGATGGTTGGATATATTCTTATACATGTAAGTACATTTTAATGCTATTCTTTCTTGCAAATTTTGTCACATACATTGTTGCTGGGATTTCACTATACTAGGGCTTATTTGTTGCATCTCTTATGCGAAGTTACGAAAAATTTATTTCTGGATAGTAAATGTTTCATGTATGGGCCATGTATAATACATGAATGTTCCAAGCAAAGTTGTCTTTAAGGCCTCCTTAACCTAGAAAATTCAAAGGTCCATAGTCATAATTCTACCTGACTCAGTTTCTCCCCAAAGGATTAGGCACTGGTCCACCCAAAGCTGATCATCTTAAAGCTTTCTCATCCAACCCCCTCTCCTTCTCTAAGCCAATCCCATTAGGTCTCCTAGAGCATCATTTATCTTGCAAACCACCCATCAAAAAAGTTTGATCTCTTGGCCCCTACTGCGATGGTCTATCTCCTAAGTGACCTCCAATTTTGAAGAAATTTCGACGGTGGGATTTTGAGATATCTCAAGCCCTAGCCTCGAGATTGAATCTTGGCCTTAGTTTCCTTAGGCTAGAAGCCTTATTAGGACCCTCACATTGTCTTGCATTAAAAATTATTTCTTTGGTCTCTTTCCCCCTCCAAAATAGGTCAAGCATATCATTGGTTGTTAAACCCTACCCCCCAAGTCCACTTGGTCCCGTGTGGGCCCATACACTATTAAGGGTAATTCTTCAAGGATAACTAGAAATCCAAGCTTTCACAAGAATTCCAAGGTCTAGGAACCTCCATTATAAGATACATACCTTAAACCTAAACCTTGAAATTCCCCTTAAACCCTTCCTTGAGAGCTTTAAACCTTGCCTCCAAAGCAAGCAAGCCACATATTTGAGCCTCTCTTGTGAATAGGCTTCTAGGATCACCCCTCACCCTATCATTAGTCTATCCATTTAGTGATCCTCATCATAACGGGTCTCCTCCCATCGGTGAAAGTCCGTAAAGAGCAGGGAGCCTTAGCCGAGGTGACAGTGGGCTATTGCTCCATTTGTTGCCCTTAGCCTAGTAGTAGCCCTTCAAGGATCCCCTTTTAGGACCCCTGCTAGTTTGAGCAGTAACAATACCAACTCAGAATCTCTTTCCATCCAACCCAAAGGATAGGATCAAACGCACGTGTACCAACATGCACAACAACCTCATCATGGGAATGTTGCGCCCTACACAACTCATGTCGCCTCGTCTCACTGTCCAAGTCAACACATGAGATCTGACTAGGAAGCTCTGCCTCTCCCTCTCCAATGTGCAAAGGTAACCTAACAGTGCTATCAGCCCCACCTATGTATGCCTGAAGTGGGTTGCTCCGATGCTCCAATGTGTACTCCTCTAGAAGTACCATTAGGGAATGCAACCGTCCCCAACGTGAGTCAGCTTGGTCGCTGAATCGAAACAAACCACTCTCATACCATCCAACTCCTCATTCTGCTACAGAATGGTCTCTCAGACTGTCATGACCTCCTTTTTCTATGCTAGAAGGTCGGCCTAGAGCTAATGAAACAACTGTGGGTGGCCAAAATCTATAAACTCGAGCATAGCTCTAGGTACCTCTATGCCTATCAGCACCTCATCAATGGATATGCCTCCTAGCACCTCATCAATGGTGGATACCTCGGTGTCTCCTGCCACCTCATCAATGGTGGATACCTCGGTGTCTCCTGGCACCTCATCAATGGTGGATATGTCTCCTAGCACCTCACTAATCTGTTGCGCACTGCTATCACCTAAAAACTCAGACACAGCCCCGAACACCTCAACAACAGATGGCACCTTCTCAACAATGGACACATCTATGTCTCTTGGCACCTCATCAATGGATGGCCCTATGGGTGTATGCTCTACTCTCTCCCCCAAGGTGTCAGCCAGAGCTATCAAAGGAATCTCCAACAAGGGTGACTCTTGCGTCACGCTGGGTATATCTACGTGCTCCTCACAACCTTGTGTGCCCTCAACCTCATGCTCAACCTCCTCCTCAGGCTCCTGATATCTAAAGCCAGGTCTCCACCAGCAAAAGCGCCTCCTAGTCTCACCCTCTAACTGTCCCTGTCCTGTCTGCTCCTTTTGAGGAGATCTAGTGCCCTGATTTTGTCGACTTTCCCCACATGGTGTAGATGGTTGCACCCCCATGGCCTGCGCACCTCTAGTGTCTCTGTTGTAAGGATGAGGATGGATTTGGTCTGACACCTTCCTCAACTGGACCAACCTTGTTAGTTTCTGTAGCATCAGAGGTGTTATAGTCTCGAAACTTTGAGAGGCTAAAAGGCATGGGTTCTCCATAACCCATAAATCATTTCTAGAAATTCCACCTAGAAGTGTCTCAATTAGATTATTAGTCTATTTTTAATTATTTACTAAGTCTAAACATAGGAAAACGGGTTAATTAATCATAATTAATTGAGATAAGGTGTGAATCATCTAGAAAATCAGATGGATTGACAAGGAATTAATCTAGGCCCCTTGATTAAGTCTTAATCTTGGCCGTTGGAGGTCCTATAGAAGATTATAAGAAGAATTCGATGGGTAGATGGAAAACACACTTGTGAGAACCATAAAGAGTTTGATTTCCTTGAAGAGTTCAATTTTCCAGAGAGCCAACAGTGCTGGAAGAGTTCGAGCTTTAGTAAGGAAGCAGAGACAGTGAAGTCGGAGGAAGATTTATAGATCCAATGAGTGCATTGCAGAGAGAGGCCGAAATTTCTCCAAGAGCTTGCGTAGAGTTTTTAGAGGGTAGTTCGATTTGCTAAGGAAGGAAGACGTTTTCAGTTCCAGAGGTCGAGCAAAGGTTCTAGAGGGTTGGAGAAGCATTTTCCCAGTCAGCAGCAAGCAAGACGGCTAGACTGGCAGTCGATTCAAGCAGCATGTGTTGAAGGCAGCATCAGGTTGTCGCAGGGCTTGTGCAGGCCAAGTTGGACAACTAGCCTTTCAGAGCTCACACAATGTCGGGATTGCTCGGAATGAGGGTAATTTCCCTCCAAATATTTTTTCCAATATTTTCTCTACAGGATTGCCAACATTTGGCATCCAGAATGTACTTAGATAATTTCACTGATACTTAATAATAAAAACCCTCAGTTGTTGCACCAGTTTTCCCAAGTTGGGGTTTTCCGGGGGACATTTGTCCAAAAATAACTGTGTTAATTTTTATGTGTGCGCTAACATATTTCTTAGTTTCTAGCGCTATTATTTTTCGTAGTTTTATTTGTGAAGATTGCAGTGTGATTTATTCAGTATTTGTCGTTGTAAATAAATTGTAAAATTAGAAGAATAATTTCTAATTATGCAATAGGATTTCAAGACTTGAAATTTTCACAAACCTCTCATCGTTCTAGCAGATTCCACCCCAAAATTCCTGCATATTGAATCTTCCTTGAGCCATGGGTTTGTCTATGGTTTCACCCATCACTGTGCATACATGCCCATATCTACCATGATCTTGCTAGTTACCCCACAGTTGGCCCAGATCATGCTCTAATAACACTATAATATTCCAAATGGAAAAATACCATAGATAACAGAAGCAATGGACTAGCTACATCTACAAAATTCAGAAATGCACAACCATACACATTTGAACATGGAAATATGAGCGAAAACTTTGATTCATTGTATTAATTTTGATAAATATGAGTACAATAGATGAGATCAAAGTAACCTGGGCTTGCTACTGCAAGTTATGGCAAGAACCCAAGTGTGACTACAATGCTCAAATGTTGGAAAGATCCAGGAAAAACGACGCATGCCCATGAAGAATTGCTTGTTGTTGTTGGAAGGAAAATGGGGGAACGTATCTAAGAGTGCATGGAGTGCTCTGATGGTGGCCTCCTCACTAGATGCCCGGCAAGGCCCAAAAGTATCCCATAACCCCAAGTGGTGGAAATGGTCTCAGGGTGAACTGCACCCTCCAACAATTTCTATTGTTGGCTGTTGGATGAAACTAGGAATCATGCTCTCAGGAGTCAGAAGTGCTCAAAAAATTATGCCCCTCAAGCTGGTGTTGTTAGTTTTAGTAACATCGTAGATGTTCTAGTCTCAGAACTTTGTGGAGAGACTTCAACACATGAGTTAAACACATGAGTTCTCCATAACCCCGAAATCGTTTATGGAAATTCCACCTAGAAGTATCTCAATTAGGTTATTAGTCTATTTTGAATTATATCCTAAGTCTAAACTTAGGAAAAGGAGCTAACTAATGAGAATTAATTGAGATAAGGCATGAATCATCTAGAAACTCACACAAATCGACAAGAAATTAATTTGGGCCCTTGATTAAGTTCTAATCTTGGTCGTTGGAGGGCCAACAAAGGATTATAAGAAGTCAATGGGTAGATGGAGAATACACTTGTGAGAACCACAGAGAGTTCAATTTCCTTCGAGAGTTCGATTTTCTAGAGAGTTAACAGTGCTAGAAGAGTTCGAGCTTCAGTAAGGAAGCAGAGATAGTGAGGGGCAGAGATAGTGAGGCCGGAGGAAGTTCTCCAGATCCGATGAAGTGCATTGCAGAGAAAGGATGGAATTTCTCCAAGAATTTGCGCAGAGGCAGCGCAGGGGCTTCATTGGGTAGTTCAATTTGCTGAGGAAGGAATATGTTTTCAATTCCAGAGGCCAAGCTGAGGTTCCAGAGTGTCGGAGAAGCATTTTCCTTGTCAACAACAGGCAAGAGGGCTTGATTAGCAGACAATTTGGGCAACATGTGTGGCGGGCAACGCCAAATTTGATGCAAAGCCTACTCAAACCCAATTGGACAACTTGCTTTTCAATGGCAGTCAAGTGTCGGGATTACTCAAAGTGAGGGTAATTTCCCTCAAGATATTTTGCCAGTATTTTCTCTGAAGGATAGCCTGTTTTCGGCATCTAGATTGTACTCTGAATTTCTCACAGTTGCATAATAATAATAAAACCCTCAGTTGTTGCACCGGTTTTCCCGCATTAGGTTTTTCTTGCGACCTTTGTCCAAATATAACTGTGTCAATTTTAATATGTGTGTGCTAGACTTTCTCAATTTTCAGCGCTATTATTTTCCGTAATTTTATTTGTGAAGGTTGCAGGGTGAATTATTTGGTATTTGTTGTAGCATATAAATTGTTAAATTAATTAACAATTAGAAAATTAATTTCCAGTTGCTGCAATAGGATTTTAGTATTGAAATTTTCACATGGTATCAGAGTGTGATTGATTAGCCGGGAAGCTTAGAAGTAGAAGAAAAGAATTTTGTTGTTCAGAGGGAGCATCAGGCTGAAATTCTCGAAGTTTGTGCAGTGCCTAGCCAAGCAGTGCGAATTACTGGGCAAGGGTTCGCTTTTCAATTGCACGGTGGCAGAAAATTCGATTTGCGCAGATTACTGATTCCAGCGGGTAGAGGGAGAAACAACAGCTCAGATTTTCGTTGAATAGACTCCTTTGTTAGACGCAAAGTTTTGCAGCAGCAGAATCAATGTCAGGTGGAAGAGAAAAGCGCACACAGAGGAAAAATTTCTCTCAAGGGACTTCGAGTCTCAGAAGTTTGATTTTCCAGTTGCAGAT
The DNA here is from genome assembly GCA_031772625.1 of Pinus tabuliformis. Taxonomy (NCBI): domain Eukaryota; kingdom Viridiplantae; phylum Streptophyta; class Pinopsida; order Pinales; family Pinaceae; genus Pinus; species Pinus tabuliformis. The sequence continues at coordinate 870,234,474 of CM062816.1, forward strand.
TGGCAGTAGTTGAGAGCAGATTTCCTCACTCCGGAAGGGAGTGCGAATAGCAAAACCAGCAGCCAAGCAAAGGGAAAGACGGAGTTTTTGACAGTTTCTAAGATTGCCACAATTGGGCTCAGAGACCAGGATAGGTTGGAGGAAGCCTCCAACTATGTCATCTAGAAAGCTACGATGTCCTTCCTTCTGCATGAATATGGCCTGAAGATCTATGAATAAAATGTGGTAGCAGTACCCCAGGATGTCGATCAACTCAAAGAGTACAGGAGAGAAATGGCAAAGGCGAAGAGGATGATTTTGGATGGATTTTGAGACCATCTACTCTCACATGTGGCAGACAAAGGTATGGCCAAGTAGATGTGGGATACTCTTTCTGAGCTATTTCAGAGTTCTTCCAAGCATCAGAAGATGTTTCTCCAGAAGAAGCTAAAAAGCATAAGGATGCAGAAGGGCGAAAGCAAAGATGGCTTCCTCACCAGACTTCAAGAAGTCAAAGATCAACTAGCAGCGGTTGGGGAAGCACCCCAACCCACAGAGCTTGTACGATTGGCACTGAATAATGTATCAGATGACTGGCAAGTATTTGTCCAAAGTATCTTGGGCATAGACAACTTTCCTAAGTGGGACATGATGTGGTCCGATCTACAACAGGAGGAGTTGTGGCGGGCTCTAGTAAAGAGTACCATCAACGGCAGCAACAGTAAGGGACCACAGGGTGAGAAGGAAGAGGAAAATGTAGCCCTAGAATCTAAGGGTCCCAGTCAGGGGCAGGGGGAAATGAAGAAGAAGAAGGACCTGTCAAAGATCAAGTGCTTCAGATGTGGTGAGTTCAACCACTACAGTACTCAGTGTCCTCTCAAGTATAAGGACAAGCAAAGGAAGTAGGATGAGGTAGCAACGCCCGCAGAGATTGATAATTTTTCCTCCAGGTTGGAGGAAGACTTTGCGATGTTTGCAGATATACCTCCAGGAGAGAGGTGGGGCGATTTAGAGCTTTAGTCCAAGAGCAGCACAGACATGGGCAAGGTCCATTGAGGTGTCCTCCTCATGGATCATTACCTTGCTGCAAGGGCCCACAATATTCAATAGCAGGATGGATCAGTGTCAGTGATGCAGCCAAATTCCGAAGTGACAGAGGCAGACTAGTTGCAGTCAAGAGTAGAGAAGCGCAGTGCAGTGTTGGCAGCAGAGCAAGTGGCTCAGTAGTAGAGTCAGCAGTAGTGCAGATTCCCAGTGGTCAATGCAGAGGCTAGTAGCAGTCAGGATTCGAGAGATTGATGCATCATACTGAACAAAGTTGATTTGCTATTTAGGATGCTTCTCAGTTGCAGTGGTTACAATTGCAACAGCAACAAATAAGAGGGAGTTGCAGTGCATATGCAGAGTTGGCAGCAATACAGCTGTGTCAGTAGCAGCACAAATGCAACATCAAAGTTGCACAGTGGTTGGTAGGCAGTGGCCAAACAGCAACAGGGTGACAGAGGTTGGTAAAGAAACAAGGTGTTCTGACAGGATGTGCAGCACTAGAGAGAGAACAACTTTCTCACTAAGAGGGAGTGTTAGTTTCTATAGCATCAGAGGTGTTCTAGTCTCGAAACTTTCTGGAGAGACTAAAACACATGAGTTCTCCATAACCAAGAAATCATTTCTAGAAAATCCACCTAGAAGTGTCTCAATTAGATTATTAGCCTATTTTTAATTATTTCTTAAGTCTAAACTTAGAAAAAGGGGTTAATTAATCAGAATTAATTGAGATAAGTTGTGAATCATCTAGAAACTCACACAGATCGACATGAAATTAATCTGGACCCTTGATTAAGTTCTAATCATGGCCTTTGGAGGTCCAATAGAGGATTATAAGAAGAAGTCGATGGGTAGATGGTGAATACACTTGTGAGAACCATAGAGAGTTCGATTTCCTTGGAGAGTTTGATTTTCCAGAGAGCCAGCAGTGCTAGAAGAGTTCAAGCTTCAGTAGGGAAGCATAGACAATGAGATCGGAGGAAGTTCTCCAGATCCAGCGAAGTGCATTGTAGAGAAAGGAAGAAATTTCTCCAGGACGCTGCACAGAGGAAGCGCAGGGGCTTCATTGGGCAGTTCGATTTGTTGAGGAAGTAAGATGTTTTCATTTCCAAAGGTCGGGCAGATGTTTAAAGTGCCAGAGAAGTGTTTTCCCTATCAGCGATAGGCAGGACAGCGTGATTCGCAGACAATTCGGGCAGCACGTGTGGCAGGAAACTCCGGGTTGACGCAGAGCCTGTGCATTCTCAGTTGGATGGCTTGCTTTTTAGTGGTAGTCAAGTGTCAGGATTGCTCAAAGTGAGGGCAATTTACCTTAAGATATTTTTGCCAGTATTTTCCCTGCAAGATAGCCAATTTTCGACATCCAGATTGTAATCAAAATTTCTCACTGTCGAGTAATAATAATAAAACCCTCAACTGCTACAACGGTTTTCCCGCATTGGGTTTTTTCTGGGACATTTTTCCAAAAATAACTGTAACAATTTTGATGTGTGTGCTAGCTTTTCTGAGTTTTCAACGCTATTATTTTCCACAGTTTTATTTGTGAAGGTTGCAGTGTGAATTAGTTGGTATTTGTTGTAGCAGATAAATTGTTAAATTAATTAAGAATTAGAAAAATAATTTCCAGTTGCTGCAATAGGATTTCAGTATTGAAATTTTCACAGGTGCCTCTCCTCAACAAGTCCAACATAACCCAGAAAGGGTTTGGCTCCAACCCAAATCTCCCAAATACCCACAAACTAGTGCAAATTACCTAGTCCCTCCTCCTGTATGCACTGCTAAGAGTTCTAGTCCAATGCTCCCTAATTGCTCCCCAATTTCTCCTCAACCTTTTGCCAAAATTTCCTCACCTAATCCCCTTATTACTCCAGCCCCTAAATCCCAATTTCTACTTGTCCTTCAACCTCTACACAAAGCTGCCAATGAGAGCCCTGTGCAGGCCCAAAAAGACAAATTCGGCCTGTGGAATTGCCCCAGAATTCTGCCCTGCAACCACCTAAAATCTCTAACAAATGACAAGGCCAAACACTCCTGAAAGACTTGGGTTCTCCCGACCACTACAATTATCTCCCCAAGTGGTGTGAGATTTGCAACTGCATCCTCCCACATGCGGGACAAGGGAAACGACTCCTGCAATCGGCTTTGTAATGGCTCTGAAAGTGTAATGTATGACTCTCCTAGGGTGGCACTCGAGGTCCACTGAAGAAGAGGTGGGATTCTCGCCCGGAAATCTCGGGTGCTAAACAGCGCAATGTTGACTTGGCTAAACAACACAAGCCCCTAAATGATGGCCCTCATCTTCTATTTATGCTTGTTGCCCTCCTCCTCTCCTCATGGGCCCCATTCTCCACTAGTACACCTTCCCTCTCCTTCTTTCTCTCTCCACAAGTGCGTTTTTCCTAAGGGAGTGTGAATTCCCTTTGTGTGTGCCCCCCACAACCCACCAAAAATTCGATTTTCTCCTTCTCCTAAGTCAAAATACCAAAAATTGTTGCTAATTTCAAAATTATCAAAAATTGTAATATTTCCTAAGTGGCTAAGGAAATTAGGGATATTACAGCGTGGAACATGCCTCAAACAATGTCTTTACCCCCAAAAACCTCAAAATGTGAAATATGCTTCCAAATACATAGAAGTGCATTGATATATGTGGAAGTGCCTTGATTTGACATATGAATGGGGCTAGGGTTCACATAGTAACCCTCCTAAGGTAGCTCACCTCTTTAATGTGTTGTTTGCCTTCCAAATGAGCCCTATATTGTCCTAAGTAATCCATGAATGAAGGATACAACCATGCTCAAGCAAAGATCAAACCCAAATGTGCCCTCCAAGACTGTGCATTTGAAACTAATCTTCAAAGGGGACACACTTCCATGCATTGCATGCTGACTTTAGGAACCTTCCTAAGGTAGAAAAATGACCAATAATTTCTCTTGAGGTATGCAAAATGAACAGTGCATTTTCAGGTTGTAACAAGCCATATGGGCACTTTCATCACTAGATAGTATAAGTCATTGTGTTTAAAATCTAGTTGTCTAAAGTTTTGAATGTTCCCAAATCAAATCTCAACAATTTAATATGACAATAATAGTACTTTACATTTCAATCAGATTGCCCTGACTTGTATTATAGAGAAATTTGCTACTAAAAAAGCACCTGGAGGTCCTTCAAAGAGTACCGCTCGAGGTCGATTAGATTCAAATTTGCACCTAGTTCCTTTTGCTATGTTATCATATATCTCTGGTTGTCGTAGAGCCAACAAGACAGTGTCCTCTATTTCCCTGTAAAAATAAATCAATGTAGAACTTAACATACTATGTCATCGTTTTCTTTCTCAATGCCAAAGCAAAGTCATTTAAACTGTTGATAATTCATGTGCAAGAGAACAGATTCATGTTTATTAGAAAGAACAAAGGAAAAATTTGATTCAAGTTTATTCAAATGAGCAAAGGAAAAATTTGTGAACCATGCCAAGCCTCAAGTGAAAATTCTAGAAGCAAGAAATATATACAAGGTGTAAAAACCTTAGGAACACCTCTGAGATATAGTAATGTGTCTGAGAAACATGCTCCACAACTCCGTAATATCCAGATTCTAGATGGATAAATTTTCCATTGTTGCTACACCTTAAGCAATATTTAAAACTCTCCGCAAGGATTCAATTGATTTAACCACTTTAAGCATAAAAATCTTCCTGATAAATCAAAATTTAGAGAACTATGTGACTAGACATATGCCTTACATTTTATGAAATTAAATAGACCACGAACTCCAATTTAATGTCCCCGTCCACAAACATCATACATTCAAGACCTTATTGCTACCACAAAATTCACTACCAATTGAAAGGATGTTTTTGGCTCCACTCCTATTTTAATTAATATCCATGTAACTCAATTATATCATAGGATGGTTATGTGCAATGTGGTAGTATAATGTAGTTAAAAAAAATTGAACTTTAAGACTATAAAGCTAAAGAATCCTTACCACTCCATGAGAATAATGTTTGAATTGCATTCCACTATTTTTGAGATTCACAAGAGTTAGCAGTATCAAATGAAACCAACCAGTGAACCCTAACTCACACAATAAAAAAAAATAGAACAAAACTAGGGAATCACAACCTCTAGACAGATTAGATGACGGATAACAAGAGCATTGGGGCTGATCATAAGTGTGGTATAGAGATTGTGCACAGATATGCTAAAGAAGAAAGACCAAAAAAAACATAACAAAAGAGTGAGCAATAGAGTAAAAGTGTTGTTAGGTTAAAGAATGCATCACTTATATAACAAGATCAGTAGATCAAAATCAAGATGATGTTACAAACGAGAGTTGGGTATGTGTTTATAAACAACTCAAGAGGTATGGAATTTTCCCAAGGGGAGTTATAAAGCCAAAATTGATTGGGTCAACCTTAATCGACCTAAAAATATAATAAATGAGTGTTGACTCAGTTGCCCTAAGACAAACTTAGAAATACACTAATAATGCTTGCAAGATAAGCTCAGACATAGTTAAAAGTGAAGCTTACACCATTCATAACATCCCCCCTTAGCTAAATAGGATGCTATGAAGAAAATTGATGAACGGGAATGAGAGAATGGGTTTACAGATAGCCAGCTCAAATATGACTGGGAGTGGTTTTCTGGGTACCCAACTCAAATAGGGTCAGACGTAGCCAAACATAGAAATGAGAGTGTGTTTATCTATACCCTACTCAAAGACAAATGAGTTGAAATTTCTGTTAAATTATTCAATTATGAGAAACATGACATGAGCATATATGCTACAAATGATAATGAGAACAAAAAATTCTCAATATCAAAAAGATATCAAAATATCTTCTAAGCTTTTGTTTTCATCAGTCACCTTTTTTGCTCATAGTATCCTGCTATATTGTCCCAAGATACCACATCCTTATCAGAGCTTCCATAAGTTGCCTCTAGACCATATATTTTCACTCCCATGCCTTCTAATGCTTCTAAAGCATTTCCATTAGAAGAAACATTAGGTCCAGTGTTCTGCCTGTCCCTTTGCTTTGGAGCATCTCTGTGTTTCTTCTGTACAGCTCTCCTTTCATTTGTGTTTCCAGAAGCTATTCTTAATGCACTGATAAGAGCATCAAATTCCTTTACAGTGAAAGGGCCCCTTTTCAGAAATTCAATTTCCTGAAAAATAACATGTACACAGTCTAGTTAGCAATTTATCTTTAAGGTTTCTCTTTTTCCTTAGCCATTCTCTACCGTCCTCCAATAAGTTGACTCTCAACAAAACATAAATCTTGAATGTAATGTATAATTATATTCCATATGAAATTGCCATACTAATGAAATCACTGGATTTTACAATCGACATTTTATAATTCAAACGACAGGATAATGATGAACTAACAGCATTGTTGGAGCCAATAAGTGGCTCAAACACAAGAACACAAATGTTATTTCCATTGGTTGCTCTGTGCCTCAATGGCTCTTGTGGATTATCAACTTTTGGATCTGTCTCAACACCCTTGGGAATAGATTGATCTGGGTGTATCAGTATTAACTGTCGAGCAACTGCACTGTAACAAAAACAAAAAAACAAGTAAAATTGCAAATGAGTTAGAGTTATTGCTCCTCAAACACACATCTATTGAAAGGCCACCTTCTAAGATGTTATCCAATCTTAATGTACTTCAGATCAAATCTACAGCAAAAAGAGACCCAAGAATAATCTCGGGATATATAACTCGTTTGTACCATAAACAAACTACCTTGTATTTTTGTAGCAAACAAAACCATGTAAAATCATTTTGTTTGAGTACCCAGTAAAATCCAATTATTCACATTTAGGATTTATGATTAGCATTAATGGTCGAAAGACCTTTAGCATTTCTAAAATAAATATTTTAAAATTATCTCAACCATCTTATCTTAAAGAAGTTAAGTTGGCAAATTGATTATGACTATGAATAAGAACTGTGTGGTTAGAAAATTTGAGAAAGTCACCAGCTTTTCAACATTGAGAACATCTGAAAAACAGTAACAAAATATGTGAGGAACTCCAAAACAACAGCTATTGAAATGTCCATAAGATAATATATACAATTCCTTTTTGGAAATCAGTGAAAATACATAACATTTATGGTACGATTTGACTTATTTATGAGATGAAGTATGTGTTTATGAATTAAGTTCAGATCTTTAGATCTAGAAATTCCATCTACAAAATATATTAGGAAATAATTTATTTATTGCAGGGCATATATTGGTATGAAATCTGTTTAGACCTTGAGGAAGGATGCTTTCAACTTTCAAGGATTGATTAAGAAGCAGTACAAACTTGCAGATTACAGTGACACTTTGAAGATGTATTTGCGGAAAAAAAAATACTTTCTGAAAATGTTTATTTAACATGTCCCTGCATTACAATGAAAAAATGTTAGCCCCAAGGGTTAGCTCAATTGGTCGAGTACCTGTCGCATAAGCACCTCGCTCTGAGAGGTCATAGGGTCAATTCTCCTCAACACCCTCAAGGTTAGGCTCCAAAATGATCTGGCAGGACTGATCCCTTCGGGGATCTACCCGAGACCATTTCCGTGGATGTAATGGTCACCAATCTCCAGAGTCCGTCAACCACATTCAAAAAAAGAAACATTGAAGGAATGTTTCAGACAGGGCTCCAAGGGATAAGATATGCATTTGTGAGCTAAAATATCCATTAACTGATATCCAGGCATATACATTCAAATTTTACAGTATATTAGAATAAATGGATCATTATTAAAGTGTTAATTATTAGCATAAAACAGAAACACACTGTGATTATCATATCATCACATGTTTCTGGAGCAAACAAGCTCAGTAATTGACAGAAGACATAATTGTATTAATACTGTTAATTATTAGCATAAAACAGAAACACACTGTGATTATCATATCATCACATGTTTCTGGAGCAAACAAGCTCAGTAATTGACAGAAGACATAATTTTATTAATACTTGAATGAATGAATGATTGATTTTTACAATTGTGGGAGGCCCTGGCATAAATACAGCCTTCGGTGCTTCTTGGTGAATAGGCATGATCTTTGATCATGCCCTTTGCCTAATTACTTACTAATTACAGACTTGCTAAATTTTATATAACATTGCCTTCCTCTTGAAAAGATGCTTTGTCCTCAAAGCGTACGTAACGACGGGTGCTATTGACGGAACGCTTTTGTCTCCCAAGAAGCTTCTTCTTCTGGTAAGTCCTTCCACTTGATTAGGTATTCTTTGATCACTAGTGATCGCAACATTTTTTCCGTGACGGAGATAATACCTTTTGGTTAGAATGACCCTTCCTTCATCATCTAAGGTCGGGAGTGTTGATTGTGCTGATTGATGTTCACCAAGTGTCTTTTTAAGGCAAGATACATAGAAAATGTCATGAACACGACTTTTAACAAGAAGGCTTAAACTGTATGCTACTTGGCAAATCTTTTTGTTGATCTGGTACGATCCATAAAACCTTGGTGCCAATTTATTTTTTCCCTTTAGTTATAAGGACAACTGCTTGTAAGGCTGAAGTTTAACAAATACCCATTCTCCAACTTCAAATTCTCTATCTGTTTTGTTTTGGTCAGCTTGCTGCTTCATACGATTTCTTGCATTATTTAAAATTTCTTTTCGAGTTTGGACGACTTTTTGGGTTTCTTCTAACTAGTCTTTAGCAGTGGGAAGTTTTGTCTCGATGATAGCAAAGTCCTTCCATTTCGGAGGTTCATAACCGTACAATGCTTGAAATGGAGTCATTTTTGTTGACGTGTGGTAAGTAGAATTGTACCACCATTCAGCAAGATGTAACCATTGAGCCCACTTATTTTGTTTGTCTATGGCATAACAATGTAGGTAGGTTTCTAAACATTTATTGACAACCTCTGTTTGGCCATCTGTTTGAGGATGGTAGTTGAACTCATGTTGAGGTAGGTTCCTATATGTTTGAAAAATTCCTTCCAAAAATTACCCTTGAATTTGGCATCTCTATCGCTCACAATGACCTTGGGAAATCCATGTAATTTGTAAACATTTTTGCAAAATATCTCAGCGATTTGTTTTGCTGAGTCTGATTTCCTCATTCCAATAAAGTGAGCATACTTGGTGAGTCTGTCGACTACTACAAGAATTTTATCCTTACCATCAGACACAAGTAAACCTTCGATAAAGTCCATTGATATTTCCTCCCATTTCTGATTTGGGATATTTAAAGGATGAAGTAGTCCAGGTGTCATAATATTTTCATTTTTATTCCTCTGGCATTTATCGCATTCTGCTACATATTTTTTAATATCACTATTCATTCCCTTCCAAAAGAATGACTGGCATGCATTATAGTAGGTTTTAAAGAATCCTACATGTCCGATTGACAGTGAATCATGCAAATTTTTGAGAATCTTGGCTTTAAATTTGGAATTTGAACTCAGATAAATTCTTCCTTTGTACCATAGAATATTGTTTTTCCATTCAAATTTTGAATTCTGAGGAAGGTTATTGATTATAACACTTGTTTCTGGATCTTTTGCATATTCACTTCGAATCTCATTAAGCCATTCAGGAACAACAACTGAAATTGCAAGTAATGATGGTTCTTCGTCTTTCCTAGACAGAGCATCAGCTACTACGTTATCTTTCCCTTTCTTATGTAATATATCCATGTCAAAGGTAGCGATTTTTTCAATCCATTTTTGTTGTTCTGTAGATAGCATTTTCTACTGGAGGAGATGCTGAAGACTATTATGATCTGTTCGTATTAAGAACTTACTTCCCAAGAGATATTGTCTCCATTTGGCTAATGCGTGCATAATAGCAAGCATTTCCTTGTTGTATGTAGACTTGAGACGTTCTTGCTTATTGAGCTTCCTGCTCTCAAACGCAATTGGGTGTCCATCTTGCATTAGTACTGCTCCTATGCCAAAACCTGAAGCATCACACTCAATTACAAATGGTTTTGAGAAGTCTGGAGTTGCCAATACAGGGGCATTAGACATAACTTCCTTCAAGTCTTCAAAACACTTTTCTGCTTCATCATTCCATCAAAATGAGTTCTTCTTTAGAAGGTTCGTTAGGGGTGCAGTTATATGGGCATAGTTTTTAATAAATCTTCGATAATACCTGGTCAATCCTAAGAATCCTCTTAGCTTGGAGATAGTAACTGGTTTGGGCCATTCCCTTGATCTTATTAGGATCTACTTTTACTCCTTCCTTGGATATTATATGTTCGAGATACTCTACTTCTTCTTTCCCAAAAGTGCATTTGGACTTCTTGGCATAGAACTGATGTTTTTCTAATACAGTAAGAACTTGCTCCAAATGTTGTAGGTGCTCCTTCCATGTTTTACTATAAATTAGAATGTCATCAAAGAATACTAACACAAACTTCCTTAGATATGGGTGGAATAGCTTGTTCATAGTAGCTTGGAATGTTGTTGGTGCATTGGTTAAACCAAAAGGCATTACTTTAAACTCGTAATGACCATCATGTGTTTGGAACGTGGTTTTTGCTATGCCTTCCAAACTTATTTTGATTTGGTAATACCCTGACATTAAGTCCAATTTTGAAAAGTATTTAGTGCCATGTAGTTCATCCAACATTTCATCGATAAAAGGGATTGGAAACTTGTTTTTAATTGTTATTTTGTTTAGTCCTCGATAATCGACGCATAATCTGAACGATCCATCTTTCTTTCGAACTAATACAACTAGAGCAACATACGGACTTCTACTTTTTGTGATAATACCACATTTTAAAAGATCATGGACTAATCTTTCAATTTTGGTTTTTTGATGATGTGGATGTCGATACGGTTTGGTGTTGATGGGATTTGATCCTGATTTGACTTCAATTACATGCTCGATTTCTCTTTTAGGAGGCAACTTCATTGGAAGATCTTGGAATATTTTTTCGTGCTTTTGAATTAGCTCTTGGACTTCCGGTGCTTCTTCGTTGACCAAATTTGAAGTTAACATTTCTAATTGATGACACTGTACTAAATAAGCTGGTGCTCCCTTCCAAATCCTTTTCATCATTTGGGATGATGAAATGTTGGAATTTCTAAGTCTATCCGTTAGAAACCCTTCATGTACTTTACTGATTTATTCCTACCTACTTGTTCTGTTAATTAACAAGTTATTTACCATGTAAATACTGGAAATAAATACAAGTACATGCTCAACACATTACAAATCATCAACTAAAGGAAACAAAAACAAGCACACAAGTGACACCGTTGTTTTTGGACTAATGTCCCTGTAAAAAAAGCCAATGCAGGAAAACTGGTGCAGCTATTTGAGGGTTTGATTTATTAAGCAGTTTCAAAATACAATCTGGGTGCCAAATCCGGCTCACCCAACAGAGAAAAATATCGGCAGAAGTACCTCTCTACTCAGAAGCAGATATTCCAGCTGAAACCCCGAATAAACACTCCGACAGCTCCACAGCTCCAATCTGCCCCACAAAACCCCAGCGTCAGCCTCTAGGGACTGCGTCAGCTCTCTCTGGCCCAGCGTTAGCCCAGCATCACTTTAGCTTGACCTGTGTCAGCATCTGGAGGCACTGCATCAGTCCTTTGTCCCTCTATGTCACTCACGTTGGCCCTCTGAGACACTACGCAGCTCCTGACTGCCTCTGCGTGAGCCTTGGCGTCCCTCTCTCTGGCTACTACGTTGATCCTCCCGGTGCTATCTCTGCCTCTCTACTTCTATATTCACTGCCCCTCAGCGGCAACTCTGATCACTCTCTCAACTTTCTCAGCAAAACCAGCCCCAGAAAGTCAAAATCTTGATCTCTTGGTGTGTTCTCCAAGTGACCCTCAAGCCTCCTCCTATACTTTTCTCGTCGACAAATCAACATCCAAGATTTAGTCTCTAATCAACGGCTAAGATTAAATCTGGCTTGATCCATGACTTTTGGACCATTCTAACACAATTTTATATTAATTCACATTAATATTTTATTTTTCCTAAGGTTAGACTTAGGGACTCCATTAAAAATATTAATTATTGTAATATCTCCCAAACTGTTTAGAATCTACCCAAACCCTTTCTGGGTATTGGAGATCTCATGTGCCTTAGCCTCTCCACCAATTTTCGTGGCTAGAGCACATTCGATGCTACCCCAAATCAACACTCCCTCTTAGCGAGGACTGTGCTCTAGCAATACTCCTCACTGAGTATCACCCTGATCATCTAGCATCAGTCCTTATGTTGATGCTAGGCCTGCTGCCTATCATCTGCACTGCTGCATCCTGTACTGCTACCCATGGCCCTGCCACTACCACTACTGCATCTACATGGTAGCTCCTTCTACATCCGTGTTGCTTCCCATGGCCCTGCCACTGCCATTGCTGCATCTGCACTGCAACCCCTCTCATCATGCTGCATCATGTTGCCCATAGCACTGCCACTGCTAACTGCTACACTGCAACTCAGTTACTGAGAAGTAAGTAACTGATCTCCCAACTCTGACATCTCCGTCAGGCTAGAACCACTCTCGATGTTGAAGCTCCCTCTTTCACTGACAAGTGCTCCCTCTCTGACCTCTACACTGCTGCAAATATTCCATGCATCTTACACTGTTGCACACCTCTCTGTGCCATCTTGCATGGGTGCAACACTCCCGTGCTTCTCGCACTACTGCCTCACGTTGTCTTGGGAATCTTGCACTGTAGCTCCCTCTGTCACTCCATCCGCATCCTTCTCTACTAACATCAACCAGTACTGCTACTCCTCTTCGGGGCTTCCATAGCAAAGTATAATCCAAGAGATTGGGTACCTCAAGGATCCTGCCCCTCATCACCTGTAGTCCGTCTGACTACAACTCGATGTCTCCCCACTTCCGCTCAAGTGGCATGTGTGCACTCATGGCACAGTCATCGTCTGTCTCCACTTCCTTCTCTGCCCTTGCTGGAGCAGCCTTGGTCTCGGAGGCCTCTCCCTTGCTCTTCTTCCTTGGACACTGGGTCGCATAATGACCCAGCTACCCACAGTGGAAGCATTTGACCTTGGAGAGGTTCTTCTTCTTCTATTTCTCCTGCTTTCCCTCATATGCTAGGGCAGCATCAACCTCCTCCTCCTTCTTGATTCTGAGCCCCTTGCCGTTGTTGATTTGGGGTAGCATCAGATGTGCTCTAGCCACGAAATTTGGTGGAGAGGTTGGGGCACATGAGATCTCCAATACCCAGAAAGGGTTTGGGCAGATTCTAAACAGATCAAGAGATATTAAAATAATTAATATTTTTAATGGAGTCCCTAAGTCTAAACTTAGGGAAAATAAAATATTAATGTGTATTAATATGAATCTGTGTTAGAATGGTCCAAAAGACATGGATCAAGCCAGATCTAATCTTAGCCATTGATTAGGGACTTAATCTCAGCCGTTGAGATGTCAACAGAAAAAGTATAAGAGGAGGCTTGAGGGGCACTTGGAGAACACATTGAGGGAGACCAGTCAGTTCAATTTCTGGAGCGAGGTTTGCTGAGAAATTGAACCAGTGGTCTGGAGAGCAGTCAGTAGGCAGCAAGTATGGAACAGAGAGATGGGAGATTAGCGCAGAAGAGACAGACGTAGAGCCAAAGGAAGCCACGCAGAGGCAGCGAAGGCTGCGCAGAGCCAAAAGGGCCTGCGTCATCCACGTAGAGGCTGTAGGAGTGATGCAGAAGCCAAGAGAGGCTGCGCAAAGCCTCAGTAGGCTGACGCAGAGGGTTTCAAGCTCACGTGGAGGGTTTCAAGCTATAGCAGAGGTCAGTAGGGCCTACGTTGGGTTTAGAAAAGTGTTGGAAGTTTGTCTATCTGTGGATAAGCCAATTTGGCACCCTGTTGTACAAGAAAATTGTTGAATAATAAAATCCTCCCTTGCTGCACCAATTTTCCCACATTGGGATTTTCCGGGGACATTAGTCCAAAATAACTGTGTCAATGTGTGCATATGCTTGTTTCTGTATTACGGTGTGATATCTGCAGCAATATTTATTTTAATGTTTGTTGAAGTAATTTCATGAATAACTTATGATGAAATAAGTAGGAAAAGTAAATCAGTTGCTGCAGTAATAGAACTTTCACATGGTATCAAAGGAAATAATCAGAGACAAAAAGGGAAAATCAGTTATGGGTCGAGACCACGATGCAAAGTCGTCCACCTCAGGGGACTCATGCAGATTTTCTTGCACAAGAGAGAGAGATTTCAATTTCTCTATGTTGGCTTCCAGGTTGGAAGAACAAGTGGCATGCATGATTAGTGCTGCGTCATCAGAGTATGGTATATAGACAGTGGAGCCTCGTGGCATATGACGGGAATCAGGGAGTGTTTCTCAGAATATCGAGAAGAGAAGATGAACTTTCAGATCACCATGAGGAACAAGGCGAAGTGTACTCCAGTAGGAAAGGGTACCATAGTTTTTCAGACAAAATCGGGAGAGCGGTTCCGTGCCACAAATGTGTTGCATGTGCCAAGATTGGGGATGAACTTACTTTCCGTGTCACAACTACAAGGCAAGGGCTATGACGTCTACTTCATCAAGGAAAAGGTATACGTCAAACACCCGCGCTAGAAAAAGAAAGTGCAGATCGGGATCAAAAGTAATCGGTTGTACAGATTACAACTAGAATCTCCAATGGCACTAATAGGCAGTCATGGGGACAAAGACTTGAATGAACTATGGCACAAAATGATGTGTCACTTGCACCATGGAGCTCTGAGAATTCTCAGGGGCACTGTAATAGGAGTTCCGGATCTGAGTACGGAACAAGATGATGTATGTAGGGGATGCGCTCTAGGAAAGTATGCCAAGGCGACATTTCCTAGGAGCAACCACAGGACCAAGAGTGTACTAGGATTGATACACTCAGATATCAGCGATGCCGAGTATTTCCTTACCTTAATTGATGATCACTCGAGGAGAACTTGGATCTATTTTCTGAAAACCAAGGATGAGGTTTTTTGTCGATTCAAGGAGTTCAAGGCTCTAGTGGAGAATCTGACAGGTAAGAAAATAAAAGTCTTGTGCTCAGATAATGGTGGAGAATATGTCGATAAGGACTTCACTGATTATTGCGCTAAGGAGGGCATCAGAAGAGAGTGGACAACTCCCTACAATCCGAAGCAGAATGGGGTGGCAGAAAAGGAAAAACAGGACTATTGTAGAAGCAGTTAGGGCCATGTTGTATGATCAGGATATGCCAAAATTCCTTTGTGAAGAAGCATCCAACACAGTTGTCTACGTTCAGAACAGGACTCCTCATCAGGCATTGGGCAAGATTACTCCAGAGAAAGTCTTCACTGGGAAGACACCTGAAGTCAGTCATTTCAGGATATTTGGGAGTTTGGCATATTGTCGCATACCCGAAGAAAAGAGGAAGAAGTTGGATCAGACTGTAGAAAAGGGGTATCTGGCAAGATATAGCGAGAATGCTAAGGCATACATGATCTATCTTCCAGGGAGCAGGAAGGTAGTAGTACGACGAGATGTAAAGTTCATAGAGGAAAGAGCTTTCAGAAGATCTCGCGAAATGCCTTCCAAGGAGCAGTCGAAAGAGGATTCGTTGGTCATGCCTCTTCAACCAACGGAAGTGAAGAATCCTTCCTCAGATAAAGAAGATTCTCGTGATGAGGAAGAGGAGCAAACAAAAGAACCTGTTGGCAGAGGAAGAACTAGCAGAGAACTTCGTCAAATTTTGCGTGATGCAGAGAACTTCATCGGAGAGCCAAGGAACAGTAAAAGGGAGCGAAAACAGCCAAACAGGTATCAGGCGTTAGTAGCTCAGGATGGAGAGCCTGCCAGCTTCAAGGAGGCAGCTCAGCATCAGGTCTGGCTAGATGCGATGGTGGAGGAGTATAACTCCATAATGGTAAAAGATGTCTGGGAGGTGGTGTCAAGGCCTCAAGACAGATCTGTGGTAGGTTCACGATGGATCTACAAGATCAAATATGCTGTGGGCGGCAGTATTGAAAAATACAAGGCCAGGTTTGTGGCTAAGTGTAGAAATTTCCCACTGTAGATCACCTAGTAATGCAATGTACTAAAGCAAAACACTTGATCTACTTCTACAAACAATTGAGTGGAAGCTTAATCGAACATGAGCAACATCAAGCATGAACAAATATAACTGAGATAGAGAAGTAATCAACCATAACACAGAAGATATATCACTGGGGAAAGCACCAGCCTAAAACTCCAACTCTGTATTATCATACAAGTGGAAATCTTGTTCAAGTTACAAAAAGAATTAGCTCTCAAGCTATCCTGATCTCTTTGCACTCAAACAATACAGCTCACAAACTCAATAGACATAGAATATATCTTCCTTAAGTCCTCCAAGCCTCCTATTTCCTTGCGCAGTTTTGATTGGGGTCCAATGATATCACATGTCTGAATTGGCCTCATCACACTCACTATAACCTCAGGTCCAACTGCGCAATCCATAAGGAATAATATTCCTTCTACATGCAAGGAATATTCACCAAGGAATATCCTAGCAACTGATAGTACACTATCCCTCCATCTGATCTCAACTGGGTCTCTGACTAAACTAACATGCATGAGTTATCCATGAGTGAATACTCAGTTATCTGAAATACAGTAGTTACATGCATGCAACCATTAACTAACTGAACTTTCATTAATTTAACAAATTGTTAAATCTAACTGGACTTGACTAAGTTAAACCAAGTCAACTGATTACAACTCAATATTACAACTCATCCTTATCTCTTTAACTGAAGGTTAAATTCCTCAATTAATGGAGAAACTATTGCATGTGCTCACATAGAATTCAAGTTTGATTTTCCTTAACTAATTAACTCAAGATGAATTAATTAATTAATTCCCAAACTGTTGTTGATATCAAATTCAAATTTTACTTCCTATGTTTAGTCCAGGGACTAACTAAAATAAGAAGGGATCCCAAAACGCTATTTTTAGAAAAGCTATTTTTAGCACTTTCACTTTTCACCCATTGTAGATAAGACCTCCAATGGCTGCACTGCTATTTATAGCCTCGCTACTTATAGCAGTGCTATTTTTAGCATTTCTTGTTGCACATTTTTCAACACTCCCTCTCAACAACAAAGGGATTATCAGTAACCCCGATCTTGTCTCTATGGGACTCGAACTTGCACTTTGACAATGCCTTAGTCAAAATATCCGCATCCTGCTCCTTGGTCGAAACATACTGCAACATCATGATCCTAGTGACCACAGTCCCGTAGATGATGGGAACGAATATCTATATCCTTGGACCTGTCATGAAACATTGGATTCTCAGAGAGTTTTATGCAACTCTGATTATCACAGTATATTACCATAGGATCCATCATCTGACCAAACAATCCCACTAGAATCTTCCGCATCCAAATGGCCTCACATGCTGCCTGACTGGCAGCCATGTATTCAGCCCCTTTTGAGCTAAATGCAACTGATCTCTGTTTCCTGCTATACCAAGAAACTATAGCTAAACCAAGGTTGAAGATTCCTCCAAAAGTGCTCTTCTGATCTGATGGACTACCAGCCCAATCCGCATCCGTAAAGCCTTGCAGCTTCACTCCCTCTGTCCGCCTGTACCATAATCCATATTGTGTAGTGCCTCTGAGATATCTCAGCACATGCTTCGCTGCCTTCCAAAATAGCTTGGTAGGCTGAACCATAGCTTGACTCAGTTGGTTCACTGCAAAGCATAAGTCGGGTTGTGTGTTCACCAGATACATGAGTGAACCCACTAGCTGCCGATAAATAGTAGCAGCTACTACCTCACCTGAAGTAGCATCCTCCTTCCTCCAGTTCCCAGCTAGAGGAGTCTGCATGGGCTTGCACTTCTCCATGTGAAAGCACCTGAGTATCTCATTGGCATACTTGCCTTGAGACACAAATACTTCCCCATCTTTCTGCCACACTTCCATGCTTAGAAAGTAGTGCATGAGGCCCATGTCCTTCATCTTGAACTCTCTTGCAAGGTCCTCCTTGCAAGATTGTATCAGCTGCTCATCACCTGTAAAAATCAAATCATCGACAAAAAGTACAATAATCAAGGGCTTACAATCTACCATGATGTGGTATAGGTTCGCATCTGCTTCACTCTTGGTGAAACCCAAGTTCCCAACCCGGTGAAATAGTTGTTGATCCTAGTATACCAAGCACGGGGTGCTTGCTTCAGCCCATACAGTGCTCGCTTGAGTTGGCAAACATGCAACTCGCGATCGAAGGTCTCAAATCCTTTAGGCTGCTCAATGTATACCTCTTCCTCAATCTTCCCATTGAGGAACGTCGTCTTCACATCCATCTGATGGATCTTCCAACCCATCTGAGCTGATAGAGCTAGCATCGATCTGATAGATGAGTACCTTGCTACAAGAGCAAAGGTCTCATCGTAGTCAATCCCCTCAACCTGTGAGAAACCTCGGGCAACAAACCTTGCCTTGTGTTTCTCAACACTGCCATCAGCTGCTTGCTTTACCTTGTAAAGCCATCGGGAACTAACCACTGACTTGTCCGCAGGTCTAGGGACAACATCCCACACACTGTTCCGTATGATAGAATCATACTCTTCTACCATTGCATCAACCCAGACTGGTTGCTGCACTGCCTCCTGAAAAGAAGAAGGTTCAGTCGCTACACACTCCCCAACCAGGGCCATGTAGCCAGTGTATCTCTCGAGAGATCTCCTCTGTCTGCGCTGAGAGGATGGCTGCCCCACATTCTCTCTCGCATCCTACATCAATTTGTCAGCTTCCCGCGAGCGTTTCTGCCCATCTCTGGAAGACTCTCCAGGAGTGGTGGTCTCCACTACTGGATCCTCTGCATGTGGCTGATCCACATCATCAGGAGGCTCCTCTTCCTTTGGAACTAAAAGTTCCTCATCACTATGCAACTTGAGCTCCCTCTCAAGTGACACTCGCATGGCTCTCTGCTTGTCAAACTTCAAATCCCTGCGCACTACAGTCCTCTGACTGGCAGGCAGAAACACGCGATAGTTGTGGGGTGTATCTGTGTAACCCATAAGTATCCCCAACTCAGTTGTTGGGTCTAGCTTCTTCCAAGCATCTTTGGTCACATGACAGAAAACTGGTGATCCAAATATACAGAAGTGACTCACATCTAGTCGCTTCCCCGAAAAAGCCTCCATAGGTGTCTTCATCCCCAAAATACGATGAGGACTTCTGTTCTGAAGATACATTGTTGTATTGCATGCCTCAGCCCACAGATGAAGTGGTAGGCTTTGGTCATGCAACATCGCTCGAGCTGCTCCCACAATAGATCTGTTCTTCCTTTCGGCCACCCCATTCTGTTGTGGGTTATGAGGTGCCGTCAGTTCCCATTTAATTCCTTCTGCAGCACAGAAGTCTTTAAACTGCTGGGAAATATACTCTCCACCATTGTCGCTACGCAAGGCTTTTACTTTCTTCCCAGATTCTTTCTCTGCCGAGGCTTTAAACTCACAAAACCTCAAGAAGGTTTGATCCTTCTTTTGCATAAAGTAGATCCAGCATCTACGAGAAAAATCATCAATGAAAATAACATAGTACCTTTGTTTAGCGGTGGAGGTTGTAGAGAATGGTCCACATACATCTAAGTGAACTCGCTCCAGGATTGCTCCAGCTCTACTATCCCGATCCTGAAAGGAAGCTTTCGCATACTTACCCAGGGTGCATCCTTTGCATGTGTCTGTTTGCTCCAGTTTTCCCTTGGGTAAGCCGGTAGAAATTTGCTGCATGATCTTCAAGGCCCCGTGATGCAAGTGGCCCAGTCTCCTATGCCATAGCTCGCCAACATCTTGGCTTTGCACCACCTCTACTTTGGAACTCAGTGCAGCACAGTCATCTACCTCCAGCTTGTAGAGATTCTTTACTTGAATCCCTATTCGCTTGGTCTGTCCAGTGCCGATATGCCTCAGGAACACTTTTCCTTTACTAAAGACTACATCATAGCCTTTATCTTCTAGCATAGCAACAGACACAAGATTCTTTTTCAAACCTGGTACATATTTAACAGCAGATAGGGTGAGAGGAGCAACCTGCTCCCTCTGAAACACAATTGTACCTTCACCTAAGACAGTACTTTCCATCATCGCCCATCTCGATCCGCATCTAGAGATCCTTCTCCTCGAATGTACTGAAAAGATTCTTGTCACCCGACATGTGGAAAGAAGCTCCACTGTCCAGGTACCAAACACATTCCACCATGGATGAAACCATGCATGCGATAAGCGAGAAATCCAGCTTAAATTGTGAAGCTAGTGCATCACCATCAGATCCCTTTGAGGAACCCTTCTTGGATTTCTTCTGTGGACAATTCATAGCATAATAGCCCACTTCATGACAGTGAAAGCATCGCACCTTCGATTTATCAACCTTCTTCCCATCATGAGAAGATTTGGATTGGGACACCTTCCCTTTCCCTTTCTTAGCTTTACTCGCTCCCAAATCTGTAGATCTAAGGCTCTTTCTAGCCAGATCTATCTATTTAGCACAAATTATAAAAGATGATTAATTAAAAGAATAAGGTACTAGCCCTAAAGATCCTGCAAAAGGAAAATCGTATGATAAGTCTAGGAATTTAGATCATGAAGACTCTTCAGATCTTATGCCTTAGGATTCAGTTGATCCAGCCGAAGACTTCCTGAAATGCCCAATCTTTTAAAGTATAAAAGATTTCTGCAAATACTAGATCAAATTGTCAGATCGATAGAGATATAAAATAACAATAAAATCTTCAACAATTAGAGATACCTATTAATTCAATCTAATTGAAATTGCTACCTTAGATCTAGTAAACTAAACAAAATACCTGTGCAATAGATTACTCCATGAAAACTATAAATCAACAATTTATAAATAATATTCAGCAAAACATTAAAAACAGTATAACCATAAGACGCATAAGAGGGACACCACCATCAATGAAAACTCCAAAAACTTTTGCGTTATATTATTCCAAAAATATTACAAGAGAGTTTTGAGAGCTAGTACACGATCCAAAAATCAGATGATTTGTGAGACAAATGACCTGTAATTTATAGATTAATTCTCCAACAACTACTTGGCTTGATCCCCGTCAAAGTAATCTCGACCATTGATAAAGATTTAATTATTTTTTAATCTCCACCGTCGAAATATTTATTTTTTGAGGAATTTTCGAATTTATCTTTTAATTCATTTTTAATTAGCTCAAAATTAATTATTTTGAGTTAATTTCCTCAAAAAATTGACTTTGACTTAACCACCAAGGCCCAAGGGTCCAAAATTTCTTGAAATTTTCAATATTCCCTTGGTGGGGGACCTCCAAAAATTAATTTCTCTAGAACCCACGAATTTTTTATTTTGGAGAATTTATTTTTCCTAAGACTTAAAATTAATTAAAATTTTGGCTTAGAATTTTAATTGTTTTTGCCAGAAAATTTAATTAATTGACTCATGAGGGGATTAATAATTTTTTCAACCCTCAAATAATTTAGCCATGGTGCCTAAATATGAGAGACCATGCACTAAAATATTTTTTATATCAAGATATTACAATTTAATACATGAAGGAGGAACACCCATTTGTTATAGACCATCAATGATTCACCCAATTCTGCGACTCAAATATGATATAGTACACCAAGTGATTTGTCATAAAATAATTTAGCCAATTAGTTAAAATTATTCCTAAATCACTTTATAGGAAACTCGACTAGAACACTAAGAGTTACCTAAGATCTTAACGACAAAATCCACCCTAGTTTTGAGGTGAGGTTGGAGGGAAAAACTCTGTCGATTATCTATGTTTAGAAACACACATGAATCAGTGAGACGAAAAACCTCCTAGGATAGAAATCATCACCAAAAAAGGTAGGCTTACCTAGGTTATTACATACACAAACGGTCTTCGTAGGATCATTTACATTATAAACATGCAGAATGGGTTTACAACTTCTGCAAAATGATCACTGATGATGATAATGAAATCTGGATGATCTCACTGCTTGATCATGATGTGATCTTCAGGGGAAAATGTACACTGCTATAGGGTAGTTGACACGAAGTGGTCAACACCTTCCATTTGCATGGATGCATCCCTAATTTTTATTATCGTTGTCAATACCGTAAATCTCGAAATATTCTTTTGCTTTGTTGAACCATGCAACATTCCACTTCTCGCTACTGTCAAATTTGGAGAGTTCATGTTTTTCTCTTTGTTGATATGTCGCAACTGTTGGAGTAAAGAGAGGGTATTGATTCGCAAGCTGCATATTTGAAAATTGATTCCAGAGCTGCATATTTTAAAAAATCATGTTACTATTTTGTTGATGGGGTATGGATGATGATTTTGGAGACTCGTGTTTCTCATGTGAGTCTGACGAGTTTGACGAATTCAGAGAAATGAGATGTTGAGTAGCTTCATTATTTTGGGGTATTTGATCAGGGGTAATCTTCAACTTGTCACAAATACAGATCAACATCACCATTGCTTGACTATGACTTAGATTCACCGTATTTGAAAGGGGATTGCGTGATCCCTTTTAAATTCATTATGGTTTTGCTCAAGCTGACTCTTTATTTTCTTTGATGTATCCTGGAGCGCCTCAATTTGTTTTCTTTGTCCGGTCACCTTAGTCTCAATATCTATCAATCTTTTATTAAAATTGACCATTGTTAATTTTAGATAACATTGGTATGTTTTATGATTTAGCACAATTTACTTCAATGTTCCTTATTAGCCCAATGACAGTTTCCAATTATCTTCAGTAGCAATCACATTAACATATACACATTGACAGTAAATGTAGATAGAACATAAAAATGTATGCAGAAGACAAGCCCAAACAAGAGCACACAAGATGTGGCGGATGCCACGGACAAACCCCAATGTAGGGAAACTCTTTGATTAAATCTTCTTATTATTCCTCAATAGTTCAGTAGAGAGAGAGAGTACAAATATCTGAAATACAAGCCCAAAACAGTTTTTTCAAATCAGCAGTCAATGCAACCCTAGCCAGAAAGTCAACAGTGATCAAAGTTGCCGCAAAATATCCTCCAAGTAGCTCTGTCAACAGCAGAAGAATGCAGCGAGCCAAGGGAATCAAAGTCAACCCACAACCTGCTCAGTCAACCCAATCAAAGTCTGCGATAATTCTGCGGTCAAACCAAAAAGTCAATACAACAGTCAACTCGGTCAAATAGTCCCCAATCTCCTCGAATTTTGTGCCAAAGAATGCGGCCTGAAAAGATCGAATTATGGCCCAAAAACAGAAGTCAATGCTTGGTCAAAGTGCCCAAGTCAACTTTGGTCAATGCTGCCCTAATCACAGAAATTTCGGCCTCCTAAAATATGTCTTCCTTCCAAACATGCGAAGAAGAGAGAGCCTCCAAGTGTACAAACCAATCAAAAGAGGAGAGAGAAGATGATGTGATGAGATGAGTGAGTGTCCAAATGAGAGAAGGGTCACTACTATTTATACAATTCATTGAGGGTGAAAAGACACATCCATTGGGCTTCATGACCCTACATTTGACTGAAGCTGACTTTGACAATTTGTCCATAAGAAAGAATAAATTCAAAATTCCAATTCTACTTGTCAAAATAACATGATCATTATATCTAAATTGTACCTCTCAGAAAGAGAAAGCCAATGCAATAATCATCTCCATCATATGAGTTGTCCTAAGGTGGAAGTTGGCTCTACTTCTCAGTTTTAACAACCATCGACATTGATGAAGACATTGATCGGGTATAAGGTGGAGCATATGCTTATCCAGCTTAACCCTTTTTCTTAACTTGACCCTCAAAAAAAAATTTTATTTTTTTATTTTTTATTTTTTATATATATTAACTAAATAATATTTTTTAATTAAATAATATATATATAGACTATTTTTATTTTTATTTTTTTTAATAATATAAATATATATTTATTAAGTTATATAGTTAATATTTATATTACTTATTAATTAGTTATAAAAACTATAAAATAAATTATATAACCAAACTATACAATAAAAAGTATATATATATATATATATATGATTCAATGGGTTTCAAATTGTATAATCTCAAAAAACGTTGGCGGTTGGTTACGAGCATGTGAATTTGCACGATGTGGACATGGACAAGGTTCGAGCAGGGAGCAGTTGATCGGACTACGACTAGGTGCATGAACAGGTAAGACGGCGGGGAGCATGGATTGTATGGGCAATGCGACAGGAGCAGAGTATGAGGGCGTGGAGACAGATGCATCATATTGATCACAATTGATTCAGTATTTAGGATGCTTCTCAGTTGCAGTTGTTGCAGTTGCTACAGCAACAGATCAGAGGGAGTTGCAGTGCAGATGCAGTGTTGGCAACAATTCAATAGGGTCAACAATAGTACAGAAGTAACGTATATCAGGGTTGTGTAGTGGTTGGTGGGCAATAGTAACCAGACATTAGCAGAGTGACAGGAGATGATACAGAGCAAGGTGTTGCAATAGTACTAGAACACATTCCTCGCTAAGAGGGAGTGTTAGTTTTTGTAGCATCAGATATGTTACGAAATTTTGTGGAGAGCCTAGAATACATGAGATCTCCAAAACCTAGAAATTCTTTCTTGAAATTCCTCTTAGAAATTACTTAATTAGATTATTAACTAATTTTTAAATATTTCAAGTCTAAACTTAGGGAATATGGTGAATTAATCAATATTAATTAAGTTAAGGCGTGAATGATCTAGAAACTCACACGGATCGACTTCAAGATGATCCTAGCCATTGATTAAGATTTAATCTTGGTCGTTGCAGTCCCAACAGAGGATTATAAGAAGTCGATGGGCACCTGGAGAAATCACTTGAGAAGTTTGAATTCATGAGTAGATCGATTTCTAGAGTAGCAGTGGTTAGTTGCCGGAGAGAGAGCCACTGAGATCGAAGCAATGAGAGAGGGGTAGAGACAGTGAAGCCGAAGGAATGTAACACCCTCCTCCCTCATCTACCCAAGTAACCGGCCAACCGGGTTAAACATGTGATGAGAAGCTGCTATGATTGGATTCAACCTCCTATGTGACCTTAAGGAAGAGGAATTGACAGAAACACATGTGAAAATTTCTAACCCGAAATTCTACTGCAGCAACTGATTTATTTCACCTACTGATTCTTCACAATAAGTTATTTACGAAACCCTTCAGCAAATATTAAAATAAATTCTACTGCAATTATCAGATAATTACACAGAGAAAATACATACACAAGAACCAGTCACATCAACATAGTTGTTTTTGGACAATTGTCCCCAGAAAAAACCCAATGTAGGAAAACCGGTGCAACAAATGAGGGTTTTATTAATCTTCAGCAACAATCGCTTTTACAAGGAATTATTTTACAAAGAAACGGAGAGAAAACACCTGAGACATTCCCCTGGAAACTTTCTGACACCTTGGAGACCCTTCCCACTTCTGCTTCACTTTTGCGTCACTCTGTGTGCCTATGCGTCAACCTGCGTGAGGGTTGCATCTCCCTCTACTTTGTCTCTCAATGTCCCTGCGTCACCTCCTCCTCAATCACTGACTACTGTTGATGCCCTCCTCTTCCTCCACCATGCAACTCTCCCTCTGAAATCGATCTCCTTCTCTTTGAGAATCGATTTTGCTTGAGATACTGAGTATCTGTCGGTGTCTCCAAATGATCCTCAAGTCTTCTCTTATACTTTTCCTGTTGATGAATCAACAGCCGAGATTAAGTCTCTAATCAAAGGCTAAGATTAAAACAGACTTGATCCTCGTCTCTTAGAAGCTTCTCACCCTTATCTTTATTAATATCCATTAATATTTTATTTTCCTACGTTTAGACTTAGGAACCCATTAAAAATATTAGTTATTTTAATAACTCCTCATCTGGGTGGAATTTCTCCAAACGATTTCTGGGCCTTGGAGATCTCATGCGCCTTAGCCTCTCCACCAAATTTCAAGGTTAGAGCACATCCGATGCTACCCAAAATCAACACAACATACAGACCTTCCACATTAGCTACAGGACTCCCAAGAACCATCCCAACCACTCAGGTAGCTAGCCCCTGGGTCCCAATGAGGTTTTTGACCACTGGACGCTCCCATGCTATGCACCTGACAGTGTCTAGGAGGCTCTAGACGCTCTCATGACAAGGCCTGCCAGCGAAAAGGGACTATTTTGCTCAGTGTTGTGCCAGCGTCCCCGAGATTTGAGCCACCTTTTCAGGCCCAGAGCCCAAGTCACTGCCCAGAATTGAATGACACCTTTAGAACAGAAAGATAACAAAGAAACAATGATGCAAATGCAAATACTTGAACAAACCTTTAACTGTACCCCTCCTAGCCATGATAGGCATTTCGTCAAACATATCACAAATATGTAATCTATAGGTGTAAACCACAGATTTAAGCATAGCGGTCTCATACTTATCTAAGAATCGTTATGAAGCATCGTTCCCTTATATCATTTGCTGCATTATCGTCTATTAGGGCATAGATACATTGTTCATTCATTGATAAGTAAAAACATAATGAGAGCCATACATAGCCATTGTCATAAAACATATACATAACCAGCATAATAGCAACAGAAATACCAAGGAAATCACAGCCATATGATCCACATATAAACCAATATAATACTCATAGAATTACAAGGAGAAATAACCTCATATTGATGATGCAAAATCCAAACTCAGGATGGGACTACCACGTTCCACCCAACCATAGAATGGTTGAACCAAATCTCACTTCAGCCATTCAACCCCGTGCCATATTCCAAGCATGAATGTGGGACTCAAACTAAAAAAACCAATCAAGGCATCCCGAGGCTAAACCACCTCACCCTCATCAATAGAAACCAAACTTTACCGTAATCAATCCCGGATCACTAGGCCAACACAATAAACATGTACTAACAGACTTTACCATGATCTCCACCTCACTAGCCCAAACAAGCATGGATGCCACTGGATTTCTCCACCTACACCGTGAGGAATTTTCCCATCTCCTAGTCTCTCAGGGTTTACCACAATCCACACCGAATCACTAGGCCCTAAACCGAGACCCACTCTCCAGGCTTTACCGCATATCCCAATGCGGGATTACTAGGCCCAATGAAGAGCAATCCACCTCTTGGCTTTACCGTATATCCCACCATTCACCCGCAAGGACTCCTAGACCCACCGAGGCACACAATCATGGCTTTACTGCAACCCACAGCCTGGCTCAGGGGTTGTTAGGCCAGTGGCTTTACCGTGATCCATAGTGCAGTTCAGGGACCACTAAGCCATGTGTTCTATCATTCAGAGATCCACCTCACTCAGCTTCGAATCCATCTAGCAATCCAGCTCAACCAAAATATGAGAACCCCATCACACCATGGCTATCCAGCAATGGAAAGTCTAGGCTGAAAACACTGTCACACCTGGCAAAACCCATGCCATAACAGCAAAAGAACCACATGCAATACCATGCATGCCAAATCTAGCAAGGAAAATACACATGCAATTTGATACTTGCAAAGAATATTGTTGTAGCTACTTGATCCTACTCTTCCTTGCTTGCTCCTTCCTTCCACTTGCCTTCTTTGCCTTTCTTGATCCAATGCCAAAATGCTTCAAGAAAATTCTAAGTGTCCAAGCGAGAGATAGAGAGAGAATAATGAGAGAGCTCCAAAACTGAACTCACAAAAGGTTACAAACTGATCCTCAGAAGCTTTTTTATCAATTAGGCCTCTATTTTCTTCATTTTCCATTATTTTCCTTCAATTTCTCCTCACATGCAACTTATGACCTTTCACCTTCCTTTTCTCCCAATTTCCATTATTTTCATAAGTAAATGTGCCAAAATGTCATTTTGTCTTTCCAAAGCCTTAGCCATTGCCTTTGCCAATTTCTTTAGCCATAATAAACCAAATGAACACCCACTAGGACGTTTTTCCCAACATTCAGCTTGAAATAAGTGTTCCATCAACTGTGGTCATTATTTTTGCATTCATTAACTTTTATTAAACGGAATTTCCACCTGAGTTGTTAGAAGGAAGGATTCCAGATCCGGTGAGTGCATTTGCAGAGAGACAAAAGAGCCATAGAGAGGCTGACGTTGGGGTAGCGCGGTAACCTCTAGAGGCAAAGTCGATTCGCTGGGAGAGATTGATGTTTTCAATTCCAAAAGCCGAGAAGGAGTCCCAGAGTGTCGAAGAAGCGTCTTTCTGGTCATCAGAAGGCAGAACGACTTCATCAAATTCCACTCTGATGCTAGACATCTAGCCAGCTACACAAAGCAGCACAGAGGCTCAAAGGGCCGAAATTCTAAAGGCAAGTTGTGCCAGGAGATTTGCCTGTGAGGTGAGGAAAATTACTCACCAAATTTTGCCAGTATTTCTCTATAGGATTGCCAATTTCGGCATCCAATTGTACTCAGATTATTTCACTGTTGCTTAATAGTTAAAAGTCTTAGTTAATGCAACGGTTTTCCCAAGTTGGGTTTTTTCGGGGACATTTGTCCAAAAATAACTATGTTATTTTGTGTGTGCGCTAGCATTTCTTCCAGCGTTTATTTTTCCGCAGTTTTATTTGTGTAGGTTGCAATGTGAAGTATTTGTTGTAGCAAACAGTAAATAATTTGTTAAATTAAATTAACAATTAGGAGAATAATTTCCAGTTGCTGCAATAGGATTTCGGTTTTGGAATTTTCAGATTTTCTGCCTTAAACACTAGATTTGAAGTTTTGGAATAAATACTTGGTGGTTTTGCAAGTTTTAAAGCTCAAAAATTATATTTTTCAAGTGGCAACTTGATTCTAAAATTTCAACAAATTTTGACCAAGGGTTCTTCAAGACCTTGGGCCTAGGGTTTGACCTCTTAACCCTAGTTTTATCGTTGTCCTATTACAGCGATTAAATTAGTAAGAATTAAGCCCTAAAATCACATACTAAATGGTCAAAATCTTTAAATCTTGATTTTCATGAATTTTGGCCTGCTGGGCATTTTGGATTTGGCTTAGATTTGATTTTTTGTTGCCTGAAATTTTCTACTTAACTGAGAATTTCAGACTTGAAATCTCTAAAGCATACACTTAATAAGGGTCAAAATTTTTGAATTTTCAATTTCCAGCAGAATTTATTTCTTTGGGCATTTTGGGCATTGTCTTTAGTATTGCTAGCTTGTTGATATGTCATCTATTTACTGTTGTAATAAACATCAGTTCTGAAATTTGCTGAGTCATACTCTCTAAAAGCCCTAAAAATTGAATTTTTCAAGTTTCAGTGCATTTTTGCTATTTTTGGGCATATTGGTCATTTATTCTTGGCATCATTAGCTTGCTGATCTGTGGTTATTTACTGCTGTAATTAATAAATCAGATCTGAAATATCACTGAATACATCATCATAAAGTGGGCTTAACGAGTTAATTTTCATTTGTTGGTCATCAGAAAATTTTATGTTTCATGTGTTGGGCAAATTTCATGATTTGAAGTGGTTTCCTTACTGTTGTCATAACATTAACAAAGTCTGAAATTTTTGAAGTGTTATTGCTGATCTAAATTGTCATAAATCTGAAATTGGCTTATCTCATCTTGGTCTCAAAGGTTGTCTAACTTTGCACTCAAAATCTGAAGTTAATCTTGTTGATGAATAGAGTTAAAGTGTTATTACTGATCTAAATTGTCATAAATCTGAAATTGGCTTATCTCATCTTGGTCTCAAAGGTTGTCTAACTTTGCACTCAAAATCTGAAGTTAATCTTGTTGATGAATAGAGTTAACTTGGGCATCTAAGTTTAAATTGGCATAATATCTTGTGTTGATAATCATTGGTGGATAAGTTGATTTACTTAAGCATCTTGTGGATTGACCTATAGTTGAATTTTGCACTTGTATCCATTAGCATCTATCTTGTTTAAGATTGTCATCTCAATATTGTTAAGTACTCTTACTATAAGAAGATTCACACTAAGTACTTAAGTAACATAAACAATCTTAAATCAAGATAATCTCACTCATCCTCTTGCATAAGCATTCTAGGATCTAGCTTGTATTAAAACTTACCACCTAGCATAAGCTAGGTTGATAAAAATATAGGACAACCCTTCTCATCTAGCTTGAGGGGCCTTGGCAACTCTTTGGTGGTTAACACGGTGACCTTGCAATCGTCAGAGCCATTGTGTCTACAAGGCCGAAGGCATCAGGTGATAGGAGCACAACAGAAAGTATCGTTAATCAGGCCCTAGCCTGCTTCCTGTTGGCCTCCTTCCCACAACCTACCTTGGAGCCCAACTTCAAAATAGTTAAGGGAAGGTCATATTTAGACTAGGCATATAATCTAAAACTAACCAAGATCCTTGCACTTCACGTAGATTTTAGGACTTGCATTTCATATAGGTTAGTCAAGCATTTAAGCAGCAGGTGTCCATCCGGCCACTTGGTTTCAATTTATAATAAGCAAGAATTGTGACTCCATTAAGGCATTGGTCGCATTACTTGAAAATCTAATCTAATCAATAAATCTTGCTCTAATTTAACCAAGTGTCTAGGCCACTCATTTGTGTCTCCCAGACAAGTTGGTCCCCAACTTGTCTTCCTTCACTTCATCTCATAGGGACTACCCCCCATAGCCTATTGTTGGGAGACAGCTAGAACAGAGTGGGCAGGGATCAGAGTGACAGCCCCCGCCCTAAGCGGTTGTCACAGGTGCCTATACAATCCGGGCGACAACAGTACCAAAGACCCCATGTGCCCTTTTCTTGGACAAGGCACTAGTAGATATCTACCTTAACCATAAATTTTACCTTATACTTCAGTGTTGACTTGAATAGCAGATCTGGAGCATGCTATAATTGCTAAAATCTGCTATCCCTTGGAACTAAGTGCTCCCTCCTTCCTTCTTGAACATCATAAACCTGTGGTGCTCCTTTTCTTTACAAAGTCATGATTTCAGATTCTCAAATACATCCCTGCTCTGTGTACCAACGCCTGCCTTCACCTTTTACTGCAAATTTATAATTATTGTGGGGTTTATTTCATTTTGATAAGTGTTCTGTTTTGGAGCACATAGCATATTGCTTCAAATGAAAAGAATTCTGCTGGAAATATCTCTTACTTAGCACTTAATATGCAAGCATAAATGTATGTGTTCAAACATTGGTCCCTTGAGCTACAGTGCTGGAAGATTTCATACAATTCTGGGGGCAAAATCAGAGCTGCACCAGGCTGCATGCCATTTGTTTGACAAAATGGTATGAATGAATCTTTTCATCTATGTATGGCAGCTCTTACCTTAAGGTTGGCATTTGTATTGGAGCCTGCTAAATGGTGTAATTACTCTAGAAACAAGGCAAGTTAACAGCTGTAGATGCTGAAATTGAAGTTGATTGATAAGTTTTTCAAACTCCCCACATTAATTCTTGTCTGCATACCCAGGTACTTAAGTTGTATGCAAATTGTTTGACCAAATGATTGAATGAAATTTCTCATATCCGTGTGATAGACTTCATGAATTTTTTGCTTACATAATGATCTCATAACTGAAATTGGGAACTGGTAAGAAAGGTGTTAGTATATATTCTTTGTCAATCCGTTCCATCTTGAAGATCTGATCTCTTTTTTTTTCCCTTTTTCTAGCAAGAACAACTCAGCATTTCATCCTTGACAAAAGAATTTAGAGGGTGCTACCAAATTGTTTTGACAAAACATGTCTTATCACACCTATGTATATCAGCTTCTTCTTTTCTTGCTGATTTGTTGTAATGTCCCCAGTTTCAGTTTCTTCTATAGTACAGTTGGGATGGATTTCTAGGGTATGTGATGGCCAAGCTACAGGAGCAGGATTACATCATCAGGGGTCCCAGAGGGATTTTGACAAGTTTTATGGGGTCTGACGGTATTCGCTTGGCATATTCCATCATCAGAGTCAGTTTCGCACAACTTGCTTTTGGTTCCATTGCATTCCGATAATTACCATAAAACGGAGTTATTATTGAGCCTAATTTAATTAATTACGCTTAAGGTGGCATTTCGGGAGGAATATTTGATGGAACACCTTAGTGTAATAGCTCGTTGGAATTGGGACGAGAAAATCTATAGGATGGGATGATGAGAAGTGACTTCCAATAGCCAAAGAAAGAATGGTGGGAAATTTACAATTTTCCCATATTTAAAGTGACTTTAATTAGTCACTTAATTAAATAAAAGAAGGGGAAAATGATCAATTGAAGGAAAAAGACCAAAAGTGACTTAAGTGAAATAAAATAAAAATTAAAAGTCACTTTGATGAAGTCAAAGGGGAGCTTCTATAACAATATTAACATAATCAAAATACTTCTAGAAGAACGGAGATCTATCTAGATTCTATCAAGCCTTTAAAAAGAGGAGGAGAAGATCATTTGGGACATCTTGAATTTGAATATTTGTCTTTGGTGAAGTATGGAAATCCTAGTTCTCAGCTTCAGTTAGCCCTAGGATGAAAACCCTTAGGTTTGTTAGTTTTTGAATTTGGTAGCAGCAGACAATTGTTCTAGTCCCAGATGATGTCTAAGAGGCTAAAGAATACAAGATCTCCAAAACCCAGAAAACATTTCGCGAGAAAAGACTTGGAGATGCCTTAATTAAATTAATTAGCCATAATTAAAGTATTTCCTAAGTCTAACTTGGGAAAAGTGGTTAATTAAAGTTAATTGGTTAAGGAAGTTTGATTTTGCTCTAGAGACTTCCATTGATGAAGTCATGATGATCTTAACCATCAGTTGATATGTAATCGTGGCAGTTGAGACTCCAATGAGAGATTATAAAAGCAAGTCGAAGGGCTTGGAGATGGCATCAGTTATGAGTTGAGTTATTCGACTACCCAGTTGCAGATATTCAATAAGGGCACAGTTGAAGCTAGGGAAAGCATCGGAGCAAGGGTTTCAACAAAGATTTAGGAGCAAGAGTCTAAAGGAATTTTCCTCAGTATTTCCGGTGTCTAAGAGACAGGAATGAGGAGGCCGAATTCATCTGTAGAGGATACCGAATACAGCAATGTGAGTTAGCCAGTTTAACCAGTGTAAGTTGTCGAAAGAGCCACGTTTCAATTGCCAGTGGTCAGATCAATGTCCCAGAGGCAAAGTGAGTGGGTTTCAGAGGCAGAGAGAGGCTAGACAACTTACCTGGAGGCATTTCCAGGGCTGTATGAATTTTTTCAGGTAGACAATACACATTTATGGGCTACAATGTGAGTGGCCAAGGAGAGAGTGAGTGGGCTAAGAGAGGTTAGATCAGTTGCGGAAGGAGACAAGGGTGTCTGCCAGTTTATTTAGCCAATAGAAGATTGTCGAAGCCTTGCCAGTTTGGCAGGCAGATTATTGTACTCTTGAATTGCTGAAGATAATAGTAAGACCCTCATCTGTTGAACTAATTTTCCCTTCGGAGTTTTTTCAGGGAAAATGTCCAAAAATAACGGTGTTATATTTTTTGTGTGTGTGTGCATATTTTCTCAGTTCCAATTTTTATATTTCCATGACATTTTTATTGTGAAGAATGGAATAGTGAATTTATCGTTATTTGCCGAATAGTAATTCAAAAGACAAACAAACTGTTAACAATTAGAAAACAAATCTCCAGTTGTTGCATTCAAGGAATTTTCACAAGGTTATTGGGTGAGATTGGAAAAAAGCACGTCTCATCCCTTGGTGATTTACAGAATTCACAGGTGCATTTATTAGTTCAGCTTTATTCTCGAGGCCCGGTGCAGTATTGTTGTAGATCCCTTGGGAGGCCATCACTTCAGCCATTTCTATGTTATTTGTATTAGCATGTACTATCTGCTCCGTCTTAATAAAATAAGGCTGAGAATTCCGCATGTATCTCCTGTCTATTTTAAATTGTAGTGTGTGTTTTTTAATTTTCCATTAATTTTATAATAAAAATTTGTGTAATTTGATTAATGAATTTACGGCATAATTTCCTGAAGAAAATCCTGAATATTTTAACGAAATATTAAATCGGGATATTACACTGCTTGATCTCCCAAACAGTTGTAACAAAGATAACAATCCTTTCAGCCCATTCTTTCAGAGGTTTCTTGTCTTGTTGTGTTTATTGTGCAAAGGGAAAGACTAAAATTTACTTAATTTCCAAACTAGAAAATGGTAAGAAATTTGAATGTAATGATACATAAAGCATGGGGGAACATTTCCGATCAGAATTAACATGACGACCTATGAACTTAAATTACGTATTTAGCTTTGTTTACTGATCCCGATATCATTCCAAAAGTATCTCTGTTTATTTGAGCATTCAGATAAACAGTGTTATAGTCACTTTGATTCTCTGTTCTGTACTCTAATGATCTGAGTATCTTCGTTGGAAGAATTGTCCTCCCAAGAAAATTCTGGCTAGTATGCAAACTTAAGAGGCATTTTTCTCAGTCCTTTTTGCATGTAGATTTGAAAATTGATTCTACTGCATGAATATATTTTGGAAAATAACTGATTTGGATGAGTGCATCAACATATATATATATTGTTTGACTTCTAAAAAAAAGAGCATTCCTATTCATGCATATAAACAAACACAGGGGTGTCATTCCCATTACACTGATTCTCTGTAGGATGCAGTACAAGAATATAAGTAGGGAAGCCCCCCTAGCGGTGACTAGATTCACCCTAGAGAGCAGGGAGGACAAACGGAGGTGACAGTGGTTTGTCTTCCAAGTCACCTTTGGTTCATCTTGAGAAAGACCTTACATATCCAGCAAGACAAATCAAGTGTCACAACGGTTACCAGGAGTTACATATCATTCTCATCTCTCCTATTATGTATTGTGACATTATATCACTTGATGATATCAAGCAATTATTCTCTCATCTATTGGTGTATTTCCTATCTACGTTCTTGAGAGTGTAAATCTCACTATAACTTTCTTTCAAAATGTACTCATCACATAGGGATAAAGAATCTCTGATATTATCAAACATCGACATGTTGTTCTCTGATAAAGAAATGAAAATAAGAATTCTTACCTTTAAAAATTATCGATATTTCACCAACCTAAGCTTTCAGGCTAAAACATGAGCATGAAGTGATATCTGCAAATAGATAAAGACCCCAATATTGGACCTACCTGTCCCATGCATGCAAAATCATTTCTGAGCCACCCCCACTTTCATCGGTCTTCAAGCCCAGGCGTGAAACCACATCCACAATCAAATGAGAAAGGTCACAGCTAGGAGGTACTTGAAATCTTATTGCAATCTGCAATAACATAAGCTCCTTTTCATAACAGGGAACAAATCTGACTCTAAAAATAAGATAAGAGTGAATTAAAACATAAAAAATGCTTTCTTCCACCATGAATTTCGGAAATAAGGGAAACAACAATGATTATCAGAACATGATTTTAACCGTAAGTCAGGCAATGTCAGTAACTATTCAGATTTTCTTGAATTGTGTTTCCTGATGCATCAGGAATAAACAGTTTTGCATATTTAGCAATATTACATTTATTGTGTCAGTGAATATCATTCCAAGGGTCTGGAATATAACTTATCAGCAATATTGGGGGAAATATTGAAAATTATTGGCAAACTATTACAAATATGAAAAATTCAATTTTTTTCATTTTTTTAAACATCTAAAGCAACAACAATAAACAAACACATCACCACATAAATATGAAAACAAAACAAATATGAGATGCCATCAAGTAACACATCACACGTTGATACTGAATTCTGATTTCTATCCTGAGTCCTAAGTCCTGAAAGGCTGATAAAAAATCACTTCGAAAAATAGTAAACATATCCCATGATTTATCATCATGAATGTTAACCGTCAAAATACCTCG
Organism: Pinus tabuliformis; assembly: GCA_031772625.1. Classification (NCBI taxonomy): domain Eukaryota; kingdom Viridiplantae; phylum Streptophyta; class Pinopsida; order Pinales; family Pinaceae; genus Pinus; species Pinus tabuliformis. The sequence continues at coordinate 870,270,289 of CM062816.1, forward strand.
GCTTGTTGAGACATGCATTCAAGCTGAGATCTCGATCAAAGATTTTGAATGGCTGCATGTAAATTACAGCATATTGGCGTGTAAAGAATTCAGTCTTTTTCATGGAGATTGCTAGTAGCAAGAAGGGCGCTATCTTGGAGGTGTTATGCACTATTTTTTAGCCCTGTCCTAGCACTTGAACATCCATCAGTCAGTACTCCTACAGGCCTGTTTTCATGCCTAGATCTCCCTTGGTCAAATCTGGATTACTCACACAATAGCTTGTATCAAGGGATAAAGTTATTCCCTAAAGGCTAATCTGTTCTGAAAACTTCAGAGGTGGAGATACCTGAATTCGATGATTTATGCAAGCCATAGAAGACCACCTCATAGTGCCTGTTACAAACCAAAAGTGGGTAACCCAATAGGAGAAAACATTTTCTCCTACCTTCGACAGCCAGCCAGCCAGCAGCCCTACACATTGCTGAATGATGATGATATGTCACATCTTCCTCCATTTGCATGGGTGAGACACCTCTCACCATCTAGCATTTCTCTTGAATGAAGGTGGGCTACCCCTTAGCAGGTACTTTAACCATTTTGCAAACAAGTGCTTTTACTATGTTTTGGGTATTCTATTAAAATTGGCAACTAGTGCCAAACTCCACATGGATCATCTTATTTATGGCAGCTGATATTTTTCTTGGATTCCTCTCTCCGAGAGGTGTAGGATTGATCTAAAGATCATCCGATTCCGATATGTAAAAATGAAGATATGAATTTATTTGTATTATTGACAAATTGTCAAGGTCGGCCAGCAAGCAAAACAGGCATTCAAACCCCCAGCTCATCCTCAATGTTGCATATAAAAGGGGGAGACCTTAAGTCATTTCATCATCATCTCATCTTCTAACATCTCTCTCTCCTCACTTGTTTGGGTATGCTAATCTGGGCAGCTATCTCTCACACGTGCGAAAGGAGGAGGATGTGTTGATTTGGGGTAGCATCGGATGTGCTCTAGCCACGAAATTTGGTGGAGAGATTGGGGCACACGAGATCTCCAATACCCAAAAAGGGTTTGGGCATATTCTAAACAAATCAAGAGATATTAAAATAATTAATATTTTTCATGGAGACCCTAAGTCTAAACTTAGGGAAAATAAAATATTAATGTGTATTAATATGAATCTGTGTTAGAATGGTCCAAAAGTCATGGATCAAGCCAGATCTAATCTTAGTCGTTGATTAGGGACTTAATCTCAGCCGTTGAGATGTCAACAGAAAAGGTATAAGAGGCGGTTTGAGGGGCATTTGGAGAACACACTGAGGGAGACCAGTGAGTTCAATTCATGGAGCGAGGTTTGCTGAGAAATTGAACCAGTGGTCTGGAGAGCAGTCAGGAGGCAACGAGTACGGAACAAAGAGACGAGAGATCAGCATAGAAAAGGCAGACGCAGAGCCAGAGGAAGCCAGGCAGAGGCAGCAGAGACTGCGCAAAGCCAGAGGAAGCCAGGCAGAGGCAGCAGAGACTGCGCAGATCCAGAAGGGCCTGCGCCATCCACGCAGAGGTTGCAAGAGTGACGCAGAAGCCCAGAGACGCTGCGCAAAGCCTCAATAGGCTGACGCAGAGGATTTCAGGCTATAGAAGAGGTCAGTAGGGCCTACGCTGGGTTTAGAAAAGTGTTGGAAGTTTGTCTATCTGTGGGTAAGCCAATTTGGCACCCTGTTGTACAAGAAAACTGCTGAATAATAAAATCCTCCCTTGTTGCACCAGTTTTCCCCATTGGGTTTTTCTAGGGACATTAGTCCAAAATAACTATGTCAATGTGTGCATATGTTTGTTTATGTATTATGGTGTGATATCTGCAGCAGTATTTATTTTAATGTTTGTTGAAGTAATTTCATGAATAATTTATGATGAAATAAGTAGGAAAAGTAAATCAATTGTTGCAGTGATAGAATTTTCATATGGTATCAGAGCAAGTAATCAAAGACAGAAAGGGAAAATCAGTTATGGGTCGAGACCACGATGCAGAGGCATCCACCTCAGGAGACTCACGCAGATCTTCAAAAGATTGCACAAGAGAGAGAGATTTCGATTTCTCTATGTTGGCTTCCAAGTTGGAAGAAGAAGTGGCATGCATGACTAGTGCTGCATCATCAGAAGTATGGTATATAGACAGTTGAGCCTCGTGGCATATGACTGGAATCAAGGAGTGTTTCTCAGAATATCGAGAAGAGAAGATGAACTTTCAGATCACCATGGGGAACAAGGCAAAGTGTACTCCAGTCGGAAAGGGTACCATAGTTTTTCAGACAGAATCGGAAGAGCGGTTACGTGCCACAAATGTGCTGCAAGTGCCATGATTGGGGATGAACTTACTTTGCGTGTCACAACTACAAGGCAAGGGCTATGACGTCTACGTCATCAAGGAAAAGGTATACGTCAAACACCCGAGCTGGAAAAAGAAAGTGCAGATTGGGATCAAAAGTAATCGGTTGTATAAATTACAACTAGAATCTCCAATGGCACTAATAAGCAGTCATGGAGACAAAGACTTGAACAAACTATGGCACAGAAGGATGGGTCACTTGCACCATGGAGCTCTGAGAATTCTCAGGAGCACTGTAACAGGAGTTTCGGATCTGAGTACGGAACGAGATGATGTATGCAGGGGATGCGCTCTAGGAAAGTATGCCAAGGCAGCATTTCCTAGGAGCAACCACAGGGCCAAGAGTGTACTAGGATTGATACACTCAGATATCTGCGGACCTATGTCCATCAAAGCTCTCAGCGGTGCCAAGTATTTCCTTACCTTCATTGATGACCACTCGAGGAAAACTTGGATCTATTTTCTGAAAACCAAGGATGAGGTTTTCTATCGATTCAAGGAGTTCAAGGCTCTAGTGGAGAATCTGACAGGTAAGAAAATAAAAGTCTTGCGCTCAGCTAATGGTGGAGAATATGTCGAGAAGGACTTCACTGATTATTGCGCTAAGGAGGGCATCAAAAGAGAGTGGATAGCTCCCTACAATCCGGAGCAAAATGGGGTGGCAGAAAGGAAAAACAGGACTATTGTAGAAGCAGCTACGGCCATGCTGTATGATCAGGATATGCCAGAATTCCTGTGGCAGAAGCATGCAACAAAGTTGTCTATGTTCAGAACAGGACTCCTCATCAGGCATTGGGCAAGATTACTCCAGAAAAAGTCTTCACTGGGAAGACACCTGAAGTCAGTCATTTCAGGATATTTGGGAGTTTGGCATATTGTTGCATCCCCGAAGAAAAGAGGAAGAAGGTGGATCAGACTGCAGAAAAGGGATATCTAGCAGGATATAGCGAGAATGCTAAGGCATACAGGGTCTATCTTCCAGGGAGCAGGAAGGTAGTAGTACGACGAGATGTAAAGTTCATGGAGGACAGAGCTTTCAGAAGATCTCGCAAAATGCCTTCCAAGGAGTAGTCAAAAAAGGATCTGTTGGTCATGCCTCTTCAACCAACGGAAGTGAAGAATCCTTCCTCAGATCAGGAAGATTCTCAGGATGAGGAAGAGGAGCGAACAGAAGCACCTGTTGGCAAAGGAAGCACCAACAGGGAACTTCGTCAGATTCTGCATGATGTAGAGAACTTCATCGCAGAGCCAAGGAACAGTAAAAGGGAGCGAAAATAGCCAGACAAGTATCAGGTATTTCTAGCTCAGGATGGAGAAGCCTGCCAGCTTCAAGGAGGCAGCTCAGCACCACGTCTGGCTAGATGCAATGGTGGAGGAGTATAACTCTATAATGGTAAACGATGTCTGGGAGGTGGTGTCAAGGCCTCAAGACAGCTCTGTGGTAGGTTAAGATGGATCTACAAGATCAAATATGCTGCGAACGGCAGTATTGAAAAATACAAGGCCAGGTTTGTGGCTAAGGGGTATGCTCAAAAGGAAGGGATTGACTATGAGGAAACCTTCGCCCCGGTAGCCAGGTATACATCTATTAGGACCATGATATCTCTTGCAGCCTAGATGGGATGGGAGATCCATCAAATGGATGTCAAGACAGCATTTCTGAACAAGGTAATAGAAGAAGAAGTATACATTGAACAACCAGAGGGCTTTGAAACTCATGAGAACAAGTCTCATGTATGCAGACTGAAGAAAGCCTTGTATGGGCTGAAGCAGGCACCAAGAGTGTGGTATGGTCGAATAGATGGCTACTTGCAGAAGATGGGGTTTGTCAAGAGTGACGCAAATCCGAATCTCTACTATCTGGTCGTAGAGAGCGAGCCACTTATCTTAGTATTATATGTGGATGATCTCTTCCTGACAGGATCATCCAAACTCATTGAATACTGCAAGAAGAATCTAGCCACAGAGTTCGATATGAAGGATCTGGGACGAATGCATTATTTCTTAGGGTTGGAAGTTTGGCAGCAGAAATGAGAAATCTTCCTTGGGCAAGGAAGGTATGCTACAGAAATCCTGAAAAGGTTCGGGATGGGAGACTGTAGACCTATGGCTACGCCAATGATCACCAACTAGAAGAAGATTGATGCATCAGAACACAAGGATGTCGATCCCACCCTATACCGACAGCACATAGGGTCCCTGATGTATCTAGTCAATACCAGGCCAAATATTTGCTACGCTATCAACACCCTCAGTCAGTTCATGGTGGAACCAAAGAGGGCCCACTGGGCAACAGCCAAGCACGTTCTTGGGTATTTACAGCGAACAGTTGATTATGGGATCTTGTACAACAAGGGGAAAGATATCAGGTTGAGTGAATTTACTGATGCAGATTGGGCAAGAAGTTCAGTGGATCGGAAAGGTACCTCTAGGTACTGTTTCAACATTGGATCAGGAATAACCTCCTGGTGCAATAGGAAACAGAAGTCTGTGGCTCTGAGCTTGTCTGAGGCAGAATATATGGCAGCAAGCACAGCTTCGTGTGAGGCCATATGGCTTAGAAAACTGCTAGTAAACCTATTCAGAAGAAATATGGAGGCAACCAGGATCATGTGTGATAATCAGAGTTGCATCAAACTCTCTGAGAATCCAGTATTTCATGATAGGTCAAAGCATATTGATATCCGATGTCACTTTGTCAGAGATTGTGTCCAACAAGGAGCTGTAAAGTTGAGCTACACTCCTATAGGGGAACAAGTGGCAGAGATCCTCACCAAGGCCCTTGGAAAATCAAAATTTGACTACTTCAGGGAAAAGATGGGGATGGTAAAGAACCCCTTTCAGAAGTAGTGTGTTAGCAACATGAATGAAGGAGGAGTTGCAGTGCAGATGTAGTGTTGAGAGAAAGGACCAACAGCAGCACAGATGCAGAGGAAGTTGCAGTGCGGATGCAGTGTTGGGAGAAAGGACCAGCAGCAGCACGGATGCAGAGGGAGCTGTCGTACAGATGCAGCAGTGGCAGTAGCAGAGTCATGGGCAACAGTACAGGAGGCAGCAGTGCAGAGGATGTTGGGCAGGAAGGCCTAGCATCAACACAGGTACCGATGCCGGATGATCAGAGTAATACTCAGTGAGGAGTATTGCTAGAGCACAATCCTCGCTAAGAGGGAGTGTTGATTTGGGGTAGCATCGGATGTGCTCTAGCCACAAAATTTGGTGGAGAGCTTGGGGCACATGAGCTCTCCAATATCCGGAAAGGGTTTGGGCAGATTCTAAACAGATCAGGAGATATTAAAATAATTAATATTTTTAATGGAGTCCCTAAGTCTAAACTTAGGGAAAATAAAATATTAATGTGTATTAATATGAATCTGTGTTAGAATGGTCCAAAAGTCTTGGGTCAAGCCAAATCTAATCTTAGCCGTTGATTAGGGACTTAATCTCGGCCGTTGAGATGTCAACAGAAAAAGTATAAGAGGAGGCCTGAGGGGCACTTGGAGAACACACCGAGGGAGACCAGTCAGTTCAATTTCTAGAGCGGGGTTTGCTGAGAAATTGAGCCAGTGGTCTGGAGAGCAGTCAGGAGGCAGCAAGTACGAAACAGAGAGACGAGAGATCAGCACAGAAGAGGCAAACGCAAAGCCAAAGGAAGCCAAGCAAAGGCAGCAGAGACTGCGCAGATCCAGAAAGGCCTGCATCATCCACGCAGAGGCTGCAGGAGTGACGCAGAGGCTGCAGGAGTGACGCAAAAGCCCAAAGAGGCTACGCAGAGCCTCAGTAGGCTTACGCAGAGGGTTTTAGGCTGTAGCAGAGGTCAATAGGGCCTACGTTGGGTTTAGAAAAGTGCTGGAAGTTTGTCTATCTGTGGGTAAGCCAGTTTGGCACCCTGTTGTACAAGAAAATTGTTGAATAATAAAATCCTCCCTTGGTGCACCGGTTTTCCCACAGTGTTTTTCTGGGGACATTAGTCCAAAATAACTGTGTCAATGTGTGCATATGTTTGTTTCTGTATTACAGTGTGATATCTGCAACAGTGTTTATTTTAATGTTTGTTGAAGTAATTTCATGAATAATTTATGATGAAATAAGTAGGAAACGTAAATCAGTTGCTGCAGTGATAGAATTTTCACAAGATGTTTTCTGTTTGGCTACGTTGACCAGTTTGACCGAATTTCAGAGGCTGCTGTTTTGGGCTGCGTTGACCAACGTTGACCTTCATTTGCCTGTGGATTTGGTGAGGTATCTTCTCCTTGGCAGGCCGCAGATATGGGCACTGAAATCGAGGTGATTTGACATCCCATTTGACCAGTGTTGACTGCCTTAGATCTGGCCGCAATTTGACTTTCGTTGACCAGCATTTGACTAGACTTTTTTAGACTATTTTGGATTGTTTAGGTTTGCTGTTGGAGGCCAAAGTTGACTGTGTTTGACCGAGTTACTTAGAGGAAGAAATCTGCCCTGTTTGACCAGCGTTGACTTTTTTGGTTAGGGCTTTTTCTGCTGCTGTCATAAATTATCATATTTGTAAATTTGTACTATCTCTCTCTGCTGAACTATTGAAGAATATAAGAAGAATTGATCAAGGGTTTCCCCACATTAGGGTTTGTCCTTGGTTGATGCCACATCTTGTGTCCTCTTGTCTTGGCTTGCCTTCTACTGTTTATGTTTAAGCTCTATCTGCATTTTACTATCATGCTGATGTGATTTCTAAACTGAATATTGATATTGGGCTAATAAAGAAATTGAAGTAAATTGCTCTTAAACATAGAACATACCATTGTTACCTAAAATTAACATGGTATCAGGGCTGAGGTGAAGACAAAGCCCAGGCAAGAGTGAAAGAGAAATCACCAAAGACAATTGAACAAGGACAAAAGACTCAATGGGTTCCTCATCCCACTTCCCGGTTGAAGACAAGCTCCGTGAAAAGTCTGGCTATCATGGATGGAAGATGTCTCTTGATCTGACCTTGGAAGAACAAGAAGTGTTGGATTATGTGAAAGGTAAAATCCTTGAGCCTTCTTCAAATGCACCGACTACTGCAAAGTCCAAGTACAATAACGCTGAATTCAAAGCGAAAAATATTATCAGAGATTCCATTGACAAGCGTTTGGTAGCCTAGGTCTCCGATTTGAACACCTCCAAGGAAATCTACGACAGGTTGGTCAGCATGTTCAAGGTTAGTGATGCAAATCAAATTCTATTTCTCAAGAATAAGTTGAAAGATATTAAGAAGGGCAAGGATGAGGATATTCAATCCTACTTCTTAAGGATCACTAAGATCAAGAATGATCTACTTTCGATTGGAGAGGTCATTCCTGACAGGGAACTTCCTATCACTACCCTTGGAGGACTCCCACCTGAGTGGTATATATTTAGAACCACTATTCTCAATAATGATCGAATTCTAGGGTTTGAAGAATTGATGTCGAGATGCATTCAAGAAGAAACAAGAATGGTGGAGGAAGAAATGCCTTCTAATAGAAGCAACCCCACTGCTTTCTCCGCTCATGCCAAAAGGAGAAATAATGCAAGGTCTAAAGGTCATTTCAATGGAAATCCTGGATCTAAGGGTGGAAGGAAGGGCAGGTACATTGTTTGCAATAAATTTGGCCACTATGCAAGGGAGTGTCCAAATAGAAGGGACACATCACATGATGATAATCACAATCATTCCAGGGGCAACTTCAACAACAAAAATAAAAGGAATGGCAAGTTCAATGGCAAAGGAAAAAGGAACGCGGGACATCATGGAAATGGTCAACCCTCCAAGAAAGCAAGGAACTCTAGGTATGAAGAATCAAATGTTGTTAACAATAAGCAAAAGGAATACTATCTTATATTGGCCCTCTCCACTACCTCTCCACCGGACTCTTTGGGGAATTGGCTAAATGATAGTGGTGCCTCAAGGCACTTCACCGGATACAAGGAAGCTCTCTCCAATCTGATAGAGAAGGAGACAAACTTGGAGATTATTCTTGGAGACAATGCCACCTATCCCGTGAAGGGAGTAGGGAATATTACCCTTCAATTGAATCAAGGTAACACGATTCATTTACAAGAGGTTCTATATGTACTTGATCTCAAGAAGTACTTAGTGTCCATTTTGGCAATTGAAGACAAAGGATACAAGGTGGCATTCATCGATGGAAAGGTATGTGTTTGGAAAAGGAATTTTTAAAGATGCTTTTACTCTTGGGTTCAGGGTTGACACTTTGTATCAAGTTGGAGGAAGTCCATTGGGAACCATGTCTTGCAACACATCTCTACAATCTAAACTATGGCACCGAAGGTTTGCTCATATTCATTATAAGGCTCTTCCCAATGTGAGACAGATGGTGAAAGGTATGCCTGAGTTCAAAGTAGAGCATGAAGGTGTATGTCCGAGATGTGCCAAAGGAAAACTTACAAGGGGACCATTCCCCTCAAGTAAGAGCAAGACCACGGATATATTGCAGTTGATCCACTCTGACATATCTGGTATGATGCCCGTAGACTCTTTGGGAGGATACTTATATTATCTCACCTTTACAGATGATTATTCTCACAAGACCTGGATCTACTTCTTGAAAAAGAAGGATGAAGTGTTCAATTGGTTCCGTCACTTCAAAGACATGATCGAAAACCAATCCGAGAAGAGAATCAAGATATTGAGGATTGATTATGAGACTGAGTACGAATCAAATGAATTCCATGATTATTGCAGAGAAGCTGGCATTAAAAGGGAGACTACAACACCATACACTCTTGAGCAGAATGGTGTGGCTGAAAGGAAGAATAGTACTATTGTAGAAGTTGTGCGTGCCATGCTTCATGATCAAGGGCTTTCGAAGGTTCTATGGGCCGAAGTTGTAAATACCGTCGTGTATATTCAAAACCGATGCCCTCATCAAGCATTGGACTCCAAGACTCCCGAAGAAATGTTCACTGGTAAGAAACCCAATGTCTCTCATTATAGAATTTTTGGAAGTCCCATATATTTTCCTGTGCCGAAAGAGAAAAGAAGCAAACTGGGTGCATCAGGGAAGAAAGGAATCTTTGTGGGCTATAGCGAAAATTCTAAGAGCTATAGAATTTATGTGGTTGGTCAAAGGGAAGTTGAGATAAGTCATGATGTCACCTTCAACGAAGATATGGCCCTCGAGAAGATCAACAACCTTCCTATCCCAAGGAAGGACAAAGAAGCTTACACCAGAAAACAAGGTGAAAAAGAGGACGAGACGATGCCTGATGTTGATGAACCTATGGATCCTATTGATCCTCCTCCCCAAGAGCCCTCCTCCTCCAAGAGGAGACCCTCATGGCTTAGGGAGACTCTCGAAGATGCCGAGAGACATATTGTACCAAGGGGGACTTTCCGTGAGAATAAGAAGCCGAACAGGTATCAAGGATACTTGACCGTCATGAGCACTCATTCAAAATGAGCCTTCATCATTTGAAGAAGTCGCGAAGCAACAAGTATGGAAGGATGCTATGAATGAAGAATACGAGTCTATTACGAAGAATGATGTTTGGGATGTGGTCCCTAGACCCTAAGACAAATCGGTTGTCACCTCTAAGTGGCTCTACAAAATCAAGCATGGAGCAAATGGAAGTGCAGAAAAGTTCAAGGCTCGCTTTGTTGCTCGAGGCTTCTCTCAAAAGGAAGGTGTAGATTGCGATGAGATATTTGCACCTGTTGCCCGATACACCACTCTCCGCTCAATCATAGCCCTTGCTGCCTCGCAAGGATGGAACCTACATCAAATAGATGTCAAGACCACCTTCTTGCATGCTTCGATCAAAGAGGAAGTCTATATGGAACAACCCGAGGGGTTTGAGGTTCATGGTCGGGAATCTCATGTATGCAAGTTGAAGAAGGCTCTCTATGGCTTGAAGCAAGCAACCCGGGCTTGGTATGAGAGGATCGATAGCTATCTAATGAACCTGAGATTCACTAGAAGTGAAGTCGATTTGAACCTTTACTTTAAGGTTGAAGATGATAAACCTCTCATACTAGTACTTTATGTGGATGACCTCTTTCTGACAGATGCAGACCCTCTCATTCACAAATGTAAGAGGGAGTTGGCTTCTAAATTTGAGATGAAGGACCTAAGACTGATGCACTACTTCCTAGAGTTGGAAGTCTGGCAAAAGCCAGGAGAAATTTTCCTATCTCAAGGAAAATATATTGTGAAGATGTTGGAAAGATTTGGAATGATGGACTGCAAGCCTGTGACTACCCCGATGGAACTTAACTTCAAGAAGTTATGTGGTAGTGCTCTTGGACCTGAATTTGGAAATGCCTCTGAGTATCATCAACTCATAGGAGAGTTGATGTTCTTGGTGAACTCCTGTCCGGACATATGTTTTGCAAGTAATACGTTGAGCCAATATATGGTTGAGCCTCATCATATACATTGGATTGGTGCCAAGAATCTTCTGAGATATCTTAGGGGCACAATCACTCATGGACTGAGATACACTGCCGGAGATGTGAGGCTGCATGATTATTTTGAGGTTGATTGGGTTGGCAGTGTGGTGGATCGCAAGAGCACTTCTGGATGTTGTTTTTCTTTGGATTCTGCTTCGATATCCTGGATGAGCAGGAAGCAGAAATCGGTTGCCTTGAGCACCACTCAGGTCGAATACATAGCTACTAGTATGGCTTCCTGTGAAGTTGTCTGGTTGAGGAAGCTCTTCAGTGCGTTGTTTGGACATGTGTTGGATACCACCGTGATCCTCTGCGACAACTAGAGTGGGATCCGATTATCAGAGAATCCCGTATTCCGTGATCGCTCCAAGCATATGGATATCAGATACCACTTCATCTAGGATATGGTACAACGAGGAGCAATAAGGCTCCATCACATTGGGGCTAATGATCAAGTCGTTGATATTCTGACAAAGCCCCTCGGGAAGGTCAAGTTCTTGATCTTCCGAGAACGACTTGGAGTCGTGGAGAGACCCTCTTATGAGGGTCCTGTATGATATGGGCATTGAGCTCTGGGAGCTCCAGGGGGCTTGGGGTACTTCTTGGAGCAATGAGCAACCATAGGGTGAGTGGTTCAGCCTTCCCCTAGTGGTTTGTTGTGTACAGGGTGAGTGGTTCAGCCTTCCCCTGTGATACCCCGTGGCGACATGTAGGCATGATGAGTGGTTCATCCTTCTCCTGCTGAGACATCCTACCCATGCAATCTGGCACTCATGGGAAGTACCTCTGATTTGGCCAATGAGGAGGGAAATGAGGATAGGGACCATAGTACTATTGATGGACGCATCATGTACCACTGTACTCCCTATTCTAGGATGACCGATATTGATCTAGGATCATTTGGAACTGACTTCGGGTCAGTAAGAGTGGTATGACACACTCTCTTTTGATTGGAACTGACTTCAGGTCAGTAAAAGTGGTATGAGACACTCTCTTTTATCTGGCACTGACTTCGGGTCAATAGAGAATGGTATGATACATTCTCGATCACTTCTTCTTCTTCATAGTTCAGCAGAGCAGAGCAGAGCAGTGCATTGATGGTAGAGATAGTACCGACTGGCAGATGGATTAGCAGATGGAGTTCTCCCTAGTTGAGAGGGAGTGTTAAAATTGGCAACTAGGGCCAAACTCCACATGGGTCATCTTATTTATGGCAGCTGATATTTTTCTTGGATTCCTCTCTCCAAGAGGTGTAGGATTGATCTAAAGATCATCCGATTCCGATATGTAAAAATGAAGATATGAATTTATTTGTATTATTGACAAATTGTCAAGGTCGGCCAGCAAGCAAAACAGACATTCAAACCCCCAGCGCATCCTCAACGTTGCATATAAAAGGAGGAGACCTTAAGTCATTTCATCATCATCTCATCTTCTCACATCTCTCTCTCCTCACTTGTTTGGGTATGCTAATCTGGGCAGCTATCTCTCGCACGTGCGAAATGAAGAGGACGTTTTTTGTTTGGTTGCGTTGACTAGTTTGACCGAATTTCAAAAGGCTGCTATTTTGGGCTGCATTGACCGACGTTGACCTTCATTTGACTACAAATTTGGTGAGGTATCTTCTCCTTGGCAGGTCACAGATCTGGGCACTGAAATCAAGGTGATTTGACCTCCCATTTGACCAGCGTTGACTGCCCTAGATCTGGCCATAGTTTGACTAGACTTTTTCAGATTGTTTGGGTTTGTTGTTGGAGGCCGAAGTTGACTGGGTTTGACCGAGATGCTTAGAGGAAGAATTTTTCCCTGTTTGACCAACATGGACTTTTCTGGTTAGGGCTTTTTTTGTTGTTGTCATAAATTATCAAATTTGTAAATTTGTACTATCTCTCTCTGCTGAACAATTAAAGAATATAAGAAGAATTGATCAAGGGTTTCCCCACATTGGGGTTTGTCCCTGGCTAGTGCCACATCTTATGTCCTCTTGTCTCAGCTTGCCTTCTACTATTTATGTTTATGTTCTATCTGCATTTTACTATCATGCTAATGTGATTCCTAAACTAAATATTGATATTGGGCTAATAAAGAAATTGAAGTAAATTGCTCTTAAGCATAGAACATACCGTTGTTACCTAAAATTAACATATTCTAACATTGATAAGGGGTTGATCTAGATAATTGACCGATCTTGACTGTAAACTTGTTCTCTCACCTTACCAGGGGGGGTAAGCCTTTAGACCTAGTCTAATGGGACCTCCTTTAAGGCCTTAGGGTATTAGGAGGGGCACTAATTGGGAAACTTTGATTGAAGTAGCATGTCCATAACCATTCCATACTTAACATTTTATCATTCCCTTGATACCATATCTATCCTTCAGGTTAATTGTCATTGGTTCATTGAGATTTGGCACTTATATATTCACATCCTTGAGTAGGGACGAAAAACTTTGCCCTGGAGGTTGATGCAGCTACAAGAAAGATAAAAGCATAAGATGGCCACAAAAAATAAAAGGAAAAGTTAGAATGTGAAAGATGGTTGGGACATAATTAGCGTGTGGACAAAAGCCTAGCATGAGCTCTACCCCGCTTGTTAGCCATCACCTCGTTCCTGAGCATTTGATGCTCCATCTCATCATAAGGAACCCTAGCATGTCCCAACCCTAATGAGCAAGAAACCAACTCATCATTAAGGGGTAATAAATGCTATATCATAAAAAACAAACTTGGACTCTTGAGCTATGCTCCATATAAATGCATTATCAAAAAGAACTAAAAGGCGTACTAGAGAGGTGGAAAAAGCAGGGCAAGGAAAGGGGTAACTCATGCCTCCAAATTGCTCCCTCCATTACATCTATACATTCAAGATATGGACCTCCATCAGTTGGTCCCCTAGCCATGGCACTTAGGCATGAAGTCATTCCCCTTCGCTGCCACCTATAGTCATTAACACTTATGAATTTAGGGGTTGTCCTTGGAAATGTCACCTCACCTTAGAGGATGGAAGCACCTAATAGGGTCGATTACCTAGCCACCTCTGCAAAGGCAGGGAACACTTTTACGGGACTTGGTCTAGTTAGATATTTGAAGGTGATACCAGTTTGAAGTATTACTATGCCCTTAACAATCAAGTATGGTCCGCTATGAGGCGTCTATGGCCATTGCCTCGTCTTCTTCCAGAAATTTCACCCCCAGTTTGATTAATACCCTTTAATTGTTTTAATTTCCAATGTTTAGACTTAGCCACCCATTAAAAATAATTAATTATTTTAATAAAACCTTCTCCAAGTGGAATTTCCCAAAACAATTTCTGGGTATTCTAGAATACATGTATCCAAGCCTCCCTGCAAATTTTAAGACTTAAAGCACATCCAATGCTACCAGAAATCAACACTCCCTCTTAGCGAGGAATGTGCTCTAGTAATGCAACCTGTTGAAGCATCACTCTAACTATGTAACATCTCCCTCTGCACTGTTGATGTCTGACATCGCTACCCATCAACTATTGCGCAACTGTTGCATTTGTACTATTGCTGACCCTACCACTGCCAACACTGCATCTGTACTGCAACCCTTGTAAGTGATACATCTGTGTCACTGCTAGCCCTGCCACTGCCAACGCTTCATCTGCACTACAACCTTCTCTAACTGTTGTTGCTACTGCATCAGCAACAGAAAAGCATCCAAAATTACTGAACAGGTGTTCAGTATGATGCATCTGTTGTTGGAGTTCTGACTTCTGTTAGTCTCTGCATTGCCACTGAAGCGAATGCGTTGCTGCTAACTCTGCTCTGTGCCAACTACATTGTTGCCAACACTAGCTCTGCACTACTCAGATTCTGGCGCTCCTAGCCACTGCAACTGTCACTCCGACACTCCTTTGCATCAACTGACCCGGTCCATCCTGCTACTTCTGATATGGGCTCCCATAGCAAGGTATTGATCTAAGAGGTGGACTCCTCAAGGATCCTACCCATCTATAGTTCTTTCGAACTACAGTACTAGATCACCCCACCTCTCCCCTGGAGGTATCTGAGCAATCATGGCAAACTCCTCTTCCTCGATCTTTGTGGTTGTAGCCTACAAATCATGTTTCGCATCCTCGTCCTTCTTCTTGAGAGGACACTGCGTAGCATAGTGACCAAGTTCACCACACTGAAAACATTTGATCTTTGAGACATCCTTCTTTCTGTGCTGCTCCTACTGCCCCTTTGATGCAAGGACTGCATTCTATTCCTCCCCCTTGGGCTTCGTCCCACTATTGCTACTGCCATCAAGTTTGCACTTGACTAAGTCTCGCCTCATCTCTTCCTGCTAAAGAGCGGCCCACATTCCTTCCCAATCCAACAATTTCTCTCTGCCCAAGATACTCTGGACAAACACTTGCCATTCTTCTGAAACTGAATTCAGGGCCAACCTCACCATTTCTGTAGGTTGAGGTGTTGATCCTACAGCTGCCAACTGATCTCGGACTTCCTGAAGCTTTGACAGGAACAAATCAATGTGTTCCCCTTTCTCCATCCTAGCTGATCTCAGCTTCTCCTCCAAGTACATCTTTCGCTGCTCGGAAGATCCTTGATATAGCATAGCCAAGGCATCCCACATCTCTTTGGTTGTCCCTTTGCCAGCAATGTGACATACAACGTGATCCCTCACTCCATCGAGGATCAATAGGAACATCTACCACACTATCAACGTACATCTTGAGATCATGCTCATCCAGAAGGCATGAGATCCTAACCTTCCAGATCACATAGTTGGATGCTCCATCCAATCGATCTTGACCTCTCAACCCGTTAGTTGCCATCTCTGCCAACAAAAATCTCGAACTACCTCCTCTCTCCTCTTCTCAGCAAATGAGAATTTGAACTTCTTGGTTGGAAGTCCTCTGAGGAAGAATTCCATCAAAATAGTGTCTCCTCTCTTATGATGTTTTTCTGCCCCAACAACTGCTGCAAAAAACTACGTCTCACCAGAAATTGCTCTGGGCTAAAGCTTCTGCTGCGTTGTTTCCTCTGCCGCTGACAAATTTCGATTTGGAAATCTTACCTCTCTACTGACTCACTCAGAGAGAGATCTTCACAAAAATCTTGCCCTCCTCGCTTGAATTGTGCAATCCCTCTGGGGATTCGATTTGCTGCCTACGCAGCACTTTGACCTTCCTCCTCCTCTTTAGTGCTGGCTCTTCCGATCTACTCCCTTGCTTCACCTGCACTCTAATACCATGTGAAAATTTGGAAGACCCAAATTTCTACTGCAGCAACTGATTAAGTTTCTTCTATTTGTCAAATAACTGAACAAATTATTTACTGTGTTCTATAGTAAATATCGAAACCAATACACTACAACCTCCACTAATTAAATTAATATGCAGAAACAAGAATCTGAGCAAGAAAGAAATAACACACAAGTGACACTGTTATTTTTGGACCAATGTCCCCGAAAAAACCCAATGTGGGAAAATCGATGCAATAGTTGAGGGTTTGTATTATTAAGCAGTAATTTCTTAATACAATCTTTGGATGCCTTGTTGGCTATCCAATATAGAAAATCTGACTAACGAAGGGATGAGTGAGATATAGCTCACACTATCACTGGTGATCCAGACTATAAATACAGTGCAACTTGTCCTCATTTGGAGCATCTCAAGCAAGTTCGATTTTTGTGCCAAGAAGAGAGAGAAAACCAACAAAAAAGTCAAGAAGAAAAAGCAAAATTCAAAGGAGAGAGAGTGAAGGTCAAAGGAGGAATAAATATACCCTAATTCTCTCACACATGTGAAATTCTGAAGCAGTTGGAGGGGTTGAAGTTGCAAATCTAGTTGCAAGGGCCGAAAACTATAGTTTCACCAAGTTTTGAAGGCATTGACCAGAGTTGACTTTGACTTGTTGGAGAAAGGGCTGACTTGGGTCTTGTGGGAGGTCTTGGTCTTGGTGTTTGGGTCTTGGAATTATCACTTTGATTTGATTCTATAAGAAGAGAAGAATTTACTTGGTTTTCCCCTTAGAGGGGTTTTGCCCTAGCTTCGAGCCTATATCTTGTGTTCATTGTTTTTTGTGATCTTCATAGTTTATGGTTTTGGTAATTGCTTGATGAAATGAACATAACAAAAGTAATAAGAAGCCAACATATAATCACAAGCAATTATCAAAGTAAAGAGAAATCAACCTTAATTGTTTCCCTAGTGATTTCTCAACAATGTTTAAATTTCAAACGATCGAAATTCTAATACAACCACTTTCCAAAGACATACTTGGGATAATAATAAAAAATTATAATCCAAGAATCCTACCAATAGATATTTTTGATAGCAGTTGACCTATGACAGATAGATGCTTCTATAATGCAACACTATATCACTAAGTGTCAACAATTTTTTTGTCCTGTTTCCTCTTGCACCTCAAGGACTAAGCCTCCCTACATTAGAGGGTATCTAATATACCTAATTTATATTATTTATATACATAATTATTACCTAGGATTATGTATTTTAGAATAGTCATATATCTTATGTCCTATACATATGCTAGACTTAGTGCATATCACTATTCCTTGTATCTTCATATTTATTATGTATTTAGTTGTTCCTTTGGACTACAAGGCATTTTGCTTTTTCGTATGAATACCTATGGCATCCCATGATTACCGCAATGTACGTTACAAAGGCATAAAAAGATATCCATTTCTTATGGATGCTCGTGGCATCCCATGACTACCACAAGATATGTCACGAAGGCATAGAAAGATATCCATAATGGAAAAACAATTAATACTCCATAGAAGTGAAGATGAAATGAGTACATATCATATGAAATATATACAAGTTAAGGCAAGGCACACTAAGGGTAATGTGTTAGTTTTTGTAGCATCGGATGTGTTCTAGTTGGTGGAGCGGCTAGAATACACAAGATCTCCAAAACCCAGAAATCGTTTCTGAAAATTCCGCCTAGAAATGACTTAATTAGATTATTAAACAGTTTTTAAATATTTCTCAAGTCTAAATTTAGGGAAAATGATTAATTAATCAGTATTAATTAAGTCAATGCGAAAATCATCTAGACACTTACACGGATCGAGCCAGAGATGATCCTAGGCATTGATTAAGTTTTAATCTTGGTCGTTGGTGTTCCAACAGAGGATTATAAGAGGAGATCGATGTGGTGATGGAGAGGACACATGAGCAGCTCGATTTTTTCGCAGATCGGTTTCAATAGTAGCAGTCAGTCGCCAGAGAGAGCTAGAGATCGAAGTCGTGTGAGAGGGGCAAAGATAGTGAGGCTGGTGAAAGTATTCCAGATCTAGTGAGTGCATTTGCAGAGAGGCAGAAGAGCCACAAAGAAGCTGACGTAGGGGTTGTGCAGTAGCTTCTAGAGGCAAGTTCGATTTGTTGAGAGGGAAAGACATCTTCAGTTCCAAAGGCCGGGAAGGAGTCCCAGAGTGTCGAAGAAGCATTTTTCCATCCAGCAGAGGGCAAAACGACTTCATCAGAGACCAATCAGAGGCTTGACATCAAGCAGACTGCGCAAAGCAACACAGAGGCTGACACAGAGGGTCAAAGGGATGAGTTTTTGAAGGCAAGTTGTGTAGGGGTTTGCCTGTGGGGTGAGGAAATTCCTCACTAGATTTTTGCCAGTATTTTTTCTGTAGGATTTCCAAATTTCAGCATCTAGTTATACTCAGAATTTCTCACTGTTGCATAACAATAAAACCCTCAGCTGCTGCACCAGTTTTCCCAAGTTGGGTTTTTTGGAGGACTTTTGTCCAAAAATAATTGTGTTAATTTTATGTGTGTGTGCTAGCATTTCTCAGTTTCCAGCGTTTTAATTTTCCACAGTATTTTATTTGTGAAGGTTGCAGTCTCTTTATTTCGATATTTGTCGTAGCAGATAAATTCTTAAATTAATTAACAATTAGGAGAAATAATACTAGTTGTTGCAATAGGATTTTGTATTGGAATTCTCACATGGTATCACAGTGTAGTTGATCAGCTGGAGAGCTCAGAAACGAATGAAATGAATTTTGCTGATCAACAAGGGCAGCAGGCCGAAATTCCCAAGGGCAGCGCAGTAATTTTTGCGGGGAGGCCAAGTTGCTTGAGGAGGCTCGTTTTTCTGAGGGGCAAAAAAAATTCAATCCTTCCATATTGAGTGATTCTAGAGGCGGAGGGAGCAGCTCAGTGCTTTCATTGGGAAGATCTCTAGCTGGACGCAGGGGTTTTGCAATAGTACGCTGAAGCAAAACCAGCGTCGGGGTGGAAGAGAGAAGAGCACACACAAAGAGAATTTTTTCCTCAAGGAAATTCTAGTCTCAAGAAGTTTGATTTTCCTTGCAAATCGGCAGTAGTTGTGAACAGATTTTCTCACTCCAGAAGGCAGTGCGAGTAGCAGAGCAACAGTCGAGCAGAAGAAAGCAGGAAGTTTTCGACAATTCGTTGAGATGGCCATTGTTGGGCTTCGTGATCAAGACAAGTAGGATGGAGCTTCCAACTATGTCATCTAGAAGGCAAGGATTTCCTTCCTTCTAGATGAATATGGCCTGAAAGCCTACATTGATGTTGTAGTGGCGGTTCTCCAGGATGCAGATCAGCAGAAAGAATACAAGAAAGAGATGGTGCGAGCGCAGTAGTTGACCCTAGATGGAGTTTGGGATCATATTGTCTCACATATAGCTGGCAAAGATACTGCCCAACAAATGTGGGATGCTCTCTCCACGTTATACCAGGGTACTTCCAAGCAGCGGAAGATGTACCTAGAGGAGAAGTTGAGACTCATCCGGATGCAGAAAGGGGAAGGCATAGACCCCTACCTTACCAGAATTCAGGAGGTCAAATACCAGTTGTCAGGTGTTGGGGCAGCGCCTCAATCCACAAAGTTAGTGCAATTGGCAGTCAATAGCATCCCAGAGGATTGGTAGGTTTTTGTCCAAAGAATATTGGGCAGAGATAGGCTACCAGACTGGGAAAGAATGTGGCCCGATCTACAGCAGAAGGAATTGAGGCAAGCTCTATTAAACAGCTCCATCAGTGGGAGTAGCAACAGCGGATCAAAGCCGATGAAGGAGGAGAATGTGGCACTCGCATCTAACGGTCCCAATCAGGGGCGAGGGGGCAAAGTAAGAAGAAGAAGGACCTGTTAAAGGTCAAGTGCTTTAGGTGTGGTGAGCTTGGTCACTACAATACCTAGTTTCCTCTCAAGAAGAAGGACAAGGAGGAGTAGCAGGCCCAATATGCAACTTCAACAAAGATCGATAGGCTTTCCTCTAGGCTGGAGGAAGACTTCGTTATGTTTGTCGATATACCTCCAGGAGTGAGGTGGGGTGACTTGGTGTTGTAGCCCCTGAGTCCTACAATTGGGTAGGATCCTTGAGGAGTCCACCTCATGGATCATTACCTGGCTACGGGGGCCCACGTATTCAATAGCAGGATGGATCAGTGACAGTTGATGCAGTCAGATGCCTGAGTGACAGTTGCAGAGACTAGTAGCAATCAGATATTGGGGAGCACTTTATAGAGTTGCCAGCGATGCAGCTAGCACAGTGCAAAGTCAGCAACAACACAGATTCTTCAGTGACAGTGCAGATGCTAGTAGCAGTTGGAGACTAGGGAGACAGATGCATCATACTGATCACAGTTGATTCAATATGTTGGTTGCAGATGTTGCAATCGCAGCAGCAACAGATGAGAGGGAGTTGCAGTGCAGATGCAGTGTTGGCCATAGTATGGTAGTGTCATCGGCCACACAAATGCAACATATATCATAGTTGCGCAGTGTTTGGTGGGCAGTATGGCCAGACATCAACAATGTGACAAGAGAGGATGTAGAAACAAGGTGTTGTGGCAGGGAGTGTAGCACTAGAATACATTCCTCACTAAGAGAAAGTGTTAGTTTTTGTAGCATCAGATGTATTCTAGCCACGAAATTTGGTGGAGACGCTAGAATACATGAGATCTCCAAAACCCAGAAATCCTTTCTAAAAATTCCACTTAGAAATGATTTAATTAGATTATTAACCAGTTTTTAAATATTTCCTAAGTATAGACTTAGGGAATATGGTTAATTAATCAGTGTTAATTAAGTCAAGGCGAGAATCATCTAGAAACTCACACAGATCGATCCAAAGATGATCCTAGCCATTGATTAAGTTTTAATCTTGGTCGTTGGTGCTCCAACGAAGGATTATAAGAGGAGGTCGATGTGGTGATGGAGAGTACACTTGAGCAATTCGATTTCTTGGCAAATCGATTCCCAGAGTAGCAGTAGTCAATTGCCAGAGAGAGCTAGAGATCGAAGCCGTGTGTGGGGGGCAACGATAGTGAGGCTGGAGGAAGTATTACAGATCCAGTGAGTGCATTTGCAGAGAGGCAAAAGAGCCACAAAGAAGTTGACGCGGGGGCTGTGCAGCAGCTTCTAGAGGCAAGTTCAATTTGCTGAGAGGGAAAGACGTCTTCAGTTCCAGAGGCTGGGAAGGAGTCCCAGAGTGTCAGAGAAGCATTTCTCCAGCCAGCAAAGGGTAGAATGACTTCATCAGAGACCAATCATAGGCTTGACATCAAGCAGACTACGCAGAGGGTGACGCAGAGGGTCAAAGGGTTGAGTTTCTGAAGGCAAGTTGTGTCAGGGTTTGCATGTGGGGTGAGGAAATTATTCACTAGATTTTTGCCAATGTTCTTCTCTATAGGATTGTCATATTTCGGCATCCAGTAGTACTCATAATTTCTCACTACTGCATAATAATAAAACCCTCAGCTGTTGCATCAATTTTCCCAAGTTAGGTTTTTCCGGGGACTTTTGTCCAAAAATAATTGTGTTAATTTTATGTGTGTCCCCTAGCATTTCTCAGTTTCCAGCATTTTATTTTTCCGCAGTATTTTATTTGTGAAGGTTGCAATGTGTTTATTTTAATATTTATCGTAGCTGAAAATTTGTTAAATTAATTAACAATTAGGTGAAATAATACCAGTTGTTGCACTAGGATTTTGTATTGGAATTCTCACATCATGCCCAATCAGTGTTGACTATAATTAATTTCTTACATCACTCTCTTTTTCTTATTCTCTCTCCTTTGATAAAAACAAACAGTCCACAAGATGACAGAATAAGATGTGGACAAATCTATGTTACATGTGTATGTGCAAGAAATGGAAATAATAGGTCATGGGAAGTATAGGAGCCGTAATATTATTGCACTCATATAAATATTGCCTCTATAATATATATTTCTTGTATGCACTCTCTTCTTCTAGAAGTGGATCCAAACTCGTCACAAGATAACTAATAATGTATCAAACCAGTGGAGGGCAATTTCTCGCTCTTTTCCAATTATCGGTAAACATTTGGCATGGCATGTCAGATCTGGCTCTTTGGTTCGCATTGGGAAGGATGCGATTGCTGGGTGCAATCAAGACATATTTCTGCCACAAGACCTTGTAGGATATCTTCAGGAAAGAGGCCTCTATACACTCAACAAAATAGCTAGGGGAGACTGCACATCCATATGGCGACAAGGTTGGTCTTCGGCAGTCAATTTGGATCTTGATGACAAGTGGCATGACCCATGGAAACACTCTATAAGACAACTTGAATCTGCTCACATCAAATTTGGGGATGGTGATGATGAATTAGTTTGGGTCTGTAATACTTATGGTGGGCAATACACTGCTTGGCTGGGTTATCTCTCATCGTTGGAGATAGATCCGAATGGTAATGTATGGTGGTATAAAATACTCTGGAAGGTCAAGGCCGCTCTCAAAAGCTCACTTTTATTTTGGCTTATACTTAAAAATCGGGTCTTAACATGGAACATACTTCAAAGAAGGGGATTCTCTGGACCTGGTATTTATGCATTATGTTGTGAAGAGGATGAAGATTGTGATCATCTGTTTGTTAATTGCAGATACACCAGACAGGTTTGGGAAAAGGTGTTGATTCATATCAACATCAATGGTCTTTAGGACCAAGCATCTGTTGAAGAATGCTTCTGTTCATTCTTTGAGAGGCCCTCACTTAAAAGTACATAATGATCCCATTGGTGGTGGTGTGAGGGACATGGATTGCATGCAACAAAAGGATTTTTGGTGACAACAACACTCTGAGAGTCTGATTTCACTGGTGGCAGCTCAGGCTTTGTCTTTTGTTAAAAATTCCAATCCAACTAATATTTTGGCCAGAAGCATCTGTAGCCCCAAACATAAACCTGCACTATCAATGGGGCTATTTTAATTTTTGACAGTGCATGTTAGGACACAGATTGCATTTGTGGATTGGTTTTGCTTCATATATGTCTGGCAGTCACTATTTTCACAGGAAAGCAGACATTGGTCCCGGTACTAATAATCTGGGTGAGCTCAGAGCATGGTTTGCTCTTTTAAATCTCAGAAGTCAAAAAATGTCTGCAGACTGCAGATCTTTGGGGATTCAAAACCTGTTATTCTTTGGATGCAAAAAAAGGCACAGATAAGGAACTTTGGTTTAGTTCACATTGCCCAGGGGTTAAAAGAGGTCCCGGGACTTTTCCAGGATAATTCATATTCTCATATTTTCTGGGAGCATAACTGTGTGGCAGACAATCTCTCAAAAGGTGGGCTTCTTCTTCAGCCACTCTCCTACTTTCTGGAGGAGTTCAAGGAAAATACCATTATTACTCATCAGAATATGATCCTTTAGGTTTCTGGACTATGGATCCTATCTCTCTTTCATAATCCTTTTGGTTGATGTCTACTTTTTCTGCAATTTTTGGATCTGTTTTGGAACACCTGGGAACTAGAAGTCCAGAAGCAAAATTCAGTGGAAAGACATTGTGGGACTTTAGAGCGTCTTCTCTGTCTTCTCACGTGGTCATTCCACCTTTAGAATGTACTTCCCATTTTTCACTGAAATAGAAAGTACGATTTTTTTCTTGGACAAAAAAATGCACTCTCTTCTTCTTAGCAGTATTATTATTATCTTTCTTGCAACAAATTTATCATTCTTGCCTCATTTATAATCCTGTAGAATGATATTTTGTTGTTGATGTGCTTGATTCTAACAACACGGCATCAACTTTAATTTAAAACCTAAAAGCTACAGAGAATATGCAAACAAGCCTTCAACTCACAACGGAATCCATTATCCAACATCCATATAATCTCTAACGTCTAAACAGGAAAGAATAACAATAACCAATTCAGAAGTCTAAAAACCCCAATATAAGCACAAGCATTGAATTCAGGGTCGACAGTATGTAAGTGAAACAATAACGGCCTGCTCAACAAGATCAACGATTTCAAAAATTATATAAATGAAATATAAAGCAAGGAATTATATCAACTGCTTTAAAGGAATTAATAGTCCTTACATAGAAAAGATACATAAAGATGAGAGCAATAGTAGCTCTTTTGCATGGTTTCTTACTATTGTGACATTATTGTGTGGATAAATCAAGAACAAATATTGCCAAATGCATCTACCTGTTGACCTTTAGCAGCGACAGTGAAAGAGGGAAGGATGACCCCTTGAGTATCTAATTTTTTTAACCGCTCCATTAATCTCTCACGCTCATGACGGACAACATTTTCCATGTCCACGCCATTTTCTGTAGAGAAGGATTCTGCATCCGCATTAATAGTGCCATGGTGCTCATTCTAGGCAAACAAGAAATCACATCAGTGTGAAAAAGTACCAAGAGAAAGGAAAATAAACTACCTCTAAAAAGGAAAGCAATAACCAAATTGATGTATGACATTTTACAATCTCGTCAATGGACCCTAGAGCAACAATGTCCATTGTCTAGTTCACACTTCTAATTGACAAGAACAGATGCAATTTACTCTTAAAACCAAAGGTTGTTGGGAAGTGAAAGACATGGAAAAGAATATATCAATGAGGTGCAAAATTGCAAATTTCCTCATGTATAAGAAGATTTGTTGACATACGTTGTTGGCTTCAGCAAAAGCCATGTTAGATGCTGTACTAGCAGTAGCAAATCCTACACCAATTGTCATTGCCAAGACAGGGCCAAAGATACTGGGTAAACAATCTGATGCTGAGCTCTTTGAACCTCTTGATCTGCTTGCATTTGGGAAAAGGATCCCACATAGATGGTGGAACCCTGTAAACAAGGCAAGAAGTTGAATAAGTGATCAAATACAAAGCCATATCAGAAATAAAAGTCTATCTGAAAATGCTACTTCACCTGAAATAAACATATATTAGACATACTTTAAAAACCATAACTTCTAAGTTTTATAGCTAGGAAACGCATTTAACTACTCCCGTGTCTGGTAACTGAAAAATGTGACATACATAAGTTGCCAAACGTAAAGCCACTGTCATCACTCAGTGCTAAAATTTGCATAGGAATTTTGGAAGAGAATGCAAGATGAAGACTGAATATATCTAAAAGAACTTCAAAATCAAAATATATCTCAGAATATCAAAAACTTCAAAAAGAATCAAAACAAAAGAGCTTAAACCAACCTCGTATGTCATGGACATATATTATTTCCTGTTGAATAAGGAAGTTTACACCCTTTCATTCTAAAGGTTAAGAAGCTTGCAGATATGATCACAGGCACGATTAGGCTTTGATTCTTTACAAGTGCCTCGAATATTGTTTTTGAAACTGTTATTCATGAGCAATACTATTATCTCTTCATGTCAAGTACGCAGAACAAACTCTCACTGCCTTTCTGCTCTTACAGTGTTAAAGTTTGTAATGGTCATCAAGACTTTAGATTCAGGCATAATCAAAAGTCACTTCATAACTTAGTTTAATTTATGCTTACTGTTGTATGATGACTTAAAGTACGTTCAAGTCATTTCAAGGTTTATGTATCTCAGGTTTATGTTATTCCTTTGCTATAAAGAGACAGTTGCTCTCTTCATTTGATATCCAAGAGGTATTTCTCTTTCACAGGTTTTCACTTGTGTTCTTGGTATCTTTAGATGTTTGGTTTCATAACAAGGTATCAAAGCTTTTGGTGAGGGGAAATCAAAGAGGAAGCGGGTGAAGGCTTCATGACTGCACAGATCAATCACGAACTGAAGATCTGTTTTTCAATACACATTAAGAAACCAAAAGGGCTTCAAAAGATAGATTTGATAACTTTGATTTGCTAGTTTACACCCAATTCTAATTTTCAGGATTAAATCGATCCTGGATTGTATTCTCCAATTTTAAAGCCACGATATACATAAAAGAAGATAGGTTTTGATTTTCTAGTATTAAAAGACGATCTGAGTTCATTTGCTTTATTTAAAGCCAGGTTTAACGAGAGATCAGATTTATTTTTCTCTTTCAATTTACAGTCATAATTTATTTTCTTTTCGGATTCTGAAAAAAAAGGGATAGATAAAAACACTAGCTGGGTACATGGATATAAACTAGACAACCAAAGATGTAGAAATGACACTTTGAATGTCTCCTCTAGAGTCTTGTTCTCCAAGACCCTGTAAGGACATTGATTTTGGATGAACATTGTTGTGTCACATGCTTCCTTTTTTTTCAGATCTAGGGGAATCAGTAACTTGTCAAGATTACCTGGGCAAGATCCAAGTTCAAATCTGACGGCTATCACTATAAACCCTAGGCTAGTGCCAATGATCTGAATTTAAACAGGAACGCAACAAATTACAAATATAACCATAAATACAGAGCTGCAGCTGAAATAACACTTCCTTTCATTAATATCAAATAATGAAATATGCTTACAAACAGAATGGAAATGAGACTAGCTCGGGCAATGGTAGCTTATCTCTAAGAAGAGATGTGGTGGCTACATGCCTCTGAACTAAGTTACAATGAGGCTCAAGGGCCTTTTTATTATTGAACAATAAGAGAAACCCTAAACAACCAAAACCCTAACCCGAGGAGATGTAACACCAAGAGTTTATGGGCCCCATTGGGATTAGTTGGGCAGCCAACTTCCCGGGGTCGTAACTTGGTCATATTATCTTCGTTTGACACACATGATACCTCGTTGGAAAGATCTCTCCAAGGACTACAACTAAAAACGTGATTTCGATGAAATCGCCCAGATCAATGTTGCCAAAAAAAAGCCATTTAGGGCCTCAAAACAGCTCCAGAAGTTCAAAACCCGAAAAACTGCCAAAAATAGTAAATTGTGCTACAATTAAGGAAACTGAACAAAAAAAACAAAACAAAACAAAAAACAAAAAATTAACAGAACAATGGTTGGGGTCCAAGTGGAATAGGCGGGTGGCCACCAATATCCACCTGGATCATTCCTCCCTCCTTAGGAAGCAATGGTCTCCATGGCGTTGAGTTCCTCCATGAGATGAGGAAACTTCTGCTGAACTTGGTCCCTAGTGAGCCATTTTCCTTGGTGCAGGAGTTGGCCGGCTTTGACAACTCGATATAGTTGGATCTTTTGTTGGCGAGTGTTCTTGATCTGCATGTCCATGATCCGATCAGTTGCAGCTTGTTCCATGTAGTCTGGATTTAACTCTGTTGGTGTGAGTTGTTCTGCAATGTCAGATGTGTCCAGTAATGGTGGAAAGTATGGTCGAAGGCGATCCACATTGAACACTGGGTGCAGGCCAAGGAATGGGGGAATGCTGAGCTCAAAAGCATTATCTCCCACAACCTTGGTGATGGTGTATGGCCCATATCGAAGTGGGCGAATCTTGCGGTGGGGCCCAGCAAGGCACTCCTTCTGCAAATGTAGCCAAACTTTGTCGCCCACCTGGAACTTGTGTGGCACCCGATGTTGATCATGTCGTTGCTTGTACTTAGCATTGGCTTTGTCCAATATGTCATGGACCTATTGGCGGATGTGTTGAATGTGCTCAATGAAGCTATTTGCCTTGTCGGCTTCGGACTGGACATGAGCCGAATCTTCCTGAGTCGCTGCAAATGGTATGGCCACATCAATGGGACATAGTGGCTGGAATCCCAAGCCCACCTGAAAAGGGTTGTGGCCAGTCAAGCTGTGGAGAGCCCAGTTGTAGTTGTGTTGGACATAGGGGAGGCTCTCATCCCATGTGTGTGGATGCTTTGAGTTGTACATGCGCAAAATGTGTACGATCATCTTGTTGACGACCTCTGTTTGGCCATCAGTTTGGGGATGGAAAGCTGTGGACTTAGTGAGCTTGGTGTCCAACATCGACCAGAGACTGGACCAAAATGTACTGTTGTCCCGATCTGAGATGATAGACTGTGGGATCTCAAAGTGTACCCACACTCGTTCAAAGAAGAGTTTAGCAGTGGCTTCTGCTATGATACTCTTCTTGTAGGCCGCCATAATGGCCATCTTCGAGAATCTGTCGATGACCACAAAAACACAGTCATTGCCATGCTTAATAGAAGGAAGGCCTGACATGTAATCCATAGAGATGGATTCCCAAGGTCGACTAGGGGTAGGCAGCGGAGTATAGAGACCTTGCTTCTTGATGGTCGGTTTGGCAATGACACAGGCAGTGCAGGATCTGATGTACTTCCCGACATCTTGTCGAAGATTCGGCCAATAGAAATACTTCTGCACACCATTTTCTCAACTCCGAAATGCCTAGCGGCCTGACTGCAGTGCCCTTCCCAAATCATCTTCGCACGCTCGCTTGAAGGAACACAAAGGTGTCCCAGATGACATAACAGAGCATCCTGGAGGTGAAAATCTAGAACTTGCTGACCCTCGAATGTGAAGGAACAAAAAGGTGTCCCAGATGGCATAACAAAGCATCTTGGAGGTGAAAATCTAGAACTTGCTGACCCTCCAAGAGCGTATGGTATGTGTGGTCGAATTGTGGGTCGCTTTTTGATCTGAAAATGGAATGTACTTGAATAAAGGGTGCAAGGTATCCATTTCCAATAATTTTAAATGTGCAAACAACTCCAAGGTTAACTCTGAAAATGTGAGAACTTCTTATTTCTAATACAGAGATAGACTGTAGGGGCATTTACCGGATATGTCACCTCTAAAGAGAGGATGAGTTCCAGAGGCTACCTAGCCCTCTACAGGCTCTGCCTAAAGAAATAATAGAAGTAAACACTCAGATGTCATTAAAATACTCATGCTTGAAGCTTGATGTCTTGCGGAATAAAACAAATAAGTTTGAGCAACTGTTTAGGTGTTTATGTGTGAAGGCAAGTTATTTAAATTTGTTGTTTAACACATTATATCAGATTTGTTTAGCATGATATCTTCAGCAAATAATGACACAAAGATGATGAAGCAGTTCACCCCTCCTGGGCTACATCTGCTGGACCAAGCCTCCCAAAATGGGCTTGTCCTCTTGTATTAAGAAAGCTGCAAAGGCTAATACAAGTAAATAAGTGCCTCTAAAGGAAAATCTGACTGTAAAAATAGAATCAGAAGATAGGAAATAGCTAAGAATGCTCTTCCCCAAGCACTAAACAGTGAAATTGTACCTTAAACAGTACTTTCTCCAAATGGCCCTAGTGGCCCTTTAAACTTCTATGAAGAAATTCGAGGTGAATATGACCTCCAATGGTTCTGAAACCTCTACCAATGGACTCAGAAGGTCGAAGACAGCAGAAGTAGGCTTTTGAATCACCGAAAACAGATGAATACAGCCCCCAAACAGCTCAAGCACTGGAATGGCCCTAGTGGCCCTGAAAGCTTCCCTAAAGAAATTTGAGGTGAAGAATGCCTCAACAGGAAAAAAGAGCTGTAGAAATGGACTCAGAACACAGAAAACATTTAGAATAGACCTTCGTTTCACCTTCAATGGCTACACACAACCCAATGCAGCTCCAACACTGAACAGGCCCTGGTGGCTCCTGGAACTTCCCCGAAGCAAAAACACCTGAAGATGACCTCTGTTAGCTATGAAACCTGTGTCAATTGATTCAGAATGTCGAAGAGACCCAAAATCAAAAAAAAAATTCATCTCAAAAGTCCTTTCCTAGCCAAAGTTATGGCACATTTACTCCAACTGCCAGTGTGCCCTTAATTAACTCCAAATAACTTTAGTTAGCTGCCAGTTAGGCCCGCCCAAAATTGGCGTTGGCTGCTAGTTTAACAGTCAATTGACCGTGACCGCCGGCGGGGATGTCGGCATGTGACCACGAAGCTTAGCAGATAAGGTTAAGGGTTGGCGGTTTTCAATCCATAACTGTCGGGCTACGTGGCATGTGACCGCCCATAACCAAACATTGACCAAATTTAAATAGAAACTCCGCCTAAAGGTTGTTAAGAACCACGTTGCAGGCGGGCTGGTCAGGCCTATGGGCTTGTGGCGAAGAGACCAGGGTTCGAATCCGCGGAGTTTGCAAAATAATTTTGCCACAAAAAACTTTGCGTTCTTGGGGCCACGTGGCAGCCTCCGAGCAGGCCACGTGGCACTCATTAATTGGCCACCCGAACAAAATATTCCAAGGAATATTCCTCAAAATATTCTTTTTTTAATTTTTTCCAAAAATGCAATTTTTGCAAGTTATTGGACAAATTTCAAAATGCAATAACTTCTCCATACGATGTCGGATTTTCGAACCGTTCGTGGCGCCAGAATCAGGAAGACGAGACCTATCCAATTGTTTAGGTTCCAACCCAATCTGAGCACTTTCAAATTTGAGCATTTTCGACACTTGGACTTGAGCTCCTAATCGCACCTCCCAAATGAGAGGCTTTTGGTCCCTAAAAGCTTACTAATATGCTGAACTGAACTGTAGTATAAACAATGAGAGAATAAAAACATCCTCTTATGTTCAACCAAATGAGCATACTGATGCCCAAATGTCCTGACTTGCCCACTGTCGTCACGGCGAATTTTCGCTGAATGAGCCATGTACTTGTCAAATCCCAACCAAGTTTTTTCGCCAAACAAATCTGAAAATTGCAAAAACCAGCAATTACACTTGCTGATGTATGAGCTGAAATCTCCCACTGAATATGCAGGCTTCCCAATGTCACTATGCCCATCAATGGCGACCTCTTTCTCCAAAAAGAACTCTGAATGTGACTTAGGAAAATACCTACAACAACTTCCAAAAAGAACTGAAAACATGTTGAATGTACCGCAAATGCTCATCCCAAAACTTGGAAATCTTGCTGCAATACCTTCTCAAAAGAAGTACAATGGTTCTGTTCACGAACAATAAAAGTAAGCAAACCATAATGAACCAAGTAGAGACCCATGCTGAAATTTGAAGCCTCTTTGCTCGCATGCTTTTCCAACTCATGGAACTGTGCACTGCTTTGCACCAATTTCGTTCCCTGCACCAAATGACACCAAAGGTACCTTGTGCAACAAGACAATCATCAACGACAAGTTGACCTGAAATGTGTTGAACAATGGACTCAACCATAAATGTAGCAAGTGTGTACACAACTGACACAAGTCGACAAAACATATGCAACACAATCGACACAAGTCGATAATCAAGGTGCGACACAATCGACAATGTAAAAAGTGTGCTCACAAGCGACACTAGTCGACCAACAACAAGATACATTTACAAACACATATGCATGTATCATGTACAATGAACTGGATACAATTCGACAAATACACATACAACCTCTATGTACAGATGCAACTTCAACTCTTCTTTTCAAAGACCAGCAAGTACATCAACCCAAAAAACATGTGGGTGACAAAGAACCGAAATGAAAGACATTGTTGCAATAATAGTGAGTACCATGCTCATCTTTTACCTCCATGGCGAAATTTTGCGACAACATAAAAAAACATGCATACATCCAAAGTTTGTATATGTACAAAGGAGTATGTCTTACTGTGTCAAGAAGTCCATCCACTTCTCACCAAGCCACTTTCATGGCGATTTTTGCTGTTGCAATTCTTCCTCATGTGAAACTTCCCTTTTCACATCAATAGAGGAATCCGTGGTTCCATCTTTGCCAATCTTCTCGTCCTCTTGTTGCATGTGTGTGGGATAACAAGTTGGATGTAAATTCCAACAATGAGAGACAACATGTCCCTTCTTTTGGCAAAAAGTGCAAATCTTATATACCTTCTTTGAAGGTAGTCTTTGCTTCATCTGTTTCCTGTGTGCTTTCTTCCTCATCCAACATCTCAAAACATGATGGTTAAATTGACCATAATATGTACAAGAAATCTTTCTTCCATTAAAGCATGTTAAATTTTCATGCCTTGCAGAAACACAATCAAATTGATCATGAGAAGATGTATACCTCTTGTGTTGCTTTGCATGTTCATCCTTTTTGCCTCCATGAAGAGATGAACTAGTAGAGGCTCCAGCTTTCAATTGCAAACTAACATCATCATTCTTGTCTTGAAAACTGCCTAAAATTGCATGCTTGCCATAAGCTACATGTCTACCATCTTCTTGCTACAACAAAGGCTTCAAACAATGGTAAGGAAGATTGCCATCATGACATTGATGCAATTGAGAACTTGGGAGAAATGTTCTCTTCAAATTTGCATCACATTCTTGAATGCATGTGATCAATGCTTCGCCATTAGACTGCTCATATCCAAGACCAACATTCTTGGGTCACTCCACAACACAAATAGGCTCAACAATGCCTTGTGCATGCTTGCCCAAACCTTTGCCTTCTTGATAGCCCATTTTCAACATTAATTTGGACCCTATACCTTTTGTATGCCTTTCAAAACAACCAACACACTTTTCAATAGAGGAAACTGAAGACAAATCTGAATGATTTACGTCCTGAAGAAGAGGTATTTTCTTGGACAAAGCTTCTTGAGCTTGCAGGAGTTGTTTCTCCATGTCATGCAGTCTTTGGAGAATTATTTCCTTCTCTTCCTGCATAGCCAACAATTGTGCACGAAGCTGAACACTTTCCCTTTGATCCTCAAGGAGAATCTGCACCATGTCCTTCACCTTAATGAACTCTTCTTTCATGTCATCACTGAAGAGTTTCGTGAAGGAGGAAACTTCACTTGCAGAAGAAATTGACATCATGTAAATGGTCAAATAACAAAAGGAACTTCAAACAGAGTTCTCAAAGCTTTCAACAATGACAAGCTGTTGACCAAATGCCTTCAACTCTTGGAGAGGGTTAACACCAGCTATCCCAAAATGAGCTCAAGCAAACTCATGCACACAATAAAACAGTCAAGGTTGATTGCACAAATGCTCAAAATATAAACTAAACCAGAGATTGACTGAAGTAGCATTTATCTACTACGCAATTGTATAACAAAAGCGGTTCGAAGGCTTCCTGGCTTGCTTCAGACTCTGTCTATAGTTTATATAACTTTTCCTAGAGCATATAAACAGCAAAAACCTGCTCTGATACCATCTAAATAGATTCAAAAGGTATGAAATAGCTAAGAATGCTCTTCCCCAAGCACTAAACAGTGAAATTGTACCTTAAACAGTACTTTCTCCAAATAGCCTTAGTGGCCCTTTAAACTTCTATGAAGAAATTCGAGGTGAAGAAATTCGAGGTGAAGATGACCTTCAATGGTTCTGAAACCTCTGCCAATGGACTCAGAAGGTCGAAGACAGCAGAAGTAGGCTTTTGAATCATCGAAAACAGATGAATACAGCCCCCAAAACAGCTCAAGCATTGGAATGGCCCTGGTGGCCCTGAAAGCTTCCCTAAAGAAATTCGAGGTAAAGAATGCCTCAACAGGCAAAAAGAGCTGTAGAAATGGACTCAGAACACATAAAACATTCAGAATAGACCTTCGTTTCACCTTCAATGGCTGCACACAACCCAATGCAGCTCCAACACTGAACAGGCCCTGGTGGCTCCTAGAACTTCCCCGAAGCAAAAACACCTAAAGATGACCTATGTTGGCTATGAAACCTGTGTCAATTGATTCAGAATGTCGAAGAGACCCAAAATCAAGAAAAAATTCATCTCAAAAGGCCTTTCCTAGCCAAAGTTATAGCACATTTACTCCAACTGCCAGTGTGCCCCGAATTAACTCCAAATAACTTTAGTTAGCTGCCAGTTAAGCCCGCCAAAGATGGTCGGACCGCCAAAATTGGCTCTCACTGCTAATTTAACGGTCAATTGACCGTGACCGTCGGCGGGGATGTCAGCATGTGACCACGAAGCTTGGTAGATAAGGTTAAGGGTTGGCGGTTTTCAATCCGTAACCGTCGGGCTGCGTGGCATGTGACTGCCCATAACCAAACATTGACCAAATTTAAATAGAAACTCTGCCCAAAGGTTGTTAAGAACCACGTTGCAGGCGGGTTGGTCGGGCCTGTGGGCTTGCAGCGGAGAGACCAAGGTTCAAATCCGCAGAGTTTGCAAAATAATTTTGCCACGAAAAACTTTGCGTTCTTAGGGCCACGTGGCGGCCTCCGGGCAGGCCACGTGGCACTCACTGATTGGCCACCCAAACAGAATATTTTGGGGAATATTTTGGAGAATATTCTAGGGAATATTCCAAAGAATATTCCTCGAAATATTCTTTTTTTAATTTTTTCCAAAAATGCAATTTTTGCAAGTTATTGGACAAATTTCAAAATGCAATAACTTCTCCATACGATGTCGGATTTTCGAATTGTTCATGGCGCCAGAATCAGAAAGACGAGACCTATCCAATGGTTTAGGTTCCAACCCAATCTGAGCACTTTCAAATTTGAGCATTTTCGACACTTGGACTTGAGCTCCTGATCACTTTTGTAGAGAAGTGGCCAATTAGAAGTCTCGTGCCCACAAGAGTTGAGCACGGTGGTTAACGCCATGATCGGTGGTCGGCTGAGGCAGTCTGCAACATTATTTGTGCTACCCTTCTTGTACTTGATATTCAAATGGAATTGTTGCAGGTATGTGGACCACTTCTGATGGCGATCATTCTGCAACTTCCCTTGCGTCTGTATGAACTACAGGGCTCGATGGTCTGTGTGGATGACCATTTCCTTCCCCAAAATGTAATGCTTCCATTTTCAGTAGGCCTGCACAATGGAATACATCTCTTTGTCATAACTAGTATATTTCCGGACTATGTCTGAAAGAGTCTTACTATGATATGCCACTGGATGCCCCTGTTGAGTAAGGACTGCCCCAATAGCATAGTCAGAGGCATCTGTCTCGATCTCAAATGGTTGTTGCAAGTCTGGTAATGTGAGCACTGGTGCAAAGCAGAGGCGATGTTTCAACTCTACAAATGCCTTCTGTTGAGATTCAGACCAAAAGAATTTTGTTTTCTCTCCTCCTTTGGTTACTTGACTCAAGGACCAAGTGATATCAGAGAACCCCAACACAAACCTGTGGTAGAAATTGGCAAGACCCAGAAAGTTGCAGAGCTCTATCAGAGTGGTTGGGGCTGGCCAATCCCGAATGACTTGGATCTTGGTTGGATCCACATGCACCCCCCGTTCATCAATAATGTATCCCAGATACTGAACCTGGATCATGCCAAAAGTGCATTTCTCCAAATTGGCACACAAATTGTGTTGTCGCAGTGTTTGGAGAACTTGTCGGATGTGGTGGAGGTGCTCTTCCCAACTCTAGCTGAAGATTAGGATGTCATCCAAGTATACCACTACAAATGAGTTAGTGAATGGTCGCAAGATGTCATCCATCAGCCTCATGAAGGTTGCGGGAGCATTCGTCAACTCGAAAGGCATAACCAACCATTCAAAAAGGCCCTCCTTAGCTTTAAACACAGTTTTCCACACATCGGAGGGTTCGATTGGTACTTGGTGATATCCGGACTTCAAATCAATCTTGCTGAAATATTTTGCCCCCTTGAATTGGTCCAAAAAGTCATCAATCTGTGGGATCGGGTACCTATTCCAGACAGTGATCTTGTTCAGCACCCGATAGTAAATACAAAGTCTCCAAGTCCCATCCTTCTTTTGTACCAACACAATCGGGCTCCCACAAGGCAATGAACTCGGCCGAATGTGACCTTTCTGCAGCAACTCCTGAATTTGCCACTTGATTTCATCGTTCTCCAGAACAGAGCGTCAATAGATTGGTCCATTGGGTAACGGCGCACTTGGAGTCAGATCGATGGAGTGCTTGACCTGACAATGCTAAGGCACCCCTATGGGGGAGGTGAAGATGTCCTCGTACTCCTCCACGACCTTGTCCATCTGTTGTTGTCGTGTGGAGGGGCCCTGTCTGAAGGTCGTGGCCACTGTCTTCTTCTTTCCTTGAGGGCGTATCATCAAGAAAACAAATTTCCCGGTTTTTGAAATGAGCTTACTGCATTGTTTTGCAGTAACCAGAGAGATGGCGATAGGCAGTGCTACCTCCGGTATCTTGTACAACTTATTTCCCAATGTAACAATAACAGCACAAGGCCTTGACTCATACACAGCATGTCGCTTCCACAAGTATGGTTGGCCTAATAATACATCACAAACATCAAGGGGAGCAACGTCACATAATACCTCATCCGTGAAGGGCTTGATGTTGTATGGAAGGCGGCATTGTTGGCTCACACGCAGATCCCGTCCTTGGTGAAGCCACCCGATGGTGTATGGTTGTGGGTGTGTTGTGGTTGGTAAGCCCAGCCACTTCACGACCTCTGCTGCAATGAGGTTCTTTTGGCTCCCGCTGTCGACAATGAACTATAGCAGGGAACCCTTTACCCACATCTGGGAGTGGAAGAGACACTCCTCCTCTGGATCTTCGGGTTCCTCCTTCTGGATCTTTGTGGTGGCGACGGTGGCGTTGGGCTCCGCATCAATAATCTACTTCCCTTTGTCATTCCCCTTGTCAGGTTCTGACTCAGAGTCGGAACATGCATATGATTCTAAAGCCTTCAGCTCGGCCACCAGTGACTGCTTGGCCCGACACTCACTTGTGTTGTGAGTGGAACTCTTATGGAACTCACACCACTTTCCCATGTCCTTCTTAATGTTAAAAATTTAAGTAAAATTGACATTCTCCTTAATCTTCATTTTCATCCGGATGAAAATGAAGATTAAGGAGAATGTCACTTTTACTTTAAGAATTTTACATTACCATGAATTGTATATCAACACTAGGGCCATAGGCTTAATCATTAGGCTTCCCCACTCAAAACTTATTTGTTTCTTTGAAAAAAAAGTGCATTTGGAATATTACTGCAAAAAAAATTGCAAAAAAGACTAAACGCTCCCGAAAAACTAGGGAGCGTTTTTTTTTTGCCGGGAGCGATTTCGTAAACGCGCTCCCGACTAGCTCCTGAGTCGCTCCTGCCCGGAGTGTGAATTGGGAGTGGGGGCGTGAAGGGGGGGAGGGGGGGTGCTCCCCCGCAACCCTGCGCGAATTAATAAGCCATCTTTAAGCATCAACATCATAACCAGCATTGTCAACATAGCAAGGCCTTGACTAACAAGCTTTATCTCTCCACTAGATCAGAACACAATGTTGGGAGGCTTTACGTGAGACACCACACTACCTCTCAAGGCACATACCCCATTTGGATGTTCACCGAGTATGTCCTTCTAGGACTATTCTTATCTTGGATTCCTAATCCTCAAAGAATATCAGTCCTCTTCGACCACTCTTATCTTGGATACCCTGTCCCATCCTCAAAGAGTGTTGGTCCACGAGACTACTTCCTATCTTGGATTCCCAATCCTCAAGGAGTATCAATCTCAGATGCTTATCCAATCCTCTAGACCCCATTCTCCCTCCATGGCCTTCACTAGACATACGGTTGTTAGTCCTGGCCTAGTGCATGACACATGAAGAAGAGAATATAATGTCCATCATCACTCCCTCTCAACCAAGGAGGAGATCCTCATTCCCTCTTAATCGGGAATAGATCCTAGCTCCCTCTCAACTAGGGAGACATCATCAAAATCCTTAGTTGGTCTCATACATCATCAACACAACAGCTACTTGTGGAGATATAGTTGTAGCTATAGAGTTTCTTTCTCACATTACATCATGCCTAAGCTTCGATCTTGCAATCATTTTATGAAGCCAAATTCTTTCACACTCTTAGCTCATGACAAGGCTTTACAACTCCTCATAGCACCATAACATATCAAACTTCGATCTTTCTAGATCTTAGTCAATCATCAATCAATTTTATCACCAGCCTAAATCCATCTTAACCCCAAATCTATCAAGCGCTGAGAGGGATCAAATCTCTCTAGATACAAACCTCTTTTAAAGTGTAAAGAGATTTGATCCCTTACGACACTTGATAGATCTGAGGTTTAAATGGATCGACGCTGGTTTTATATACACATACCATATCTAGGATGGATCCATCTCTCTCCCTCTCTCTCTCTTCCCTCCTTTTGTACTCTCTTCATCCCTCTCTCCTCTCTCTCAAGTCCTCTCTCTCCCTTCCTCTCTCACCTCCCTCTCTCTCTACCCCCTATCTCTCTCTCTCTACCTTCCAACTTTGTCACTATCTTCCTCTCTCTCCCCCTCTCCCCACTCTATCTCTATTTCGCCCTCTCTCTCCTCCCTTTCTCTCCCTCTCTCTCACCTCTCCTCTTTGTCTTCCCTCCTCTCCTCTCTCCCTCTTTCCATATCTACCTTGTCACTCCCTCTCTCTCTACCTCTATCTCTCTATGTCTTTGTTCTTCCCTCCCTCTCTCCCCCTCCAACTCCATCTCTCCCTCTCCCTCCCTCTCTCCTCTCCCTCTCCCTCCCATCCTCTCTCTCTTCATTCCTCTATCCCCCACTCTCTTACACCTTCCTCTATCTCTCCCGTCCCCATCACTCTCTTCCTCTCTATCCTTCTACTCTATCACTATCTCCCTCCCTCTCTCCTTCTCTCCCCCCCTTCTCTCTCTCTCTCTCCTTTCTTTTCCCTCTCTCTCCCTCCCTCCATCCATATGATGGAGAATTTTCACTCTATGTAATCAATGCTATATGTAATGTCTAAAATATTTTACATTTTAATTTTTTATTGTGAAATGAGTTATGGTTTTTCAGTATGTGGTATTGATAAGCCATGGTATTGGTCCATGTTATTGTAACAAAACCTATTTACAAGTTAATAATATCCATGGTAAAGTGGGGTGGATATCCATGGTTAAGAAACTTGTTATATTGTAAGTTTATTGTAAGTATTAAGTTTTTATGTGCTTATTAATTAAATTTAAATATGGTATGGAATCATTATTAGTCCCTACAAGGCAAGACTCCAACAATCGATTTGTCTATTGATCAAAAATAGTTTAGCATTGACCAATACAAATTATAATGTTTAACTTTAAAAAATAA
This sequence comes from Pinus tabuliformis, assembly GCA_031772625.1. Taxonomy (NCBI): domain Eukaryota; kingdom Viridiplantae; phylum Streptophyta; class Pinopsida; order Pinales; family Pinaceae; genus Pinus; species Pinus tabuliformis. Next base: position 870,309,122 of record CM062816.1, read on the forward strand.
ATAATTATTTTTCAATATTTAAAAAAAAATATCATAACATTTGATTGCACCATAACTTGAAGGTCTTATTGCAGTCTTTGCACAATATAATGCCACGTGGATAACTGGCTTACATATTTGATGTCATTATTTATGGATATGGTTGCAATATTCATGTATGCTTTTTAGATATTTGTGTAGTGATTTTTTGTTCTTAAGCTTCATAGGAAAATAACTTATACTCAAGTAAATAACATATCTACCATCAATCACTTCCCACCATAATTTAAGCAAGTCTTTGCATTAAAAATGGATATGAATAAGATGTAAAAAGAATACTTACAGGATTTACTTCCCACCATTATTTATGTTTTCTTTAGCAGTTATGTAGAAGTAAAATTGTAATGTTCAGACTTACTAGTGGTTACTACCCAATTTATGCAAGTTTTTCTACTTGAGCAAAGCAATTTACTTATCCACTTCACATTTCAATTTATTAGTTACTGCCAAAGAAAGACTACAGGATGATTTGTCTATCGACCATTATTACTTTAAGATTGACCAATGTAACTTATAATTATTTATGCAATATTTCATAGAGCATAATTTCTAACTTGAGTTGGAGGGGCTAAGTTGCCCTGCAAAACAAAATTACAATATAACAAATTGAATTTTATTATTTTTATTACTTTTAACTTTTATTATTAATTGAGCCAATATTTAAATATTTACAACATCTCCACCATACTCGGCTCTGTATTACTTTTAACCATGTATTATTTTTTAATTGAGCCAACATATAAATGTCAAATGTTTATGTTAAAAGTTGAACATCTACACCTACACATCTACCCCTATACTAGGTTGCAGAGCACCTCTTGGCGCAATCAATAGGTTCATCAATCTTCTTCAAGGAGTCAAATCGTTCTCACATCTGCTAGCACATCTTCTAAAGTGTCTTGCCTCATACTCTTCAAAGATTCATATCAGCTTTCCAATATCAATTATGTCCTCATGCTTGTCCAAGCCATCAAAAGTGCTATCGACATAATCCATATGTTCCATGATCAAACTACGCAAATGTAGGTACTGTTACCACTCAATCTAGCAAGGGTCTAAGAGGGGTTCCAAAGGGGTAACTAGTAGACCAAGTGAAAACAATGGGACAAGGACCCACTGTCACCTCAGTCAATGTCCCCTAATCTTTAAGGACTTTCACCGATGGGAGGAGTCCCGATATAGAGGAAATCACAAGGAAAGATAAGTCAATGATACGATGTAATGTGATTCCTAAGGCCCATTCACAAGAGAGACTCAAATAATAGGCTTGCTTGCTTTGGAATCAAGGTGAGGGGCTCTCTAAGAAAGGCTCAAGGGAGGCTTAGGCCTAGGCGTTAGAAGTATTCCTTAACAAAAGGTGTCCTAGAGCTAAATCTCTTTGGGGAATAAAAGGACCTCTCTTAAGGTCTTGAGAGGTAACAAGAATATGAAAGGTTGGGACCACAAGAGAGACCTAGAAGACCCAAGCAAGACCAAGGGTTTTATGATGATCATCAACAATAGGACCAAGTCAAGCAAGGATGAGAGGAAAAGGGTCAAGAGAGATTAACTTCCTTTGAGTTTTCAAGCGCAATAGACCCTTTGGAATGTCGCTAACCTAAGGAGACCTAGATGAAAATGGTTTTGAAACTAGGGGCTTGATTTTTCTCTAAAACAAACTGTGGGATTGTCTTCAAAATTGGAGGGCAGGGAGAGGGGACACCAATGAAATCCTCCACCAACTCGCACCTCAAATGGATGGCTCTAGAGGAAATCGTTTGATGCCCTAGCTAGGCCATCTAGGGTTAGGGCAGAAAAATTTTTGGAAAGGAAAAAACTTAGGGTGTGTTGGAAAATGTAACTAGGTTCGGTCTTCATTAAATGTATTTGAGTCATCATGTAATGTACTTATCAAAAGAATAAAGAAAAGAATTATTATTACTATTATTGTGACTTATTAAAGCATGGGTGTCATGCTTGGGTCATCATGTTTTAGGTCAAAGTCCTCATTGAGGAATTCTACGATTTATTTTGAGTTAATAGAGTCATTGTACTTTTAAAGAGACCCTTCTTGGACTTTTGAATCATGTAAAAAGGTTAAATATTGAGTCAAATATGAATTATGTAGCCTCCACACCAAGTCGGCCTTAAGATGATCAAGTCAGCCTCAAGAAGGCTATTTGACCTCACCAAAGGACTATAAATAGAGTAGTTCGAATTCCATTTGGAGCACTCTCTCACAAGCAAGTTTGATATCTCTTGTAGCTAGAAGAAGTGCGAAATTGAAGAAGGAATGGAAGGAAGTGTGAGTTTGGTCAAGGAGAAGGAGAAAGGGAAAATCGAAATTTTGGTGCTTCTATCTCTCTCTCTCGTGCCTTGGTTTGGAAGATCGAAGTTCTCTTGTTGATATCATAGCCAGTTGTCATGTGACGTTGCTACCAATATAGGTCGAAGTTGCTATTGCTGGGTGTTGCTACCTCAAGAAGTTGTATTGGGCCAAGATCGAAGTTACTAAGAAAAGATCAAAGTATTCCAGTGAAGATCGAAGTCTCTAAGGCAAGAACGAAGTTGTTGGGTCGAATAAAGTACTACCACTGTTGTTGTTGCTGCTGCCAGGTCAAGTAGGATCATCCGCAAGAGTAGAAGAAGGCTGACTTAGTGTGGAGGAAAGTTTGTGTCAAGCTCTAGAGTCTTGAAATATCTCTGGAAAACTATTCAAGGAAGAATTACTGACTAGGTTTTCCCCTAGAGAGGGGTTTTGCCCTGGCTGTGAGCCTACATCTAGTGTCCATTGTTTTATGTTCCATCAGTTTGGTAATTGCTTAATGAACTAAAAGAAAGAAGATATAAACAATCCTAATAAGAAGTTAAGAACATGACAAGTAAAAATCAAGAATAAGAAAATCATTCTGCCTTTCTAATTTTCTAACATGGTATCAGAGCTTTCGTGAAGAAAGAAGCTAAAGGCAGTCTCAAGCACTTGATCAAGGAATCATTCAAAGGGATTACTTCAAGAAAGAAGTCTATTATATTCAAGGAAGATGTCTAACACAATCAAAGGAGAGAATAAACTTGAAAAATCCTCAAACTATAGATCCTGGAAGAAGAGGATTAATCTCATCCTTAAAAAGAACAAGGTACTAGACCTAGTGAAAGGAAAGGTAAAGAAGCCTACTGAAGACTCCAGTGATGCTGATAAAGCAAAGTTCAAAGATTTGGAATTAGTGGCTATGAACCTAATGGTAGAAGGAATAAAGGACAACCTTGTCCCATTCATAGCCAACATTGACCATGCTCAAGAAATGTATGAGGCTTTGTCAAAGTTATTCACCATTAAGAACATTGGTCAAGTAGCAAGTCTGAAGAATGAACTAAGGACCACAAAGATGACTAAAGAAGACACAGTGGCCTCCTTCTTTGTAAAGATAGCAAGAATCAGAGATGATCTTTTGGCCATTGATGAAATTGTTCCAGACAAAGAACTTGTGATCACTACTATACTAGGATTTCCACCTACTTGGGGTGCATTTGCTGCAGGACTCAATAGTTGGAAGGAAGCTCCCACTTTTGAAGAACTATGGACCGCTTGCAGTCAAGAAGAATTAAGAATTTCATTAGTTGCCAACCCTGAAGGAGTGTCAAATGCCTATGTTGCTCAACATAGAGGAAACTTCAAGAGAGGACCAAAGAGGAAGATTGATATGTCCAAAGTAGAATGCTATCAATGTCATAAGAAGGGTCACTACAGGAGTGACTGTCCCGACAATCCAAGAAACAAGAAGAGAGAAAGAGATCAAGCCAATGTTGTTGAAGAAGAAGACCTAAAGAAAGCCAAACCTGAAGAATCTGATATTAGGGACTTACACTACTAAGTCCTTTGCTTCTAGTATTAGATATTTTATTTTGTATTTTTTATGTTTAGAATTTGTAGGTTTTTAACATATTTTTGGAAAAGACATTTTCTTTTGTTTTTATGAGTTTATAGGTATCCCTCAAGCTTTGGAGGGAGCCCCCAACATCTCCCAAAGATAAGTATCTCATTTCTTTTCAATTTCTGATTTCATAGACTCATTCAAGCATTGATTATATTAAATACTAATCACCATTCTCCCTCTATTGTCTTGATTAGACTCATTCAAGCATTGATTATATTAAATACTAATCACCATTCTCCCTCTATTGTCTTGATTAGGGAAACATCTGCTATATCCTCAAGGAATATGAAAGAGAGCCTCCCAAGACAATGTTTGTCAAGAAACAAAGGTATGCCTCAAAACTACAAAAAAAAAAAGTACTGTTGTTATTGCTGCCAGGTCAAGTAGGATCATCTGAAAGAGTAGAAGAAGGTTGACTTGGTGTGGAGGAAATTTTGTGTCAAGATCTAGAGTCTTGGAATATCGAATATCTTTGGAAAACTATTGAAGGAAGAATTATTGACTGGGTTTTCACCTAGAGAGGGGTCTTTCCCTGGCTGTGAGCCTACATCTAGTATCCATTGTTTTATGTGTTATTGCTTTGGTAATTGCTTGATGAACTAAAAGAAAGGATATAAAGAATCATAATAAGAAGTCAAACACATCCCAAGTAATTATCAAGAATAAGAAAATCTTTCTGCCTTTCTGATTTTCTAATAGGGTGATCACTAAGGATTGAGACCAGTGCCTAGCCAATTGTGGAGAATGGAGTCAATGTGAAATTGATTTAGGATTTTTGCCCTGTCAATGAGTCCTCCTACAACTTCGCATGCCCTGGAGATGCAGCAACTAGGTTACAAGAGAATTTTATACTTCTTTAGACAAATTAATGGAGTTTCAAGGTGAAAGGTATTAACCCACCCCTAGGAATAGTTCGATCTTCTTGCTAAGATGAGTAATATATGCAACGAACCAAGATTACATGTGTTTATGAATTTTGCATCAATAATTAGGGCACAAACATAATCCAAGCATAGCACTCCATACATTAGACATAAAACATGAAAAAATTCGCATAAGAGAGTACTTACATGACAAAAATATTATATCCATCCATTAGATTTGCAACAATGAAGCTCCAAGACAAGATAGCAATCTTCCAAACATCAAAATGCATCAATTAACATCCAATTCATCCAACAATAGCAGGTCTGAGTTCTTTTCTCCAAAGAGATACCAATCCCCGTGATGATGAGAGATCAAATGAACCTCTCTCATATTTATATGATCCTCCAAGGGATTTGAATGGCCTAGTTATGCCTAATAATGCCCCTACAATAAAAATAATGTGCAAAATAACACCCCTTTGGTGACAAGCCCACCAAATAGCTTCATAATATGAAAAATAAGCCTCTCAAGAGAGTCGAAATGATAATACAATAGCTAGAAGGGTCGTTGGAAGGCCAAGTGAAGTCCCTCATGTGCCATAATGAATAGGAGAGCTCCAATAATAGTGATGAATGGGGTGGCCCCTTAATCTCCAAGCAAATGACCTGTGGTGCTTCCAAGTGGCTGTGGGAGCACAAAAGCATCCTCATGGGTCTCCAACTAAATCAAATGTAATGTCCCCTAATAATATTTAAAAATAATAATAATAAATAAAATAATATAATACATGACAAACAATAAAGAAAAGATAATAATGGCAAATAAATAGTAAAAATTAAAGAAAAGATAATAATAGTAAATAAATAATAAATAATGAAGAGAATATAATAATAATAATAAATAAATAAATAATTATATTGAAATTCTAAATAAATATATATATAATTAAATTATAAAAATAAATAAAAGTTAACAAAAAGTAAAAAAAAAATAAGAAAGAATTAAATTAAGGGAACTATAAAAATAGTAAAAATAAGTAAAGTTTCTGAATTCAAGCTTCTGTTTATCCATAATAAATTAAGAAAAACCTTTTGGTAGAAATCACATAAGAGAAATTTTTGGCCGACACATTTCGAACCAAAATAAGTAAAATTATCAAAAAGTAAAAAGGAATAAACTAAGGAGTTAAATTAAGAAAAATATTAAATTAAGTAAAAATTGAAATAAAGAAAAAAAAGTTGCATGTTGACACATGGAATGTGTGCATGTGGACCCTTTCCATTGTTTGGTCTATTTAATGGACGATGAGGAAGATGAAATTCATCATTCCTTCATCCATTCTCTTGGGAGAAAAGTGTTGTGTGACAAAGGGTTCACTGGCAGTAGTACTTTGATTGAGGGTTCGGGGTGGCCAACTGTAGAAAGATTATGTGCAAATGAGCCTATGGTTGGGAGGAGAGCTGTCCCCAAAACTTTGTTGCAGTTAGCAGGACTCAAATAGTGTTCAACTTTGAAAACACAAGTAATGAATATTATCAATATTATCGCCACAAATAAGTCGTCTTTGCTTGTGTTTTTGGAATTTCTAACTTAATTAGCAGAATAGTTACGTGTTGATTATTAATCACATGATTGATCTAATTAGTTGCATATTTTAATTTTGGGATTGTTACATATGATATCAGAGATAGATTTTAACTCTATTGGACCTTTGGATTTTTATATTCTTGTCTACTAATAATTATAATGATATCTCTTTAAAAAAAAGTATATATATATATATATATATATATATAGAGAGAGAGAGAGAGAGAGAGAGATTTAATAAAATAGTGTTTTGAAATAAATTATATGGTTTTTGTTTTAAATAAAATAATAAATTTATACATAACTCTTTGCAAATTAAGAAATACTTTTTGGAAATTATAAATAAATGATGTATGTGACATAATAAGTGATATTTCCCTATTATTATGAACAATATTTATTCCTCTACATTCTGTCCTAATAGAAAACATAAAGGGGCCGTGGAATTTCACATGGCATGTGCTTGGTTTATGCTGATAGGCTTAACTTTCAACTTGTTCGACTTTCTTTTGAAATATCTTTTTGATAATTAATTAAAATTTCAATGGTTATATCTTCAACTAATAGCCATTGAATTCTCTTATAATGGAAGGCAAATCAATGGTAAATGTTAAAAATGGCAAGGAAATCTCAGGTTTTGTGGAAACAAATCATTTGGGTCAAGTCAAAATTGCTTCAACAGACAAAACAGGAAAGTGGATTTGGGTAAATGCAAAGCAATATCGGGGCATTTTAAGGCGTAGGCTTGCTCGCCTTAAATGGGAACAAATAAGAAGAAAATCGTTCCAGAGAAAGAAAATAAATAAAAGCAACAAAAATAAAGAAGAATCAACCATTTACAGTCCCACATCTACACCTCTTACTTGGTCATCAGATCTCTATGTCCAAGAACTGATGAAGGCCAGGACAAGGCTGGAGATTTTGGAAGCCAAAGAACAGGAAAGGGACCACAAAATTTCAGAGATCACAGTTGCAAATCAATGTTTAATGGAAGGTAATAGAATTTTAAAAGAACAAGTAACAATGTTACAAGAGGCTCTAGAGACAGGAAAACAAGAATGGCAAAGCATGAAGACAGCATGGCAAACCATGAAAGAATCAATAGCAGCGAACAAGGATGTGATAATTTCTAAAGCAACTCAAGTAGATACACAAGTATCTCAACAAATAGAGATTTCGAAAGAGAAGGCAAAAAGGAACAATAGGAAAGACAGTCCAAAAGAAATCAAAGCTAGAGTTGAAGACACTAATGGTTACATAATGACAAAGGAAGAAGAAGATGCAAGTGCTCATAGAGCACAAGAAAGAGAACACAAAGAAAGAAAGGATAGGGAAACAAACTTTATTATCAGGGGAATAAGAGATTATGGGAAGAATGAAAGTACTCTCAATTTGACAAGAGACTTTCTGAAAGAGAAACTACATTGGAAAGGGCAAATTGCCAAGCAAGGAGGGTGGGGAAGATATGTGAAGAGAGGCCTTGACCCATAAAAGTCACCATGGCAAGCGTACAAGACAAACACCAGCTTTTGGGCAAAAAGAAACTCTTGAAAGGCTCACACTTCTTCCTCGATGAAGATTTAACCAGCAAACAACAAGAGGAGAGAAGGGAAGAAGTGGAGAAAATTAGAGCAACAAGAAATGAAGGGAAAAGGGCATGGTTGTACAATGGTAAAGCAATTATTGCAGTGTTTGGGCCTCCGGGCAAAATAGGGCAGCAAGTTGGTAGTAAAGAAAAAACAGAGAATTCGATAATAGGGAGGAAAACAACAAGATCAGCATGGATGAAAAGGGGTGAAGACTCAAATTTGAGTCTTATGTGCCAAACTGCATACCAGTGAAATCCTACCCAAGTCTACCTAAATTTAGTTTTGATCTGAAAATGGGGCACTTAGGCTTCTTGTCTAACTTGCAAGGACCTCTCCCACTTCCAAAGCTTAAATATTACCAAGTCTTATTGATTAACTAATGCGGAATTAAATGCGTGCTTGACAATATAGGTGTATGCTTACGTCTGTTTTAGAACTGTTTATGTGATGTGAATTGATTTGCTTAAACTGATATATAAATACATATAACAGCAAATAATTGCAGCAGTAAAGCAAACACATAAAACAGCAATTTAATTAGGAGTTCACCCAAAACTCTTGGGCTAGATCTTCGTGAGCTCTAGTCAACTCAACTAGGCTCTCTGGGATTATGGCAAAGTGCTTTTTACAAGCTCTTGGCTCAACTCCATTGTTTTACACAGAAACAATGGGTTTAGACACCATTTTATCCCTGGCTCTTGAAGCTCTCGGCTTTCTGGCTCTCGGTTCTTCCTCTGGCTCTCGGCTCTTCCTTTGGCTCTTGGCTCTGGCTTTCTACCTCCTTTCAGGTCTCTGGGATTTCAATTGACCTCCAAGTGACTCCAAAAGCTCTGCGCATTCGCTTTTGCTCCCTCGGCCTCTTTTCGCTTAAGTCTGCCCTCAATTGAGCTCTCTCTGCTCTCTTTCGCCTTAGCTTCCTGCCTTGGCTTCCCTTTTTTGTCAATTGGCCCTCTGGCTTTCTTTGAGGCATTATTTTGGCTTTTTGGTTTCCTCAACCGTTTCCCTGCGTTCAATCATGCCCCTGCAGCTTTGTGGCTTCTCTGCATTGTCTATCCGACTGGCCATCTGGCTTTGCGGCTCTGTGGCTTTCAAATGCCTCATCGCCTACCAAAAACGCCAGCTTGTAGCGTGGAATGATGATCAGGAGCTGTTACAAGGGATCTGGGTTGTTTTCCAAGCAATAAGACGAAAACAGGAGAAAATTTCATTACACAGAGATTTCTGCAAAATACACTATCGAGCGCGTATTTCGGACATGAAATTCAATCCAATCGCCCCTAAAATCCCTATCGGGTCCGCCATTAGGCAGCATCTCGCATCGCATATGTGTTTTGGGAAAAATCTCAAATACACAAGAAATAAGTGAAAATCTAAATTTCCGGATTTCAAATTTTATACAATCGAGCTTTGAAATCTCATCGGGTCCAGCCTTTTTATTGGCATCGAAGGTCGCCAATCGCCGATTTAATCTTGGCCGTTGATCTCGGATCCCGATCCGACGACTGAGATCGCTCCATGGCATATCGCATTGGCATATCGCAATGTAACGGCCCAAGGGTCTTTCCCTTGCCTCGTGGCATCGCCAACGCCGATCTGCCGATTTCAGCGATCGCAATGTCGCTCGGCCCGGGGTCCCGCCTTAAGTCCCATGCCATCGCCGATTTGCTGATTTCAGCAATCGCAATGTCGCTCGGCCCAGGGTCCCGCCTTAAATCCCATGCCATTGTCGATTTGCCGATTTCAGCGATCGCAATGTCGCTCAGCCCGGGGTCCCGCCTTAAGTCCCGTGCCATCGTCGATCTGTTGATTTTGGCGATTGCAATGTCGCTCGGCCCGAGGTCCCGCCTTAAGTCCCTCCTCCGATGTGATTTCCCTTTTTAAGGGTTTTTTGCCCATTTTAAAGGATTTTTCCTCTTTTTCTAAAGAACATAGGGCATCTTCTTTTTGCAATAACTTCTGCATCCTAAGTCCATTTTTGCCCATTCAAGTTGCAATGGATTTAGAATGAAAAGATATCTTCAATGAGGCTATTTCCAGGAGCTTCCTTGGACTTTCATTTTCCTCTGTGGGGAACACTTAGACTTAGGAGTCTATCCAAAAAATCCATTTTGGATCAAGTTTGTTGGAATAGTCGAGGTTACCCTTGGAGGAGGGGACCTAGGTTAGGGCCTATTGCGAAAGGTAGAGACATAATTTGTCTCACGGAAACTCTTGAACATGATGGTTGCAAAACTCTTATGTTTGACAGTTATTTGAAGTTAGCAGTTTGGAACAAGGTGGCAGAAAATGGCAAAGGGTATGGAGGAGTAATAGTTTTAGTGAAAGAAAAAGAAGGTCGTCACATTCAGTTAATTAAAGAAGATGCAAATAAACAATATTTATGGTTCAAAATATCAGAGAATGAGAATCACATAAGAATTGCAGCATGTTATTTTGCCCCTCAAGTCTCAAAAACTTACAAAAATAAGGGGTTAGACAGCAAGGATCCGTATGCAGCTTTAAAGTAAGATATTGTCGTGTACTCTCAGCAAGGAGAAGTTCTTTTAGTGGGATATTTCAATGTTAGAACAACAAATAATCAAGCTAGTATTCTTTGTTGCAAAGAGGATCACAATCCTATTTGGCTCACTAAAGAGGAGAATCCCCAATGGGTGAGGTGTTCAGAAGATGACAAAGTTAGCAATCATTTTGGAGAGGAGTTTCTTACACTGTGTGGGGCTTTCAACTTAATTATTTGCAATGGTCTAGATAGATGGAAAAGGTCTGGGAACTTCACTTGCAACACATACAATGGGGCAAGTGTCGTTGACTATGTGATGTGTTCACAAAGCTTGATAGAAAAGATAGATGAAGTTAAGATTGGAGAGCATATTTGGGACTTAAAATCAGACCATAACCCAATTTATATAAAGGTATCATGGTTAGAAGAAAGACAACATAGGAGGAAAACTCAATGCTCCAAACAATCACTATCATGGGGCAAAATTTTTCTAACACAAGAAAATCGTACTATCTTCAAGACAATATTAGAGAGATTAATTCAAAAGGAGAAAATTGGTTTCAAAAGCTTCAGCAGTGATGAGTTAACAAATATAATTCAAAGTGCACTTGAGAAGTACAAAAGAGCAAAGAATAGGAAATCAAAATCAAATTGTTTTCCTGTAAATGCTTGGTTTGATGAGGAATGCAAAATGGCAAGAAGAACCTTGAAAAAGGCAGGCAAGGAGAAGATGAATGTAAAGTTATATAAGTAGATACTAAAAAGGAAAAAAGATGAGTTCATGCAAACAAGGCAAGGAGTTAAAAATATCTAAGCAAGAATAATCCAAAGCTTTTCTGGCACGAACTTCAACCAAGGAAGAAGCAAATTGAAAATAATATTACATCCAATCAATGGCTTGAATATGCAAGGCAACTCTATGAGAAAGAATCTGAGGCAGAGCCTCCCCCTAGGATCAACACAACTTCAAAGCTCTTCACGTTACAGGAGGTGGAGATTGGAATTAAGAAGTTGAAAACAAGAAAGGCAAAGGACTTGGTTGAACTTCAAGAAGAGTATCTAAAATGGGGAATGAACACTCTTGCACCACACATCATGGAAATATTCAACAACATCATTCAGCAAGGATTCCCAAGAGACTGGACAACTAGCCTAGCAATACCCCTTTTTAAAAGTGGAGACATTAATAATCCTTCCAACTATAGAACCATTATGATCAATCCTTTGTTTGCAAAGCTTTTCGACAACATGGTAGAAACTAGAATCAGTAAGTGAGCAGAAGTAAAAGAAAAGAGGGCAAGGGGACAAGCGGGTTTTAGGCCGAAACATTCTACAGTGGATCATAGTATCACATTGAGACACATTGTTGAAAAGGTTTGGGAGGACAAAGAAGAAGTATTTTGTTGCTTTATTGACTTCAAAAAGGCATTTGACACAGTCCCTAGAGATAAGTTGTGGCATAGAATGGAAGAACTTGAAATTCCTTTGCATTATAGAGTCGTTGTCCATAGACTTTATGAAGAGGTGAAAGTCAAAATTAGAACCTCAGCAGGTATTTCAGAATGCTTTAGAAGTGACATTGGAGTCAAGCAAGGTTGCCCTTTATCCCCTACTCTTTTTGGTTTATATATTGATAAACTAGAAGAGTGGTTGAATCTGCAAGGTGGAGATGGTGTTCGGTTGGGGGAGTTTGTCATAAAGCTTCTTTTATATGTTGATGATATTGTGTTGATTTTTAAATCAGCCCATGGATTGCAAATGCACCTGTATGCCCTTGAGCATTTTTGTAGAGCAGTGGGGATGCAAGTCAATACTAGCAAGACCAAAATAATGATTTTCTCTAATAAAAGGAAGCAAAGTCAGCATACTTTCTTCTTTGAAGGCAACATTCTTGAAGAAGTAAATGAGTACAAGTACCTCGGGATTGATTTCAACAACAAACTTAATTGGGAGGACTGCAGAAAGAAGAGAATTTTAGGAGGGTGGAAAGCATTATATGCTCTTCAAAACAGATGTAGAGAAGCAGAGTTATGGGATTGGAAAACGATTAAAGTGCTTTTTGGACTCCTAGTTTGTCCAGTGATACTATATGAGTGTGAATTGTGGGCTAGCAGCACCCCTGTCTCAAAATGGAAACAAATTGACAAAATCCAAAAATGCTTAATCATGAGCAAGTTCAAAATAAAAAGTTCCGTACCTTATGGGATAATGTTGAGAGAAACGGGAGCAACTCCCATCGAAGCAATTGCTATGGTGCAACTCATAAGATATCTAAAAAGAATTGAGCAAATGGGAGTAGGTAGATGGCCTAATGTTATCTTCAATGAAGGCATGAGTGAAAGAAAGAAAACATGGATGCAAAAATGGAATATCTACCTCAATGCCTATCCCACAAATAGCAAGGAGCTAAAGAATTTTGTTATGGAGAAGTTTCGTAAAAGGGTATGGGGAAAAGAGTTGGGTAGAAAGAAGAAGTACTACATTGAGGAATTCAACCCTATGTGTGATCTACAACAAAAAGAGTTCATTGGAGCTAGCATTTTGTGGAGGGAAAAAGTTCTTATTGCTCAATCAAGGACCAACTAGCATCAACTTTGATGTGAAACAGGACGGTGGAAAAGACCTAAAGAAACTTGGGAAGAATGGGTGTGTACATTTTGCACATCTGGGGTAGTGAAATCGGAAAAACATTTCATTTTGGAATGTGATGCATTCAAAGACATCAGAGAAAATTATGGGAATATGTTAGCATTAGTTTCTTGGCATTGTCTTTTCAGCAAGGGGATTGTTGGAAGGTTGGGCCAGCTCATCATCAATTTGAATAAGAAAATGATTGAATTGCAAAAGGTGAAAAACAAGGAACTAATGGTCTCATAGACTATTTTTAATCTCGTGGACCTTAAAATATCATTTCATATAATGAGTACTTTTCAGGACACTTTTGCATGATGAAAACGATGTCAATGTAAACTTCAGTTCTACACATTAATAAAGCGCATGGTTAGCTTTTAATTTTTTTTAAATATTACTTTATTCACTTGGAAATTATATTGTCGTGTTTTGAAAAAAATATATATATTTTACCACGTCCACGCGCCATACCAACACTCACACCACATACTACCCTCAAGCCTGAATTTCAATCCAGCACATCAGCCGAGAGACCTGCCCACTCCATGTTATTTACCATGAGGGAGCACGTTTTTAAAAAAAAATAACCGATTAAAAAAAAATCTCTTGTAGAAAAATTTCCAGATCAGAAAAAAAAAATTGGATGAATAAGGACCCAAATCGCAAAAAAAAAACAAATACATCCCTACGACATTTGAACAACGTGATCCTTAAACAAAAATGGGTGAACAAAACCATTCCAATGCAGAAGGCTTCCCACACGTTAAAAATTTAAAACCCTCCTAGCTATGCAGAAAACATGCCCGTCATTCTACTCGTCAATGTGGAGATCATTGAACACCAATCATAATCGCATGAATGTAATAATTTATAGGTGTCTAAGCCTCCAATTTGGACTTTTCCCCATGGAATTCTCTGAGGGAATTCTTGTTTGACTTATTTTTACATGCACTTCTGAAAAATTAAATGAATCGTGTAAACTTCTGAAAGAGGTTGAAGAGCAAGGATACCTCCCAACTATTATTGCAAGTAATTTAGTTCTTTATATACACATACATAATATCCAACACATTAATCCACCGTTTGTGGGAATCAAACACATGACCACGTCATTCGAAGGCTTTAATGTAATTCAATGCACTCTGCGTGAATGTGAATGTGACAAGGGGAAAGCACAATGGTTAGATTTACATTTCACTTCCCCACGCTCGTTTAAATGGAATTGGCTTGGGTTAGTACAAAAAACAAATAACACAAATATATTCTAATATCCAAGTTGGGTTAGTACAAAAAAATAAAATAATAACACATAAATATATTCTAAAATCCAAGTTTGACTAGAGTTACCCGGATTTGTACTGAAAGTTTACATATTATTATCTTTAATTCAAATATATATTATATTTGTTTTTTATATTATTGAAATTGTAATGAATTATGGTTATGTTTTAAAGTTGGTTTTGAATTACAATTTAGTAATAGAATTTATAAGTCAATAATTTATTATGGTGTATTATTTATGTTTTGAAATGTAATTTAGTAATAAAGTTTATAAATATAATAAAAAAATTATATTCCCTCTCTCTGAGTTCAAATTAAACTAATAGCATTGTGATTATATGGTTATTTATTTTGTATAAGAGTAAATTTTGCTATGCAATGTTGTATTGGATAAACGTAACATTGGAAGTGATATGGAATTCAAACTTGGTTCAATACAGGGGAGATCATGGCTCCTAAGCGTCGAAGACAAACCCAAGTCACCCTTGAGGTGGAAACCCCACCTCCTGCCACTACAGAGATTGGAACCCCAATTGAGCAAGCTATATTACGTTCCCTTGGGGAAATGACAAACATCTTTAAGGATTGGGTCACAAGCCAAGGTCAAGGTCAAAGAAATGATCTAGGTCAAGGAGGGGAATTGGAACAAAAACAGAGGCAAGACTTAAATTCTCAGTTCAATGACAAAGATAGACAAACAAACCTCGATATTATGAAAGAAGTCCAAAATTCCAAATTACCAGAGTTCATAGGTCAAGATGGGGGTTCAAAAGCATAAGCGTGGGTAATCAGTGTCAAGAGAGCACTTAGCTTTAAGGTATATACTTCAAGGGAAAAGGCCCAAATAGCAATGAGTCTACTAAAAGGAGAAGCTTTATTATGGTGGGTAAATGAAGAAACAAAGATGCAAGTCACCCCATTGCAAGTTACTTGGGAAATGTTTGAGGAAGCCTTTAGAACCAGGTACCTATCAGAGGAGTACAAACACCAACAAATGGGGGCTTTCCATGCAGTGCGACAGAATGGTAGATCTATCAAAGATTATGAAGTTGAATTCTATGGGTTGGTCCATCATGTGGACTATATGGCAAATGATTAACATCAAACTAAAAGATTCTTGCATGGGCTTGATCCTTTGGTTCGAGCAGAAGTTGCCATGTGGAAACCCACCACTATGGCAGCAACCACTAGTTTAGCCAAACAAGTCCTGAGGACGATAAATATGAAAAAGAAAATGGTGGCTGATGGAAATATAGAGAAGGAACACCCCACAGCGAGGGTAAATAGATCAAGGGGGCACCCATATGGATTCTAGGGAAGACGAAACAATGTTGCCCAGATTGCTAGTGCAACTTTTGGGTTGCCTCCAGGAGGATGTAGGGGTCAGCCCTACTTGAGAAGAACTAATGGTGGGGGTAGAGGATTTGGTGGACAAGGACTGGGACAAAGTGACAATCGAGGTCAAGCAGAATGTTGGGAATGTGGAGGTCCACATTATAGAAGGGATTGTCTGAGGTATCAAGTAGGGATTAAACAATAGGGACACAAAGCAAAAGGAGGAAGACCACAAAACCCACATCGAATTCATGCCGCCATAAACCATCGCCAGGCCGAGCACCAAGCCACAGTTGTGGAGTCCACAGGTATGATAAACAACATTCCTCTATCTGTGTTAATTGATCCAGGTGCCACTAATAGTTTTATTTCTCCTTCAGCACTGCTTAGATGTGGATTGGCAGCTCATGAGCAAAGTAACTTTAGAATGGTAGAAATGGCATCAAGCTCTCAGCAATCAATAGGATCACTGGTAAGGGATTGCATTGTTAACATTGGGGGATGTGACACCAAGATGAACCTGTATAGCATAGCTCTGGGGACTTGTGACTTCATCGTAGGAATGATTGGCTTGATTCTCATTAAGCTATAGTGGATTGCTATAATAAGACAATTCCTAAGTTGCACGGGTACCGCTCCCTACCCTTGGAAATCACGTAACTCAAGCTCTGGCACTCATGGGAGCTTGGGAGTTGGTACGAAACGCTCCAAAAACACCAGGAGTTTTGTCGGGTACGGAGGAGCTTTTCTGGAGCATTGTTGGGAATGAATGAATGTTTCCGGTACTGGTATCGAGTGGGAACGTTGATCTGGAGCGTGTGGGAGCTCTGATCCAGCGAGGAGCTTCTTTTCTGGAGCATTGTTGGGAATGAATGAATGTTTCCAGTACTGGTATTGAGTGGGAACGTTGATCTGGACCGTGTAGGAGCTCTGATCCAGCGAGGAGCTTCTAGAAGCTCCTCGCTGGATCAGAGCTCCCACACGCTCCAGATCAGCGAGTACCCGACATAAAGATAAAACCCCATGAAAAACTGGCGTGAAATCTTTGGCGCGAAATATTTGGTGGCAAGAGTATAGCAGAAAAAATTCATTCTCTGCGTTAATCTCCCTATATAATCAGTATCCCTCTCCAGAGTAAATCAAACCATCTGTTCGAATTTCTCAGGAGTTTCGTTCTTCTTTCAACTTTGTGTTTTGTTGCAGTTCACTGTTTCAACCTTCAAGCTTTCAGCTTGAAGAGAAAGACTCTGTTTACTGGAAGTTTGGTTCAATCAAACACTGCAGCCTGCCACTGTTCAGGTAAAGAATCAAGATTTGCGTTACTTTCCTATCATTTTCCAATGAGAAATAATGCTTATTTTAGTTTATGACTTCTAGACAAGAAAATACAAATAATTTTGTCCCTTCTAAAGTTTATTGTTCAGTGTTTTATGCAAGTGCAACCTTTTGACCTTTGTGCAGTAATTTGTGGATATCTGCAACTCTTAGTAACTAGTTTCTGGAGTTTGGTATCGCACAGGACAAAACATAATGACAATCTTTTAGACTAATGATGTTTAAGTTTGTATCTTGTGCCTTATCTTGATTTGTATAGGTAGGCCATTCAATGGTACTTAATAGCTCGTCCTCATTGCTAGACTATGAACCAGAGACTGAATTCGATATCTTATTTGACATTTCCTGCAATTTTTCCAATATGTCTGTTTTGATCAACTGGTTGGTAGTGATATTAAATTACTCAATCTACGTTCCTCTAGACATTCGTTGGGTGAATAAGAAGTCAAATATCGTCATTATGAATTGAGTCGACCTGAGAATCGGCATTGGATTTTATTCAAAATTGTGATGCTCTTTTTGAGGTGAAAAAGCGAGGTGAGCCATGCACATGCACATGGGTTTCAAACTGATTGATTTGAATTGCTATCATGTTATGTCAATTGCATTCACACTTTATGACGTCACAAGCTTGGTGGGTCACACAGTAATGGAGTACTTCGCGATCAAAGAATTCGCAATTTTCATGGCGAATTTTATATTTTTAACTGGCTAGTGACAGGCGAGATGTTTCCTTTTTTATTTTTTTATTTTTTTGCAATATATCTTTGAGTTTAACATGTGCTAAACATAATTTAACTTGACACCCTTCATAAGCATCGACATTTTGTTCATTTTGAAATGAATATGAATGTTCAGTTTCAAATTGGACTTTGGTGGTTGATTCTAGGGATAAATTAGACATGTCCTCTTATGTAGAATTCTCAATTTCCAGTTGATTTACTGGTGGTAACAATTGTCCTTGTGTACAATCAGACTCACACTTAATTTTGAAAACAGTCACTGATTATGAGATGAGTTCATTTGTTCCAGAGTTCCAGTGGTTTAAACTTTAAAGTTTTAGTTTTGGATTTATTAAATTATATTTAGTTTTAACTTTTAATAATGTGATTGATTTCTTTTTTCCCATTTAAAGTTTTATATTATGAGAGGACTTATGATCATTATTCATTTCTCATCATGTTACACCTCTACCTTATATTATGTGAGGACTTACGATCAACTGCATCATTTAAGTGCATTCAATATAACGTTTTCCTTGCCTATTTATACCAGTATTGACTCTGAGTAAAGCAATAGCATGTGAGTATTTATATTTAATAAAAATTAGTAAGATGGGTTTGATTTACAGAAGTAATTTACTCTGATTATGAGTTCCATCTCTGAAATAAAATTTAAATCAAGAAATTCTGAAATTTCTATGATCTATCTCGCAATGCAGTGGTTATTTTCGAGACATTTGTTTTGCTACCAACTCAAAGATTAGATGTTACTCTTATGTAGCAAAACTTGACTGGCATTCTGATTTAAAATTTTTATTAAGTTATTATGGTGTTCCTTTCGACAGTTTTCCACTCTTTTAATGCCAATAACTTTTCACTGTTCAGTAAAGATTAGGATCAGATTTTTGAAACAAAGTAACTTTTCACTGTTCAGTAAATGTGTAGTTTTGTTTAAAAAAGAAGTTATGTAACCGAAGTTTAGCTAAAAATAATTCAGACAATTATCTTGTTTTATGCAAATTAAATATTTATTATTAGTAATAAGTATTTTGATTCTCTGTCATATATGTACATTTTAAAATGATAAAATCTAGTTCTTTGTTCTACTTCTAATTTTTTTTGTATTTTGATGTAAATTTTCAGTATTGATACCATGGATATAGGATTGGGCAGTGAATGTGGTCACATCAACAGCAGGATGAGACCCCCACTACCTTCATAAGCCCCACAAGCTCAAGAACATAATGCAGAGACAGCGATAGGTACCCACAAACAATCAAGCAACCTTTCCAAAAGGCCCTTAATGAAGTTCATGAAAAAGATAACACAGAACAAGGCAAAAAATAGTGGGGGCTGTGAGGAATGGAAATGCACCTTGTGTGATCATGTCTTTAAGTGTAGCTATACAAGACTATGGCATCATCTTTTGAACATACCTGAGTTAGGAGTGAAGGGTCGCACATGCAGCCTTGAACAAAGAATGGAGATGACTAAACTTCACATGAAAGCCAATGGAAGCAATGAATGTGATAGTAGCATTGTATCTCCTAATAAGATTCATCCCAATATATGAATGAACAAAGTCACATTCAAATTGAGACTAATCAAAGGGACTCTAATTAGGAGGACTAATGTAAGTGAATCCATTCAAAAGATGTAAAATGTCATGCGTAGGGATGAAGTTGACGATGCCATAACAGATTTTTTTATGGTAAATGGAATTTCATTTAATGCCACTCGTTCACCATACTATAAAGAAATGGTGAGAAAAATCATAGCTGCAGGGATAGGATATGCACTGCCAGGTTACAACAAAATGAGGACTTCATTGTTAGATAGAGGGGTGACAAGAATGCATGGACTTATGGAGGACCTCAAACAATCTTGGGTTCAATCAGGTTGTTCAGTTGTCATGGATGGTTGGACAGATATTCAACAAAGACCTTTGCTGAATGTTATCACATCACCAACAGAGCCTTATTTTTTAAAGGCAATTGATTGTAGTGGAAAAACAAAGGATGCTACTTTCATGTTTGAAATTTTGAAGGATGCAATTGATGATGATGGTCCTTCAAATGTGGTACATGTCATCACAGATGTAGCACCTGTTTGTAGAGCAACGGGATTAATGATCCAAAGTTGAGATAGGCATATTGTTTGGACTCCTTGTTGTGTACATGCCCTTAACAATCTCTTAAAAGCCATTGGTAAAATACATTGGATTGCAAAAATCATTTCAGATGCGAGGGAGGCACAAATGTTTATTTGCAACCACCATGCCTCCTTGGCAATTTACAAGATGTATTCAAAGAAGAATTTTTTAAAACCTGTAAAAACAAGATATGCCACATACTTTATTTTGCTTGAACGCATGGTTGAGATCTATGCATCTTTACAAGCCACTATTGTTTCTTCAGAGTGGAATGCATGGACTGAGTCGAAGTCACCTCAAGCAAAGAAGATAAGAGAAATGCTTCTTAATGAGGATTAGTGGGTTGATTGTAGATATGTTGTCTCTTTCACAGCTCCAATTATGGAGTTGATTAGGTATGCTGATCCAGATTCTCCTGCTCTTGGAGAAATATATGAATGTATTGATACCATTGTGGGCAAGGTAAAGCACATCATTTGCCTAAGAAACCCTTCTTTGGAGTTTTTCCGTGAAATCCACAAGCTAATAAAGAAAAGATGGATTAAACTCAATACCTCCCTTCACATGGCTGCATATGACCTTAATCCGAAGTGGTATGTGGAAAGACCAAATACAATTTGATAATGAAGAAGTAAAACAAGGGTTTCTTGATGCTATAGCTAAGATGTATACTGTTGATGAAGCAAGTGTGATACGGGAGAAATTTATTAATTTTGGTACATTAAGCCCATCTGCATTCAGCCAAGATGCAAAGAGGGACATCAAGCATTATGCTCAAAAGAAACCCCTTGGATGGTGGAGAATGTATGGGGGCCAGGTCCCAGAGCTCCGAAAGCTTGCTTCACGTTTGCTATCTCAGGTTGCTAGTTCCTCAGCTGCTGAAAGGAATTGGTCCACTTATACTTTCATACCCTAAGAGGAATAGACTTACCTCTAAGAGAGCGGAGAAAATTGTTTATGTGCATAGCAGCCTTCGACTTTGTTCAAGGAAGCTACATGAATATTTAGAAGTACCTGTTGCACGATGG
Organism: Pinus tabuliformis; assembly: GCA_031772625.1. Lineage (NCBI taxonomy): Eukaryota > Viridiplantae > Streptophyta > Pinopsida > Pinales > Pinaceae > Pinus > Pinus tabuliformis. The sequence continues at coordinate 870,330,102 of CM062816.1, forward strand.
GATGTGAATGCTGAAGATGTTGCCCAAATTGACGATGATGATGACAATCCTTTACCAAATGCAGGATTGGTTGGCATGCCTTTAGATGACATTGTTGCCTCTGATGATGATGATGATGATTATGTTGATCCAGTACCTAGTGAGGCTCAAGCTTATATGGATATCCTTGATGCTAAAGATCGTACTCTATGATCATCTTAAGCTTTGTATTTTTGTTGCTATATTTTGGCTCTTGGCCATTTTGAATTATGTACAACTTTAGGCTTTTGCCCTTTTTCCAGTATGAACATCAATATGATTTGGGTGGCTTTTAGTTTTGGCTTTAACTTTTTATGGCCTTGAATCCTTTAAAAATTCAATTTGGTATGTACATTTAAATTTTAATCTTTACACTTTATTTAATAATAGAAATAAAAAAAATAAAAATAAAAAACTTTTAATAATATATATATATATAAATATATATTAAATTTTATTTTTGAATATATTATATTATTGTCGCTCCCTACTTGACGTTTCCTATAAATTTGGGCAAAGATTCTAGCCGTACCAGATACTTGTTCCAACGTACACAAAGTACCCACATACTAGAAACTCATGCAGCATAGGACAATTCTCTTCAAAAATGACCAGGGAGAACCCACAGCGATTGAGGGAATTAAACGTGATGTTACGTTGTGCCCAGTGTTGATAATATCGCCGAAATATCGGCGATATTCGGAAATATCGCAATATTTTCGGCGAGCCGAAATATCGCCGCCAAAATATCACGATATTTTCCGGTTTTCAAAATCTCGCACGATTTACGATATTTCGGCGATATCTCGGAAAATATCGCGCGACGACTGAAAATATCGCCGGTGAGGTTGAAATCAGTCCGCGCGGCCTGTATAAATTGATTTTTGGGTTTTTTCACGTCATTTTGTTTTTCTGAGAGCTGGAGACGGAACGTGGTTGCTGCGAAGGAGGGTTTGAAGCCATTATTGCAAGTGCCAAGAACAGGTATGATCTCATCTTCAAAATTTGAATGCCATTAAATAGTAGACTGTAGCATGACTGCTCCAATGGTATCCGTACTCTAAACGATTAAGAAGCCAGGTGACACACAGAGACTTCATCTTCCAGCAAGGGGGGCTCATCGAGCTTGAGGTTATTTATATTGATGGCATTATCAATACCAAAATGAGACTGCAACTCATCTCTTTCAATATCGGGCCGCCCTCTGCTCTGGAAATTGTCAACTTTTGCTACGTTAATAATACATTGCCATTTGGCACAAATTTCTGTTTCCTCGCATTACATTCATGTCTGTCAAGTTGCTTAATAGTGATACCCTGTGCACAATGAATGAGCACAAATATTTAAAAACAAAAGTATATGAAAATAATTAAACTGACAACGATAAACAAATAAAAAGGTGATTCTGGGAAACTTGATTGTTAAGGCTGTGCAATTCTGTTATAAATGTTTGCAGGACTTTACTATTGAATCTGAACCTTATGAGTATGCACTGGGACAGAGTAATGGCTCAGGATTTGTATTGCAGAAGTGTCCAACAGTTCACTGATCCAGTATCGAGGGAAACAGTAGATCAGTCCGAGCCTTCTCTAATCAGACTGAAGACATAATGAATTGATCGCTTGGGTATTTTGTTAAGCATATACATTTTCACACAGCAACCTGTAATGTGACCAGTGGAGTGATCCCACCTCAAAGCTTGGTAAAGAAGCACTAAATGCGAGTTTGAAGATGGTGTTTGAGGCTTATATATAGATGTGGAATGATGAAAAATGCTCCTACATAACTCAGCCAACCTATATGTGAAGAAAACTTGGAGGGTTGACCTAATATATATGTTTTAAAGGGTATGGATAAGGAGGGCCAATGTGTGCCTATGAATGAAGGAACCCTATATGACACAGCTGGCATGTCTCGATGCCATATTAAACATGTTGCCACCTTGTGGAAGGTTTTGAGGACTGTTTGTGCTGCTTCTTGAAGACCATTCATTGCCAATTATCCCAGGGCCAAGTCTGTTGTCTCTTTAAGCTAAACAAAAAAAGTTCTTTCCTTTTTTTTGCTACATTATCAGAAATATTTAGGCTGTATCAGAAATAAAATTTCTTTCCTCCACTGATCTAAGAGATAAGGATGTTGTTTTGTAAAATGATGTGGTTATTAACTTATTTGTAATTTCGTATTACTTATTAAGTTACTAATTCCAAAAAAAATTTGGTGCTGTAGGTTTCCTTTTGAGTTAGCCCACTACAAAATACAAATATGCCAAAAACCTTGGACCCATTTTGGGAGTATGGGAGCCCTGATGGTGGGACAAATCGTGCATATCTTGCATGCAAATTGTGTGGGACCAAGATGACAGGTGGGGTTACACGACTGAAATACCATCTTGCTAGACTCAGTGGACATGATGTTGGCATTTGTACAGTTTCTAGTCCGGAGCTTATACAAAAAGCTCTTGAGGCAATTGAAGAAAAGGACAGAAAGAAGGAAGAGGCAGAAAGAAACAAAGCTGAACGTGCAGGTAGATCTTTCGGGATATCTTCTCCTGATTTTGGTGTTGAGGGTAGTGGCCCTACTGGCCCTAGTGGGAGGGCTCCACAACTGGCACACCATCACATGCTAGTGCTACTGCTAGTGTGAATGCGAGGTCATCATTTTTTGTTCCACGAACAGGAGCTGGAGCACAACCTGGCATAAAATCGCTTGTTAAAAAAAAGGAGAAGCAAGAAGCAGATAGAGTCATGGGGAGGTGTATTTTTTGGAGCGACTTACCTCTCAGCATCACAAAAACCAATCCATTTTGGCAGCCAATGTGTGATGCTATTGTTGTTGTGGGCCCAGGGTACAAAAGTGCCACAGATGAGGAGTTGCGGGGGCCAATTCTTCAAGCAGAAAAACAGGACATCAACTCTAGATTGGCGGAGTTGAAAAAGACATGGGAAGTCGCTGGATGCACAGTGATGTCTGATGGTTGGACAGATAGGAAGGGTAGGACCCTTCTAAATTTCTTGGTACATTGTCCTAAACGTACCATGTTTATTAAATCGTTGGATGCATCAGAACATATCAAAGATGCAGCAACGATATGTGAGTTGTTAGATGGGTTCATTCGGGAGATTGGTGTGCAGAATGTGGTGCAAGTCATAACAGACAATGCAGCTAATTATGTGTCTGCCGACAGAATGCTTATGGAGAGGCATCCCACATTGTTCTGGACTCCATGTGCAGCGCATTGTCTTGATTTGTTGCTTGAGGATATGGGGAAACTCTCCTTCATCAAGGAGGCAGTTGATATGGCTAGGAGCATCCCCAATTTTATTTATAACCATGCTTTTGTTCTTAGCCTTATGAGAAGGTTCACTAGAAACAAGGAGTTGCGGCGTCCTGCCATCACACGTTTTGCCACAACCTTTATTACTCTTCAGTCTTTGCTTCGATGTCAGTTCGAGTTGAAGCAAATGTTTGTGTCTGATGATTGGCGTAATTGTAGATACAGCAGGAGACCTGATGGGATAGCCATTGCAAAAATGGTGTACTCTGAGACATTTTGGCGTGGAGTACAAGAAGCATGTGCAGTTAGCGAACCTATAGTAAAGGTTCTTAGATTGGTGGATGGAGAGAAGCCTACAATGCCTTATTTGTATGAGGGCATGGATAGGGCCAATGAGGCCATTTGTTCCTATTATGCAGACAAGGGTTTTGCTGGCCTTGATAGGCAGATGATGTTATGGGATGTGATCGATAGTCGGTGGACAGGGATGCTTCATCGACCCATTCATGCAGCAGCACTCTTCCTCAACCCTGCATTTTCATACAAATGCAACTTTGATTTTGATGGCGAGGTGATGGAAGGGCTCCATTCCTGTATTCAGAGGATGGTACCTGATTCTGAGCTTCGTAGCAAAATCAATCGCGAGATACAGTGTTATCAGGATTGTGTTGGCCTATTTCGCTTTGATGATGCCATTAGGGAAAGGGCCCTCTTCATGCCACGTAAGTGACAAGTCATCACTCATTAGAAATTAGAAATTTGAATTTAATTATGTTTTAACTTTTAACTTTTAACTTTTAAGTTTTTGAATTTTTTATTTCATTATTTTGTTGTAGATATTTGGTGGCGAAGCTATGGTGCAAGGGCACCAAATTTGCAAAAATTGGCTATACGAATCTTGAGTCAAACATGTAGCTCTTCAGGGTGTGAGCGCAATTGGAGTGTATTTGAGAAAATACACGCCAAAAAGCGCAACAGGTATAACTTTGAACTCAAGCCTTCAGTTGAGCAATTACACTTATTGTAATTTTTAATTTTTAATTTATGACCTTCAAGTGTCAAGAGTCAAGAGTCAAGACTCATTACTTTTTTTGACACTCTTACAGGTTGGAGTTCGCACGCCTCAACGATTTGGTGTATGTGCATTACAACATCTGACTTTGAGTGAGGCAAATAGAATCACCAGTGGATCCAGATGTCATTTCCTTAGACAATATTGATGTATTGTCTCCGTGGAGGGTGGAGTCTGAGGAGCCCATATTGGAGGAGTCACCTTCATGGTTAGAGCCAGTGGCAGATGATCCATTAGAGCAGGGGCAGCAAGAGGAGGACTCGAAGTCAGAGGAGCAGCAGCACTTAGAGGAGGAGCAGGAGGAGGAGGACACTGCGGGAGCATCAGCATCAACACCATCTGCTATAGATATAGGAGAGCATAGCTCCATGCCTAGCACTCATTATTTGACATTAGGTGCAGAGGCAGGGTCAGGGCCTTCTACTACTAGGGGCAAGCCTGGCAAACAGCCCATCATGTTTTCCCGTAAAAGGGGGAGAGGGCAGTAGATAGATAGCTGCTAGTTTTATTTGTTATGCTACATGTAACTCATGATGATGAGATACTTTTATTATTATATGTGATGTTATTTTGTATTGGTTCTCCACATTTGAGTCCTTGAATGGACAATTATCAGGGATTAGAACGATTTGGTATCGCCTTTGATATATCATTTCTATTTGACATCATATATATCAGTGTTTTCTTCATATTTATGTGCCAATGTGTTTATTTCATGTTGTTATTGCTTTATATGTTTAAAAATCTGAAAAAAATGAATATATTATGCATTTTTTATGCTTGCCGATATTTGCCGATATTTTGCCGATATTTTCGCCGATATTGCCGATAAGATATTTTCTGGACCCTCGCCGATATTTTCCCGATACCGATATTATCAACACTGGTTGTGCCTCATATAAGCCAAGAAGGTTAATAAGTGTATGAGGAAAGGATGCAAGATTTATGCAGTAGAGATGGTTCGGGCCAACGGGAAGTCCTCTGATAAGTTTCCCCTGCTACTTTCTGAATTTGCAGATGTATTTCCTCCAGAGCTACCAGGCTTGCCTCCTATTCGAGAAATTGATTTTTCCATTTCCTTGAAACCAGGAACAAAACCCATATCCAAAACACCTTATCGAATGATTGTCCCAGAGCTTAATGAGTTGAGTATACAACTTAAAGAATTGCTTGATCAAGGATTCATCCGACCCAGTGTATCCCCTTGGGGTGCGCCAGTGATCTTTGTGAAGAAAAAAGATGGAACTCTTAGGTTATGTATTGATTACCGAGATCTAAATAAGGCCACCATTCGAAATCGATACGCCATGCCTTGCATAGATGACGTCTTTGACCAACTAAAAGGAGTTTCAGTACTTTCCAAGATAGACCTATGGTCAGGCTACCATCAACTAAGAATCAAAGAGGACATACCTAAGACAACATTTAGAACATGATATGGACACTATGAGTTTATTGTTGTACCATTTGGTTTGACTAATGCCCCGACAACCTTCATGAACTTGATGAATAGTGTTTTCCGCAGATATCTGGACTGTTTTGTTCAAGTGTTCTTGGATGACATCCTCATTTATTCCCGCAATGAGAAGGAGCATCAAGAGCACTTGAGATTGGTACTTCAATGCCTTAGAGAACATAAGCTATATGGGAAACTTACTAAGTGTTCTTTCTTTGAGAAGGAAATTCAATATCTAGGCCATACCATTAGTGGGAAAGGCATTGTAGTGGATCGCAGCAAGATTGAAACTATAATGGATTGGCCTACTCCTAGGAATGTCAAAGAAGTACGCAGCTTTATGGCATTGGCAGGCTATTATAGAAGATTTGTAGAAGGATTCTCATGGATATCCAGTCCCATCACAACCCTCCAAAGGAAAGGAGTTAAGTTTGAATGGACAAGTGAGTGTGAGAGAGCATTTAATGAGCTAAAACGATGATTAACAACTGCCCCAATATTAAAGGTGTCCGACATGGACAAGGACTTTCGTGTATGCACGGATGCATCAGGAGAAGGATTAGGTGCAGTCTTGATGCAGGATGGAGGGGTTATCGCTTATGCTTCACATAAACTCAAGACCCATGAAATCAATTATGCCACACATGATTTGGAATTAGTTGTAGTTGTAATGGCCTTGAGACTATGGAGACATTATCTGATGGGGCATCAATTTGAATTAAGAACGGATCATAAAATTCTTGAGCATATCTTCACCCAAAAGGACCTTAATGCTCGACAATGACATTGGAGTGAGCTATTTAGTGAATATGATTTCAGGGTATCCTACATCAAGGGGAAAGAAAATAAGGTTGCAGATGCTTTAAGCAAGAGACCCAGAGTTCATTCAATACTGTCATTGAAGATAGACTTGAGAAGCCGAATTCTAAACCACCTAATACCAACAAATAAAATATGCCTTACAAGAAGTACCAGTGGCACCCAAGTGGGAAGGATACACCATAGATAATGATGGATTGCTACAATATAAGGGTGAGATGTACATGTCGACTGATGATGAACTTCGAAATTAATAATGAAGGAAGCCCATCGAGCTCCATATGTTGCACATCCCAAAGTCCAGAAAATGTATGTAGACAACTATTTTTCTAGACAGCAATGAAAAAAGATATAACATAGTTTGTGGCCCGATGTTTAGATTGTCAACAGGTTAAAGTTGAACATCATCACCCTGCTGCTCTTTTACAACCCCATGATATACCAGAAACTAAGTGGGAAGTTGTTTCGATGGATTTTGTTGGAGGCTTACCTATGACTTCCCAAAGACATGATTGCATTATGGTCGTTGTTGATAAATTAACTAAGAGTGCTCACTTCATTCCAATTAAGAGCACCTTTGAGGCACTAGCTATTGCTCGAGTTTTCCCAAAAGAAATAATTCGCCTTCATGGAGTGCCCCGGAAAATACTATCCAACAAAGATGCACGTTTTACTTACAGACTTTGGAAAAGCCTTTTACAATCTATGGTAACACAACTAAACTTCAGTACTGCATATCATCTAGAGCAAATGGGCAAACACGAAGTAAACCAAGTATTAGAAGACATGCTAAGAATGTATGTCATGGATCAACAAAATCAATGGGAAAAATGCCTTCCCTTTGAAGTCTAATATGGAAGACCATGTCGTACTCCATTAAGCTAGGATCGATTAGAGGATCGAGTCATGTTGGGACTTGAAATGCTCCAAGAAATGGAAGAACAAATGGCTACAATTAAGCAGAGGCTAAAAGAAGCCAGGGATCGCCAGAAAAGTTATGCTGATGCAAAGAGAATTGATAGAAGCTTTGAGGAAGGAAGCCAAGTTTTTATTAGAGTCAAACCCTCTAAGAGTTCCTTCAAATTTGGCAAGGGAACAAAGTTATCCCCTAGATTTGTCGGCCCATTTAAGATCCTAGAGAGGATCGGACTAGTTGCTTATAAGCTCGAGCTGTCATTCCATCTAAGAAGGATGCATAATGTGTTTCATGTTTCTATGCTTAGAAAATATGTACCTGGCCCATCCCATGTGTTAAAATTTGAGAAATTACAGGTTTCTGAGGAGGGAATTCTTCAAGTCGAACCATTCTATATACTGGACCGCCGGGTTCGTTGGCTCAGGAATCATGAGTTTGAGCAAGTCAAGGTCCAGTGGGTCCAATATAGCCCAAGGTCAACTACCTAGGAAGATGCAGATGCTATTTTTAATGACTTTCCTTATCTATTTGATTAAATTGTGTGGTGAACTAGATAGGAGTGCATAACTTAGCTAAGGTAGATACTTTTATGGAGCATCTAGATCATGTCTTATTGTTTAAATTTTATTGATACATCTAAATTGTACACTATGATTTCAATTATGGTTTTAGTTAACTATATGTCAAAATACGGTCGTTGAGTATAATGTTGGGATGAGGTTCATGATATGATGGTAATGATGCACATGTGGTTCTTATTTATATAGTTGTTATGATAATGATGTTGTATGCTTATGATGAATATGATATGCATAGGGATTATAATGTTATATTGAGGTATATTGACATGTGGTTCATTTATTATGTGGTGATATGTCTTTGATGTTGAATGTTGATGTTATAACTTAGGAGGATATTATGATGTGAAGCATGTGGTAATTGTATGTAGATTTATGACATGCAGAATTTTGTGATAACAATGATGTTATGTTCTCATGATGACATGCAAGACTTGGCATATGGATTATTTTCTATGATACTATGATGTTATAGTTAATGCATGGGATGTATGTTGAGATGTGGTGATTGACAGGAAATCAACAAATGGGCCAAACGAGTCGTTTTATTTGATGATCTCATGGGAGCCCATACTTGTGAGAGAGAATATGTAACACCAGATGGGTTGGGGACAAACTCAATCAACACTACATATGCTAGTGGTTCCTTTGTCTTATATAGCTCTTAATAGAGAGCTCTTGAAGGGGTATGGGACCATCTTGAGGAGGCCAAGTGCCTGGTATTGGATTGGGATGTCGAAGTCTGGTGGAGGTGTAAGGACTTCGATGCCTGGGGTTGTGCACCTTAGTGAGTGTGGAGAGAGTGGGCCGCCTTGTGAGATGCCAGGAGTCATTGAGTACTAGGGATGTCTGCCTTGGGGCAGATGAGGTTTGCGCTGGGTGCGAGCCTTGTGGCCAGCCTTGGGTTATGCTACAGACTGATGAGGCTTATGCCTGGTTCTGAAAGTGGGAAAAATGACAGAGATTCCTTGGGATTTCCCGAGTGTTGTGGAAACTTTTGATGCATGTTGGTTATACTAGCTCAGCGGAGGGTGTAGGGCAAACACAAAGTAATAAACAACTAAATAAATAAAATGTTAAATGATTAAACTTAACTTTGAGACGAAGTTCCTTAAAGAGGGGAGGAGTATGTAATATTCCCTAATAATAATAATAAATAAAATAATTTAGTAAATGATAAACAAACAAAAAAAAGATAATAATGGTAAATACATAGTAAAAATTAAAGAAAAAATAATAATAGTAAATAAATAATAAATAATGAAGAGAATATAATAATAATAAATAAATAAAATAGTAAATAATAATACTGAAGTTCTAAATAAATATATATATAATTAAACTATAAAAATAGTAAAAAAAGTAAAGTTAAAAAAAAAGTAAAATAAAATAAGAAAGCGTTAAATTAAAAGAACTACAGAAATAGTAAAAATAAGTAAAGTATCAAAAAGTAAAAAGCAATAAAATAATAAAGAGTTAAATTAAGAGAATGTCAAATTAAGTAAAACTTAAAATAAAGAAATAAAAGTTGCATGTTGACATGGAATGTGTGCATGCAGACCCTTTCCATTGTTTGGTCTATTTAATGGATGATGATGAAGATGAGATTCATCATTCCTTCATCCATTCTCTTGAGAGAAAAGTGTTGTGAGACAAAGGATTCCCTAGCAGTAGTACGTTGATTGAGGGCTTGGGGGTGGCCAGTTGTAGAAAGATTATGTGCAGCTGAGCCTACGGTTGGGTGGAGAGTCGTCCCCAAAACTTTGTTGCAGTTAGAGGGATTCAAATAGCATTCAACTCTGAAATCACAAGTAAGGAATATTATCGCCACAAGTAAGTCGTCTTTGCTTGTGTTTTTGGAAATTCTATGTTAATTAGTGGAATAGTTATGTGTTGATTATTAATCACATGATTGATATAATTAGTTGCATATTTTAATTATGGGATTGTTACATCAAACAAGCATGTATCTCATTTGCAAGGGCTAGACTAATGATGCAAGCCCTCCCTTGTCTCCCATGGTGAGACAAAACCCCATCTGGGCCCTAGATCAACTGCCAAGTGTGTGGTGCAAGTGTGTAGCTGGCTAGGCAAGGTGGTCCAAGTGCATCATCATCATCAAATAAGTGGGACACGAGCAAGTAATGAATGGTGTTGAAGGATCCCATGGCATGGCTATCTGCTCTCTACTATAGTAGAGGCCTGTGGTTCTCAATGCACACCCTACAAATGCCAATATGACCCCTAGAAAGCTTGGACCCTGTTGTCGCGCAAAGTGTCTAGGCAGCACGACAACACTCAGAGTAAGGGTTGTCACTCCTAATCCTTACTCACTCCGTCTAGACTCTCTCCTAGACAAATCAAGGGGGTAGTCCCTAGGTGAATAGATGAGGATAGCCTGTGAAAAAAACAGACTCTAGGAGAGTTTAATGAGGGATAACCTGATGAATTAAAAGATTAAATCAAATGATACATTAAACGCCAAAGTAAACAAGACACGACCACAAGGTAGAAACAATTTTAGACCAGTGCCTTCGACATTTGAATTAACCATCAATAAAACAAGCTACTCAGAACGATTTTCAATATGTGACGAAAAGTGACGATAATCCATATAAATGCCCAACACTGTCACATGCAAAAGATTCCAGATTTAAAAATGATTACTGCTAATGACAAGATCTAGAAAAGTCAATATGATTTATCGCGCTAGACTATATAACTAAATAATGCTACGTAACTTTAGATTAAAATTTTTTAATTATTCCTTAGGAACTTAATTTAATCAAAGGGTTAAAAAAAATTAAAATTTTTAATAGGCCATACACCACATTAAAAATTCTAAAGTTTAAGCGAATAAACCCCTTAATTTTGTTTACTCTCAGTCACAAAATCTTTTTAGATTTTCTTAATCTTTTAGAAATTTTTAATGTTTTAAAAAACAAATTTATTTTATATTTTTTTTTGGATTTTTTAACTTTTTTAGTGTTTAGGATTTTTTAGAACTTTTATGATTTAATAAAATCAAAGTCAAAAATAAAATAACCAAAACCTAAAAAAAAGGAGACCTAAATGGAAACTTATAAAAAATAAATAAGAATAAAAGAAACGCCAAAATAAGAAAAATCTAACCAAAAGTTAAAATTTAGAAGTTATAAGGAAATTAATCAATGAAGACTCACAACCTAGCCTAAAACTAAACCAACGTACATATGAAAACCCTAACCTGTTCATAAAAAAAAATCACATTTGTTTGTGGCTCTGCACGTTTGCATGAGGGTTGAAGGGAAACGATGGCAGTGAAGGAATGATCAGACAACGAGGGAGAGCAGGCAACGATGGGAGGAAAATACACAGGTTTGGAGCTCAAAGGTTGCTTGCGTGTGCAGGTTGAAGGGAGTCGACGGCAACAAGGAGGAACGCGGGAGTCTATGGAAGAGAAGTCGAGGTCTCAACTTCCTATTTGCCGGTTGAAAGCAATGATGGGCAGAAAGGAATGCAGCTGACGGATTGATGGAAACTGGAGGTGAGGAATGGATGCGTGAGGGGGACGTGATCAGGCAGCGTGGAGGAATAAGGATTTGCGAGACTGTATATGAACAGAAAGGAGGGTGCGGCAGAAAATTTAATGGGATATGCGTGGAAGGGAAGATGAAGGAGGCTACGTAGACAAGCAGCGTGGAGAGGTGGAACAACGGGTAGGGTGAGAGGCTGCGTGAAGGGGATGAGGAGCTGGACAGCGCAGGGATATGGAGGACTGCGAGGGAGAGGGTTTGATGGGAGAGCCCAGGGATGGCTGCAGGAAGAAACCTAGAAATTTTCCAAATCCCTAAAAAAAAATTAAAACACAAACCCAGACCATAAAAATAATTTCGAAGCTTTTCAGAAAAAAAAATGACAATGAACACAAAATCGAAATTTTCCTGCTCAAAAAAAACCAGGCAGCCAATCTGCAGAACTTCCACCAAAACCTCTAAATATTTTCCAGAAATCTTAATAAAATTTTTAAATCGCTTTGCTTCAGATTTTCTTAGCAATTTCAGATTTTAAAAAAAATTAAAAACTCTTGGATTGCAAAATCTCTGGACAGAAACCCTACTAAAAATGATGTTGATGGACCTCCAGAGATCCAGATCTTACCCTCCGGGGCCTAGATCTGGACTCTGCACAACCTTCAGCTTCAGATCTGTAGCTGCAATACAACCAGAAACACCCAAACGATATACACAATGACCCAAAAAACACTAAAACCCTGAAAACCAAAGTCAGAAAACTAAAATTAATTACAGATCTATGTACATAAATGGCAGATCTATCAGATCTAGGGAGTGTGAATCCGATTCCACTCCCAGATCTGATGATCTGAGGCTCTTAACAGCCAGATCTAACGATTTAGCACAGCAAAATTAAATTTTTTTTGAATTTTGGAGGAGGTACTAAGCTTGAAACCCTTCATGCATCACCCATAAAAACAATATCTTATGATAAGCCCGGGATCAAATTCAAACTGGGCTCTTCAGAAAACATGGATCAGGAGTTAGCTGGTTCAGCCAAGAACTTCCCCAAACGCTCGATGATCTAATAATCAAGGATTTTCCTGCAAAACTCAATTTAGCCATCAACATAGAGCGAGAAAACGATAATAAAATTCAGATCTAATAGAGATACCTGCTATTATATTCAAAACTTAAATTACCAGTCAAACCCCGTGATTGAGCAAGATACCTAAACTCAAGTCGCTCTTTAGAAAGCTTTATCAATGGCCAAAAAGAAATATATGCATGAAAATAATACATCTTACAGCATTTCCATGAAGAGTAACACCAGCAGAAGTTAACCCCAAAGTCTTTCTTTATTGCTCATAAAAAAGATTACAAGAGAGAGCTTTTCGCTTAGTACACAATCAAAAGATCGGATGAATCTGACTGACAAAATGACCTCCTATTTAAAGATAAATCTTCCAACGGCTAGTTCGAGTGATCCTTGTCAAAATGATCTCGACCGTTGATGAGGATCAAAATTTCTTTTAATCTCATCCGTCGAAATTTTAAATATTGAGGAAATTTCAAATTTTTCAATTAAATGCATTTTAATAAATTCAAAAATTAAAATTTTGCATTTATTTCCTCAAAACTTTGACTTTGACTTAACCCCAGGGACCTAAGACATAAAATTTAGCAAAATAATCAATTAACCTTAGTCCCTGGACCAGTTAAGATTTAATTTTTTAAAGGATCCACGAATTTTACCTCTGGAAAATTTAAATTTACCTAGGACCTAGGAGGGGATAAATTATTTTTCTAACCCTCAAAACATTTTACATCATAATTTTTTTACATTTTTTACATCTCAAGGGGGAAAACCCATTTGAACAAGACCCTCACAAACTACCCATTTCTGCGACACAAATATAATCTAGCAGATCAAGCAATTTGTAATAAAATAACCTAACCAAATAGTTAGGATCATTCCCAAATTACTTTTACATAGACTCGATCGAGCACACTAGGACTCCCCTAACATTCTAGTGACAAAATCCATTCTGGCTTTGGGGTAAAGCTGAAGGAAAACTCTGCCGACCATGGGTCGGTGAGACAAAAAACCTTCTGGAATGTAGATCGTCACCAAAAAATTACGTTTACCTAGGCAATTACGTACACGACACAAATCTACTAAGATTATTTACAGTTTACACATGCAGAAAGGATTTACAATATAACATGATCAGGCTGATGATGATAGTCGAACGGCACAAACACGTTGATCAAGCGCTATCCCTTTTGTGAAAAAAGGGGGTGTACTGCTATGGGTCGTTGACACATAGTGGTCAACAAACCCCGTATAGGAAGACCAAATCCCAAGATGAAGAGCCACCTACAATCCTGTATAAGATCCAATGCATCTCCTCACCTTCCAGTACAACAATTCATTAGTGTAATTAAGCAAATAAGCTTACAAATCATGGACCCAAGTGGGCATTTCATTTTGGCATGCCCTTCCATATTGGGTTTTAGAGTGTACAGGTGTCTCCAAGTTCAAGAAGGAGGTTAATCAAGGACCTTACAGGTGGTTTCAACCTCCCTGGGAGTGACAAGTCCACGGTACATCCGTCATATGAAAGGTGTCATGTGATATAATGATGGAACGGAGTGCGGTATCAAGGGAAGGTTCCAAGCCAGATGCCATGGTACAAGTGTAGTTATAATGAGAGAAGCCCACACTTGGGTGTATAGATGTAGGAGGAAGCAATCGTGGTACATGAGTTACCCCGGCCTTTGTTTCCACCCTTCTTCATATGCCTTTTGCCTTTTATTGATTTTTCTTTTATAACTGCTCAAGGGTCCAGGGGATGAGAGCATGATGTGAATGACATAGCAGTGAATACCCCCTTTAAGGTTGGACAATTCATTGCCCACAAAGGGTTGGGACAATCATGGGTTCCTTAGTGATGCAAGGGACCAATGTCGAGGCCCTAGTAACCCGGGTGATGGCCATGATGATAGGGGGTTTTTGCCCATGTGCTAAATTTGTATGTCCTGGCCATCTTTTGCATTTTATGGTACATTTCTTGTTAAGAGTGGCCAAATTATGTTGTTTACTTTATTTTTCGCTGCATCAACCTCCGGGGTATCGTTTTAGGCCCAACCCAAAGTGGGGACAAGGGGAGAGGGAGGCTAACTCCTTGTGGACTCAATGGACAAATGTGGACCCGAATGGGAGATATGTGAAAAGGGGTTATAATTAGCAGAGGGGAGTGATGTATGTGGTGTCGGTAAGCGAGACCACACAACCAAAATCGAGATTTCCCATGTTGTGCCACTCCTAAAGCTAGTAGTCAATAAAGGAGATCCCACGAGACTAGGATACAAGATTAACCACCAAGTTGGGCAAGGGGACAAGAGTACAAACCAAGCCCATTCTTTCAGACGAATCCCCCCACTAATCCATGCCTAGAAGTGTCCATGATAAGTGAGCAAAGATTTCCCATGTTGTGCCACTCCTAAAGCTAGTAGTCAATAAAGGAGATCCCACGAGACTAGGATACAAGATTAACCACCAAGTTGGGCAAGGGGACAAGAGTACAAACCAAGCCCATTCTTTCAGACGAATCCCCCCACTAATCCATGCCTAGAAGTGTCCATGATAAGTGAGCAAAGATACCCAACTACATAATGAAAGCCATACCTTTGGGGTTGGAAGGCCCACCTTCAAGCATACGATCATACAGATGGGCGAGGATACATAAAAGTCGGCTCAAGTGGCGAAGATGGTGGCACATCGAGCTATCTGGTCGCTGCAAGGGATTCTTGGTTTTCAGCAAAAGACAATCTAAAGAAAAATTCTCCTATGGGTGTCACCCATAGGTGGTGGGTAACAGGTACAACATCATCAAGTAGACTCTTCTTCCAGCCTCTTCACATGCTTTTACAATATGCCTTACCAAGGAGCATATGTTGAACATTAATATCATAATTACCAAATCATATAACCTCTTAGTCATGGCATTATGTCAAATTCTTAATACTTGCTCCCTCTAAAGTTAACATTCCTTTGCATGTTTTGTCTCCATATTGCAACAAGGTTTTGTTACAACTTTCAATGTGTTCCTGGAATGAACTCATCAGTTGGAAGCTTCAATATCATTAGGGTCCTTACAGCTCCCTCTTTCCATCATGCTCATCATTATCAAGGAGTCATCATCAAGCACAAGTCTTTCCTTTTCCATCCTTCTCATCTTGCTTTTATAATTTTGACAACCTTCATTATGTGCCTGCAATTTTCACCAACAAGTACAACCAAGCAAGATATACAAAGACAAGAGCATAATGTTAATTCGGTCAATCTAGGGTTTCTATGATTTCTCAAAAGTGTATTTCTAGGGTTTTAGATATAGACCCTAGAAACTTCTTGACCTAACCGTTTTTACTTTTAACGAAAACACCCATTCCTAGGGTTTTGTCTTCAAGCCCTAGGATCCAACTTTTGCTAGGGTTTAATACATACCCTAGATCATTTAGCCTTGCAAACCCTAGATACCATTTCCCAAGAGCTAGGGATTCCAAAAGAGGGAACAATTAGATAGGGTTTCCTTTACTAGGGTTTTCCAATTCAAGTCTCATCTAGGGTCTACAAACCCTAGATACCAAAAGCTATAAAAACTTACAAACCCTAGATTCTTTTTAGTCATTAGGGTCTACCATGCAAAACTTCTACAAGTATGCTACAAACCTCAATGCATTTCATTTCTAGATCTTAGGATCTAATCTTCACATTCAACTAAATACTTGGACCATTTTTCATCATACCTGGTCTTCACATCAGCATGACGTAGTACCTACCATGCTTAAGAACTAGGTCCTTTTTCCTTTCACAAACGAAACAATCAATAAGGCAAATTGATACCCTAGAGTTAGTTGCAAAACCCTAGATACCCTAGATTTCAAGGTCTTCAAGATCTGTTATGCAAATTCTATGCACACCCTAGATCCTTCATATCTTCACAATATACAAACCCTAGAAACTTCATCATCATTAAGACTTGTTATCCAAGCAATGCAATCTAGCATACTACAAAACCCTAACACCTTTTATCCAAGACCTAGTCTTTACATGTCACTTTTTCTATTTTATATGCAGACCATCTAGAGATCTTTACACATATCATGAAATGCATGCAACAGTCATACATACCTTTGTAACTTTACCTTACCTCTTTCTTTGCAAGGATCTGATCCTTCTTCATGTGTCAACACTCCTTCAATAAGTGTTTATCTTCAACACAAGTGCCTCAGATTTTTTTCCCTTCACACTTGGGCACAACCCATATAGATATTATTGCATTTCATTTTGCAAAGGATCTTTTGTCACAATGTTCTAATATCTTGGCCTTCATGATTCTAGTCCCTTCCTGCAATTGTGATCCAATCTTAAAAAGTTTCAAGTCGGCCTCATAGATATTTCCCTTTTCTAGAACCAAGTCATCATACTACTTACTATCCATCAACCATCAGCCATACAGTATTGTGATCAAATTCTCACGACCATAGTTACACTATCAATGGATGCATGTCATGAACAATGCCAAAATTATCTCAACACCATTTCCCACGGTCACCGTCATTAGATCATCATTTCATTGTTCTTTGGTTCATTGTGTTACAATTATAGTCAAAACTCAACATCACTACTATCATGTTTCATACGAGTCCATCTACTCCAAATCGCAATCACACATCGTGTACATCTTATAACAAAAGGAGCGACGTCACTATATGAGTCCGAACCACTATGCCATGCGATCCCAAACTTACTTGTAATGTCAATTGTGATGAATAGAGAAGACAAGCTATTGTATATGATTCGTATTGTAATGTCAATTGTGATGTCGAACCATTGTATGAAGCGATGTTATAGAATCATTGCTACAAACTACTGAAACAACGAGCCAATGCAATGATTGCCAGTGCCTTTTCAATGAATATGAGTTACACACGAACTTATACAGTGAGCCTCTCACAAGATTATCGTGCCGCTGTAATTAAAGCCACTTAGATCGAGCCAAATCCGATTCACAATGTAGTGGATTATTATCTAACGATGATGTCGATCCATATCATAGACAAGGCATGCCAATTCGAGCCATATCATAGCAATAAATACGATCTTATTCACAAAAAGTGTGAATTTTCCATGATATCACTTCCTCAAAATGCGAGAGTATACACAGATTATTGTAATTAATGGTGCATTTCAAACCTCAGAGCGAACCATAAAAAGTCTATCACACATATGCGAAGCCTGTTATCACGTCAGAGTGTCATATGAGGAGTTTGTCATATGAGCCACAAAAATTTTAATAGAATTCACAGTTGAGACAAAATTGAGATATCATAGAATAAATTCATCTGAGCCACTTCATGTTAATGAGTCAAAGTCTTTACGCCATAGAAAGAATACAAGCGAAGGATGTTGTTAAAATTGGCAACTAGGGCCAAACTCCATGTGGGTCATCTTATTAATGGACGCTGATATTTTTCTTGGATCCCTCTCATCTAGAGGTGTAGGATTGATCTAAAGATCATCCGATTCCAATAAGTATTCATGGATATATGAATTTATTTGTGTTATGGGACAATTCCTCAAGGTCGGCCAGCAACCTAATAACCCCCTCTTGTGCTCTACGTTTTATATAAATAGAAGAGGACTTTAAGTCATTTGACACTCACTCACTCTTGTGATCTCCCTTCATCCTGTTTTGGGTTTGATGAAGATGAGATCTAGAGGGAGTGCCCTAGATATACGCTGCCCTAAGATAACATGCCCTAGATCTAAATGCGGTCATGGGAGAATAGGCTCTACGTTGCTCTAATGGAGAAGCCTAATGCAGCCATGGAAGAAGCCCTACAGTTATCATGAAGAAACACCTACGCTGGCATGGAAACAAAGCCCTAACGCTTCTTAATGAAGAAGCCTCCTATCACAGTCATGGAACAAGGGTTCTAACGTTGTTATGCCCTAAACGTAGAGAGACCTAAAGTCTGTCCTAGAGAAATCTTGCCTACAACCTAACGTTGTCATGGATGACCCTATGGAGATGACCTTAACACAGTCTCCTAGCCGCAGCACTTAAGGAAGTGTCTTAGCCACAATCTGGTCATTGTCCTGGCCCTAGAAGCAGTCCCCTATCTGTTGTCCTGAGGAGAGGTCTACACGCTGATCTAAAAGAGACCTAGTTGCAGTTCTGTGTAGCCCTAGTCACAGTCCGAATGCACTCTAAATGTTGGCCTTACTTTGCAGCAAAAGAAGGGCTCTATGCTGCCCTAACTGCAGTCCTCCTAGGAGATATAATCCGTAGTCATTAAAGGTTCTATGCAGCAAGAGAAGGACTCATACACACTGGAAAGAAGAGGTCTTAAATAGCTCTAGACGTAGTCAAAAGGAAGTGTATTCAAGAATGCCCTAGCCATAGTCATACCATAGCCTTATGATGCACAAGGACAGCACCAAAGGAAGGTCTAGAAGTAACTTGAATGACATGATGAAGAGTTCCTCAAGCCGCAGTAAGGAGGCCTAAATAGGCCCCAATCTCAGACGTGAAGATGACCTCATACGCTGTCACATCTAGCCATAAATACAGCTATCTCACTGCTGGTCAAAAGCATGGATGAGATACGTTTGGGAGGAGTTGTCATCAGATTAGAAGTCAGAGGTCTAAGCTGCTATCTAGTGTCTAGTTTGGGTCTGCTTGAAGGAATCTGGAACTATAGCCTAGCTGCTTTGCTAGGCTACAAGCCATAGCAAGCAGCTAAGGCTGATATGCAACAAAGTGGATGTTGTATGTTAAGAACATCATAAGTATTGCAGCAACATGATGTGAGTAGTATAGCAACAAGGTATTGCAGCATGATGATGATGATATATTATAGTATGCCTTGAGTGTATGATTGGGTGTAACACAGTGACAGGTGCAACTAATGATGAAGTGCAGCATAGCAGTCATTGAGTACAGACCAGCGATGAGTACAACATTGGGTGCAGATCCGTGATAAGAGCAGCTCAATGATTGGAGCAGCACAGTGATAGGAGTAGCAACATGAAGTGCAGCATGGTGAGGTGTAGCAAGTGGACGAGATGCAGCACTATGATAGGTGAAGGAGTCACCTTGGAGAATCAGTTGAAGCAGCATGTCTTCAACTGATCTCATGTAGAAAGTCAAAGTGTTGACTTTTGTTGTAAATGTACTATCTCTTTCTCTCTCTCTGCTGAACTATTGAAGAACATAGAAGAAGAATTGATCAAGGGTTTCCCCACATTGGGGTTTGTCCCTGGCTAGCGCCACATCTTGTGTCCTCTTGTCTTGGCTTGTCTTCTGTGATTTATGTTTATGTTCTATCTGCAGTTTACTTTAATGCTGATGTGATTGCTAATCTGGAAAAGATATTGAGCTAACTGTGAAAATTGAAATAAATTTCTCTAAGCATAGAACATAACTAAAATTAACATGGTATCGGAGCTGAGGTGAAGACAATGCCCAAGCAAGAGTGAAAGAGCAATCACCGAAGACAGTTGGGAAAGGACAAAAGAATCAGTTGATTCCTCATCCCTCTTCAAATTCACCGTGGGTGAAGTCGAAGCAGAGAATATTATCAGAATTGCACAGCGAAAGTTTCTGATGGCCTACCTAAAGATCACTTCATTAGGAAGTCTGGATCTAAGTGTGGAAGGAAAGGTCGATGCCTTGGTTGCAATAAGTTCGGCCATTATGCGAAGGATTATCCGAATGGCAGAGACACATCTCTTGATGAAGATAACAATCATTCCAGGGACATCTTCAATGATCAAAGGAATGACAGGTTATGCAGGTCATCAAGGAAATGGCTGACTCTTCAAAGAAAGCAAGGAACCCCAGAGATGGAAACAATCGTGGGATTATACTTGGAGCCGATGCCACCTATCCCGGAAAGGGTGTAGGGAATGTTACCCCTCAATTGAATGAGGGTAACTCGATTCTTTTACAGAATCTATTTTATGTCCCTGATCGCAAGAAGAACCTAGTGTCCATTTCAGCAATGAAAGTCAAAGGTTACAGGGTGGCACACATCGATGGAAAGGTACGTGTTTGAAAATAGAATTTTCAAAGATGTTTTTGAGTTCAAGGTTGTATCAAGTTGCAGGAAGTCCATTGGGTGCCATGTCCATTGACACATAGCACCAAAGGTCTATGAGTCAGATGGTGACAGGGATGCCTGAATTCAAAAAGAGCATGATAGTACATGTCTGAGATGTACCGAAGGAAAATCTTACAAGGGGACCATTCCCCTCATTTAGCACGTCCACAGGTTTGGAACAACCCGAGGGGTTTGAGATTCATGATCGGGAATCTCATGTATGCAGGTGGAAGAAAGCCCTCTATGGCTTGAAGCAAAACTCCCTGGGCGTAGTACGAGAGAATTGATAGTTGTCTGATGAAGCTGAGATTCACTAAGAGTGAAACCGATCCAAACCATTACCCGAAGGTTGTGGATGATAGACCTCTCATACCAACACCTTCTGAGGACGACCTATTTCAAACAGGTGCAGACCCTCTCACTTGCAGAAGTAAGAGGGAGTTGGATTCTGAATGTGGAATGGTAAACTGCAAGCCCGTGACTACGTCGAGGATCTTAACTTTCAAAATTTATATGGTGATGATGCCGGACCAGATTTGGGAAATGCCTCTGAGTTTCATAAACTCATTTGCATTGATTTTCTTGGTGAACTTCCGTCCGGACATAGGTTTCGAAGTTAGCATGGTGAGCTCATATTTGGTTGAGCCTCACTAGATTGGTGCCAAGAATCTTCTGAGATATCTTCGGGGCACAATCTCTCATGGATTGAGATACACTGCCGGAAATATGAAGCTGCATGATTATTCAAATGTTGACTGGGCAGGCAGTGTGGAGGATCACTAGAGCACTTCTCAGCACTGGTTCTCTTTGGGTTCTGCTTCGATATCATGGATGAGCAGGAAGCAGAAGTCGGTTGCTATAAGCACCGCCGAGACCGAATACATAGCTACGAGTATGATCTCGTATGAAGCTGCCTAGTTGTGGAAGCTCTTCAGTGAGCTGTTTGTACACATGATGAATACCACTGTGATTCTCTGTGACAACCAGAGGGGGAATTCGATTATTGAGGAATCTCGTATTCGATGATTGCTCTAGCAGATAAACATCAGTTACTGCCTTATCAAGGATATGGTAAGTCAATGAGCGAGGAGGCTCCATCGCATTAAGATTGATGTACAGGTCGTAGACATTTTGTCAAAGCCTCGAGAAAGGTCAAATTTGTGACTTTCCCGAACGACTTGGAGTTGTTACGAGACTTTCTTATAAGGGTCCTGCATGTTGCATGCATTGAGCTCTGGGAGCTCTGGGGGGCTTGGGGTACTTACTGGAGCAACATACGACCACAAGGTGACTCACCCTCCTCTGGTGGTGTGCTATGTACAGGATGATTAGTTCTCCTGTGGGCCAGGATGATTAGTTCTCCGTGGCGACTATAGAACAGGATGATTAGTTCTCCTATGGGCCAGGATGATTCGTTCTCCGTGGCAACTGTGGAACAGGATGATTAGTTCTCCTGTAGACCACAATGATTAGTTCTCCGTGGCATCCACTAGACAAGATGATTCGTTCTCCTGTGGACAGGATGATTAGTTCTCCTGTCGAGGCATCCTAACCATGCAGTCTAGGACTCATGGGAAGTACCTCTCATCTGATCAATGAACAGGGAAATGAGGATAGGGAACATAGTAGTACTATCGATGGACGCATCGTTGTATCTACTGTACTCCCTATGCTAGGATGACCTCCATTGATCTGGGATCAGTATGAGTGATTTGAGACACTCTTTAGTGATATTGATCTAGGATCAATAAAACTGACTTCGTGTCAGTAGAGAATGGAAGAAGACATTCTTGATCAATTCTTCTTCTTCATGGTTCAGCAGAGCAGTGCAGTGTAGGGCACCGATGGAAAAGATAGTACAGCTGGGCATATGGATCAGCGGATGGAGTTCTCCCTAGTTGAGAGGGAGTGTTACAATTGGCAACTAGGGCCAAACTCCATGTGAGTCATCTTATTAATGGACGCTGATATTTTTCTTGGATCCCTCTCATCGAGAGGTGTAGGATTGATCGAAAGATCATCCAATTCCGATAAGTATTCATGGAGATATGAATGTATTTGTGTTATGCGACAATTCGTCAAGGTCGACCAGCAACCTAATAACCCCCTCTTGTGCTCTACGTTTTAGTATAAATAAAAGAGGACTTTAAGTCATTTGACACTCACTCACTCTTGTGATCTCTCTTCATCTTGTTGTGGGTTTGATGAAGATGAGATCTAGAGGGAGTGCCCTAGATATACGCTGCCCTAAGATAACATGCCCTAGATCTAAATGCAGTCATGGGAGAATAGGCTCTACGTTGCTCTAATGGAGAAGCCTAATGCAACCATGGAAGAAGCCCTACTGTTATCATGAAGAAACACCTACGCTGGCATGGAAACAAAGCCCTAACGCTGCTTAATGAAGAAGCCTCCTATCACAGTCATGGAACAAGGGTTCTAACGTTGTTATGCCCTAAACGCAAAGAGACCTAAACTCTGTCCTAGAGAAATCTTGGCTACAACCTAACGTTGTCATGGATGACCCTATGGAGATGACCTTAACACAGTCTCCTAGCCGCAGCACTTAAGGAAGTGTCTTAGCCACAATCTGGCCGCTATCCTGGCCCTAGAAGCAGTCCCCTATTTGCTGTCCCGAGGAGAGGTCTACACACTAGTCTAAAAGAGACCTAGTTGCAGTTCTGTGTAGCCCTAGTCACAGTTCGAATGCACTCTAAATGTTGGCCTTACTTTGCAGCAAAAGAAGGGCTCTATGCTGCCCTAACTACAGCACTCCTAGGAGATATAATCCGCAATCATTAAAGGTTCTATGCAGCAAGAGAAGGACTCATACACGCTGGAAAGAAGAGGTATTAAATAGCTCTAGACGCAGTCAAAAGGAAATGTATTCAAGAGTGCCCTAGCCGCAGTCATACCATAGCCTTATGATGCACAGGGACAGCGTCAAAGGAAGGTCTAGAAGTAACTTGAATGACATGATGAAGAGTTCCTCAAGCCGCAATAAGGAGGCCTAAAGAGGCCCTAATCTCAGACATGAAGATGACCTCATACGCTGTCACATCTAGCCATAACTACAGCTATCTTACTGCTGGTCAAAAGCATGGATAAGATACATTTGGGAGGAGTTGTCATCAGATTAGAAGTCAGAGGGCTAAGCTGCTATCTAGTGTCTAGTTTGGGTCTGCTTGAAGGATTCTGGAACTATAGCCTAGCTGCTTTGCTAGGCTGCAAGCCATAGCAAGCAGCTAAGGCTGATATGCAGCAAAGTGGATGTTGTATGTTAAGAACATCATAAGTATTGCAGCAGCATGATGTGAGTAGTATAGCAACAAGGTATTGCAGCATGATGATGATGATATATTACAGTATGCCTTGAGTGTATGATTGGGTGTAACACAGTGACAGGTGCAACTGATGATGAAGTGCAGCATAGCAATCATTGAGTACAGATCAGCGATGAGTACAACATTGGGTGCAGATCCGTGATAAGAGCAGCTCAATGATTGGAGCAGCACAGTGACAGGAGCAGCAACATGAAGTGCAGCATGGTGCAGCACGGTGAGGTGCAGCAAGTGGACGAGATGCAACACTATGATAGGTGAAGGAGTCACCTTGGAGAATCAATTGAAGCAACATGTCTTCAACTGATCTCATGTAGATATAGAAAGTCAAAGTGTTGACTTCTGTTGTAAATGTACTATCTCTTTCTCTCTCTCTGCTGAACTATTGAAGAACATAGAAGAAGAATTGATCAAGGTTTTCCCCACAATGGGGTTTGTCCCTGGCTAGCGCCACATCTTGTGTCCTCTTGTCTTGGCTTGTCTTCTGCGATTTATGTTTATGTTCTATCTGCAGTTTACTTTAATGCTGATGTGATTGCTAATCTGGAAAAGATATTGAGCTAACTATGAAAATTGAAATAAATTGCTCTAAGCATAAAACATACCTAAAATTAATAGATGCAAACCACAAAAGAGCAATCAAGTTATAGGAATAGACCTTCGCATTGAAACTGAGATCAAGGTTTAAATTTATATGCCCAAAATCTTGATTAATCTATTGGAAAACTGATTAGGGCAGCATGTTTTAGTGTATTATTTTCCTTTACTTGAGATTTACTTGTAATGTTAGGTTGTTCTTTAACTTGATTATGTTTATGTTCTATATCATTTAATAAATGCCAAAACAAGAACACAAAATATAGGCTCCACGCCAAGGCAAAACCCCTTTAACAGGGGAAAACCCATTAGAACTCTTCTTATCAACTTCAAAGGAGACTTCCAAAACCAAACACTAGACTGGGGATTCCACCAAAAACAAGTTGACCAACCTGCCTTCATCCAAGAACAAAATCTTCAATCTGCTTCTGCAACTTCAAATTTGTAAACAATATTAGCTCTCTTGCATGTACAACACGTCCCAAGTGAACGTAATAGAGATGTGAAACCTTCAAGTATTCTTTCCTTCTATTCTCGGCTCTTCTAGCTTTCATATTCTCCTTAACTTGTCCTCTAATCAGATCAGATGAACTCGCACTTCCGTTCTCATCCAAAAAGAAGTTGTGTAACCTTCTTTATATAGTTGTTTGAGTGACACAAATAGCCCTCTCTAGGCCGACATGAGCAGGGTTGGCCAACCTGTCTTCGAAGCCCTTTTTAGAAACTTTACAAATACAAAAATAATACTTTTCTTTTGTCACATGAGCCCAAGAAGGATCTATTACATCATAACAAAGACTTTGGCTCAAGACTAAAACCCTAGAGCACTCAATGGGTTCTTTGACCGAGGAACCAAATACTTTGAGCATGAAATCGATGCTTTAATAAGTAAATTTTCTTTTACAATAAAAATTATTTTTCTTTTCTTTTGACAATACATAAAAATTACATCATGACAGACACAAATGACAATTATGAAGACTGAAACTAGTTACAATTTCTAACAATCCCTCTTAACTAGGGAGGTATTCATAATGGAGTACAAGGATAGTACTCCATTTGAAAAGTTCATTATAAGAAGAGAACCAGATTGATAAGCATCACTCATCATAGCCAGCATTGTTACATTACCCAAGGCCTTGATAGGTACACTCTATCTCTCACAAGATTAGAGCACAATGTTGGGAGGCATTCCATAGGACACCATACAGCCTCACCATGGTACATAGTACATACTCCACCTAGGATACCCGAGAGTAATCCTACCATCGAACCATTCTTATCCAAGTCCATGTGACTTAGGATCTCCATCCTAATCCATCACATTACATGACTCTAAGAATGTTTGTCCAAGATGCTTATCCAATCCAACATTCTCCTTATCCATGTCTATGTACTTGACTTAGGACATTAGTCCTAATCCATCAAAGTACTTGACACAAGGAGAACCAAACAAGTTATCATTCTCCCTATCTGTGATGCATGCACTAGACTTACGGTTGTTAGTCTTGGTCTAGTACATGACACAAGGAGAACCAGTGTCCAACCATACTCCCTCTCAATCAGGGAGGACATCCCTATTCTCTTTGTAATCAGAGAATAGATCTTGCTCCTATTCAAGGAGACTCCTTTTACTCCCTCTCAAACCTAGAGGAGATTCCAACTTCCTTAGAGAAGTCACAACCACAAGTCCTCTCACTTGTCTTTCATAGCTTTCATGGCTCCCTCTTTCCTCTGCATCTCATTGTACAAAGCATGCTTCCTTTCACGGCATTAGGAATTATGGAGCCATCTTCTCACCACAGATTTCAAGTCATCCATCTTCCACATCAATTCCATCTCGACTTTATCAATGAAGGCTTTCTGTAAAATCTTCCTAAACTTCAAGTTGATCATAGCTTCCTTATGAAAGTGATCTCCCTTCTAGACTTTCAGGTTATCATCTCACTTTGCTACCTTCCAAATCCCAAGATGAGCACATCTTGATATTCATAGATACCAGGTACCAAATGTTGAGCTTTCCCTCAATATCCACATATTTGAACTTGTCTTGTCATCATGTACCCCTACAACATCTTTCCAGGTAGAAAAACAATATATTAACAAGATAACCAACAACAAATATTAATACCAGAATTATCTCATCATGACCTTTTTCTCATCCACATCCTCATGGTCCATCTCCACACTGTGAAAATTTCTCAATAGGAACCCCTACTACAGCAATTGATGATATTACTCCTATTTGTTAAATTCCTTTAAACAAATTACTTGCAGTTTCCTACGGCAAATATCGTAATACATACACTGCGGCCTTCACTTAATGAAATTATAAGCGCAAACAAGATACTAAGCAAGAAAGAAAATACAACACAATAGAGACCGTTATTTTTGGACAAATGTCCCCGAAAAAACCCAACGCCGGAAAACCAGTGCAACAATTCTGAGGGTTTATTATTATTAAGCAGTAGCAAAGTCTGAATACATCTCTGAATGCTTCTCAGGTTATTCAGTTACAGAGAGAGAAATATTGGCATAAAGAATTGTGAGATTACCTCACACTATCACTGGAAATCCTGGTTGATCCAGCCCCCAGAATGATTGCCCCCGACTTTTCTCGCTGCCTCTACAAAGTATCTGCATCAGCCCAACGTCAAGCTCTCTGGGGACAGCGTCAATCCTCTGGTTGGTCGATTTGTTGCCCAGGAGATTTGATTTCTGCCTCCCGGTCTCACACCCCGGCTCCCGGCTTCTGAAACTCAAATTCCCTCTACAAATTTCAGACTCCCTCTTGGCTTCTGGTGGCTCTACGTCAGCCCCTCTGGCTCAGCGCTGCCACTGCTGGATTACTCTCTGCCTCTCTCTACTAATGATTCTCCGGTTGAGAAAATCACTCTCTCTTCGGATGCTATCCCTGCCCCTCAACTGCAAGAAATCTCCTCAATCGAATTTCCTCCTGAGAACTTCTCACTTCAGAAAATCAATCTCTTGATCTCTCTCGGTGTGTTTTCCAAATGACCCTCAAGCCCCTTCTTATATCTTCCTATTGGACAACCAACGGCCTAGATTAACTCCTAATCAAAGGCTCAGATCGTTTTGACTTGATCTTCGTCTTTTTCTAGAAGTTACACCCACAATTAGATTAATACCCATTAATATTTTAATTTTCTTAAGTTTAGACTTAGGAACTCCATTAAAAATATTAATTATTTTAATAAAATTGTCTCTGGGTGGAATTTCCCAAAACGCTTTCTGGGTTCTTTGGAATACATGTGCCCAAGCCTCCCTGCAAAATTTGAGGCCTAGAGCACATCCGATGCTACCCCAAATCAACACACACGGGTCTTCCTTTTTGCATCAGAGTACCCAAGGATCGAGTTTGATTACCAAGTTTTCATTTGGTTCCGAAGATTGTACTTTGATGTTGATCATTTGTAGATATATATTTTAATGAGAAAGTTCCTTTATTCATCAATTATTTTCAGGGTTCTTTCAATTCCCTCCCTCCATCATGTCCATCATTTCCAGGAGTCATCATCAAGCACGATAGTTGCTTTGCTTCTTTCCTCCTTATTTTGGTCTTACCTACTCTTTAACAGCAAGTAAAACCAAGCAAAATATACAAGTACAAGTGCACGAAGACAAATTTGTCACTCTAGGGTTTCCATGGAATCTTAGAGAGGGAGAACTCCTAAGGTTTTCAAATCCAAACCCTAAGTCTCTTAATAAAACACCAATCCTAGGGTTTGAATCTCAAATCCAATTCTACCCTCACTAGGATTTGCCATTCCCCCTAAACTACCTACAAACCCTAAAAACCAAAAGTTAGGGTTTCTATGAGGGAACAAGTAGATTAGGGTGGGGTTTCTCTCTTGACTAGGGTTTCCAAGCACCAACAATAGTTTTACAAAATCAAAGAACTTCAACGAGATGAAGACTACAAACCTTAGAAATCAAGGGCTAGGGTTTCTGGTTATGGTTTTCTCACTTGACAAGGGTTTTCTACTTCAAGCACCATCTAGGGTTTGTAATCCTAGATTCCAAAGATGAAGTCTACAAACCCTATGATCAAGACATACATAGAAAATCCTAACACATGTAAAGGAAAACCTTTTATTTAACTATGCATAAAATAAATGCACATACCCTAAGGACTACATACCTTAGTCCATTATGACCACTGGAAGTCTGCCACAAATCCTTTTTCAAAAACTTTGTGACTTCTACTATTGTCATGATCTTTCTACTGCTTCCAAGATGTCAGAATCCAAAGTTTGTATTTTAATGATTTTGAGAATGTCAACCAAGAACAAACTGCTTCTTTTCAAGGTGACCAATAGATGCTTCTTTGAACAAGTGACAGATATTATCCTTCAAGCTTGGTATTCTATTACCTTCAAATTTCCACAAACTTTTCACACTTGGATCTTTTCCAAACCACTGAGTCAGCACTTCATCTAATATGGTCAACATTTAGTTATTTATTTGAGCCTTTGGCCCTTCATGATTGGAATTTCAGCCTTTCTAAAATCCACAGGACTATGTCTTCTGAAAATGATGATAAGGTTGCTTTAGGAGTACTTTCTCGACTTTTTCATTTCCTCAACTTCTTAGCACAAGTCTACAACCTAGATTCTTTGATTAGGTATTCTCTTCACTGGACTATAGGACTATTTTTGTCCTACTAAAGTTCAATTCATTCTTTTAGAAGATGTAGTTACAAGACAAGATCTTCGTCCTCCCTCCTCGACCTAGATTAGGTCTCTTACTTTGTCTCTTGAAAAAACAACAATGAACCTTCTTGGCTTCTTACGCATGGTGATGTACAGGACTTCCATTCAATGGAAGTATGCTCGTAAAAAAAATGATTTTTCTCTAACTTGGTCTTCAAGGTATATCATTGTAATTTGTATAACAGTGACCCAAAATAGGTTTCTTCTAGCTTGGTTCTCCTGCAATAAATTAGATTTCAAACTACCTACAAGTTCCTTGTTTTTTTTTTTTTTGTATAGACCTCTTACAGCGTCTTTTTCATATCTCTGAAATAAAGGTAAAGCTCTCTGAAAAAGATGACTTCAAAAACTTTCAGATCTCTACAGGTCCCTCGATCTTCTACAGTGCCATGTCAAAACCCATGTACAAAACTACCTTCCAGACTTCCTCGAATCAGATCTGCGACTTAGGAGGGTTGTCAAGCTTCTTCAAAATCCAGATATAGTAATTTTTACAACTGCCTTTGCTTTAACCTTGCTCTGAAACCATGTTGGAAAACTGATTAGGGCAGCATGTTTCAGTTTACCATTTTCCTTTACTTGACATTTACTTATGATGTTAGGTTGTTCTTTAACTTCATTATATTTATGTTCTATATCATCAAATAAATGCCAACACAAGAACACAAAATATAGGCTCCATGCCAGGGCAAAGCCCATCTAACAGGGGAAAACACATCAAAGGAGACTTCCAAAACAAAACACTAGACTAGGGCTTCCACCAATAACAAGTCGACCAGCCTGCCTTCATCCAAAAACAAAATCTTCAATCTGCTTCTGCAACTTCAAATCTATACACAATATTAGCCCTCTCGCATGTACAAGACGTCCCAAGTGAATGTAACAGAGATGCAAAACCTTCAAGTATTCTTCCCTTCTATTCTCGGCTCTTCTAGCTTTTGTATTCTTCTTACCTTGTCCTCAAATTAGATCAGATGAACTCACACTTCTGTTCTCATCCAAAATGAAGTCGTGTAACCTTCTTTGTATAGCTGTCTGAGTGACTCAAATATCCCTCTCTAGGCCGACATGAGCAGGGTTGGTCGACTTGTCTTTGGACACTTTACAAATACAAAAATAATATTTTTCTTTTGACGCATGAGCCCAAGAAGGGTTTATTACATCATGACAAAGACTTTGACTTAAGACTAGAACCCTAGAGCATTCAATGAGTGCTTTGACCTAGGAACCAAATACTTTGAGCATGAAACCCATGCTTTAATAAGTAAATTTTCTTTTACAATAAAAATTAATTTTCTTTTCTTTTGACAATACAAGAATTACATCATGACATGACACAAATGACAATTATGAAGACCGAAACTAGTTAAGATTTCCAACATAATCCACTGCGATTCATTAATACCTAGCTACAGAAATCCACACAGTGAAAGAGATCCTTCGAGCTAATAGAGTGTGATCTCCATGCCTCCCTTTGCCAGGGAGGCTACAGAATTAAAGTAATTTCTCCTTCTTGATAATTACTTGTGAATTTATTGGCATTATTTTATTATGTTTTTCTTCTTTCATCAAGCAATTACCAAACATAAAAACATGAAGATCACAAGAACACAGAAAACACAAGATATAGGCTCCAAGCCAGGGCAAAACCCCTCCAAGGGGAAAACCCAGAAAATTCTCTTCTTATAGAATCATATCAAATGAGATATCCAAGACCCTTCAACCCTTTAGAAGCCAAGTCAAACCCTCCTTCTGTTCTGCAAATTCAGCATCATATCTTCAACAAGAGATACATCAAGGCAGAACTTACCTGATTTGTATCTCAGCTAGAGTCTTTCAACCTGATAAGGACTTGTTGGTTCTTGAATTCCATTGCAAAGCCCTTATCCTCCATGAGTGAAACTAAAAGGAAATTCTTCTTAAGACCTAGAACAAAAAAAACATCATCAAAATATAAAGAATTACTTAACTCGAGTTGGAAACGAATGGTACCTGTTACACACCAAAAATGGGTAAGCCCATAGGAGAATTTTTTTCTCTAGTCATCTCTTCCAACCGTCCAGCCAGCAACCCCTGCAACCACCACTAGCCAAAGACGATGTGCCATTCATATCTCTGCCACCTGCATCAGTCATATGTCTTCTCACCTATCTCGCAAGAACACATGAACGAAGGTGGGCTTCCAATCAAAAGGTACTTTATTCATTTTGCAATCGAGTGTTTATGCTTGTTTGAATGTGAGCATATGACATGGATTATGAGGTGACATGGAAGAAGGAGGGGTTTTGACCTTGATCTTATTCCCTCACCTTAAATGGGGGGGTTAATTTTCGACCCTAGTCCAGTGGGACCTCCCTTAATGGTCAAATGGGTATAGGAGGGGCTAATCCCCTCAATTACCATCATTAGTCACTTAACACCTATTGATTGAATGGTGGACTGAGGAAATATCACTTCCCCTTGGGGACTGGAAACCCCTAATAGGATTGTCTTTTAGCCACTCCTACCTAGGGAGGTAACACCATTATGAGTTCAAAGCCCTAAATTTGGAAAGGAAGCCTTGTTTGAAGTGTCAAATAGCCCATTACTTTCAAGCTTGGTCCACTTAGATGCAAAAATGATTATTGTACTTGATGATTTGTTGCTTTCACTAGACTTTGTGATGTGATCATTAGGTGGTTCCACAACTATGACCTGGGCAACTTAACTGGGGCCCAAGCCTCCAGAGGAGCATATTGACACTCACAGGTGGAGCGTTGAGAGCCTTGGGTCTCTAACCATTAGTAGAATGACATGTGCACCCCTAGACACCCCCTGCACCCAGGACGTTCTACCACTTTGCAAACAATTTGATTATTCTTTAGGATGATATACATTGGACCCAGCATGCCCATGGTCAACCTTAGCACTCTAGAGATATGGCAATTGATCCAGAACCCAAATGAGGACAGTCTCAACTCCTTAGACAAGAGAGGGCATGTAGCACCTGTAAATCCTTCAACATTGGAGCAAAAGATGGGCACTTTGCCATATTGGAGACCCAAGAGACCACATTTTGACCCCCAAGATGAAATTTGAGGCCCATAGAGAGATTTTGACAGAAGTGTGAAAGCCAACCTTCACATCATGATTTTAGAGGGCTTCTACACCACTCATGGCACCCTCAGCCCTCAACACATGCCCTAGAATGGCCTACGCATGGATGACATCAGCAAAAAATTAAAAGTGCCATAGGGCTCACAGACGTAGGCAAATATTTTGTGTTGTGTCTAAGCTAGTAGGTCAGATTATGACCTAAGTTGTCATTGTGACATATTTTATTGTTTTTAGGGGCTTTAGGGCTAAAAAGAACATTAATAGTCCTCATATAAATAGAGGAGATGAGTCATTTGTATCTCATCATCGCACACTTGGAATTTCAGCCTCTTGTGAGTTTCAGCCTTCTTCTCTTATGGAGTAAATTGGATCTATGAATGCATTTTGACATTTGGAGCTAGTCATTTGTCTTTGGAGCTATTGTCTTGGATCAATGTATGGAATTTCATGCATGTTATCTTGTAAGTGAGCATTTTGTTGAATAAATCTTTTCTTTATGTCTAATATGGAATAGATTGAATCTAGGGTTTTCCATTGTGCCCTAATTTATTGAAAATCTATTTGAAAAAATCTAGATATCAATGTTCAGTATTGCATGCATTACTCATTCATAAAATGTCAATGATAATCCTAGTGGTGAACTTTGATCAGTTCTTCACGAAACTTCTTGATCCATTACATAGGGATTTTGATGCTAGGGCATCAATCATCCTTCCTCCTTAGCAACTTTTAGCTATTCAATCAACTCATAGACTCCATTCTCCCAAGGAACAAGGCACTGGCCATCCTTTGGTGGTGATCAAATCATTCTTCATCCATGAATTTTTTCTCTTTTCTCTCTTGACCTAATTCAGCCCCTTTAAGGCCAAGCAGCGAAGCTAGGGCTTGGAGCGAATTTCTAGGGAGAAGGAATTTTTGGAGTTGGAGAGTCTAAATGCCAAGAGGATAGTGGTTGCCACAAAATCCCTTCTTTTGGTAGGCATTCACTTAAATTTCGTCCATAAATTTCTTTGCCCTAGTTACTAGCCCTAAACAAACCCTAGTTTGTTTCTAGCTTCAATTCACCTGAAGATAACATCATCTTGAAGCTGGAGCCATTGATTTATTGAAAGGGGTCAAGGTAGTCTTTCTAAAGGGTCGAATTCTGAGTCCAATTCATACATTGCCCCAAGGCCGAATTTCTTCTAATCAGAGAACAGTTGTTCTGGAGAATTTCCGTTAATTCCAGGGGCCAAGTTCATAGCATCAGTTACATTGGAAATTGAATTAAAAGGAAGTCGAATTCCCCTGATAAAGGAAGCAGATTTCTCCTCAAGGGAAGGCACACACATCTCTAGTCAACGCCCAAATCTGAAACAAGTATACAGTGAGTTTGACCTTGGCACTTTCCAGGAATTTATATTAGTTTGAGGAGGCTGAGTTCTCATCCTCCTCTGAGGCCGAGTTTATCTTGTACTCTCATCATTTCAATAAAGGCCAATTTCACTAGCAAAGAGCTGAAAACTGTCATCTTGTTGAGGCTGTAGCAGACTCCCATTTTGAGGTCAAATTTAACTGTACAGAAGGTCAAGCTGATCCAGATTATTGAGCATAATTTCCATATCAGAATATTAACAATTTTATCTCTTTAACCAGCTGAAGTAAACTCCAGGTTCAACCCTCAGCCTGTTTGTATTCACTGAAGATCAATATCAATATATATAGATCAGATTTGCCTCTTACTTGGTTGATGTTGTTTATCTTACCTTGCACATGAAATATTTGACAAAGTATAAACTAGTTTTGCTGAAGGTGCTTCCAGATATTGCATGCTAACTGTTTGTAATAAGTTTTCAAAGAGAAAGGTTCCAAATTGTGGGAAAGAGAAACGAAATTTTGTTTGAATTTTGGCCTGGACAATTACAAAAGAACGCGGAGCAGCAAAATAGATCTGCATGAGTAATATTGCAAGTTTGTTGTGAACGAGATACTCAGTTGTCTCGAGTCTGAGGAAAGAGCACAAAGCAACAAAGGAGAACCAGATAAGCCAGACGAAGATGAACCTAGGGCTTGATCTGCGAGATCAGATCTAGGGCAACTGTTGTATATGTAACTTCCTCGAGGGTCATTATCCCAATAAGGGAGCCCAAGAAGGTTCTAAGAAGAATTTAATGAAGAACTGTTGATTGGGCAAAAATTGTGTGTAATATGTTACTGTGCATGATCTGATTGTTGGTTTTATAAGTTCCGTTGTGCAAAATTTGTTTCTAATTAGGGACATCAGTGTGTTTCAGTTAATTAGCTGGGTCAAAGTTAATTTGTGACCATTACCCAATCTGATGTCTTTGTGTTCACTGAGTCTAGTGCCCACACAAAAATATAACAATTAATATAGTGACCTCTTTCTCCTTCCAACTCCTCTCATCCTCCCCTAATTCTTTAGGTGGCTACATGGCCTTTTGATGACGTGCTTCCTATTCCAGAGTGACGATTAATATTAGTATTTTCCAATGCTTTTTTCCACCTATAAACAAATTCCCAATAAAATTCAAGATGTAATATTCTAGATGTCCTACAAGGGAATTTTGGTGTACTCTTTTACTCTTTGAAACTATTGTAGTGGTCTAATTAGGCATGGGCTGATCACTTTGTCATCATGTTCAACAAAGCATAGTGTACATCTTATTGTTGTTGTATGATGCTTAGAGTGAAGCACCATGCTACCACAAGGAGGAAGGTGTACACCAAAATGCCTTTGTAGGACATCTAGAATATTACATCTCCTTGACTTTTACTGGGAATTTGTTTATAGGTGCAAAAAGCCACTGCAAAATACTAAGAGTAATACCCACTCTGGAATAGGAAGCACGTCATCAAAAAGCCATGTAGCTCAGTGGGAAATGATAAATATTTCCCTAGCTATGGGTAAGTTGATAAATGTAATGTGCAATTGTTCACCGAATTCAACACCCTCATACCACATATTCATATTCAAGCTTTGATACTTCAAATCAAAATAGCAAGATCATAATACAATTTGGTAAGGAAGAAATACATAACAAAAATATCCAATACAGAAGTATACATCTCATAGATACACAAATATGCATTTTTTTTTCCAAATTTTAGAAAATGTTAAGCATCATTAATGCACATTAATTTTTAAAAATCCAAATATTAGAGAAAGTTCAGCCTCATAGATGTGCATTAATTTATTTAAATTAAAATTGGAAAAACATTTCTCGATAATTTGAGTATTAACTGTACATTTATACATTTATTTAGGATTTGTTTGAAAAAAAAGGGGTTTATAACTGGACCTTGAAATATTCCGCCCCTCATATGCTGGGGGTGTGGCTGGCTAGGAATAAAGCCACTTTCAAAGATACTGCATCTGTACCGGATCTTATATCAGCCCAAATCGGTGCTATTTATGCTCTATTAGCAACTAAAAATTCTCACCATGTTCCTTGCACTATTACTGAAGAGGTGATCAACCGACAGATTCCTTGGTCCTATTTTGATGGAGCATCCAATAAAGATGGTATCTGTGGGGGTGGTCTTTTCCTTTTCTTTAATGATCAGCATTACTTAAAATCAAAGATTGGATTGGGTAGAGGATCAAACAATTATGCAGAGCTTCTCTCCCTCAAATTATTACTATGCTGGGCTCTGGAAAAAACTGCCACTTTCTTCAAGTTTTTGGGGATTCTATGAATGTCATAAATTGGTTTAATGCCTCTCGAAGATGTCACTATCACACACTGCTACCAGTTCTGGAAGAGATCTATCAACTAAAACAAGAATTTGATTTCATATTTTGCTGCCACATTTACAGGAAAAGAAATTTGAAGCCGACTTACTATCTAAGGAGGGCACCAGCATCAGTCTTGCATCGAAGGATAACAGCTCATAGTTTTTTGAGTTTTTCATGTGTCTATACCAAATGTTGTGAACATCGGCATCGGGATAAAATCGGCAAGGGTTCGAAAAACCAAAAAATCAGGAAAATCGGGAAAATATCGGTAAAAAATCGGCAAACATCAGCAAAATTAAGATACCATAAAAATATCTTTAAAAATCTGAAAACATCAGCTAGGCCAAAAAATCATGATTTTAAGATAAAATCGGGATGTTATCGAGATGTTCGCTGTTAATAGTCTATACTATTACTACTCAGTGACTATACCCACCGGCTTTCTGATGAGCATTTCATATGACCGCAGCGGTTCTTATATACTTTTTATTCTGTATTAGTGACAGCAGACTTCATAGTATAGGCTGATATATTTTGATATGTATATAGACCAATGTTTTTAAAACCGCAACCGGTGACCGGACCGGTCCACCTAATGAACCAGTTTACCAACCGGAACAAGTCTAACCGAGACTAGTTTGGTCTAAACAAACCGGTTTTAGAAAATTACATTAAATAGTTAATTTTTAATGAAACAAACCTATTTTTAAGATTTAAAACCATGATTCCAAGCCAATAGAGACAAAATATGCAAAGTTTGCTCATTTATATACCATGTAAAGGTGAATATATCGAAATGGCACCGAGTGCAATACATATCATCGACAAAATAGCAAAATACATAAGCAATGAGGCTCTAAATGGCCTATAAAGTCCAAAAACAATGTTGCAAGCTATGAGGCCATTGGCCTACTACAAGTCTACAGTGTACACATGATCAATCATCAAGTTCATCACCACTACTAGCCACAAGATCTTCATCAAGCGCTGCATAGACATCATCTGGTTCAGAGTCTGAGGATGCCTCAGCCTGATCTGCAACCTCAGTAGCAATGCCACCAATAACAATAGAAGTGGACCTAATGGAAGCACGAGTTTGTCGACCTGCACGACTAGTGCCTTCCATTGGTTCTTTTCCTTTCCTTGATGCCACTACTGATCTTGGTTCTGATGCCGCCACAAAATCTGCTTCATCCCCCGCTAAAGCCATGTCGATATCAAAATCAGCCTCCAACACAGGATCTTCAATCTCCTCCACCCATTCTGATGTTGGATCAATATCATCCAACACAATGGGATCTAGATCATTTGGTTCCTCCTCAGTCGAAGGTTGTATTGCACGAAAACAAGATCATTTAACCGTTTTTGTTCCTTAAAAGCTTGGAAAGGGTGTTTTTGGAGGGAAAGCACCCTTAATTTCCCTCTAAAATCCCTAAACTACCTTGGAAAAGCCGCACTGTGGGTCCTCGGTGGGCATGGCAGGTAACCAGCTGGTTTAGGACCAGTTAGGACCGATTTAGGACCGGTTAGGTCAAATTTTCCGCCACACAGCCTATTAAACCGGGTTTTTTCACCAATTCCAACCGGTGGGCCTGCTAACCGGCCGATAGACTGGTAACCGGTTAGCTAGGCCGGTTTTTAAAACTATGATATAGACATGATCTCATATTTTTGATGTCTTAATTTTAGTATTATGATCTCAAGGCTAGATGATCAAGCCCGGTTTTTTGCTACTGGTCCATTCTATTAAATTTGGCAATGAGGGCCAAACTCCAGCTTGGACAGCTCATATGATGCAGCTGATATTTTTATTGGATTCCTCTCTTCGAGAGGTGTAGGATTGATCTAAAGATCATCTCATTCTAACATGTACAAATGGAATTATGAATTTATTTTGTTTATGGACAAATTGTCAAGGTCGGCCAGCGAACTAATGTAGGCTCAGAAGCCCAACAGTGATGTCTATTCATCCTCAACGTTTGCATATAAATAGAAGGTGCCTTTGCCTCATTTGGACATCACTCATCTTCTCATACATCTCTCTCTCCTCATTTGATTGGGTACGGATTTTTGGGCTCCTCTCTCTCTCCACACGTGCGAAGAAGAAGAAAGATTTTCTATTTCAGCGTTGACCGAATTTCAGGGAAGTTTGACCAGCGTTTGACCAACAGCGTTGACCTTGTTTGACTGCAATTTTGGTGGGATAATTTCTATTTGGGCAGGCCGCATTTCTGGGCACAGAAATCGAGGCAATCCGTACTGTTTGACCAGCATTGACTGTAGAAGGGTTTGATTGCAGTGTTGACCAAGTTTGACTGAGTTTTTTCGGGACTGTTTTGGGCTGATTTGGATGACTGTTGGAGGTCGAGTTGACTGGGTTTGACCAAGCTGTTTTGGAGGTCAAATTCTGCCCTGTTGACCAGCGTTGACTTTCTAGTTAGGGCTTTTTGTGGCTGTTGTTTGTTTGGACAGATTTCACTTTGATTGGGCAAGTGAATATTGCATATTGTACTCTCTCTCTACTGAACTTTTGAAGAATAATAAGAAGAATTGATCAAAGGGTTTCCCCACATTGGGGTTTGTCCCTGGTTGGTGCCATATCTTGTGTCCTCTTGTCTTGGCTTGTCTTCTACTGTTTTATTTATGTTCTATCTGCATTTACTGTCATGTTAATGTGATTGCTAATCTGGAAATTGATATTGGGCTAATAAGAAAATTGAAGTAAATTGCTCTTAAGCATAGAACATACCATTGTTATCTAAAATTAACATGGTATCAGAGCTGAGGTGAAGACAAAGCCCAAGCAAGAGTGAGAAGAGCAATCACTGAGATTTGTTGGACAAGGACAAGAGTCAATGGCCTCCACATCCTACTTCAAATCTGATGACAAGCTTCATGATAAGTCTGATTATCATGCATGGAAGATGTCTCTTGATTTGACTTTAGAAGAGCAAGATGTTATGGACTATGTGCAGGGAAAGATTACTGAACCTCCTTCAAATGCACCGGTTGCTGCTAAGACAAAGTACAAGAAGGGTGAAGTCAAAGCAAAGAAGATCATCAGGGATTCTATTCATAAGCATTTAGTTGCTTACGTCTCCGATTTGAACACATCAAAGGAGATATATGATAGGTTGGTTGGCATGTTCAAAGCTAGCAATGCAAACCAAGTTCTCTTTCTCAAGAACAAATTGAAGGACATAAAGAAGGGAAGAGGTGAAGATATTCAATCCTACTTCATGAGGATTACCAAGATAAAAAATGATCTTTCGACGGGAGAAGCTATTGCTGATAGGGAGCTCACTCTCATTGCCCTTGAAGGACTCCCTCATGAATGGCATGTGTTCAACAATACTATTCTCAACAACGACAAGATTCCAGGTTTTGAAGAATTGCTAACTAGATGTTCTCAAGAAGAAACAAGGATTATGGAACTAGATATGTCTTCAAATAGGAATGATCCTACTGCATTCTCCGCTCATGCTAAAACGAAGAACAATGCAGGTTCAAAGAAGCAATGTCAAGGAAGACCGGGTTTCAAGAATGGAAGAAAGGGAAGATGCTTCATTTGCAACAAGTTTGGCCACTATTCTAGAGAGTGTCCTAATAGAAGGGATACACCTCATGATGATGACAACAACAACAATTTCAGGGGCAACAACAATCAAAGGAATGCCAAGTTCAACAACAGAGGAAAAAGGAATGCTTCCGCTACTCAACATGGAAATGGTCGCCCTCCCAAGAGATCAAGAAACACCAGGTATAATGAATCTAATGTTGTTGATAACACGCAAAAAGAATTTTATCTTATATATGCCCTCTCTACTGCCTCTCCTCTGGATACTTTGGGAAATTGGTTGATTGATAGTGGTGCCTCAAGGCACTTCACTGGGTATAAGGAAGCTCTTTCAAATCTGATTGAAAGGATACAAATTTGGAAATTATCCTTGGAGACAATGCCACCTATCCCGTGAAGGGAGTCGGGAATGTTACTTTTCAATTGAATCAAGGTAATACCATCCATCTACAAGAAGTACTATATGTACCCGATCTAAAGAAGAACCTGGTATCTATCTCGGTGATGGAGGACAAAGGATTCAAAGTGCCATTCATCGATGGAAAGGTACATGTGTGGAATAAAAATTTCAAAGATGCATTTACACTTGGATTCAGGGTTGATAGCCTATATCAAGTTGGAGGAAGTCCATTGGGAGCTATGTCTTGCGACACATCACTTCAATTTGAATTATGGCACCAAAGGTTTGCTCATCTACATTATAAGGCTCTACCCGATGTAAGGAAGACGGTGACAGGTATGCTCGAATTTAAAGTAGAACATGAAGATGTTTGTCGGGGGTGTGCCGAAGGAAAGCATACAAGGGGACCATTCCCCTCCAGCAATAGCAAGACTACCGACATAATGCAATTGGTTCATTCTAATCTATCTAGTAGGATGCCCATGAACTCTTTGGGAGGATATTTATATTATGCTATCTTTGTGGATGCTTTCTCTCATAAAACTTGGATATATTTCTTGAAGAAGAAGGACGAAGTATTCTCATGGTTCCGTTCTTTCAAAGCTTTGGTCGAAAATCAAACAAGGAAGAAGATCAAAATATTGAGTTCCGATAATGGAACCGAATATGAATCAAAAGAGTTCAAGAACTATTGTAGAGAAGCTGGCATTAATAGGGAGACTACTACCGCATATACTCCCGAGGAAAATGG
The DNA here is from genome assembly GCA_031772625.1 of Pinus tabuliformis. Classification (NCBI taxonomy): domain Eukaryota; kingdom Viridiplantae; phylum Streptophyta; class Pinopsida; order Pinales; family Pinaceae; genus Pinus; species Pinus tabuliformis. The sequence continues at coordinate 870,371,134 of CM062816.1, forward strand.
TGTTGCTGAAAGGAAGAATCGTTCTATCATAGAAGCCACTCGTGCCATGCTTCATGATCAAAGCCTTCTGAAGTTCTTATGGGCTGAAGCTGCCAACACTGCCGTGTATGTTCAAAATAGATGCCCTCATCAAGCGTTGGACTCCAAAAGTCCCGAAGAAGTTTTCCCCAGTAAGAAACTTGATGTTTCTCACTTTAGAATTTTTGGCAGTCCCGTATATTTTCATATGTTGAAAGAAAAGAGAAGCAAATTGGATGCTTCTGGGAACAAAGGAACATTTGTGGGCTACAGTGAAACTTCTAAGGCATATAGAATCTATGTGTCTGGTCAAAGAGAAGTGGAGATAAGTCATGATGTCACCTTCGATGAGGATGCTGCTCTTGGGAAGATTAGTAACTTTCCTATTCCAAGGAAGGGAAAAGAAGCAGATTCGGGAAAACAGGGAGAACCGCAAGATGAGTCGATGCCCAATGCTGAAGGACCATTGGATCCCATTGATCCACCTCCTCATGAGCCCTCCTCCTCGAAAAGGAGACCCTCGTGGCTTAGGGAAACTCTCGAAGATGCCGAGAGACATGTTGCACCAAGGGGGACATTTTGTGAAAGTAAGAAGTCGCATAGGTACCAAAGGTACTTAACTGCCATGAGCACCATTGTTCAATCTGAACCTTGCACATTCGAAGAAGCTGTGAAGCACCAAGTTTGGAAGGATGTTATAAACGAAGAGTATGAGTTGATTATGAAGAATGATGTATGGGATGTGGTTCTATACCCAAGGACAAATCCATTGTCTGTTGATTTGGGGTAACATCAGATGTGCTCTAAGCACGAAAATTGGTGGAGAGGTTGGGGCACATGAGATTTCCAATACCCAGAAAGGGTTTGGGCAGATTCTAAACAGATCAAGAGATATTAAAATAATTAATATTTTTAATGGAGTCCCTAAGTCTAAACTTAGGGAAAATAAAATATTAATGTGTATTAATATGAATCTGTGTTAGAGTGGTCCAAAAGACATAGATCAAGCCAGATCTAATCTTAATCGTTGATGAGGGACTTAATCTCGGCCGTTGAGATGTCAACAGGAAAAGTATAAGAGGAGGCTTGAGGGTCACTTGGATAAGACACCAGAGTGATCAGTCATTCTATTCTCTAGAGTGGTGTTTGCTAAAAGAGATAGAATTAGTGATCGGGAGAGCAGCTGAGGGGCATTGAGTACAGAGAGACAGAGAGGCAGAGATAGTCCCGGAGAGCAGCAAATCAGCCAGAGAGAGAGAGATGCAGGAGCAGCCAGTGCTCATGCAGAGGCAGCTAAGTGTTGTGCAGAACACCAGAGGGGCCAGCGTAGCTGACGCAGAGGCTCAGAGAGCTGACGCAGGGCCTCCTGGGGCTAATGCAAGCCAAGATAGGTTGACACAGGGCCAGCGCTGGGCTAGGAGAGGCTAACGCAGTCCAGATTGGGCAAACATTGGGGTTTGAGACACAGATTGGTGCTGAGTAGCTGCCGGAAGGATTATCTGGGTTTTAGCCAGTAGATTTGTCAAAAACTAAGAGGTATTACTGCCAAGGAAATTTTCTGTTGGGTAGGCCAGTTTCGGCACCCAGATTGTACTCTTATATTGCTTAATAAGAAAACCCTCAGATAGCTGCACCGGTTTTCCCACATTGGGTTTTTCCGGGGACATTATTCCAAAAACAATAGTGTCATATAGTGTGTTTGTTCTTGTTTCTTTTAGTTGTTGATCTGTAATATGTTGAGCATGCACTGGTGTTTATTTTCAGTATTTACATTGTAAATAACTTGTTAATGAAAAAATAACAAGTAGGTAGGAATAAATCAAATAGAGTGTGTTGTACCTTAAGAAACCAATTTCCTGGCTATAGAGAAATTGTGCTTAAGACATTAATAAATATTATTTACTGTCACTTATTTGTCACTTAGATATATGTTGTGTTCTCGAATGAAGGACCTGGAGACTTGGTTTTTACTCTCAATACTTAGGTGACAAGGAAATATCAGAATGCCATTTGATTAGCTGAATATGAATGATAAATGAAGAAAACTTAAAGAAGTTAAAAATAGTATGCTGCCTTACGCAGAAACTACTATCTGTAACTTAGAAGAATTATGAAGGTGAGAATTGAATCATGGACAATATGTTGTTTAACACAGAACCTACTATCTATGACTCTTGGAGAAGTTAAAGATAATATGTTGCCTTGCACAGAAACTACTATCTATAACTTAGAAAGAAAGGTGAAAATTTCAAGTACAGGAGCGCTCTTTTAAGGAACTTTAACTTTATCTACCTAAGCAAATAAAGACCTGCAGCTTCATTACCATACTTGAAGGAAGAAAACATAAGATGGCACATAACAAAGAAGTCACAAAATCATACCCAACAAATGCATGGAAACTTCTAATTCTTCATTAATCAACAATTATATCATGAATACAATGGCCTTGTCTTCGGGTTCTCCAAAATTCGAACCTCTTCTTTGTAAATTTTCATCTTTTTATACATTGTGGAACAGTTGTTGATTTCTGAAACTGCCCAAATTATTTAACTGCTTCTCTAACTATATGAAGTAAAAACTGTTATAGAATTTTACAGAGGGTAAAAGACACCTCCAAGAACATCAAATAACAAGAGATAACTGAACTAGAAGATGAGGATAACTGCTGGCTTACTCTGTTAATCGGCCGCTGAGTTCTTCTGTATATGCTTAAATAATGATTAATCCATTTTAGTCGTGATAAACTGTGTTAGCCGTGCATAAATGGACTTACGTATGTATCGGGCGTTTTGATTGGCCAAAATACAAAGGAAATATCAACAATTGCATTCCTCTTTGGATTCGGCTCTAATACTGATTTTTCCCTTTACACAACAAAATTAACGCAAACACGCAAAAGCGGAACTGAAAAAGAATTAACCCAGTTTAATAACTCCATCGGATCCGCCTGTTTAGTGTTACATTAACTTCCCTTTGCAAATCGCAATCAGCGCTTTTCAGTGGTGTATTAACCCAGTCTTTTACAACTTGCGATATGACGGATGTGCCGAAGTATTAAACATAATATATAAAATGTCGGGTCCGGAATCTCCTTCGCTCATCGCAATCGGCAAAGGAACCAACATATATGCATATAAGGCTTTGTGGACCCACCAGAGTTATTAAACACATTATATATATATATATATATATATATTCGGGTCCGACCCTTATCGCAGATCGCAATCGGCGGGACCACATGTATATATAATAAGCGCTTTGTGTTATTGCGGACCCGCTGGCATTATAAACACAATATATATCTTTTCAAGTCCGTCATCGCAAATCGCGATCGACGGAACCCATATGCATGTATATGAGGGACTTTACTATACAGCGGACCCGCCGGAACTTTACAACATTATATATATATATATATATATATATATATATATATATATATATATATATATATATATATATATGTTTCAGGTCCAGCCATTGCATATCGCAATCAACAGAACCCAACGCATATGCATAAAGCATTATGCGATATCGCGGACCTGCCGAGCTTATAAAATGCAACATATATGTTTTCGGATCCGCCTATCGCAAATCGCAATCAGCGGAACCAATATCCATTGCTTTGCGGACCCGCGGAAGTAATAAACGCGATATATAGTCTTTCGGGTCCGGCCAGGGGTGATTTCATATAACTGCCGCTCTTTATCACTTGTTTCTCTTTATTATTTCGAAATGCCATCAAACGAAAACTTTATTATTATTTAAGATTTTGCAGGGTAAGAGAACTTTATTGGGATTGAACCCCGCAACATATGCTATCGGCTTCATCGCCTATTGAACCCGCCCAGCCTTTAAACAATGATTTAATTTTTCATTTCTTTTGATTTTTTTGTTTTGTTTTGTGATAAAACTGATAAATTAAGCTTAAACACAATATAAGTTACAATAGAGTGCATGGAAGGTTTCTAACTAAGTAAACTTAGAAACTTCAACATGGTATCAGAGCGTGGTTGCAGATCACAAGAGGACTAAAAGACATCAGCCGAGTGGAGCAATAGCAGCAGAGAACAGTTGTCCCAAGGTGATAGAAGTTGTTTCTAGTAGCGCAGAAGCCAAGGAGTGTGACGTAGAGCCAGCCAGGGCCACGCAGAGGAATCCGAGAGCTACACAGAGCCTCAGAAAGGCCAGCGTTGTTGACGCAGAGGTCCAGAGGGCTAATGTAGCAGGGCTGACGCAGACCCATCTGGGGTGACGCAGGACTAGCGTGAGGCAAAGAGGGGCTGACGCAATTCACAGAGAGGCAATTGTTGGGGTCTAGAAGGCTACACGAATATTGCAGAGTGGAGCTGATAAGGTACTATAGTCAGAACAGTACCTGATAGAGCAGGGCCAGAGGAGTTGTTACCGAGGGTTTCTAGCCGAGGATCCTAGATCAGCAGTGCAGTTGCACAAGACGATCAGAGTAGGGGGCAACTCGACAAGCGGCAGAAGGATTTCCAGGAGGGAAATCAGAACTCAGAGGGAGTCCAGAAGAGAACTTCCAGCCGGGAAGTAGAGACTCAGAGGAGTCGAACAAAGAACTTCCAGGAGGGAAGTAGAGCATCATGGCACTACACGGGGTAAGAGACCAGGAGAGACTGGATGGAGCATCGAACTTCGCAGTCTGGAAGGCCAGAATCTTATTAGTGCTTGACAGGAATCGTGTCAAGAACTTCACCTTGAAGGTAATAGTTGTCCCAGTCGACCACAGTGATAATGACAGGTACGAGGAGGCGATGGCGAGGGCCAAGTGCATTATCCTTAACAGGGTCAAGGATCATGTGGTACCACATATAACCGAGAAGGAAACGGCATTTGAGATGTGGGAGGCTATCAAGAAGTTGTACCAGCATACTTCTGTGCAAAGAAGAACGCTGCTCGAGAATCAAATGAGGTCATATCAGATGGAGAAGGGTCAATCGATTGACACCTTCCTCGGAGGACTGAATGAGATCCGAAACCAGTTGACTGCTATAGGAGCAACACCGGATCAGGAGCTTATGGTGAGGACAGCCCTGAATGTTGTCTCAGAAGATTGGGAAGTATTTGTCCAGAGTATCCTAGGCAAAGGGACTCTCCCACCTTGGGACGAGATGTGGGCAGCTCTTCGCCAGGAAGAGATCAGACGGCAGTCGAAGACAAGTAGCAGCAGCAAAGGGATCAAGGTCAAGCAGGAGGAAGAGGATGTGGCCCTAGCATCTGAAGGAAAGCAGGAGAAGCGAAAGAAGAAAGATCTCTCCAAGATCAAGTGTTTCCACTGTGGGGAGCTGGGTCATTATGCGACCCAGTGTCCAAAGAAGGAAAGTAAGGGAGAGTCTTCCGAGACTAAGGCAGCGCCAGCACGAGCAGAGAAGGAATTTTTGACAGACGATGATTATGCCATGAGTGCACACGCGCCACTTAAGCGGAAGTGGGAAGACATCGAGCTGTAGTCAGGCGGACTACAGACGATGAGAGGCAAGATCCTTGAGGTACCCAGCCTCTTGGATTCGACCTTGCTATGGGAGCCCCGACAAGGAGTAGCAGGACTGGGTGGGTGGGTAGAGACGAAGACAGATGGGGCAGCAGAGAGAGCTACAGTGCAAGAGTTCCAAGGCTAGATTTGTTGCTAGAGGCTTCTCTCAAAAGGAAGGTGTGGACTACGATAAGATATTTGCACCTATTGCCTGATATACCACCATTCGTTCAATTATAGCCCTTGCAGCCTCGCAAGGATGGATGTCAAGACAGCCTTCTTACATGGTTCAATTAAGGAGGAAGTCTATGTAGAACAACCCAAGGGGTTAGAAGATCAAGATCATCAGACACATGTATGCAGGTTGAAGAAAGCCCTCTATGGGTTGAAGCAAGCTCCCCGAGCTTGGTATGAGAGGATTGACAGCTATCTGATGAAGCTGGGATTTACGAGAAGTGAAGCTGATCTGAACCTTTATTTTAAGGTTGAGAATGATAGACCTCTCATCTTGGTACTTTATGTGGATGATCTCTTTCTGACAGGTGCAGACCCTCTTATTCATCAATGTAAGAGGGAGTTGGCTTCCGAATTCGAGATGAAGGACCTAGGATTGATGCATTACTTCCTAGGGTTGGAGGTCTGGCAAAAGCCAGGTGAGATTTTCCTTTCTCAAGGAAAATACATTATGAAGCTACTTGAAAGATTTGGGATGGTGGACTGCAAGTCCGTGACTACTCTGATGGAACTTAACTTCAAGAAGTTATGTGGAAGTGTTGTTGGGCCCGATTTGGGAAATCCTTTTGAGTATCGTCAACTTGTGGGGGGCTTGATGTTCTTGGTGAACTCCCGTACGAACATATGTTTTGTAGTGAACACATTGAGTCAGTTTATGGTCGAGCCTCATCACATACACTGGATTGCTGCCAAGAATCTCTTGAGATATCTCCGGGGCACAATCACCTATGGACTGAGATACACTGCTGGAAATGTAAAGCTCCATGGTTATTCTGATGTTGACTGGGCTAGCAGTGTGGTGGATCGTAAAAGCACATCTGAATGTCGCTTCTCTCTAGGTTCTGCGTCGATATCCTGTATGAGTAGGAAGCAGAAGTTGGTGCTTTGAGCATCGCTGAGGCTGAATACATTGTTGCTAATATAGTCTCATGTGAAGTTGTTTTATTGAGGAAGCTCTTTAGTGAGTTGTTTGGACATGTGTTGGATACCACCGTGATCTATTGCGACAACCAAAGTGGGATTCGTCTTTCTAAGAATCCCATGTTTCATGACTGCTCCAAGCATATTGATATCAAGTACCAATTTATCCAGGATATGGTACAATGAGGAGCAATAAGGCTCCGTCATATTGGGACTAATGATCGGGTCACAGATATTCTTACGAAGCCCCTGGGGAAGGTCAAATTCTTAACCTTCCGTGAACGACTTGGATTAGTGGAGAGACCCTCTTATGAGGGTCCCGTATGAGATGGATATTGATCTCTGGGAGCTCCAGGGGGCTTAGGGTACTTCTTGGAACAATGAGCGACCATAGGTTGAGTGGTTCACCTTCCCCTAGTGGTGCACGATGTACAGGGTGAGTAGTTCACCTTCCCCTGTGATACCCCACATTGAGATATGAATAGGATGAGTGGTTCACCTTCTCCTGCAGGTACATCCTACCCATGCAGTCTAGGACTCATGGGAAATACCTCTCATCTGACCAATGAGTAGGGAAATGAGGATAGGGACCATAGTACTGCCAATGGACGCATCGTGTACTACCATACTCCCTATGCTAGAATGTCTGACATTGATCTGGGATCAATGGAGATTGACTTTGGGTCAGTGGAGAGTAGTATGATACATTCTCAATTATTGGAAACTGACTTCGGGTAGTGGAGAATGGTATGATACGTTCTCGATCATTTCTTCTTCATTATTTCTTCATGGTTCAGCAGAGCAAAGTAGGGATGACATGGATGGTGCAATCTATAGATTGTCAGATGGTTTGGAAGGCGGAGTTATTCCTAGTTGAGAGGGAGTGTTAAATTTGGCAAATAGGACCAAACTCCACCTTGGACAGCTCATATGATGCAACTGATATTTTTATTGGATTCCTCTCTCTGAGAGGTGTAGGATTGATCTAAAGATCATCTCATTCTGACATGTACAAATGGAATTATGAATTTATTTTGTTTATGGACAAATTGTCAAGGTCGGTCAACAAACTAATGTAGGCTCAGAAGCCCAACAATCATGTCTATTCATCCTCAACGTTTGCATATAAATAGAAGGTGCCTTTGCCTCATTTGGACATCACTCATCTTCTCATACATCTCTCTCTCCTCATCTGATTGGGTACGGATTTCTGGGCTCCTCTCTCTCTCCACACGTGCGAAGAAGAAGACAGATTTTCTATTTCAGTGTTGACAGAATTTCAGGGAAGTTTGAACCAGCAGCATTGACCTTGTTTGACTGCGATTTTGGTGGGTTAATTTCTGTTTGGGTGGGATAATTTCTGTTTGGGCAGGCCGCATTTCTGGGCACAGAAATCGAGGCAATCTGTATTGTTTAACCAGTGCTGACTGTAGAAGGGTTTGATTGCAGTGTTGACCAAGTTTCACTGAGTTTTTTCGAGACTGTTTTGGGCTGATTCGGATCACTGTTGGAGGCCGAGTTGACTGGGTTTGATCGAGTTGTTTTGGAGGTCAAATTTTGCCCTGTTGACTTTCTAGTTAGGGCTTTTTGTGGTTGTTGTTTGTTTGGACAGATTTCACTTTGATTGGGCAAGTGAATATTGCATATTGTACTCTCTCTCTGCTGAACTTTTGAAAAATAATAAGAAGAATTGATCAAAGGGTTTCCCCACATTGGGGTTTGTCCCTGGCTGACGCCATATCTTGTGTCCTCTTGTCTTGGCTTGTCTTCTACTGTTTTATTTATGTTCTATCTGCATTTACTGTCATGTCAATGTGATTGCTAATCTGGAAAATGATATTGGGCTAATAAGAAAATTGAAGTAAATTGCTCGTAAGCATAGAACATAACATTGTTATCTAAAATTAACACTTTCTTTTGGGATAGTTTTGGAATGCACACGGATGCATTTACTGTATGTATGAGCATTTTTGTGGAGTAGTGGGGATGCAAGTCAATACTAGCAAGACCAAAATAATGATTGCTTCTAATAAAAGGAAGCAGAGCCAGCATACGTTCTTCTTTGAAGGCAACATTCTTGAAGAAGAAATAATACAAGTACCTCGGGATTGATTTCAACAACAAACTTAATTGGGAGGACTACAGAAAGAAAAAAAAATTAAGAGGGTGGAAAGCATTATATGCTCTTCAAAACAGATGTAGAGAGGAAGAGTTATGGGATTGGAAAACGATTAAAGTGCTTTTTGGACTCCTAGTTTGTCCAGTGATGCTATATGGGTGTGAATTGTGGGCTAGCAGCACCCCCGTCTCAAAATGGAAACAAATTGAGAAAATCCAAAAATGCTTGATCATGAGCAAGTTAAAAATAAAAAGTTTGGTACCTTATGAGATAATGTTGAGTGAAACAGGAGCAACTCCCATCGAAGCAATTGCTATGGTGTGGCTCATAAGATATCTAAAAAAAATTGAGCAAATGGAAGTAGGTAGATGGCCTAATGTTATCTTCAATGAAGGCATGAGTGAAAGAAAGAATACATGGATGAGAGAAAACTACACATGGATGCAAAAATGGAATATCCACCTCAATGTTTGCCCCACAAATAGCAAGGAGCTAAAGTATTTTGTTATAGAGAAGTTTTGTAAATGGGTATGGGGAAAAGAGTTTGGCAGAAAGAAGAAGTACTACATTAAGGAATTCAACCTTACGTGTGATCTACAACAAAAAGCGTTCATTGGAGCTAGCATTCCGTGAAGGGCAAAGGTTCTTATTGCTCAATTAAGAACCAACTCACATCAACTTCAGTGTGAAACAGGGCAGTGGCAAAAGGCCTAAAGAAGCATGGTAAGAACGGGTGTGTACATTTTGCACGTCTGGGGCAGTGGAATCGGAAAAATATTTCATTTTAGAATGTGATGCATTCGAAGACATTAGAGAAAGTTATGAAAATATGTTAGCATCGGTTTCTTGGCATTGTATTTTCAGCGAGGAAATTGTTGGAAAGTTAGACCAGTTCATTATCAATTTGAATAAGAAAAGAATTGAATTGCAAAAACCGAAAAGCAGGAAACTAATGGTCCCATAGACTATTTTTAATTTTTTATCTCATGGACATTAAAATATCATTTCATTTTAAGATTTTCTATGCCGAAGAAACAAAACTGGACCTCATATTCATTAAAAAGTACATTGACTATACAATATTCGTACGTACTATATTGCCGAACTGTCGTGCAACAAAGACCATTAGGACCGCATCTTGCTACTATGCTTGGAATTTTAAGTGATAACTGAAAACCAAACGTAACCATATTCTGGACACAAACATGCCGTTCAAAATTAATTTCCAAAACAAACTTTATCGAGTTGGATAGAGAAATGTCCCAATGTCGGAAGTTTCGAGGATATTAATATTAACAAAGAGCATCAAAAACACCGATAGGATTCGGTCTGCAAAATAAAAATCACAAAGGTGACCGAGAAGAATAGGCTGAAGTGCAATTAAGAAGTCCGAATCAGCCATTTCAAGAGATTTAAATTACAGCCTTCTTAGGGCTACGACGAATTTAATTATGCTTTAAAGATCACTTGCGAATAATTGAACCCTAGTTTCAATATGGAAACCAAAACAACAAAATTTGAGAGGATATGAGAAATCGTACAGCGATCAAAGTGCGGCTCTACTTCAGGCGACGACAAATGGCCGCAACAAGAGGCAGCGTAGGATGCCGTCGTGTGCTTGGTAGGAGCGCGCGAGGGCTCGAGTTCGATTCCCCTTGCGGCATAGCGGATTCGTTGTAAATCCCAGGCCTTCTTCATTTTGGTGTAGAAGAATCCAGATTTTGGCTGCCCACTATACTTTGCCTAAGATAATTAGATTGGAGGACAGAGGCAGTCTTAAGACATTTATAGCCTGTAGAGTCATTAAGCGTCGTTGAAATAGTTCTTAGGTTCCTCGGTGAGAAGGGAATGAACCAGCGTGGTGCTTAATTCCATGCCTTCTTCAATGTGCAAAGTGGAAATATGTCTTTGTATCGTGACTATTGTGACCTTAACTTCAACTTCCTTGGGATTGTGATTTTAATATGCGCTTGTTTAGTTGGTATGGATTAAGCTCAAGAAATTTTCACACTGTCTGTCCATATTGTCTGAGACTTTTCGACTCTTGGTTAGTTATAAAATCATGACGGTCCAAAAAAACAAACATTTGCTATGTTTTTTATATTCACTCTGTCCGTATGTTCCGACTCTGGTTTAGTTATTAAATCATTACGGTCCAAAAAACAAGCTCTGTTTTTCCTTTTAATAAAAACATGTGCTCTATTTTTCTATAATACAATAATCACTTAAGTTTGTGATTTTAACATGTGCTTTGTTTTTAGTTTTAATAAAAATATGTGTTTTGTTTTGTGCAATAATCACTCCACATTTGTTTTGGATAGTTTTTAAAATAAAATTTGAAAAAATATTTTTTTATAAAAGCGTTTGACTCGGTTTTTAGGGATAAGTTTTTACACATAATTGAGGAACTTGGGGTTTCTAAATATTTGAGAGTTGTGCATAGGTTGTATGAAGAGGTGAAAGTTAAAATTAGAACTTCAGTAGGCATTTCTGAAAGTTTTAGAAGTGATATCGGGTTCAAGCAAGGTTGCCCATTGTCTCCTATCCTTTTTGGTTTATATATCGACAAGTTTGAGGAGTGGTTAAATTCACGAGGGGGTGATGGTATCTATTTGGGCAAGTTTGAGGAGTGGTTAAATTCACGAGGGGGTGATGGTATCTATTTGGGCAAGTTTGTTATAAGACTTCTTTTGTATGTAGATGACCTTATTCTGATTGCAAAATCGACTCTTGGTTTGCAAGAACACTTACTATCCCTTGAGCATTTTTGTAGAAGTGTGGAGATGCAAGTTAATATCAACAAAATGAAAGTAGTGGTTTTCTCTAAGAAAAGAAACATAACCAGCATAAGTTCTACTTTGAAGGCAACATTCTGGAAGAAGTTGCGGATTACAAATACTTTGGAATTGACTTCAACAAAAATCTAAGTTGGAATGGTTGTAGAAAGAAAATAACTTTGGGTGGTTGGAAAGCATTTTATGCTTTTCAAAATAGGTGTAGAGAGGCAGAGTTATGGGACTGGAAAACCACTCAAACTCTTTTTGGGCTTTTAGTGATTCTGGTGATTCTCTATGGTTGTGAACTATGGACCAGCAGTACATCCGACATGCAGTGGAGACAAGTTGAGAAAATTCAGAAGCATTTGATTACAAACAAATTTAAGATTAAAAGCGCAGTTCCTTATGTTATCTTGTTAAATGAAACAAGGACTGCTCCTATTGAAGCAATTGCTATGGTGCGAATCATAAGGTATTTAAAAAAAAATTGAGCAAATGGAAGAGGGTAGATGGCTTAAGGTTGTCTTTAATGATAGATTATGCAAGAGCAAAAAAACTTGGATGCAGCAAAATAACAAATGGCTTAGTAAATGGGCTATTTGCTTAAACGCGTGTCCCATAAACAACAAAGAGATAAAAGCTTTTGTTATGGAAAAGTTCCACTAGCATACTTGGGATAAGGAGCTAGGAAAAAAGAAAATGTACTATATTGAAGTGTTTAATTCCACTCATAGTCATCAACCAAAAGCATACATAAAGGCCAATATCTCTTAGAGAGCCAAAATTCTTATTCCTCAGTTAAGGACTAATTCTCATCAACTCCGTTGTGAAACAGGGCGTTGGAAAAGGTCAAAGGAAGTGTGGGAGGAAAGAGTATCCATTTTTTTGTTCTTCCGGAAAAGTGGAAACAGAAAAACATTTCATTTTAGAATGTGAGGCCTTCAAAGACAACAGGGAAAGTTATGCAGATATGCTGGTAGCTAGCTCTTGGGATAATCTATTTAGTGAGAGGTTTGTCGAGAAGCTGGGAGCATTTATTTTGAAGCTTCACAGAAAAATGGTCGATTATATTAAGCAAATGAAGAAGCAATTTGTCCCATAGGCTATCTTTAGCCTCGTGGACGTTAACATGATTTCTTTCTTTCTATATAAGGTAAATCTTTATATTGTTTAATATTTTATATGGTGCTTAATTCCATGCATATGCAAAGTGAAGATACCATAACGTATAGATAAATTTTTATATTTTTAAATATTTTATATGGTGCTTAATTTTATGCTTGGTTTATATGTAAAGTGAAAGATATGATTGTGATTTTAACTTTTTTAGGATTATGATTTTAACATGTTGGTATAATCGAATGTTATTCCCTTTACTCGTTTCAAATTCCATTTCTTTAGGATTACGATTTTAACATGTGCTTTGTTTTTGTTTATTCACGAGAGGACTCAGTGGTTAATACAATAGGATGTTGTCCCCTCTCCTCGGTTTCAAATTCCACATGGGATATCTTTGGCCCGTTGTGATAAGGCTCTAGAAATAGCATCCCTCGCCTTTGTGGAGTTAAGTCATAAATTACTAGTATATGTGGCTTATGGGCTATTGGATATACTCTTAGCATTATACTAGTAGCCTCATAAATTCTTGGTATATGTGGTTTATTGTCTATTTTTGTTGGATATACTCTTGGTATTATAGTTGTAGTCGCTAGGTTTAATCTTGGGTCTCGCCCAGATTACTCCAACAAGTTACCAATTCACCATAATTCAAAAAAAACATGTTCTTTGCTTTTGTTTAATGCAATAATCACTCCATGTTTATCTTAATACATAGTTTAAAAAAATTAAAAACAAATAAATAGACAAACATTTTTATATATAATTAGTAAATCTTTATATATTTTTATAGTTTAGTTTAATATAAAAGAGATGTGGAATTTTCACATTTAATATAAATGACATATGCTAAACAGCCTATATCCACCTTATCTATGAAGTTAAGAGGGATCAAATCTCTCCACTTTAAAAGAGGTTATATATATATATATATATAAAGTTATTAATTTTTAATTGTTAAAAATTAAATTTGTAAATTAATAAAAATTAATTATTGTCTTAAATTTAATTACGCCTAGTTATTAATAACTGAAATAGCTTTTTCATCTAAATCTGGCAATACACTTTTGAATGCATAAATGGACTATTAGAAAATCAAAGTAATTATATTAGGGTTTGATTATCCTTTCTTGATAATTACTTATGATTGTGTTGGCTTCTTTTACTTCTTTATTATCTTGTCTTTCATCAAGCAATTACCATATTATGTGTGTATGAAGATCACAAAACAAGACACAAGATATAGGCACATGTCAAGGCAAAACCCCCATCGAGGGGAAAACCCAATCAAGATAATTCTTCCTTTCAATAGTATTCTTTGAGACTCTTCACCCTAGACCAAGACCATACTTTCCCTCCACACTAAGTCAACCTCCCAAATCTTCGACCCCTTCTAGCAACTTCGACTAGGTAGCAGCTTCCGGCAACAACGAAACTTAGGAGACTTCGATCTCCCAATCCAGACCACGAAATAGAGAGAGAGAGAGGCACCAAAATTTCAAATTTTCCTTTCTCCTTTGATTTCCCTAAACTCGCATTCACTTTGGCTTCCCGGCAATGGACTTCACACTCTTTCCCAGTTACAAAAGAACTTCGCACTTTTTCCCAACTACAAGAGATTTCGAACTTGTGTGAGAAAATGATGCTCCAAATGAATTTGATGAGCTTCCTTTTATAGGCTTCATGTGGGGTTGAATAGGGTCCTTATGCTGACTTGATCTTCTTCTAGGCCGACATGGTGTGGAGGTTACATAATTCATCTTTGACTCAATACTTAACCTTTTTACAGTATTCAAAAGCCAAAGAAGGGTCTCTTTAAACGTACAATGACTCTATAGACATAATAAATCCTAGAAGTCCTCAATGGGGACTTTGACCTAAAACATGGTGACCCAAGCTTTAATAAGTCGCAATAATAATAATAATAATTTTTTTTCTTTATTCTTTTGACAAGTACATTATATGATGACTCAAGTACATTATTGAAGATCGAACATAGTTACATTTTCCAACGCTCCCTCTTAACTAGGGAGGTATTCATAATGTACAAATACAATGGAAGATCTCAAACTATATGAACCATGAAGAACTTTAGGCACTGTAATGCCATGGACTAGATTCCTAACCAAGGCAATCTATCCAAACAGTCACTCAACAGTTTAGGCACCGCAATGCCATGGACTAGATTCTTGACCAAGGAAATCTATCTAGGTGGGACTAAGATGGACTCAAGCTTTCAACCCCTTTAGGTACCCTCAAGCTTACTTGCTAACCATCAACCCAAAAATCTAGGTGTGAATCCAAAATAGAGCTCAATAACCAACACCACATTTCCAACTTCGGAACCTAGACATCAACACAAAGTGTCGGCCAGATGTCTTCCCAAGCAATGCTTCACTCACGAAGCCTCAACACCCCTTGATCTAGCAAATCAAGGATAACCAATCTCTCCCAATCAAACTGATTGGTAACTAGCATGCTATTAACACCTCCGATAGATTTCACCTGTACAAACACAACCCCAATCAATAATACTTTTATATGTACATAATCAAATACAAACCTCCGAGGTCTTCCAAACAACTTGATGTTGCCTCTCAACTTTTCATAGTAGGATTATCAACTGAATCTTTGACAGAAGATTCCTCAATCACACACTTTTCTCCCTACTTCATATGCAACAACATATTTTTCAATCGGATCCTGCTTTCCTTCTTTCAGGAGCACCTCAAAATGCATTCTCCAATTTTCTTCTCCTACGCGTGGCCTTCACTAAAACTTACGGTTGTTAATCCTAGTCTAGTGCATGACACATGAAGCAAATAATCATATATGTCACTCCCTCTTAAACAGAGATGATCTAATCATTCCTATACAAGGAATATTCTCAACCATCCTCTTATCCTAAGGAGATTCCTTCCATTCAAGCTCCCTCTTAACCTAGGGATATTTCATCTAGACTCCCTCTTAACTTAGGGAGTTATACTTCTTCTTTTCGTCGTCGAAGAATATTTCGTGGCTTCCAACCATTTCATCAAAGTTACTATCATCCTCATCATGCTTATCAACAAGCATCTTCACCAAATTGAAGATTGTGTACCTGCACAACTTAGATAGCAAGTACAACCAAATCTATAAAAGCATGAAGTTAGCCATATCAGAATCACGAAAGCCTTTCAATTTTATACATATAAGATACCCATACTTAATTATACACAAGAGACATATACTCTTCAACATCTTGCTAGGGACTTATCATAAACCCTAGACTACTTCATAACACTTTTCATTCCATCTAGGGTTTCAATGTTTCTTCCAAAGGTATGACATACCTTACTTCAACATATAGAAAACCCTAGAAAATAGTTCACACAAATATAGATCTACAAGGCATCTAACAACCTTTCAAAATTCATATGTTAGACTTCTCACTAGGGATTCATACAAATCCTAGATTTCATACAAAAGAATCAATCAAAGGCAATCATAGCTTAATCATTAACATGTCCAACTTCCACTAGGGTTAGTTGCAAACCCTAGTTTCTGATCAATCATAAAATCCATTCAAAACTCAAATTTCAACAATCTTTCACAAATCTCAAAATTTATCATATTATAAACATCCATCAAAGATTTCTACTTCGACTAAGGTTCAACTCCAAAACCCTAGAATTCCATTTTCACAATTTCAATAATCACACATAGATCTCATATTGTTACATTTCACACTAGACAATGTTACTACTAGGATTTAACTACAAAACCCTAGATTTTCATTTTCAACAATCATTTAATAGATTTCATATTGTTATATCACACACACTGGATAATTTAACTTCACTAGAGTTTAGATATAAAGCCCTAGATTTCCAAATATCATCATCCTAAAATCTCAAACAAGGATTTCAATTATGACCATCAATAACTAGGTAAACACATATATCCAGGACTTCGTAATCATTCATAAGCATATCATATGTCCAACAACATTAATACATCTGACCTAGACCAAGCTAGGGTTTCAATCAAAAGGACATATCTATATATGCCTAGATTTCATCATCATGCAAATACATTCCATATCATGTGTTAGTCAAACCCAACTTCACAAAATATCAAGTAAGAGTCAAACTAGATAGACTAAGGTTTGATCATACAAACAAACACATACCAAGGAAATCATTTCTAAGACAATATACGGGTCTTGCTCATACATTCCACCAAACCCTAATGAGCTAGGGTTTCAATGTAGAAACACAACAAACCCAACATTACCAAAACTTCAAAGGTTCAGGATTTTAAACCTTATCATTCAACCTTAACAAGTTAGGTTTTCCTGATTATACCAAAATCTCAAACATGACATCATCAAACTTCAAATAACATTTCACAATATCCCTAAGCAGTTTAGGGTTTCAAACATTCATATTAGCATACCCTTCGGTTAGGGTTTTCCAGAACCTGTCTAGGGTTCTACAAAATCAGTTTAGAATATGAGAGGGGGGTGGGTAGATTTATCAAGAGATGAATCACCCAAAAACAAGAATCATTGTGATTCAATATAGCTAGACATAACAATGTTAGTAATAGACTATCAAATGAATAATCCTTTCAATATAAAGAAATCAATGTATTTAAAGCATAGGTTTGTTCCTTGACCTACCTTGTCCTTAGAGGTTCTCCTTCATACTTCTTGAGAATATATCCAATGTCTTGCGAAACATGAATATATGTTGGACTTCCAAAGATTCTGAGGTGATCCACACTCGACTTCTTTCCTGTGAATACTTCTTCGGGTGTTGCATTATCAAGACTCTTATAAGGACTCCTATTTTGAATGTATACGATTGTCAACGTTGCTTCTTCCCATAAAAACTTTGGCAAATCTTGATCAAGGAGCATAGTTCGAATGCCTTCTCCAATTGACCTACTTTTCCTTTCGGCCAATCCATTTTGTTTGGGATAATAGGGAACAATGAGCTCCCTCTTAATATCAATTTCCTTACAATATGCAATCAATTCCTTAGAAGTGTATTTCCCACCATTGTCAGACCTCAAAGGTTAGGGTTTCCATTGCAGCTCTAAACTCCTTGAACTTATCAAATACTCCATCTTTGTCTTGAGGAGGTAGAGCCATATCTTTCTAGAATGGTCATCAATGAGTGTTTACATAGTAGAGATGAATTTCAAGTGATTTGTCAGACATGGGCCTACACACATCGAAATGGATGAGGTCTAATATCTCTTTAGAACTAGTTTCAATACTAGAGTCTTTTTCACAAACCAATACCTTTCCATCAACAAAAACAATTCTTTCTATTTTATCTTCTAAACGATAAAAAGCAAATTCTTTTTCAAACCTGGAACATATAGAATGTAGCTTCGATTCATTATCCAACTTCAACGATGTTAATCCCAGGCCTCTAACAACATAATCATCAGTAAGAGAACCTGTAAGAGCAGCCAAGAATCCTTTACCCTTGACCTTGTTGAACAAGTGGTAGATGACCTTCTTGATCTAGCTTCCAGCAGTGTTGAAACCCATTCTTATGTAGTTCATCATAGAGGGAGAATCCATGCCAACAAAGTGATCTTCAACTCTTCCTGACCTTAGCTCTGATACCATGTTGGAAAATCAAAGTAATTATATTAGGGTTTGATTCTCCTTTCTTAATAATTACTTGTGAGTGTGTTCGATTCTTTTTCTTCTTTATTATATTATGTTTCATCAAGCAATTATCATATTATGTGTGTATGAAGATCACAAAATAAGAGACACAAGATATAGGCACATGCCAAGGCAAAACCCCTCTCGAGGGGAAAAGCTAGTCAAGATAATTTTTCCTTTCAATAGTGTTCTTTCAGACTCTTCACCCGAGACCAAGACTAAACTTTCCCTCCACACCATGTCAGCCTCCCGGATTTTTGACCCCTTCCAACAACTTCGACTAGGCAACAGCTTCCGGCAACAGAGAAACTTAGGAGACTTCGATCTCCCAATCCAGACCATGAAATAGAGACAGAGAGAGGCACCAATTTTAATTTTTCCTTTCTGTTGAAGCCCAGAAAATCGGGTCTACAACAAGGGGGATACCCACCCGGTCCGGACCTTGGTTAGCAGCTCCTTTTCCGTTTGGTGTAGTGGGTCCGACTGGGGATATGGGACCAGTTTCCCAATTTATGTGTATGTGTGTGTGAAGAATTGATATTTCCCTTCTAAAAGTTCCTAAGTGAGATGCTCTAATTCTAACTCTAATCTAATAACATGCAAATTTTATTCTAATAAATAGAAACATCTAATTCTAGACTAACCCGGGGTGTAATCCTCTTGTTATGCGATCTAAAATGATTTCAAATAACAATTGGTAATAAAGATCATTCAACTGATATGAGAAAAGAATTCAATAAAGATGAACCACTTCGTATAAAAAGTTAGACGAAACAGTTGTGAAAAACATATCGCATAATAAGCTAATCATACATTAAGCATAAATAAATAGCTATCACTGTACAAAAGTGCGAAATGATAACTCAAGCATTCACACATCAATATATAAACAACTGCACTTGAATATCACTTTTAACACAAAAGGCAGAAATAGTTAAGAGATAGAAGTATCATTTATAACTAGTCCTACTCATAAGCTTCAAGTGATAATGATTTATCTCTTCGTAACCCAACATCCACTAAGAGTACAGAAATGCAACATCGGTAGCAGATATTAAATACAGATATCAATAAATCTTGTTCCATTCATTCATCAAAACCTCCACAGAGG
The DNA here is from genome assembly GCA_031772625.1 of Pinus tabuliformis. NCBI lineage: Eukaryota > Viridiplantae > Streptophyta > Pinopsida > Pinales > Pinaceae > Pinus > Pinus tabuliformis. Next base: position 870,390,595 of record CM062816.1, read on the forward strand.
GTACAAAAGTGCATGTTCCGGGGATGAGTTTTTGACAAATTTCAGGACCCTTCTCTAAATGCATGAGAAGGGTTTAAATACTACTATTTAAATCTAAAAATAAATTATTACAAAAATGTAGGATGCGGTTTAGATGATTGTCCTTACTTTGAGCAAAAATAAAACAAAATTAAAACTAAAATTACTAACTAACTGTGTATCTGATCCTTGAAATTGCACGCGTTCAGCATCTGTTTGAGAAGAGTCGGCTGGCTGACTTCCGATTTTAATTGTGCTGAGAAAATAGAGTCGGTAAGAGCTGGCGCCATCTTCTCGGCAGAATTGATGATACACTTGAGAGTCATGCACTGGCTGTGTGGTTTTACCAAGTACATCCAATAAGAATCCCAATTTAACTTGGTTAACCTTTAGATTGATTCTGCCTTTTCTTGAGCCTTCTATTTCCAGTCTGCCTGTAGTTGCTATGCCTTTGGTAGATGCCATTTTGAAGATATTTCTGACAAATATCACTGGTTTAGAATTCAAGTTTTACTTCTCACCTCTATCGTTGCTTTCTTACAAATTTTTTGGCTTACAGGTGACTGAGCAATTATGAGCTTTCCTTTTCAAGAAATTTTGCTCAACGATGCGCGATTAGCGCTAATCGCGCATCGGAAACTGCCTCCGTTTCTTGATCCGGGCTTCCTTGGTGCGTTTTTTGCCTTTTACGTTTTCCCTTTTAGTGGATATAAAGCTCAAAATTTGTAAAAATAATGATTCCATCAGTTCTTGACCCTAAGTCTTAAACTGTCTATCTCTGATATCTGTGCTATCTAGTATCCATTTAACCATGTCTGTGTATGGAAGAATTTTGGGCCTCGCCGCTATTCGGTGTAAGAACGAACAAGCTAGCTCTATAAGGGATGCCTCGGAGGAACTTTGTGAGCCTGCAGTAGCCTCAACCTCCATTACTCTGGGATTCTCTTCCTCAAGTAGATTGTACATGCCTTCCCAAGTAGCAATACCAACATCTCGGTTGCAGGCGGTGTCTGTATAAAAGGGCGCCATTTCCTTCTCTTCAGAGCTCGAGGCTTTGCCTTTCTTTCCCATAGTATCCTGTGTACTGCTTTGTATCGTTCTCTGTTCTTCGTTCCTGCAATTTACAAGTGAAGTGAGAATAATGATAAGGAAAGGTGACGGGAAAGCTTTAAATGTCGAAGACATATAAAATACACCACCTTACGTGAAATGATTTTTTGATAAGCACGAAACCCTATTCCATTAATTACTGGCAACTAACTCATTAATTGGCATTAAAGCGCATAACCAGGTCTTGGTTTATGGAAAATACTTTTTCGAACCACGAGCCCACAGGATCTGCGATGAAGCGATTTTGCGATTTGCTTCGCAATATCGCAGAATCACGACATCGCTTGCTTGCTATATCGCAGATCGTAACATCGCATTATCGCATAATCGTGCTATCGCATTGCCGCTTTTATCGCAATATCGCAGAATTGCTCTATCGCAATATCGCAATATCGTGATATCGCGGGAGCGTGGCATATGACAATTTTCGTTAATTTGTTTCCTGCGATTTGCGATATGCGCCGTCGCATATCGGCAGTTTAAAGTTTTTCAATGTAAACGATGTTTGACGCATGCGATGCGATATATGTCCGTAGTCCCGTATCGCGATTTCGCAATTTTAGAATTCGGCTTGCAAGGGGGTATTCATGATCCTTTTGCGATGCGATATTTCCTAAGGAATAATCCTACTTTATCATAAAACTTAGGCTTTTTTATTTTTTAAGGGTTTTCTCCTAAGTTTAAGATGGTAAGTTTTATTGAAAAAGGAAATATAAGCACTAGTTGATTTTTTAAATTTTTGACTAAGGGTCCCCACTTATTTAGTATTAGTAATAACACCAAATAAGAAGGGGGGTTGTTGCTGGCCACAACAATTGGCGATTCACTTGGAAGAACCAGTTATCTCTGTTTTTCTTTTGAATTTTCTAACTTCCAAAACAGAAAATTTTCCAGGAAATTAAACTTTATTATAGAAAGACAAAGTACATTATGCTTTTACCTATCAATGATATTTTGTTTCTTCTATTTTCAACTTTGATTATTTACTCCCTCAAGCTAGTCCTTGTATCTACATCAATTATTACTTAGTTTATAAAGATAAAAACAAAGCCTTCTCTGTAAATCAGTTTTGAATATGCTCATTTGTCGTAGGTAGAGCCTCTGCTGCCAACAGGCGTTTATAGCCTCGACAGGGTTACCTGTTACCCAGCAATGATCATGTATCCTACTTAGAGAAATTTACAATTTTCAAAGAGAAATCCATATCCACACTTATCGCTTTCATTTTCTTTTTATCCTTAAAGAACAATGTCTTGGTTTGATAGCCAATTTATGACACAATCATTCACTGATTTATAGCTTTGTTGAACAAGCTGGCTCGTGATGAGACCCCTTGTCTTTTGATTGCAACAATCTTGAGTCATTGCCCTATTGTGGTATGCAGTATTGGCAAAGTCAGCAAGCTATAATATCTATGATCATGATAAGTCAGCTCGTGATGAGACCTCTTACTCTTTAAGTTTAAAGTGTATCATTGGATCGTTCCCTGAACGTTGTAGCTTCCTAGGTGGGGAGGAAGTCATTGTTTCCTTAAGATGGCTCTGGACGACAATAATAGAGTTTTTTGGAAAGAGCTTTTCTATAGAGAATCTTCGTTTTATTATTGATACCTTTCATTGGACTGATGCAAAACAATTTCTTTACTAAAAGTCATTTTTTATCAAAATTTATACAGTTGAAACTAGCATCATTTCTAGGCCTAGAACTTTTAACTGTATCTTTCAATAATAATGATCAATTTTCTAAAAAGAATTCTATTTATACAAGTGAAAAACAAAATCTAAAAGAGAATTTATGTCTTTTTCATGAATCCCAAATGTAACCATTTACAACCGGTTTTATTATGAAACTAAAACAACTATTCTACAAAATAGAAGAATGATCTCCTATGGAAAATATTTTTTGAGAATCTGACCGTTAACAGGTAAAGAATCTCTTTTTCCTGTTAAATCCTGTAACATAAATGTAGACAGACCTATGACTTCTATGATTTGAAAAGGGCCAAGCCACATTCGTTGAAATTTTGTATGTTTCCCTTTTTCCTCATGAGCCTTGTCCCATTTTAAAACTAGATCTCCCATCTGAAAATCTTTTCTGGATATCATGTTGGAATCAAAAGAGGCTTTTACTAAGGCTTGATGATGAGCATGAGTTATCTTGGCATGTTCTCATTGTTCTTCTAACTTGATTATTTCTTGTTGCCTTAGTTGTAAGAAAGAAGTTGGTGCTTCATCAATATATTGAACCAAGGCTAAAGAGGGAATTGCCAAATGAGTTGGAAGAACCACTTCTTTCCCATAAACTAAATTAAAGGGAGAAGTGCCGATGGAGGCTTTCTGTGTTATTCGATCTGCCCATAAAGCGTATATTAAAGACTTATGCCAGTTTTTTTTATTTTGGTCAATGGTTCGCTTAATGATTCTGATTAAATTCTTATTTGTAGATTCAGCTAACCCATTCCCTTGTGGATAATAATTGGCAGAGTATTTGAGTTTGAAACCTCTTTTGAGTGCAAATTCGGTCATTGCATTACCAGAAAAATATGATGCATTATCAAACATTAAAGTAGAAGGCAACCCAAACCTGGTGATTATGAACTGATCTATGAACTCGATGATATTTTCAGCATTAGCCGTCTTGAGTGGAACTGCTTCTACCCATTTAGTAAAGTAATCTGTTGCTGTAAGAATATATCTATGCTGCTTAGAAGAGTGAGGAACGATCTCACCTATTATGTCCAATCCCCACTGATTGAAAGGCTGCTCAATGTTAACTGGTTGCAGTGGCAAGGATGGTTTCTTTTGTCTCCCAGCAGCGGTTTGACAGACTTGACATTTCCTTACGTAGTTATGTGAATCTTTGAATAGTGTGGGCCAGTAGTAACCTGCGCGTAAGATTTTATGAGCAGTAGCGTCTCCAGCGTAGTGTCCGCCTGCTGGCCCATCATGGAGTTCCTGCAAGACTTTTTCAGCTTCAGATTTTTCAAGACATCTAAGGAGAACAGAATCATAATTTATTCTAAAAAGAACATCATTCACGAGCTGATATTGTTTGGCTTTCAACCTTAAAGCTCTTTTCTTTGTATGATCGAGGTTTGAAGGAGTGTATCCATTCTTTAGATAATAAATGATATCAGTGTATAATGACTCAACATCGTTTAGGCTTACCTCGTACATTTGTATCTCTGCAGATGGAATTTCGGACATCAGCGATGCTCTGGCCAGCATTTTGCAAAAGCCTTGACCTTTTACAATACTTGCTGGTTTGATTTCTACGTCATATTCCTGTAAGGCAGTAACCCAATTGGCTCTTTTCTCTCCCACATCCTTCTGTATTAGAAGATTTCTTACCACTGGAAATGGTACTATGATTTTTGTATGTGTTTTGAGTAGAAAAGGTCTGAAATATTTAATTTCTTTGAAAACAGCATAAGCTTGTTTCTCCACATCTGAATAATTCAACTCAACCCCTTGTAAATTGGAACTGAAAAAGGCAATTGGGGCTTCTGCCTTTTCTTGATTTACTTGAGTGAGTATCGCAGCATATGACCTATCAGAGGCAAATGTATATAAAATAAAAGGATCGAAAAAATTTGGAGTTGCTAAAGATGGAGCATTAATGATTGCTTGTTTGATCAGATTGAATGCCTCATGTTCATCTTGGCCCCATTTAAAGTTTGAGTTCTTTTTAATCATTGCTCGTAAAGGAGACACGATTCTCGAAAAATCTGGAACAAATCTCTTTACAAAATTAACCTAGCCAAGAAAATATTGCATGGCTTTCTTGTTGTGAGGTAGGGATACTGCAGAAATCTCTTTGATTCTGTCAGGATGAATGTGAATTCAAAATTTTGACACTATGAATCCGAGAAGTTTTCCTTCACTTAATGTGAAAAAAGATTTTTTCGAGTTAAGTGAAATTCCATACCTTTGACAACGTTGGAAGATTTGTTTTAAATCTCTAAGATGATTGTTTCGTTTCTTGGAATATATAGTTATATCATCCAAATAGATTACCATTGATTTATTAACTAACCCTTTGAATGCGATGTCCATGGCTCTCTGAAATGTGGCACCAGCATTAATCAGACCAAATGGCATCTTTTGATATGCGTATGTGCCCCATTTAGTTCTGAATGTGGTTTTTAATTGATCATCGGGATGTACCAACACTTGATTGTATCCTGAGAATCCATCCAAGAAGGACATCAATTCTGAGCCCACGACCGCCTGCAGTATTTGTTCCATGGGAGGCAAAGGAAAATTGTCCTTTTGGCAGGCTTTGTTAAGATTTCGAAAGTCAATGCAAATTCTAATGTCTCTGTTTTTCTTTCTAACAGGGACCATACTGGAAACCCATTTGGAATGTCGAACAGGAAAAATTATCTTGGCTTTTAATAACTTATTGAGTTCAAATTTGATTTGGTTTTCTAGATTGGGATGGGTTTTTCTCAACTTTTGTTGGACAGGTTTTTTATTGTCTATCATTGGAATAGTATGTTGGATGATAGATGTGTCATACGTTTTGAGTTCATCGTAATTCCAAGCAAAGACACTTTTGTATTGTCTCAAGAGACGAATATACGCTAATTTTTCTTCAGGAGCTAGACCAAGGCCTAGATTGATATTCTGTGGTTTGGTATCAGTTCCTAGATTTACTAATTCATAATTCAAGGTTGAACTTTGGAGTTTTGAATTGGTAGATCTTTTAAACCAATCTTTCAAATCATAAAGATCTTCTAACTTGACTGCTGACTTAAGTATGGCATTGTTAATGCTATCCTGTTGCAATTGTTGGTCATGTTGGTCTTTGTCAATTATTTGATTGGTATAGGATCCCTCAGATGTGAGGAAACTCACGATATCAGGATCGTCATTGAAAATCCTCCAATTGGTAATGTTATCAGGAATAGATGGTCTAAAAATTAATTCAATTGAAAATCGATCAGGGCTAAAATCTTCTGAAGGAATGAGCTTAGAAGCTACATTAGCTAGGAGGTCTGCAGTAGCATTTTGGAGTCTAGGAATTGATGAAATATTAAATGCTATAAAGTGTTCAGTTAGATCTTGAACTAAAGATTGGTAATGTTTTAAATGACCTAATAAACAATGTATAGTATTACGTACCTGTCTGATTACAATTTCAGAATCTCCGAAAACTTGAAGATATTTGACGTCTAATCCAATTGCTTTGTACAACCCTTGGACTAAAGCCTCGTATTCTGCTGTATTGTTGGTGCAATCAAATTCGAGTATGCAAGTTAGCATAGTCTTATCTCCCTCTGGACTTATTAACACGCATCCTGCTCCTGCTCCTTCGTTAGACTTAGAACCGTCAAAAAATAATTTCCAAAATAAAGATTTATTTACAAGATTATCTAAAAAATTAATACATTTAGAACTATTTGTTTGAGAGAAATTTTCTATTTGAGATAAAACAGAATGTTCTAAGTAAGGTGAGGTATGAGCATTAAAATTTCCTAGGAAAGAATCTACTGAATAGTTGCCAATGATGTTAGAATTATATGCTACTGGTTCATTTTCTCCCTCGAGTTCTATTACTATGTATTTCTGATGTCTTTCCCGCTCAACTTTTATCTGATTTGGTTTACCATTGTAAGGGAGCCACATGTGCGACCAGTCGGTTGCAAAATACCCATGAATTTTTTCTGACCAATCTCTGCTAAGAATTAAGCCATAAAATTCTGGAATATCAGCAACTAAAATGTCGATAACTTGACATACCTTTGGGTTGGATGACAGCCTTATGGTGACCTGATTTAATTCGCCAATCACTTCGACTTGCGATCGATCTAATTGAACTATGCATACAACTGATTTTTGTGGTTGAACGTTCAATTTTGAACATATTGACTTTGGTAAAATATTTGATGAAGCTCCAGAATCCACTAAGCAATTATGCACATTTTTATTGAAAATTTCATAAGTAAGAAGAAATGGGGGAGTATGAGATCTCGATCTTCCTCCAATTAAGGCGATATCATTTGGATCAACTTTATTCATCACATTAGTTGGAGGTTTTCCCATGTCATGGGAAGCTTGAGAGATTACAACGACTGGTAAAGGTGCAATTGGTACAGCATGTAATTCTTTCAAAAGTACCTTTTGTTGGTGTTTTAACCTGCTCAATTCATAAAAAGTGATATTGGCCCTAGTCTTTTTCATATCTTCTATGATATTATACTTCATTTCATCCGAAACGATCAGCATTTTAGATGGAGTTGACGGGTCTGTTTGGACTGGGCTGGTTTGAGTTGCTTTAGGTGTCGTTTTCTTGGCTACGACTTTATCCTTAGTCATCAAGCTTGCGCTCTTTGGCTTAGGTGTAGGTTGAGGAGGATAAAGTTGATTTATGCTGCGAGTACTAACCGGGGATGCCTCTTGATCCTCTTCATCTGGGAGGATGAAATCCCACATACCTTGTAACTCTACAACTTCTTCTTCATCGGTATGTTCCTCGGTAGCGATTTCCTCTTCTTCTTCTTCGGATTCAGCACTTGTAATTGCGTTAGGGGGTTTGGAATCGGTTGAAGGGTTTCTTTTAAAAGGTCTATACGTTTTTTTAGAAGAAGTTTCTGCCACTTGTTTCTTAATATCGACCATCTCGTTAGACATGGTCTTCAAAACTTTTTGCAATCCTTCTAAATCGAATGGATCTTTCGATTGTTTTTTCTTGGGATCTTCCTTGAAAGACACTTTCTTGGATTTTTGTTCTTCTATTGCGTTTTTCTTTTCTAAGGCCATAATACGTTTCTCTACTGCTATTGCTTCTTTCATATTTTCAACTAAAGTTGTTTTGTTAGCCCTATCAACAAAGATTGCTATGTTTGATGGTAAAGCAGTAATGTACCATTCACTTCGCACTTCTTCACTAGGCTGGGAAGCAGCAGGAATTTTATTTAAGATTTTATTGAAATGTAAATTGAAATCTTTGATAGGTTCTTTTGACTCGGCCCTAAGGTTAGACAGGTCGTTGATCAATGTCGCCGTAGACCTATCATCACCAAATTTAATCAAGAATTGTTCTTGGAAAATCTCCCAACTAGTAATAGATCTAGATGGTAATGAGAAATACCATGATCCGACTGTTCCTTGCAGAGTATAAGGAAAAAGTCGAACAACAGCGTCTTCATTGGTAACTCCATTAAGATTTATGGATAGCATAAAGTTATTTATATGTTCTTCTGCTAGCATGCCTGCCTCAGGGTTAAACTTAGGCAGCCATTTTTCAGGATGGGCCGGTAACTGACTCAAGGGCGCAGGCATTAAGACTGCCCCTGGGTTATTCCATGGAGATTGGGCCATCGCTGAACTAATAACAGAGGAAAGTGCAGAAGATGATCCCTGCGGTTGAGAAGATGAGGGTATTATAACTCCAGAAGATTGAGAAGAAGATGTGGTAGTGCCGGTGGGCTGATGGACAATGATCTGAAGTGGAGGGGTGGATGGTTGACTTCGCGGTGAAGAGGTTGAGATGGATGATGATGATGAAAGAGTCTCGCTATCAGACCCTTTAGGAGATTTCCTTGCTCTCTTCCTTGTAGGTAGAGGTAACTCGGTTGGCTGAACACCAAACTTTTCACTTTTTAATCTGGTAAGAGGATGAGCAGGGTTATATTGTGAAGTCACGCTGCCTTCAGATTTATCAGATTTCTGAGGGGATATAGAAAATCGTTGAAGTTTGTGAATCAAATATTCAACTTCAGGAGGTTCAATAGTAGATTGTTCTGAAAATTTCAGGGTTTGTAGCAGCGGTTGTTGCTCCAGCGACTTCTGGCTCTGGATTTAAGGATTCTAAATGCAATGGAGAAGTCGGGGGAGAAGGTGAGGGTGATTTACTCTCAGAATGGTATTTAGATTTGGATTTACTTGCCATTCATAGTTCGTGGCCCTCCTTCTAGCACCAAATATGTTGAAGCCCCGAAAATTTTGTCTACAACAAGGGGGGTACCCACCCGGTCCGGACCTTGGTTAGTAGCTCCTTTTCCGTTTGGTGTAGTGGGTCCAACTGGGGATATGGGACCAGTTTCCCAGTTTATGTATGTGTGTGTGAAGAATTGATATTTCCCTTCTAAAAGTTCCTAAGTGAGATGCTCTAATTCTAACTCTAATCTAATAACATGCAAATTTTATTCTAATAAACAGAAACATCTAATTCTACACTAACCCGGGGTGTAATCCTTCTGTTATGCGATCTAAAATGATTTCAAATAACAATTGGTAATAAAGATCATTCAACTGCTATGAGAAAAGAATTCAATAAAGATGAACCACTTCGTATAAAAAGTTAGACGAAACAGTTGTGAAAAACATATCGCATAATAAGCTATTCATACATTAAGCATAAATAAATAGCTATCACCGTACAAAAGTGCCAAATGATAACTCAAGCATTCACACATCAATATATAAACAACTGAACTTGAATATCACTTTTAACACAAAAGGCAGAAATAGTTAAGAGATAGAAGTACCATTTATAACTAGTCCTACTCATGAGCTTCAAGTGATAATGATTTATCTCTTCGTAACCCAACATCCACTAAGAGTACAGAAATGCAACATCAGTAGCAGATATTAAATACAGATATCAATAAATCCTGTTCCATTCATTCATCAAAACCTCCATAGAGGGTACAAAAGTGCATGTTCCGGGGATGAATTTTTGACAAATTTCAGGACCCTTCTCTAAATGCATGAGAATGGTTTAAATACTACTAACTAAATCTAAAAATAAATTATTACAAAAATGTAGGATGCGGTTTAAATGACTGTCCTTACTTTGAGCAAAAATAAAACAAAATTAAAACTAAAAATACTAAAATTACTAACTAACTGTGTATCTGATCCTTGAAATCGCACACGTTCAACATCTGTTTGAGAAGAGTCGGCTGGCTGACTTCCGATTTTAGCTGTGCTGAGAAAACAGAATCGGTAAGAGCTGGCGCCATCTTCTCGACAGAATTGATGATACACTTGAGAGTCATGCACTGGTTGTGTGGTTTTACCAAGTACATCCAGTAAGAATCCTAATTTAACTTGGTTAACCTTTGGATTGATTCTGCCTTTTCTTGAGCCTTCTATTTCCAGTCTGCCTGTAGTTGCTATGCCTTTGGTAAATGCCATTTTGAAGATATTTCTGACAAATATCACTGGTTTAGAATTCAAGTTTTACTTCTCACCTCTATCGTTGCTTTCTTACAAATTTTTTGGCTTACAGGTGACTGAGCAATTATGAGCTTTCCTTTTCAAGAAATTTTGCTCAGCGATGCGCAATTAGCGCTAATCGCGCATCGGAAACTGCCTCCGTTTCTTGATCCGGGCTTCCTTGGTGCGTTTTTTGCCTTTTATGTTTTTCCTTTTAGCGGATATAAAGCTCAAAATTTGTAAAAATAATGATTCCGTCAGTTCTTGACCCTGAGTCTTAAACTATCTATCTCTGATATCTGTGCTATCTAGTATCCATTTAACCATGTCTGTGTATGGAAGAATTTTGGGCCTCACCGCTATTCGGTGTAAGAACAAACAAACTAGCTCTGTAAGGGATGCCTCGGAGGAACTTTGTGAGCCTGTTGTAGCCTCGACCTCCATTACTCTGGGATTCTCTTCCTCAAGTAGATTTTACATGCCTTCCCAGGTAGCACTACCAGCATCTTGGTTGCAGGCGGTGTCTGTATACAAGGGCGCCATTTCCTTCTCTTCAGAGCTCGGGACTTTGCCTTTCTTTCCCATAGTATCCTGTGTACTGCTTTGTATCGTTCTCTGTTCTTCGTTCCTGCAATTTACAAGTGAATTGAGAATAATGATAAGGAAAGGTGATGGGAAAGCTTTAAATGTCAAAGACATATAAAATACATCACCTTACGTGAAATGATTTTTCTTTGATAAGCACGAAACCCTATTCCATTAATTACTGGCAACTAACTCATTAATTGGCATTAAAACACATAACCAGGTCTTGGTTTATGGAAAATACTTTTTTGAAACACGAGCCCACAGGATCTGCGATGAAGCAATTTTGCGATTTGCTTCGCAATATCGCATAATCACAACATCGCTTGCTTGCTATATCGCAGATCGTAACATCGCATTATCGCATAATCGTGATATCGCATTGCCGCTTTTATCGCAATATCGCAGAATTGCTCTATCGTAATATCGCGATATCGCGGGAGCGTGGCATATGACAATTTTTGTTAATCTGTTTCCTGCGATTTGCGCCGTCGCATATCAGCAGTTTAAAGTTTTTCAATGTAAACGGTGTTTGACGCATGCGATGCGATATATGTTTGTAGTCCCGTATCGCGATTTCGCAATTTTAGAATTCGGCTTGCAAAGGGGGTATTCATGATCCTTTTGCGATGCGATATTTCGTAAGGAATAATCCTACTTTATCATAAAACTTAGGCTTTTTGATTTTTTAAGGGTTTTCTCCTAAGTTTAAGATGGTAAGTTTTATTGAAAAAGGAAATATAAGCACTAGTTGATTTTTTAAATTTTTGACTAAGGGTCCCCACTTATTTAGTATTAGTAATAACACCAAATAAGAAGGGGGGTTGTTGCTGGCCACAACACTTTCTCCTTAGACTTCCCCAAACTCACATTCACTTTGGTTTCCTGGCAACAGACTTCACACTCTTTCCCAACTACAAGAGATTTTGAACTTGTGTTAGAGAATGATGCTCCAAATGAATTCTATGAGCTTCCTTTTATAGGCTTCATGTGGGATCGAATAGGGTCCTTAGGCCGACTTGATCTTCTTCTAGGCCTACATTGTGTGGAGGTTACATAATTCATATTTGACTCAATACTTAATCTTTTTACATGATTCAAAAGCCCAAGAATGGTCTATTTAAATGTACAATGACTCTATAGACTCAGAATAAATCCCAGAAGTCCTCAATGGGGACTTTGACCTAAAACATGGTGACCCAAGCATGAAACCCATGCTTTAATAAGTCATAATAATAATAATAATAAATTTCGTTATTCTTTTGAAATGCACATTACATGATTACTCAAGTACATTAGTGAAGACCGAACATCGTTACATTTTCCAACATGGATTAGGTACTTGATATTTGCAAATTAAATAACTTAAAAATATACTTATTGTTAAAGTGTTTAATAGTTCTCTCATATACAAATATTTGCATTTATCAAAACATTAATATCTATAGCAGTATTTTATATTAATTATTTTAATGGATCACGCAAATAATTTGTATAATTAAATATATATAAATATCACTTGAATTTTTAACTTACTAAACCATTCATTTTTATTCATTGTATTTGATTGTGTTAAAGTAGTTTTAGAGAAAAGTGTTATCACCCATGGTTTGGTTATAGTAAATGGTTTTGTACTTTATATTTATTCAATCTATTAGTTTTTACCCATGGTTTTGTGACGTAGGGTTACCCCGCTTACACCCACAGTATGCATATAAATGCATCCACTCATTAGTCCCAGGCATTTAACTCTCAAAGGAGTCAAATCATCAACCACAAATGGTTAAGGCCCTATTTTATCAGTTCCTTTATATCGGAACTCAATCACCCTACTTAGACCTCCTATCGGGACTATTTACCTCCTCATAATCTTCATTATCCCTTTTATTACTTATATATGTAACCTTCCCTCTTTAAACATTGGCTACACATATATTTAACCCACAAAACCTTTTATTGGTGCTATTTTCCTTATAAAACCATTTACAAAGGAAAACATACGCAAACACACCTTTTTCCTCCTCGGTACGACCTCTGCACAGATACCGATGCCACCTTTATCGCAATCGGGTATCGCTCCTCTGTGGCACACCACATATATATATCATCACTCCTTCCCCTCCGATATGCAACTATCAGAACGATAATATATGTTTTAGCCTTAAAAGGCTCGGCAACACATCTATCGCAAATACATGGAAATACGTTGAAATCCTGCTCCGAACACATATAGCGGATTTCAAATTCTATGCACCCACATATATAATTATCGTCAGGTCCGGCTCTCACTTCAAACCTTTTCTGAAGCGCTCCGCCGATCTCCGAAACCTCCGACCTCCGATCGCCGATCGGCGCCTTATAGCTGTCGGCGTATCAGCATATCGCTATATCCACTAGCCCTTAACTCCTCCGATTGAGATTTGCGATCACATCTTGATCATCGATCCGGTCTGCGATTCGACCGTTGAGATTAAATCGCAAGATCGCATTTCGCAAAACCTCAAGGCTAGGCACTCCGCTCTAAGGCGCCGATCTGATATCCTTACGGACCCGATATGGATGTAGACCACTCTTTATAACATTTCAAGTCCGGATTTCAAATCCAACTATGTTTTGCACCGATTCCTAGTGCAAGTGTTGGCATTATGATTCTGGTTTGGCTCTATGGTACAAGTGTTGTACTTGATGGCAACTCACTCAAGTGGCAAAACTCTGTTCAGGCTCTCAAAATGATGAAAATTACGAGGTTCGCAGGTGAATGGTTCAAAAGGTGCGGACCCGCAGGTTCGTCGTCCATGAAGTGCGGTCATACTCGCACGTTACCCGTTCAGAAAGTGCGATCCCCCAGTTCACTCACTTCAAGGCAGAGAAGTGCGCTCACGTGGGGTTTCTTATGTTTGGCCCGTGGTATTTAGCCCGTCGTTCATGATCCTATGGTTTTGGCCCGTGGTATAGGATCTATTTTAGCCCCGGTTTGGATCCCTTGTATTGATTATTGATGGTTTTGTCCCATGGTGTGAATAAGGACTTGACTATAAATAGGGAAGGAGATCTCTTGGCTGAGATATCTTTGAAAGTTGAATATCTTAAGATCTGAATTTTGGGTTATCAGTTTTAAAAGCTAGATCTAAATCAAGGTAAAATTTAAAGGCGAATCTATTGCTAAGTCGTGATCTCTCGGGCGCATGATCAGATCTGTGGATTTGACTGTCTGTGGTACATTGGAGGACTGTTAATTTGGCCCTAATCAGAGGTTCGCAGTCGATCTACAGCATGAGTGTGGGGGTATGCAGTACAGAAGAAGGCTCAGTGCGGGTATACGTAGCGCAGCTGAAGGCGCAGTGCGGGGTACGCAGTTCAGAAGAGGGCGTAGTGCGGGTATACACAGCGCAGCTGAAGGCACAGTGCGGGGTACGCAGTACAGAAGAAGACGAAGTGCGGGTATACGCAGCGCAGCTGAAGGCACAGTGCGGGGTACGCAGTACAGAAGAAGACGAAGTGCGGGTATACGCAACGCAGCTGAAGGTGAAGTGCGGGTATCCACAGGCTTATTTTTGGTGAAGTTGCGGACCTGTTTTGAAATATTTGTTGGCTGCCTGTTTTCTATTTGCTGCTGTGTTTTGGGTTTAGGTTACTGGTGTTGATTTTTTGTTTACAGCATTCTGAGAAGTTTGGGGTGGCTCATTGGTTTGATTGTATAAGGGGATTGGTTGATTCACATGTACTTGATGTTTATTTGATGTTCTTGGATCCAGTCTGAAAATTAATAAGAAGTGGTCCTTGAAAGAAAAGAAGTAGGGGGTTGTAGCTCCCTTCCAGGAGAGACTGGAAAACGAGAGAGAGTTGTAGCTCTCTACAGGTTGCAGCCTGCGTACTGGTAAAGGACTGCACCAGTACAAAATCATTGTAAAAGGAGTTTCTAATTGAAAGAAGATAGAGACATATTGCAGCAGGTGGTTTTCACCCACATTGGGTTTCCACCTTATATCTGGTGTTCTTTGGTGTGACTATCTGTTTTTCTTGTTTATGCTCATTATTTTATACAATATCTGAAGAATAATTCAAAGTATAAATATATTGAAAAGAATTTAATAATACTGATTCACCCCCCCCCTCTCAGTATTATTTCCAACAATTGGTATCAGAGCAGGTCCTTCTGAAGGAGCTTGATCGCTTGAAGGAAGATCTATCATCATGAGCAACTATGAGAGGGAAGCATCAATCAGGCCACCGATTTTTGATGGGACAAACTTCGTGTATTGGAAGGTAAGAGTTACTGCCTATCTTCAATCTTTGGGTACAGAAGTCTGGGACATCGTAGAAACAGGGTATACTTTTCCATCAGCTACTCCTACAGATCCAGCTGAGAAGAAGAAATATGAAACAAATGCAAAGGCAGTCAATACTCTTCTAGGATGTCTATCTCAATCAAAATTTGTGAAAGTTATGCAGTATAAATCCGGAAAAGAAATATGGGACAAGATAGTTCTAAGCTATGAAGGAGATGATCAGGTAAAACGTGCAAAACTTCAAACCCTCAGGATTCAATATGAAAATCTCAAGATGTATAATGATGAAAGTGTGGCTAACTATTTTCTTCGTGTGGATGAGATTGTTAATTGTATGAAAAATTTGGGTGAAGAAATAAAAGAGGCTGTTGTGGTTGAAAAAGTTCTAAGATCTTTGTCACCTAGGTTTGAATCTAAAGTTTCTGCTATAGAAGAAAAGGAGAATCTACAACATCTTAAAATGTCACAACTACATGGAATTCTAATTGCTTATGAAATGAGGAAAGGAGGTCCATCTGACAGGAGAGAAGCTACCTTCAAGGCTTCAGGCAAAGGAGAGTACTATGAATCAGGACATGGGTCAGAAGAAGAAGAAGAATCAAATTTTGTCATAAATCTTCAACGGGGTGCTGGACGGTTTAGAGGTAAGTTACCCTTCAAATGCTTTGCTTGTGGAAGAGTAGGTAACTATGCTGCCAAATGTCCTCATAAGGATAAGATCGACAAGGGAAAGGAACCTATTAGATGGAACAAGAAACAAAATGCAAATAAGAAAAGCTACTACACTCATAAAGACAGTGATGGTCTATCAAATAGTGATGAAGATGAACGAGGTAATGACTATAAACTTTTAATGGCCTTTGAAGATGATGATTACATGGATGCTATAGATGTGGAAGGTTTTTATGAAGAAATATCTAGACTCAAGACATGTATAGAAGAAAAGAATGTGATCATTGATACTCTACAATTTCAAATTGATGAAAAAGAAAAATTTCTTGAAAAGTTAGAATGTGAAATTGTTGGCCTTAGAAAAGAAATTGAGAAAACAAAGGCTATTAATCTTAAGTTTCTCAAAGGATCTGAAACTCTGGATGAGATCATCAATGTACAGCGTTCTCCGCTAAACAAGGCAGGTCTGGGGTATAATTGAGAAACATCTCAAGCATCCACCTCAAAGAGTTATCTTGATGCAGCAAGAAGGAATGAGCAAAAGCACAATGGAGATCACCAGGTAAAGCAGGGACGAATTACATCAAGAACAAACAAAGACTACCAGGTAACCCAGGGGCAATCTGTCTTAAGGGTGAACAAAAGCTACAACCAGCCACAGGTAAAATCTTCTCAATTTGCTTCAAGAATGGATGACAATAAGAATTACAATCATTTGGGCGGTAGATTTGATAACCGTAGAAGTTTCTTCAATGGCCAATGTTTCTCTTGCCATAACTTTGGTCACAAAGCAGTTCAATGTGTTGCATATAAAACAATCATGACTAGAGAAGCTCAAAAACAAAGAAGTATGACTGGGATTACAAAAAGGACCTATAACAACTTTTCGGCTCTTGAAAATGAAATTGAATGTTCTATTTGTAATAACTTCGGTCATGAAGATTCTGAATGCAGGAGCAGATTTCAACAGACAAAGGAACATGCCTCAAGCACCAGAACATGGAGAATAAAGGAACCACAATCAGAAAGATGTGGGATAGCCTTTTATGCAGAGGGACAGGAAAATCTATGGTACATCGACAGTGGATGTTCAAAGCATATGACAGGTGATAAAGAAAAACTTGAATCATATTCTGCTTTAGAAAAGGGAAAGAAAGTTTCTTTTGGAAATGATACTCCAGCAGTTATAAAAGGAAAAGGCACAGCTCAGTTGAAAGAAAAGGTCAAAGCTGGAAATGTTTTGTATGTTGATGGCTTGAAGCATAACCTTCTGAGTGTCAGTCAGATGTGCGATCAAGGAACCGAGGTAATATTTCGATCAAATGGATGTAGTGTTCGTGATCTTAATACAAGGAAAACAGTGATCAAAGGTAGAAGAACTCCAAATAATCTATACACATTTGAAGAAGGACAACAACAATGCTATTTGAGCAAGGATGATGAACATTGGTTATGGCACCAGAGGTTGGGACATCTAAGCTTTTCACAAATAAGGAAGGCATGCAAATATCAGGCAGTTCGTGGTCTTCCAGATATCAAAATTCTTGACAACACCATATGCAAATCATGTCAGTTTGGTAAGCAAACCAGAACCAACTTCCCGGAGAAGGAAGGATCAACCAGCAGGCCTCTTGAACTAGTCCATACAGATGTATGTGGTCCTTTCAGGACAAGGTCACCTCGAGGAAAAGAATACTTGATATTATTCATTGACGATTTCTCCAGGTTTGTTTGGTTAGGACTTTTCAAGCACAAAGACGAAGCATTCGAAAAATTCAAATCCTTCAAAGCCTTGGTTGAAAATGAATCAGGTTACAAAATTAAGTGCCTCAGGTCCGACAGAGGTGGGGAGTTTACCTCAAATGAATTTTTCGATTTCTGTGAAGAACATGGGATAAGAAGGGAATTCTCTACAGCTAGAACTCCTCAGCAAAATGGAGTGGTGGAAAGGATGAACAGAACAGTCCAACAAATGGCTCGTGCTATGCTTGATGAGTCTGGAACTCCCGCAAATTTCTGGGGTGAAGCTGCATATGCTGCGGTTGTTATTCTCAACAAAACAAATGTCCGAGTGAACAGCACTCAAACTCCTCATGAGCTCTGGTATGGTGAGACTCCTTCGGTAAAGCATTTCAAAATTTTTGGGAGCAAATGCTATATTAAAAATATTGATGAGCAACTTGGCAAACTTGAACCTAGAGTAGATGAAGGCATTCTTCTTGGTTATTCTCTACACAGCAAAGCATATAAGTGCTACAATAAAAGACTTGGAAGAATTGTTGACAGCATTGATGTAGTGGTTGATGAAAAAGGATACATTCCTAGGCAAGTAAATCATGAAAATATCGAAGAAAATGAAGACTACCCTCAAAGACAAAATGATGAAGAAGAAGAACCTCAAGGAGCACCAGAGGAACCGATAAGGATAGAAGAGAAGACTCCATCCAGGTACGTTCAGAAGAATCATCCAGAATCTCAGATTTTGGGGCAGAAAGAAGCAGGTGTACAAACAAGAAGAACAATTGCAGAAGCTTCAAGCTATTTGGCATTACTCTCCTCCACTGAACCACAAAATGTAAGAGAGGCATGCAAAGATGAATGTTGGGTCAAAGCAATGGATGAAGAACTTGAGCAGATCGAAAAAAATAACACTTGGGAGTTGGTTCCGAGACCAAAGGATAAAAATGTTATAGGGACAAAATGGATCTTCAAGAATAAGTTGAATGAAAATGGGGAAGTAATTAGAAACAAGGCCAGACTTGTTTGTAAAGGGTATGCCCAGCAAGAAGGAATAGATTTTGAAGAAAATTTTGCTCCTGTTGCAAGACTTGAGGCCATTCGAATGTTCCTTGCTCTCTCAAGCTTTCAAAAGTTCAAAGTATTTCAAATGGACGTGAAATCAGCCTTTCTGAATGGAGACTTAGAAGAAAAAGTATACATTGAGCAGCTAGATGGTTTCATTCTTGGAAATGATCCAAATCTTGTATGCAGACTGAAAAAGGCTCTCTATGGTCTTAAACAAGCTCCAAGGGCTTGGTACTATCGTTTGGACAAATATCTTCATCAACAAGGTTTTTCAAAAGGATCAGCAGATAGCAATCTTTATATAAAAATTGAAAATGACAAATTGCTAATACTTGTTGTGTATGTAGATGATATTATCTTTGGCAGCAATGAAGAAGCTATGAGTCAAAACTTTGCCTTGGTGATGCAGAAAGAATTCGAAATGTCTTTACTTGGAGAACTGACATATTTTCTTGGATTGCAAATCCAACAAAATGAAGGAGGGATCTTCTTGTCTCAAACCAAGTATCTCAAGCAGATTTTGAAGAAATATGGTATGGAAGATGCAAAACCAATATGTACACCCATGGTCACAGGATGTAACCTCAGTGCAAATGATGAATCAGCAGCAGTGCATCAACCAACCTATAGATCTATGATTGGAAGTCTACTTTATTTGACAGGTACTCGACCAGACATCATGCATGCAGTGGGAATAGTTGGAAGATTTCAGGCAAATCCAAAGGAAACTCATCTTCAGGCAGTGAAGAGAATTTTCAAATATCTTCAAGGGACTCAAAACTATGGCTTATGGTATCCTAGAGATACAAATCTCACACTTCATGCTTATACAGAAGCGTATTGGGCCGGAAGCGTGGATGACAGGAAGAGCACAAGTGGTGGTGCATTCTTTATGGGTTCCAGATTAGTATCTTGGTCCAGCAAGAAACAGAGTTCAATTGCTTTGTCTACAGCTGAAGCGGAATATGTGGCTGCTGCATCTTGCTGCACTCAACTCCTTTGGATGATGCAGACCTTGCAGGATTTTCAAATCACTTGTACACCACCTATCTCCATCTTATGTGATAATACAAGTGCAATCAACATTTCAAAGAACCCAATCATGCATTCAAAGACCAAGCACATACCAATCAAGTATCACTTTCTCCGGGAACAAGTGCTTGAACAAAAGGTCAAGTTGGAGTATGTTCCTTCTAAGGAACAAGTTGCTGATATATTCACCAAACCATTGCCCAGGGAGACCTTTGAATACCTCAGGCAAAAGCTGGGGGTTGTTGATGCATCATCTTGTTGTTGACTCTCTTCTGATTGTTGGTTGTACGCAAGGTTCATCTGGAGTATATGTGTACATTTGCTGAGTTGCGGATTGGTCGAAGATCGAATGGCACAGGTTCAGGGGGAGCATATAATGCATTGTTGGCATTATGGAGGAAGTACAGAAGAAATATTGCTGCAATATGTCTCTATCTCTTTCATGGTCATTTATGGTGTTTGGTGGATTATGGTTTTTCTTGAAGAAATTTCTTTCCTTTGCAGATCTGGTTTATAGTCAGGGGGAGCATGTTCTTAGGGGGAGCATAACCCTTTGCCCTTGATGTCAAAGGGGGAGAATGACGTTGAGGATCTTGAGGTTGCCATCAAGTCCAAAGGGGGAGATTGTTGGCATTATGATTCTGGTTTGGCTCTATGGTACAAGTGTTGTACTTGATGGCAACTCACTCAAGTGGCAAAACTCTGTTCAGGCTCTCAAAATGATGAAAATTATGAGGTTCGCAGGTGAATGGTTCAAAAGGTGCGGACCCGCAGGTTCGTCGTCCATGAAGTGCGGTCATACTCGTAGGTTACCCGTTCAGAAAGTGCGGTCCCCTAGTTCACTCACTTCAAGGCAGAGAAGTGCGCTCACGTGGGGTTTCTTATGTTTGGCCCGTGGTATTTAGCCCGTCGTTCATGATCCTATGGTTTTGGCCCGTGGTATAGGATATATTTTAGCCCCGGTTTGGATCCCTTGTATTGATTATTGATGGTTTTGTCCCATGGTGTGAATAAGGACTTGACTATAAATAGGGAAGGAGATCTCTTGGCTGAGATATCTTTGAAAGTTGAATATCTTAAGATCTGAATTTTGGGTTATCAGTTTTAAAAGCTAGATCTAAATCAAGGTAAAATTTAAAGGCGAATCTATTGCTAAGTCGTGATCTCTCGGGCGCATGATCAGATCTGTGGATCTGACTGTCTGTGGTACATTGGAGGACTGTTAATTTGGCCCTAATCAGAGGTTCGCAGTCGATCTACAGCGTGAGTGCGGGGGTACGCAGTACAGAAGAAGGCTCAGTGCGGGTATACGCAGCGCAGCTGAAGGCGCAGTGCGGGGTACGCAGTTCAGAAGAGGGCGCAGTGCGGGTATACGCAGTGCAGCTAAAGGCACAATGCGGGGTACGCAGTACAGAAGAAGACGAAGTGTGGGTATACGCAGCGCAGCTGAAGGCACAGTGCGGGGTACGTAGTACAGAAGAAGACGAAGTGCGGGTATACGCAGCGTAGCTGAAGGTGAAGTGCGGGTATCCGTAGGCTTATTTTTGGTGAAGTTGTGGACCTGTTTTGAAACATTTGTTGGCTACTTGTTTTCTATTTGCTGCTGTGTTTTGGGTTTAGGTTACTGGTGTTGATTTTCTGTTTACAACATTCTGAGAAGTTTGGGGTGGCTCATTGGTTTGATTGTATAAGGGGATTGGTTGATTCACATGTACTTGATGTTTATTTGATGTTCTTGGATCCAGTCTAAAAATTAATAAGAAGTGGTCCTTGAAAGAAAAGAAGTAGGGGGTTGTAGCTCCCTTCCAGGAGAGTCTGGAAAACGAGAGAGAGTTGTAGCTCTCTACAGGTTGCAGCCTGCGTACTGGTAAAGGACTGCACCAGTACAAAATCATTGTAAAAGGAGTTTCTAATTGAAAGAAGATAGAAACATATTGCAGCAGGTGGTTTTCACCCACATTGAGTTTCCACCTTATATCTGTTGTTATTTGGTGCGAAAATATGTTTTTCTTGTTTATGCTCATTATTTTATACAATATCTGAAGAATAATTCAAAGTATAAATATATTGAAAAGAATTTAATAATACTGATTCACCCCCCCCTCTCAGTATTATTTCCAACCATAAGTTGGAATTTTCACTTGCGGGACTTAAACTGTGTAATAAACTCTGCCAATGCGATATTTCGCTTTTCTCCTTAGTGACATCATATGAACCATTGATCTTCTAGATCAAACGGCTGTTGTGCACTGACACTTTTACTCCTTTGCTCTTCCGTTTCACTTAAGTTTTACACCATTTCTTCAGTTCTTCTGTGGCTTTAGTTTTCTTCAAAGGTTTCAGCCTTATACTATTTCACTGCTCAACTTCTCTGAGCTTAACTCCTCAGTGAATTCTTACTTTTCTACCTCTCCAGAGCTTCACTCTGTTTCCTTAATTGGATTCAATGACCCATTTATGATCCCTCTGAATCATTCTGCTCTTCTGCGCGTTCCTCTGAACTCTGTCTGCAAACCTGTTACAGAACCTACGAATTCACAAGTAATTCATTCATGAAATACTCGTTCCACACGCTGACATAGTCAGGAATAAATAAATAAATAAATATATATATATATATATATATATATATATATATATATATATATATATATATATATAAATATAAACACACGATTACATTCGAGACTCTGTGTCTCGCACAGGCCTGGTCCTCAACTATTTGTGGCCTCTCTCTACTTTTCCCGTAGGTTTACATTTATCCTAGAAAGGTTCGTTGAATTAATCCTGGTTCGACTCCTAAATCTACTAAACTGACTCCTAAATCTTCTATGTCCACTTCTACTTCAATTAATTCCTAAGTACTCTCTCTTTAGTTCCTCGAATCACTCCTCGAATCATGAACTGATTTAAGAGTTATAATTGATTTTGAACTCTTTTGTCATTACGACCCACTCATGTCCTCCTTATTCGAGAGCATTTACAAGATATCTCACACATCTAATTTAATTCCTATTTTAATCACTCAAAAGCCTAATATTACATTAATTTATCACTTAGGAATCCAACTTCCTAAAAATATATGACCCCCTATGTCTACTTAATTACAATGATTTTCTCTTGGGTTGAATGCTCCTACATCAGACTCCCAAAGTAGAAAATATTCATGATCTCCTGATCATGTGTCTTCTGATATTTGTCTTCCTAGATCCCATACTTTGTTTTGTAACTGCCCAAATGTCTTGTTCCTTTGTTGCTGCTGCACTTCTATTGTCTTTTGCTCCATCTTCTTCTTCTTGTCAATCAGGTTCAAACTTTGATTGATCATGCTTCCTGCTGCTACCATTTTCCTCCATTTGGACTGCTTCATCATCAGTTGCCACATTTCTTCAATTTCTTTTTCCAGCACATCTTTGGGTTGGTCCATGCTCTGCCATTTACTTCTGCCTCTTCCTCTTTGCTTCAAGTTGTTGCTGTTGTCCACTAATTCTTTAAACTGTTGCTGGTTACTTTCACTTTGTAGCTGCTGGTTTACTTTTTCTTCTTCTTTTGTTCTGCTTGCTCCAACTTTTGCTTTGCTTACTGCCTCCCTTTCATCCTTACCCTCTTGCATTGAATCATGATTTTCTAGCATTCTCTCCAACAATTTAGCATTTTTGTTCCATGGATTAAATACTTCCACAGAACCTTCTTCTTTCATCTTTATTTGGCTGCTCATCTGTGCCAAATTTCCTTCAGCATCTGCAACAAAACCTGCACTCACAAAACACTTGTTAAAATTAAAAACATAAGGCTTTTGTGCCTTATCTTCCTTTGGCAACAATTCAGTTTGCTGCTCTGTTTCTTTCTCCTCTGTCAACAGATCAGTATGCTGATTTGAATTCTTAAAAGAATTCATGAGACTGTCCACTAGTCTCTCCTCCACATCATCTGCTCTAATGATGTCTTCCTTCTCTTGTTCACTGTAGTGAACTTCTTCTTCTGCAATCACACTATCATACTCTGAATTTTCCAGCAAATATTGCAACAATACAATTTCTTTGTGATACTTCGCAAGTGTTTCATCATCACTTATGTTTCCTGCATTTATACACAAATTATTAGTTTGGAAATCATAAGGTTCAATAGTCTCAATTGTTGCTTCACATATCAGCTCTTTAGACTGAACTTCATCTCCTTCTTCCACAAGAACTTGTTCCTGTGTTGTCATAGTTTCAAATATCAAGGCATTATTAAGTTCTTTTTGCTGCAATAAATCACTGCTTCTCTCATTTAAGAGATATTCTCCATCCTCCTTTACTTCAAAGTTTTTATCTCCTGAAAGATACTTCTCCACACTTCTGATAGCTTCAAAAGATTGCTTATCCTCTGCAAAACACTCCTTTACTAGTGTTCTTTCTCCCTTTGCTAAGTCTTTTGCATAGACTTCTTCCTCCTTAACATCTTTCAGTAGATGTCCTTCTTTCTTACTGACTGTCTCAACAACTTCCATGGCTATTTCCACTGTGCCTATCATCATGGTGAATTGATGATCCTTTACTATGTTTTCAGCTAACATAGTCTCTTCTTCAAGTTTGCCTTTAGTCTCTTGCTGTTTATCTTCCCCAAGAGCTATTATTGTCTCACCACCTGCATTAACATTCTCCTGCATTTTTTTTGCATCCATAGACAAACTATTAGTCTTAAAAACATAAGACCCTATGGTCCCACTTGATGTTTCAACCATCATATCTCCTTGTTGTTCTAAATCCTTCATATGATTCAGAAATTCTTCGATGGTCTCTTCTTCAATCTCCTCAAGCCCTTCACTTGGTTGCTTGATATTTTCCCCCAACTGTATATGAGACCTATCTATCTCATCTTCTTCCAGAACAGAATTTAGATTCTGCTTGTCTTCTTCCTCCTTTATGACAATATCAACAAATTGTCCTTCTTTACATGTTTCACTTGCAAACATACACAAATTGTCAGATTTAAAACCATGTGACCCTTTGGCCTCACTTGAAGTTTCAGTCTTCAAGTCTTCATCTTCACTCTCTCCCAGAATTTCTCCCTGTTCTAGTTCACAAATGGACTCTTCCATTTCCATTTCCAACTCAGCTTCCTTGAGTTTTTCCCTCAGCCACTTTACTTGCTTTTGTTGTAGCCTTCTCTGCATCTCATGCCATTCCACTGGCTTCTTCCTTAATACCCAACCTTGTCTCTGGCTTTCCTCAAGTATTCTCCTTAATGCATCAAGTTGTTCTTTTAACTCTGTAATCTCCTTGTCAATTTCCTCTTGACTCATCCTCTTTCCATTTGCCTTGGCATCCTCTTTCTTCATCTTTCTTCTGCTATGGTCTTCCTCAAAACCTCTACTATGACTATCAGTAGCCATCTTATTCTCTTCTCTCTTCATGAGCTCCTCACTCACTCACTATGAGCTGCATTAAAACCTCTGGAACAACACGTCCTCCTTGTTGCAACTTACCTCACCAAGCTTTCCTCTGTATTTGGTCTTTTGGGAAGCCCTTGGTTCTCTGTCTCTGGAACCTCTTTTGAGCACTTCTCTCTGCTCCCTCTAGGCTTCAACTCATATGCACTTCTCAAGAACACAACTGTCCTCTTGTATTTCAATCACAAGGAGATACTTGGTTCTGACCACCTCTTCTTTCACTTAGAAAGTCTTACTAGCTTCCTTCATTACCTTGGTAATTCTACCCACATCCTTTGTGGAATTACCCTTGTGAGATGCAACAATATCTCTGCAGTAATAATTCTCCTTCTTGCTACATATGCCTCACTAAGCTTCTCTCCTTTGAGCTCAGTCTTTTAGCATCTCTTTGGTTCTTTCCTTTGGAACCAATTGAGCACTCCTTGCTCTAGATTACTGCAACCTTCACACCTTCTTATGCTGTTATCTGTGCATCAATGTACAAACACACATTCTCAAATCAAAACAGAACATATCACGTCACCTTCAAGATCTCAGCATGATCCTGTTTCACCATTCCATCTGTAGCTTGAATGGATTGTCCTCTGTCTCTTGCATCTGCAAGTTCTGCTACACATCCCCTCTGTGTGCTTACTGTTTGTCAGATTAGAATCTAATCCTTCCTCTTGCCTACATAAACACCTTAATACAGAACTATGTTCTCAATTCTTTCAAAGAAATGTTCACACAGAGCTTCTTTATTCGGCTCTGATACCACTAATGATGCAAGGTTACCCCCGCTTACACCCACAGTATGCATAGAAATGCATCCACTCATTAGTCCCAGGTATTTAACTCTCAAAGGAGTCAAATCATCAACCACAAATGGTTAAGGCCCTCTTTTATCAGTTCCTTTATATCGGAACTCAATCACCCCACTTAGACCTCCTATCGGGACTATTTACCTCCTCATAACCTTCATTATCCCTTTAATTACTTATATATGTAACATTCCCTCTTTAAACATTGGCTACACATATATTTAACCCACAAAACCTTTTATCGACGCTATTTTCCTTATAAAACAATTTACAAAGGAAAACATACGCAAACACACCTTTTTCCTCCTTGGTATGGCCTCTGCACAGATATCGATGCCACCTTTATCGTAATCGGTTATCGCTCCTCTGTGGCATGCCACATATATATATCATCACTCCTTCCCCTCCGATATGCGACTATCGAAACGATAATATATGTTTTAGCCTTAAAAGGCTCGGCAACACATTTATTGCAAATACATGGAAATACATTGAAATCCCACTCCGAACACATATAATAGATTTCAAATTCTATGCACCCGCATATATAATTATCGTCGGGTCCAACTCTCACTTCAAACCTTTTCTGAAGCGCTCCAACGATCTCCAAAACCTCCGACCTCCGATCGCCGATCGACGCCTTATTGTTGTCGGCATATCGGCATATCGCTATATCCACTAGCCCTTAACTCCTCTGACTGCGATTCGCGATCACATCTTGATCGTTGATCCAGCCCATGATCTGACGGTTGAGATTAAATCACGCGATCACATTTTGCAAAACCTCAAGGCCAGGCACTGTCCGCTCTAAGGCGCCGATCTGATATCCTTATGGACCTGATATGGATATAGACCACTCTTTATAACATTTCAAGTCCGGATTTCAAATCCGACTGTGTTTTGCACCGATTCTTAGTGTAAGTTGGAATTTTCACTTGCGGGACTTAAACTGTGTAATAAACTTCGCCGATGTGATATTTTGCTTTTCTCCTCAGCAACATCATCTGAATCGTTGATCTTCCAGATCAAACGATTGCTGTGCACTGACACTTTTACTCCTCCGCTCTTCCGCTTCACTTAAGTTTTACACCATTTCTTCAGTTCTTCTGTGGCTTTGGTTTTCTTCAAAGGTTTCGGCCTTCTGCTATTTCGCTGCTCAACTTCTCTCAGCTTAACTCCTCAGTGAATTCTTACTTCGCTACCTCTCCAGAGCTTCACTCTGTTTCCTTAATTGGATTCAATGACCCATTTATGATCCCTCTGAATCATTTTGCTCTTTTGCACGTTCTTCTGAACTCTGTCTGCAAACTTGTTACAGAACCTACGAATTCACGAGTAATTCATTCATGAAATACTCTTGCCACACGCTGACACAGTCAAGAATAAATCTCTCTATATAGAAATATAAACACACGATTACATTCGAAACTCTGTGTGTCGCACAGGCCTAGTCCTCAACTATTCGTGGCCTCTCTCTACTTTGCCCGTAGGCTTACATTTATCCTAGAAAGGTTCGTTGAATTAATCCTGGTTTGACTCCTAAATCTACTGAACTGACTCCTAAATCTTCTATGTCCACTTCTACTTCAATTAATTCCTAAGTACTCTCTCTTTAGTTCCTCGAATCACTCCTCGAATCATGAACTGATTTAAGAGTTATAATTGATTTTGAACTCTTTTGTCATTACTACCCACTCATGTCCTCCTTATTCGAGAGCATTTACAAGATATCTCACACATCTAATTTAATTCCTATTTTAATCACTCAAAAGCCTAATATTACATTAATTTATCACTTAGGAATCCAACTTCCTAAAAATATATGACCCCCATTGTCTACTTAATTACAATGATTTTATCTTGGGTTGAATGCTCCTGCATCATTTTGTACTTTATATTTATTCAGTCTATTAATTTTTGTTTTCAAAATGCAAACTTCTGTGATTCATAATGTTGTGAGAGAATACTTCGGGTAAATCACATTTCAATTTTTATTGCTGAAGCGTTTTGAACCACTAAATGTGGTTCATCATCAGGGCTTGGATGAAAGTACTGATCCAACCAACAATTATATACTGTAGAGATGCAAAACGAAAAAGAAATGAAGGTTGAAGGAATTAATAAATTGAAAAAGATGAAGGTTATATAATTAATAAAATAAGCATTATAAACGTTAAAAAATTAATATAAAAAGAAATTATTAAATCTAGTCAAAATTAAAAAGTTTATAATAATATGTTATAATTATTTTGATATAATTTCAAAATTATTATTTTGATTTGAAATTATTTCTATGATTTAGTATTAATACTTTGACTTAATATTATTACTTTGATATAATAATGATAATAATATTACTTTTACCTAATCATATTACTTTATATATATATATATATATATATATATATATATAACATTAAAATTATTAATAATAATAATAGGAATAAATTAATTATAAATAAGGAAATTAAAATATGACAAGAGATCAAGGGAACAATGAAAATGACAAAAAATAAGTAAAGAAAAAGAAAAACATTCAAGAATTAACCTAAAAAAGGGAGAACAACACTAAGAAAGAAAGGTGAAGGGGAAGGGCACAAACTTAGGAAAAAAGAGACGGGACCCAACAAGTGTTCATCTTCCACCCATCATCCCTATTCAGCATGATAGACCTCCTTTCATTTTCAATAACTTCCCTAAACTTACGGTGATGGAAGTGGCCAATCCTTGCAATGACATGAGAATCTTCTAGACAAATGTGGTGTTTAGTTTTTCCAACAAGTTCTGCCAAAGTTGAAGAACGAGTCCTACAATGCCTGATATCAACCGCATGCTCACAAATTCTTTGATTTATAGAGCAACATGTTTCTCCAATGTAGAGGGGCCACAAGAACATGAGATTAAATAAACACCTTTCATGTCTTTTGGATCCAATGGGTCTTTGACGGATCTAAGGGAGCTACAAATAGTATTCAGGGGTCTAAAAGTAGAAGAGATCTTGTTCTTCCTTAAAATTCGAGCAATCTTGTCGGTGGTACCTTGGATAAAGGGAAGTTGAACATTGGTAACAAATTCTCTTTGATCTTTTCTTAATTTAGGACCTTTGCTAGCCTTCAAGAAAGCCCTGATACCTTGGGACCAACTATAACCATTATTTTGAAAAACTTTAAGGAGATGGGTTTTCTCATCAACCAAGTGATCTTCATCTGAGACCCTAAGAGCACGAGTGGCCAAAGTGTTGAGAACACCAACCTTTTGAGCCAGAAAATGATGGGAGCTAGCATGAAGGTATTGCTTTGTGTGGGTTTTCTTCTGAAAGACTTCGTGAGAGAAAGAGCCATCATTTTTCTTGGAGATGAGAACATCAAGGAAAGGAAGGCTACCATTAATTTCCGTCTCCATGGTGAACTTAATGGAGCTCGAAAGATTATTAAGATGTTGAAGGAATAAATCTAACCTCTCACGACCATAAGGCCAATTGATGAATGTATAATCCATGAACCTTTTCTAAAGCTTAGGCTTGAATGGAGCAAAATCCAAGGTTTTGGATTCAAAATCTTCCATGAAAAGGTAGGCAACAACTAGGGAGAGTGAGGAACCCATGGAAACACCACATGTTTGTTCATAGTAGTCATCTTCAAAGCTATAAAAGGTAGAGGTGAGAATATCTCTACTAATTTGGTAGTATCTGGATCAGTGACGCGCTTGATTATTTCAACCACTTCATTGATAGGGATATTAGTGTAGGGGAGTGTGGATATTAACAAACGAGGAGGAATCCTTGACAAAATATTCAAACCGACCAACTAAAGTCTTAAGTTTCCAAGCTAAATATTTAGCTAGGAGATAAGTTGGCTCGCCAATGGTGTTGACAATGGCTCTGAGGGGGACCCCCTCTTTATGGATTTTTGGAAGACCATAAATCTTAGGAGTGAGAGGGTTGCTTTTGTTGAAGAAAGTGTAACTAGGTTCGACTTTAATGACATGTGATTATCACCGATGTAAATGATATAATAAATAAAACAAAATTGATTTTTTGTATGCCTTGCTACATGGGTTTCATGAGCAAGAGGTTTATTTATTAATGGCTCCCATTAAGAGCCTTAGGATTTATTAGTAAGTCAAAGAGTCAATGTCATGTATGAAGATATTTTCTTGAGCCTATGTTCGATGTATAGAAGTCTATAGAAAAGTCTAACAACCCTCTAAAGACAAACACAATCCCTCTTGAAGAAGTCGGCCAACAAATCGAATTAAATACACTCATGTCAGCTTGCATAAAAGGACACATCTCTTCACAGTGCTCCTCTCAGCTGAACTGGATCTCTGTTGCACTTCCTAGCCATAGCGCCCAAAAGTCCGCTTCTCTGTGTACTTCCTCTGCCTTTTGTATTCTCAAGACTCTTCTAATCTTAACTCCCGCTGCCTTTTTTACCTCCCCCGCCCTGTTTGATTGCTGCGCTTTCAGCATTCTTCTCTCTTCTTCCTGTATTCTTACTCCCTTATCAATCCCAATGGACCGAAGTGAAGACTGCCTGCATTGTTCAGACTTGCAAGCTGAACTCGAAGAAGTTAGAGCCCAGCAACGCATTCTGGAGAATCAACAAAGGATCCTCGAAACAAGGCTGGAAGACCAGAACCGCATTCTGAATGAGAAATACAGAGCTGAAATAGATCTGTTTTTGCACAGGGTATCTTCATTGCATGAACAGTTTCGTCATTTAGCAAATCGCTGCAGCCATGCAGAAGAATCAATTTCAATTCTGCAATTCATGATGGATAAACGAAACAAAGCGGCACCCAGCTCCTCAAGTGCCAAACAACCTGAAGTGGACCCAAAGCCGGAGGAATCTACTGCAAGACAAATCAGCCATATCGAAATCGACTAAAATGGTCTTTAAATGTAAATTTTGGTTATCTCAGTTCGTAAGAATCTATAGCAGCTTTAGTAGTTTTAGAATCAGAACAAGTAGAAAAAGGGTAATAGAGAGAGTCTCATTTTGTAACTCTATTGACCCAGGCTGTTTCCGGCATTTATTGTATCTTTGGAGATCTGACTCCACTATTTTATTTCAGACCTTAATATAGCACCCGACTTTGTTAAAAAAAAAAAAAAAAAGGACACATCTCTTCACACTATCATGTCGACTCAATATATGGGTCGAACTACTATAAATACCCACCTAGGGTCTTCGCAAAAGGATAAGCTACAGAGCTCAGATTCTCTGCAATCTTCAGATGGATACAAGGTCTGATATCCGCATTATAGGAGTATAGATCTCAGATGTCTTTGCAACTAAGATAGGTAATTATAGTGACAAGTATTTTTGTGTCTCGGCCTCCTCGTGATCACTATCTCGACAGACTAAACGCAATCATTATCTCAGTGATCTCTCTATAATACACTCTCAACATACTATCTGGCCACAGTTATAGCCTCGACATAATTATGATGAAGAGGATCTCTATGATCTCATAGTAGCACACTTAGTCTCGACATATCTGTGATGAACATATCTCGTAGTGACACGCTTTAGCTTGGCATACAATCTGGACGTAGTCATGATCTCAGTCTTAGTCATGAGTTTGATGAAGACATAGTTACAAAGTCTTAATCAGGAAAAGGATATCGGTGCAGCTCTCATATACATATACATATCTCAATATTATGGTGATGATCTCAATGAAGGTGTAGAGATAATCTCAGTGAATGTACAATGATGATCCCAGTGAAGGTGCATAGATAATCTCAATGCATGTATAGTGATGATCTCAGTGAATGCATAGTGATGATCTTGGTGAATGTACAATAATGATTTCAGTGATGGTGCAACTATGATGACCTCAGCGGTGCAATAATAATGACCTTGGTGTAGCAGCAATGATGATGATGATCACAACAGTGACAAAGAAGAGGGTTGGTGTCTTGGTCTTGGAGTGGCTTAGTAGGTCAAGGGTCATGGTCTTGGTATTCGTCAATTGGAATCTCTATAAGAATAATTTTGTGCGGGTTTTCCTCTCAAAGAGTGAGAGGTTTTGGCCCTGACAGAAAGCCAACATCTTGTGTTCTTGTCTCTTTTGTTTTTGGTAACTATTTGATGAACTAAGCAAACACACTCTAATAATAAGAGAAGATTTTACTAATATGGAAAAGTTAAAAGAACCTCACAAATAGTTATCATGACGAGAAGAATCTCATTAACACCATTTTCCCTAGATTCTTCAACAACTTTCAATAAGCTTATGGCTAATGGAGCTCACCGTGCTACTGGACTTTATAGCGGAAGCTACAACTTTCGAGACATTTTTAATAAGGTTTTTCTAAAGCTTTCTGTAACTACCGCTATTACAAAGATGATCTAACATCTTTCTTTCGTATCCATCTCTATCCATAATAACAACAACTCAACCTTTATTCACCTTAAGAACAACAATATCAAGGTTATTGTTAAGGGACTTAAGGGCATCAAATTCAGATTTATTGATGTTACTCTTAGGTGGTTTTGCATTCCTAAGAACCACCACACAATCCTGCCTAATAACATCTTTCAAATTATCAACATCTTTGATGCGATATTCTATGCTACAAATAATATCGTGAACCAAGATTTTCTTTAGAGTAAGAGAGAAATTTAAACCTTTTTCCCAAAGAGAAAAAACAGAAGGATCAAAAAAGAAATTAGATTAATTACCCTATTATTGTTCGAAGAAGGGGATATCAAACCCTTGTAATTATTATTATTAATCTTAAAATTATCTTGATTATTAGAATTATAGTTATCTTTAGAAAAATGATTAATTTTATTATTAGAATTTTTATTTAAACTCTAATTATTATTAGAGTTAATATTATTTCTATAAAAGTTAATATTATTAATTCTATTGTTCATAGAAATGTTTATATTTAAATAATAATTATTATTATTAATAAAATGATTATTATTAAAATTAAAATTAATATTATTATAAGAGGCTTTAGAATCAAAATGAATATCAAAAAGGGAGGGGGAAGAAGGAACAGGAGAATCAGCGAGAGGGCTTTGAAGGGGAAGAGGCACTATCGACAGTGAACGAGGATTTAGAGGCAGGCGATGAAGAGTGGGTCTGGATCAACTTAGAACCTGATAATTGGTTAATCTCCAAATGACAAGGACTCTTCATTTGGTCAAAAACTCCATGGGATCTTGACTGCATGGAGATCCCTTAGCATAGAAAAATAACTGGCTATCGAAATAAGTGTTAGAGTATGCCAAAGTAGCAGATTTGTTGACAGAAGGAGCTGCTAAAGGATTGGAGGAATATGGCGAAACACCAATGGGGTATACATATTTACAAAGCCTAGTAGAAATTACAATATTGTTCGAATCAGGAGTAGCACGGTTTGAATTCGAATCTGAAATAACTGAAGGGAAACCCAGAGTCGCATTGCGAGATGCGGAGTTCAAAATATCTGAGGAACCAAGACAGAAGCATTAGAATTCGCGCTGTCAGCAATGGAATCTGAAATATTTGAAGAGGAACCACGAGTTTCAATGCTGGAAGAACCTAGAGCGGCCCTGTTAAACAATGAGTTTGACAAATAGGAAGAGGACAAAAGGTCAATGCTCTCATGACGAGCCTGAATAGAAGACTGAAAACTGACCCAAGAGTTGAGGGCAGAGAGTTGTTCTCTACTAATTTGACTCATGGAAGAATTCTTAGATGAGAAAAATGGTCTCGACTGCAGAGAGCTTCGTTCCATAAGCTTGTCAAATTTTGTAGATTGCCTTCTCTTAACGGTCTCTCCCAAACGCTCCACCTTTAATGTCGAGCAAGCATCAACATGAGTCCATAGAAAGCAAGAAATGGAGTTTGACAAATCTAAGTGGAGAGCAAACAACCTTCGAGATAAAGAATCCAATAGCCTTCTTAACTTGCAGATCTCAGACAATAGCCTTCTTAACTTGCAGATCTCAGACCTTAATAGAGCCAATTTCGCTTTCATAAAAATATGAAAATTATTGACAGAATTAAGACAGTGATTAATGTTGGCAAAATTCGAAATAATGGATGCATCCCTACAACGTTTTAAAAACATCAGATCAACGACTGTCTTTGAAATCTTTAGCTGCGTTCGTTCAAATTATTGAACTTTATCAGAAATTACCCTTGCTTGCAGGGACAAGAAATAAAGATGACCTAAGAAATAAAGATGACCTATATCAATGTGAGGCGAAATTATTTGATGTTCATTCACATTTTACATTTTATATTTATATGTGTTTTAATTTGGATATTATTTAAAACATATAATCTGGTGTAGTCTAATCTAGCTTATAGATGAAATAGACTTTTTCACTGGAATCCGGCAAAACAATTTCAAGAAAGAATGCGATTATTTGTTGTTTAAAATTCACTTTTGAATGCTCAAATGGATTCAGCACCTTGAAAAATCCCTTGGGCACTCAAATTTTACAGGTTAAACAAATTAAACTCAAGTTTCTAAAAATCTTGTTCAGATTTTGATTAAAAATAACTAGAAAAAAATGTCGTGAAAAAGGCCATTTAGTCTATAAGTTAGGATACCCATTTTTTTCTATATATATTTTTCCTGACATTTAAAATGTTTACAAACTTTCTTATATTGCACCTACACCTCTCATACGCTCGTTGTGAGCGCCTCTAGGGCAATAAGTAAAAATTGAAAAGTGAAATATATTGATTTTTAAGTAATTTAATATAAAGAATATGTGTAATCTAAATTAGTGTAAATTTATGTTAATTATGGTAGGAAAAGAAATAAGTATGTTGAGGTGTAGTTTATTTAATCATTTTAAAATGGATTTAAACTAATTGTAATTTTATTCAACTTAATAAAAGCAAAAACTTACAAATTGTTTAGATGTTGATATGTGAAAACACATTTTTTATTATTATATAGATATTTATGCTTCAGTGTAACAAATATTTTCATATAAAAATTATATTTATAATATTTTTATTTATGTCTAAATTTGGTGTATTTTTATTTATGTATTTATATATTAGCCTTTATATGAGGTATATATATCAAATGTCTTTCTTTCTTATATGTTTGTGTATGAAAGAGAAATAAAAACTATCTTGTATGTGTGTGCATGAAAGGGAACTAAAAACTATCTTTCTCTAGGTGGGTGTGTTTTATCTTTGAATCTCTAATATAAAAAAAAGCTCTAATACCATGTAGGATTTTAAGCACAAGCACAAAATCTAGTTATGACCAAAAACAATATTATCAATTGCAAGACAAAAAGAGAGAAAAGAAAATAAAAGATCTCTCTTGTTGGATTTTAAGCACAAGCACAAGATCTAGTTGCGTAAAAAATATTACGCTAGCAATTGCATAACAAGAAAGAAGAGAGAATATTAACATTGTTTGGTTAGCAGATGGAATTGGTGTGTTGGAATTGATGAAAACCTGAGTGCACCCCAGCGCATGGATGAGATGGATATGTCATGGTGATGGGGCATTGATGTGATGTGTTGCCTATTCAGTGGGAGTTGGAGCCTTAGTCGGAGCCAAGGGGGAGTTATAGCTTTGAAGACATTTTTTCCTTTGGAGATCATTTCAAATGCTCCTAGAAATGGTATATTTGGATAATGCTCAAAAGGAGCTTTCCAACGATATGTTGAAGTCTAGAAATACCCATTGGATCAAAATTTATTGCCAGTTAAAGTTTGTAGGCAAAAAGGGTGAAAGGTTCATGCCAAGTTTGCTGATAGTGTTGGTGGTCTCTAAAACTGGCAGCAATTTGAAGTTTCCCCAAAGTTGGTGTACAAACCTCACAACATTGTCAACATATAGGTGGTGCAAAGGTGGACCAACTAGAAGCTTAGGAGAGACGATACGTAGTCCACCAAGGACACAACACCCCAATGATTTAACCCCAACGGTTTCCAAAGGAGGTGCAAGTTTTATTTATGAGGTAACAGGACCATGGAAATGGAAAAGTTCATGTCTACTGTCGCTAGACTTCCCATCCCGGCCTAAGGCGTTTAATAACATGGACCAACCATGGGATGATAGTTGGCACACTGTTATTTGATGACCTAGACGACGTGGATCATAAGTGACAACCACTATGGCTAAATGAC
Source organism: Pinus tabuliformis (assembly GCA_031772625.1). NCBI lineage: Eukaryota > Viridiplantae > Streptophyta > Pinopsida > Pinales > Pinaceae > Pinus > Pinus tabuliformis. The sequence goes on from CM062816.1 coordinate 870,426,620, forward strand.
ATCATCATTATGTAAGAAGTTCAAATATCCATGATGATGTCAACATTTGAAAGCCTCGGGACATGTGGCACTCCAGGTGATGACACGTGGTATGCAGATTTGGCATTTCATGCTGTCAAGTGGGTCAAAACCAAGTGACACGTGGTACGTACCATCAAGTGACACATGGGAATTATGTACATGTGGCAGACATAGTGACATCATTGTCACTTCAATGATTTCAGACAAAGTAGTGGAACATCTTGGCAGGGGCAAGTAATCCCAGAAGTTTGGTTATTGGTTTGTAGCTGCAAATTTTCGGGATGGTGAGGCGATGAGACAAGGTGGAAAACTTGGTGGCAGCTAGAACCCAAGCTTAGGAGGGATTGCAAAAGACAAGTGGTGGTCCCACCTCAACACATCATCTCATGGTTACATCCTGGGAGTTATCGAAGGTGCTCCATTGTAAAAGGCCAGTGGAAAAAGGCTCCTCTAAGACTCAATTTTGTGCATGGTTTCATGTGACTGAGAGTGCAAAGGGAAAATTGGTGTATAAAGCGCAATGGAGCCTATGGGTTATGTAAAGTGTTAGGCCCCTTAAGGCTCAGAACTAGGGGCCCAACATGTGGTGTTATCCAAAGGTTTCCCATGTTAAATATTTAAGAGCCTTTAGGCTTAAACGTGCATTGTGGGAGCTTTAAAGGGCTTATGTCGATAATCCCTTAGGGCTATACCAATCTATAGTCTTAATTATAATAGGATGAGGGCATATATTATAAAGGCCACATAATAAAAGGGGATAATCTTCAAATGGTCATGAACGGGTCAACAACTTTGGCACTTTTGTGCCATATTTGGTGGAAAGTGCCTATGGGTGTTAGGACTTGAATGAGTTGGAAGCTATACTTGGAGGAGTCCACTATAACTAGTAGTGCATCAAAGATGAAAATGTAGCATGGACAAGTTGGAAACATTTTTGGCATAGTGTGACATATTTGGCAATTTTGGTCAAATTTGGCAGTTCGCTAGATTTGGAACTGTAAATAAACTTTTGCTAAATCCTATTATGTACCTGTTGATGGGCCGAGATTTACCGCCAACAACTAGGGCGTCTCCCTAGTGTGAATTCCCAATTAAATCTCACACCATTTGGGATTGGAGCTCCATTCGATATGTAGGCTCAGCTGCGATTATGTAAGTTTCGCTCTTGGTCGTTGTCAAATGTGGGGATGTAAGGGCAAGAGAAATAAAGAAATGCACGAACAATGGGAATGAGGTCAACCCGCAATTGATAACTTGCAAAATGACATACAAGGATATAACATCAAATAAACAAGAAGAGGCATGCCACAAGAAGGATTAGTAAGTTAAAGCCATCTCAAACATACATGAACAGGAACATGCCAAAGGTTAATTACAAATCAGTTCACAATAAGTTATCGAAATGGCGTGGAATAAGACAACAAAGATTTAAAGCAGACATGAAAGCCATACAATCAGAATGAGTTCATTAACATATGCTCTCATGAAAGCACACATAGAAACATGATGAAAATACAAGAAATCCAATACAACCATCATAAAGATGCATGAGAATCCATGCTGAAAGCAAATAACTTCTCATTATCCATGTTGCATATTCAAGTACATATTCAACAAGTCAATCAAGGCCCAGTAGTGGAACATGGGTTGTTCATACAATTGTTCAAGGTAAAACCCTAGCCTCACCACAACTCAACCTACCAGCTTCCAAGAGTTGAGTGCCTCTAGCTCCTTAAGCACAAATCAACTATATAATGTTAGTCCTAGCTCAAGTGCTAAAGTTCCTCTTCAAATGAAGCATGAGGGTATATTTATAGAAATGGGGAGCTGGCTTTTCACCTTCCCTGTGACCTTTTGTATCCTTGTGGTCACGGTCGCACTTCCTAGTCATAGTGACGCTTGTAGTCACAATCATAATTACTAGTGACAGTGGCACCTTGTAGTTGTAGTCGCAATTTCTAGTGGAAATCACAGTTTCAAAGTGCGACTTGGCTTTGACACATGCGATAAGAACAGTCTTAGTCGCAAGTCGCATTTTGTAGAGGTCGGTGAGTAAGTTGAATCTTCAAGTCACAATGGTGGTTGTAGCTCATCTTTGTAGTGTTGGTCGCATTTCCTAGTCACAATGCTAGTTGTAAATCCTCTTCACAATTTCGGTCACATTTCCTCTCCACAGTGTTGGTCACATCTTCAAGTCACAATGCTAGTCACAAATCCTCTCACAATGTTGGTCGCATCTCCTCTTCGTAGTATTAGTTGCATCTTCAATTCATAGTGTTGGTGACTAAAAGTGCAACTTGCAACCTAAGGGAGGAATAATGCCAAGTCTAGCCACAAGTTACAGTGATAGAGGGATGACAATGACTACTGGTGATTGAAAGAACAAATAGGGGCCAGAAAGTCATCTTCATGCTCAAGGTTCAATTCGTTATCTCGGCTGGTAGTGGTGAAGTGTCAAAGCTCAATTCTAAGAATCAATTGTAGGTTACGTTAGAGGTATAACGATTGTGAGGAAAGGGCACCTTGGAGAGTGAGGGTGTAAGAGGGATATGTAAAGGATGAAGAAGGATAGAGTCTAGGTGTAAAATACAAAGGGGAAATATCTATATAAAGTTGAGGTTTAGGGAAAACAAAGAGTTTGGGGAAGCTGAAGTGATAGGAATATGAAGAGGCACATAAGCAAACCGTAATCACAAAATGCAAGGATAGAGAGTAGCCTACCTTTGTGCGGTGGTCGGAAATCGCAAATTAAGTGGCTAGTATAAGCTAGTCACAAATCGCATTAGCAGAGGCTAGTCGTAGGTCAAAAATCTAGTGAATAATCACAGGTTGCAAGTTGGAAGTGAGCACTAGCTTTGTCACATGTGCTAGAGACAGTGAGGTTGCAGGTCGCACTTTTAGATGACAGTGCCAAATCACTATGAACTAGAAATGCGATTTGTGACTAGAGGGAATGAGTTGCTCAGAGTATGTCACAAATGAAAAATTTAGTGGCTAGTCACAATTTTGAGATATAGTCAAGGTTGCATCTTGAAAGTGTGAGGCATCCTTATGACTTGCGATAGAGAAAGATCATGTCGTAGATTGCACTTTGAGTTAATAATGCCAAATAATTGGAAATTAAGAATGTGGTTTATGACTTATTGATCTGAAAATCACCCTATGAGTGATCTCAGTTAAGATTTATTAATTGAAGGTATTAGAGATTCATGTACTGGTGTGTGTCCGTGTTATTTTAAGCAACGGATCGATCATATTGCAAAATACACAAACACTAGAAAATGGAAAACAACAGAGAAACACAGTAAGCAAATACAAGAACACAACAAATTAATAAGGAGTTCACCCTATCCTCCAGGGCTACGTCTCCAGTCCAGCTCTCAGTGGTGGCCTTCTTTTATTGTGTCTTCAAAGTAGAGAATTACAATGAGGAGCTCAATCTGAGTCTCCTGAAACAGAATTGCTTGGCAGGGTGGTTCTTGGATTCCCCAAGCCACTAGAGTGCACAGACTCTTTTCCTTACCAGCTCTTTGACCTCTCTGGTCTTAAGGGGAGGAGCCCAATGTGGTGCTCAATTCCCGACAGATCCTCTCAGGGATTGCTTGATGTTGCCTTATGCTGCAGGTCAGCTCGGCTCTCTGTCTTTCTGCTTCTTGCTTTACTGTCTCTTCGTTCTCTGTCTTCGTCTTCCTTTTTTTTCCTTTCTTCCCTTCCGTGTCCTCTGTTCTCTGTTTGTTCATGGCTTAAAGCCACTCTGTCTCACGACTACTCGTTTCCACTTCCTTCCTCCGTCGGATCGCCTACTGCTGTTCACTTGGAATTCCCTGTCTTCTGCGCCATCATCAACGGCTCACAGGGAGTGGCCACTTGTCCTCTGGCGAACTGCGCCAGCTTTTTCCTCGTCGGTTTGATTCTTCGGTTATGTCGGGAAATTACTTGTCCGCCACCTCTGCATCAAATCGGATCTCAAATTATTATGCATCTCGGCTTAATCCCCTGCTAAATCTAGTTTCCCCATCAGGCGTGATCTCAGCCGTTAGATCTGGAGCCCCCAGATCTGATGCCATTCGCTTGTTTCGCGTGGTTGACTTGCTCGATCGTTAGCGCGCGATGAGCGGCGATTTTCTCTCTCCTCTGCCTACCACGTGTCGGGCTGAGTGGAATCGCTCCTTTTTCGCCAAATCTGCTTACTGCCCAAGGGTGCCCCCGATAAATACTGCCGGTTTTGGAGTGTGGGTCTCGCCTTTAGCCTTTAACCTTTTCCCCATGGTTTTCCCGGCTCCCATGCGACCGAGCGCTCGGGGCCTCTCCTTCTCGAGGGGTTTTTCCCAGTAATCGCGCATCAGAAACTGCCTCCTTTTCCCAATCTGGGCTTCCCATGGGCTAGTTTCACCTCTTGCGTAGTCTCCATGGGCCTCGGTCAGCGCGCTTTGACCGAGGTCCTCGTCGTTCCATGCTGGCTGCCAACTGCCACTGTTTAGAGGTTTTTCTGATCGCTCCATGCTCTTTGAATTCAAAGTTTTGTCCTGATTTGATACAGTCATGGTTCTCTGATTTTTCTTCATGGATCCAATTCAGATCACGACCTTCCCACTGAAAAGCTTTTGGACCACCAAAAGTTGGTTTTCAAGCATCGACTAAGTGAGGGTATTGTTGTCTCACTTGTCCAATCTCAATCCACTTTGCACTGCTTAGCTTTGAACCCTTGAGCCCAATCCTGAGGTACTCAACATCTCCCTTACGCGTCGTCCTCACCTTCCTGTCTAGCACTGTGTCTTCCTATAATTCATTAAGATATTCAAGTAGCAGGTCATCAATAGAAGGCAATTGACTCTGCTCTTCAGGATCCTCAATCATTGAAGGTTCAAACAATCTCAAGCAATCTGCATTTACGACTGAGTAGATGTGCATGTAAGCTGGTAGATCAAGGCGAAAAGCATTTTCACCAATATTCTCAAGTATCTTGAAGGGTCCATACCTGATAGGCTTTAGCTTCTTACCTTCACCTTGCATCCTATCCTTGCTAATATACAGCCAGACCTGGTCACCAACTTGAAAACTATGCTCCATCCGATGCTTGTCATGCCTAGCCTTGTATTTGGCTTGGCTCTTTTCCAGCTGTTCCTGTACTGCCTGGTGGATCTCCTGGATTTGTTCAATGAACCTAGTTGCCTTGTCCACATCACTGTGTCCCTCAACTGTGGTATCTTTACCAAAGACAAAATCCAAAGGAGACCTTGGTGTGAAACCAAAACAGGTCTCAAAAGGAGATCTCTGTGTAGAAGAATGTTTGGCTCTGTTGTAAGCATGTTGCACATAACACAAATGTTCATCCCAAAGCTTAGGATGTTTGCTGCAATATCCTCTGAGTAACTGGATCATTGTCCTATTAACTACTTCTGTCTGGCCATCAGTTTGTGGATGAAAAACTGTGCTTTTCTTTAGTTTGGTGTCCATCAGTTCCCACAGACTTGACCAAAACTTCCCCACAAATCGGGTGTCTCGATTAGATACAATAGAAGTGGGTAATCCAAAATGAACCCATACATGTTCAAAGAACAATTTTGCAGTTTGTTCAGCTATAATCTATTTATTACAAATTATCAAGATACACATTTTGCTGAACCTATCCACAACAACATATAGATAATCATGACCTTTTCTAGATTTAGGCAGTCCCCCAATGAAATCCATGGAAACACTTTCCCAAGGGTGAGAAGGTACTGGTAATGGAGTGTACAAGCCTAGTTTTCTGTTGCTGGGTTTGCTTTTAGCACACATAGTACACCCTCTTACATATCTAGAAACTGTCTCATTCATTTTTAGCCAATAACAAAATCTTTGCAGCTGTGCAACTGTTTTACTTACCCCAAAGTGACCTAATATCAGAGAAGTGTGTGCTTCCCTAATTATCTTTATTCTCTCAGTTTGTGGAATGCAAAGTTTCCCACAATGGTATAAGAGTCGGTCCTTTACATGATAATCCAATTCTTCTACTCTTTTGCCTTGACTCAAAGTTGCATATACATCTCTAAAGTCTATATCTTGAGCATACTGTTCAATGTAGCTTTCATGTAGCACAGAATTATGCTTAAGTATAGTGGATGCATTTATAATGGGTCTAGATAACTGTTATGAAACCAGCTCAAGAAAAGATAGAAAAGATAGATCAACGCCTTAGAATTCAGCCTCTTTGAGGGGGCAACCTCCTTTACATTACATAAATGAAAAATTCTTGGATGATTCAAATGACAAAACCTCCTTTCTATATATAGGAGTCTAAGGAGACACAATATAATCCAGCCGACCTAACAATAATAATATAAAGCCACAAAAATAACAATAGAGGGATTCTATGTGGCACAATAATGACAATATGGGGGCAATAGGGGCACAACAATATTAATAAGGGGTATAACTACAATAGTAATGGGGTAATCACTAGTATTATAGGGACCCAACATGCCCCTCTCCTTCAAAAAAGTGTTGCCCTCAACGCTTGAGTAGTTCTGGATACTTCTGCATAAAATTCTCATCCTCGCATGTGGAATCTTCAGCGGATAAGTTCTTCCACTTGATAAGATACTTTGAAATTGATCGATTTCGTAGCTATCAAGTTCTTGTTTCTGTGACTGCTTCCGGTTCCAATATAATTTTTCCTTCCTCGTCAAGTTCTGGCAATATTGTTTGAACTGCGAGCTTGTCGCCTATAACCTTCTTTAAACATGAAACATGGAAAATGGTGCAATCAAGAAGCTGCAGGAAGCTCCAATTTGTATGCCATAGTACCAATCTTTTGCAACACCTTGTACAGACCATAATACTTTGGTGATAATTTATTATCCTTCTTAGCTTGCTTGAGGGACATTTGCTTATATGGTTGTAGCCGTAGGAATACCCAATCACCTACATCAAAAATTCTTTCACTGCGATGTTGATCTGCCTGTTGTTTCATTCTATTCTGTGCCAACACGAGGTTATCCTTTAAGAGTTGGAGGACTTGTTGTTGATGTTCGATGTGATGTTCCACTGCCTGAACCTTAGAATTTTCTCTTAAATATGATGTGATGGATGGTGGTTGATACCCATAAAGTGCCATAAATGGGGTCATTTTTGTTGTTGTATGGAAGGAAGTGTTATACCACCATTCAGCCAGAGGCAACCATTTGACCCATTGTGTCTGTTTATCAGATACAAAGCAACGAAGATATCCTTCCAAACATTTGTTTACTATCTCAGTTTGCCCATCAGATTGAGGATGATAAGATGAGCTATGAGCTAACTGAGTACCAAGACAAGAAAATAATTCTGTCCAAAAATTCCCAGTGAAAATGGGATCTCTGTCACTTACAATAATCTTTGGGTTTCCATGTAGCTTTTGAATTGTTTCCATAAATGCAGTAGAAACTGTACTGGCTTTAAATGGATGTGATAATGCACAAAAGTGTGCATACTTGGTAAGTCTGTCAACTACCACCATGATGACACTCTTTCCCTCAGACTTGGGTAAACCTGTGATAAAATCCATTGAAACCTCCTCCCAACGTTGGCTTGGAATGGATAAAGGTTGTAATAGACCCAGTGTCTTAATTGTTTCAACTTTATTTTGTTGGCAAACCAAACATTCCGCCACAAACTTTTGAATATCTGATTTAAGGCCATCCCAAAAAAATTCCTTCTTAACCCTGTGGTAAGTTTTTAAAATCCTGAGTGCCCTCCTAAGGGAGAAGTGTGCAATTCCATAAGAATCTTTTGTTTTAGCTGGGAATTCTTACAGAGGTATAAGCGATCTTTGTACCATAACAAATCATTTTGCTAGCTAAATGTATCAGACGTACTGGAATCTTGTTGTAACTTTCGAATAAGTGCCCACACTTCTTCGTCATTCTTCCATTCCTCCCTTGCTTCATTTATCCAATCTGGTTGGATAATAGAAATGGCGCACAACAATGCTTCCACATCCTCATCCTTTCTTGAGAGTGCATCTGCCACCACATTTTGCTTCCCTTTTTTGTAGATGATTTCAAAGTCATAACCCAACATCTTTGTGACCCACTTTTGTTGCTCTTCAGAGGATAATCTTTGTTCTAAAAAGTATTTAAGGCTATCATGATCTGTTTTTACCTTGAAGTGTCTTCCCATTAGGTAGGGTCGCCATTTCTTAAGTGCATGGAGTATTGCCAACATTTCCTTCTCATAAATAGCTTTGCTTAAAAACTTTCCCTTGATTGGACGACTTTCAAAAGCAATGGGTCTTTCATCTTGCATTAGAACAACACCAATTCCATTTCTTGAAGCATCACATTCCACAATAAAGGTTTTTGTGAAGTCCGGTGTAGCTAAGACCGGTGCTTGGCACATTGCCTCTTTAAGATGTTCAAAGGCCTTTGTTGCTTCCAGAGTCCATGAAAATGCATCTTTCTTCAATAATGTTGTTAGAGGTGCTGCTATTCTCCCATAATTCTTAACAAACTTGCGATAATACCCTGTCAACCCGAGAAATCCTCGCAGATGCTTTATGGATGTGGGGATTTTCCATTCCTTAATGGCTTTAATTTTGCTAGGGTCTACCTTAACTCCTTCATGAGATACAATATGACCCAATATTCCACCTCCTGGACTCCAAAGAAACATTTGGATCTTTTTGCATATAATTGTTTCTCCTCCAATAGTTGTAGCACCCTGTCAACATGTTCAACATGATCCTTCCAAGACTTGCTGTAGATTAGTATATCATCAAAAAATACTAACACAAATTTTCTAAGGAATGGTTTGAAAATTGAATTCATCAAACCTTGAAATGTTGAAGGTGCATTGGTAAGGCCAAAAGGCATGACCAAAAATTCATAATGACCCTCATGAGTTCTAAATGCTGTTTTCGGAATGTCTTCAGTCTTCATTCTGATTTGATGATATCCTGAACGAAGATCCAACTTGGTGAAGTAAATTGATCCATGCAATTCATCCAGTAATTCATCAATGACAGGAATGGGGAACTTATCTTTAATAGTGAGCTTGTTGAGCTCCCTATAATCCGGACACATGCGCCATGATCCATCCTTCTTGTGCACCAATACTACTGGAGCAGAGAAAGAACTTTGACTCGGTTGAATTATACCAGCCTCTAGCATTTCTGCAACCATACGTTCAATTTCACTCTTTTGGACATAGGGATATCTGTACGGCCTGATGTTTGGAGGAACACTTCCTGGAATCAGATGAATAGCATGATCATGATCACGCATAGGTGGGAGACCTTTGGGAGTCTCAAATACCTTGGAATGATTGTCCAGGACTTTTTGGAGATCTAGAGAAATAGATGATTCCGATGTGGAAACATCTAGCGAACATAATTGTGCAATTACACCTCTTTGCTCCTTTTTTAGAAGCTTTTCATACCATTAGAGCTGATTATCTTTCCTGGTTTCCCTGCAATACCCCTTAATTCAACTTCCTTTCCTTCCGTAGAAAATTTGATGAAAAGTTCTTGAAAATTAAAAGCTATTGTACCCAAGGATTGTAGCCATTGGACTCCTAGTACAACATCAGCACCTCCCATTGGAATGGAAAGCATTGGGCTAGTCAATACATATTCTCCCATGGATAGCTTGATATTATGGCACTTTCCAGAGCAATTTATTGTTCCTCCATTTGCAATCATCACTTGACACTCTGGTGCTGGATATAGGAAGCAATTCAATTCTTTTGCTACCTTACAATGAATAAAATTGTGGGTGCTTCCTGAATCAATCAACACTATTACCTTTTTCTTCTTGATTTGTCCTTCTATCTTGATGGTTTGAGGAGTGGTAATTCCTGCCAATGCATTACAAGATATGGTCGGATTTATTTGTTCTTCATCTAGGCTTTGTTCCTGGAGTATATCCTCTTCTTTTGACCTTTCTTGCTCCTTTTCTTCTTCCTCTTCACAATCTATGTAGAATAATTTCTTCTCAGCACACTTATGACCTTTAGTGTATTTGCTATCACAACTGTAACAAAGCCCTTTTGCTCTTTTTTCTTCCAATTGTTGTGGTGTCAACCTTATAGGTTGTGGAAGACTAGGGGCAACAACACTTCCGTCTTTATAGTTGTGAGTGGTATGCTTCCTGGTTGCCATAATTTTGCTTTCCATTTTTCTTGCTAACCTGAATGCCTTCTCTAATGAATCAGGTTCCCAAAGGCGAACATCATGTTGGATATTATCCTTTAAAGACCCTATGAACACATCAATCCTATGCTCCTCTGGAATATCTTTTACCCTTATGTTCAATTTTTGGAACTCCTCAATGTGCTCCATTATTGAACCCTTTTGTTTGAGACTTATCAATTGGCTAAAAAAAGTGTTGCTTTTTGTATCCTCATAATGTGCTATCAATTCTTCCGTAAAAATTGCCCAAGTGATAAATTGTTTACGAGAGCAAAGCCATTGATACCATACAAACTGATTTGGTTCCAAATATAAAGTTGCCATACGTACCTTTTGTGTGTTTTGCACATTATTGAGATCGAAGAATTGCTCCATCTGTAATATCCATGTGGCGGGATCCTTGCCATCAAACTTCCTCATATCGATTTTTGGAATATGGTGGGTCTTCGATCCAACATTAGAGTCTATGGAATCATGATTAAAATTTCTTTTGTTCACATCATGAGTTTCCTTTACAACCTTTTCACCATTAGTAAGTATTTCTTGTAGAAAATTTGTCAAATCTGTCTTCAAATCTGCCATGTCTGTCTTCAAATCTACCATGTCTCTCTTCAAATCTGTCTTCGAATCATCCATCTTAGCTTCCATGCCCTTTATCTTAGATTCCACGCCATTTATCTTAGATTCCACACCATTTATCTTAGCTTCTGTTAGCTTTTGTGAGCGTGACATTTGTTGCACTTGTTCTTGTAATTTTGATATATCATTTAGCATTTCTTCCTCTTCTTCATGAGTCATGCTAGAGCTTTCAGGTTCCTTACTAGGTGTTTGCATTTTCTTTCCTCGAGGCATCAGTTACCGATAATAATGCTTTACTATGCCCTTTGAATTCCTTCAAACCAAGCTTACGCAAAAATTAAAAAAAAAAATACACACATTTTTTCACTTTGTAGAAGCCTGATATTGAATCTGATGTCTCTCTGTAATTTCAGATCCTCCAGTTCTAAAATTGCGACCTACAGTAGCCTTCTATGTCCTCTTTCCAATGCCACAAGTCTGACCCAAATTGGATTCTCCAAGGAAGAGTTATGCGAAATCTCCCACAGTGACTTGATTATAGACTAGTTCAGTAGAGCGAACTTGTATGACGTGCCACAAGTCACTGTTTCTACCTTTGGATTTGAAAAATGCATACAAGAAACTACAGTCCGTTCTCTTTCTGTACCTTCTTACGAAATTTCAATCTGATCCCCAGAGAGAAATTTATGACGATTTTCCCCAGGTCACCTGTTTGGAATGTAATTCAGGAGTCTGCAAAAAGACCAACTTCCTCAGATCATATCTCCACAAATATAGTGCAAAAAACTCTGAAATTTGGACTCGAGGTTCAACGTGATTTCTTCTCAAATGAGTTTTTTTTGAAACTTCTGAAACGTTGCAGAAAAAAAGTTATAGCGAAAATGCCACGATTACCTGTTTGGAGCAGCGAAACCCTAGAATCCAAAGCTCTGAAACCAAATGTTATGAAACTAGCTCAAGAAAAGATATAAAAGATAGATCAACGCCTTAGAATTCAGCCTCTTCAAGGGGGAAACCTCCTTTACATTACACAAATGAACAATTCTTGGATGATTCAAATGACAAAACCTCCTTTTTATATATAGGTGTCTAAGGAGTCACAATATAATCCAGCCGACCTAACAATAATAATATAAAGCCACAAAAATAACAATAGAGGGATTCTATGGGGCACAGTAATGACAATATGGAGGCAATAGGGGCACAACAATATTAATAAGGGATATAACTACAATAGTAATTGGGTAATCACTAGTATTATAGGGACCCAACAATAACATGTCTGCAACTTTGTTATATATGCTCTTTTTATATTTGATGACTAAATGAAACTTTTGTAGAAAACCCATCCATCTGTAATGTTTTGATTGTTGCAACTTAGTTTGGGAGTGTAGATATTGAAGTGGTTGATGATCAGTATGTATTACTGTCTCTTTGCCCATTAAGTAATGTTTCCACTTTTGCACACTCTTAACTAATGCATACAATTCTTAACTACTGCAGGATTAAAAGTCTCAGAATGATAACATATGGGTTTACCGTGCTGTGTCAACACTGCTCCCATGGCATAGTCACTGGCATCTGTTTGGATCTCAAATGGTCTTTGCAGATCAGGCAGTGCCAGTACAGGTGATGTACTAATCTTTTCTTTCAAGGTGTTGAAGGCTTTCTGATGTTTGCCTCCCGACTTAAGCACCTTGTTCAATCCTTTTAAAGCATGTAAGGGAGCTGAAATTGAGGAAAAGTTAGAAATGAACTTCCTCCAATACTGTGCTGCTCCTAAGAAGATTCTAACTTCTATAGTGAATTTGGGTTTAGGCCAGTTTACAATGACTGCCACCTTAGAGGGATCTATCTTCAATTCACCACCCCCTATTATATGACCCAAATAATTCAGAGATGTTTTGCCAAATTCACATTTTGAGAGTTTAACATAAAGTTTTTCTCTTTTCAAAACATCTAGTGTCTGCCTAACATGATTTAAGTGTTCTTCCCACATTTTACTAAAAATCAGAATGTCATCCAAATACACAATAACAAAATCATCAAGAAAAGGTCTTAGTACATCATTCATTAATCTAATGAAAGTAGCAGGAGCATTAGTTAAGTCAAAAGGCATAACCAACCACTCATACAATCCCTGCTTTGTTTTGAAAGCAATCTTCCATGCATCTTGTTCTGCAACTCTGACCTGATGGTATCCACTATGCAAGTCTAACTTGGTGAAATAAATAGCTTCCTTCAATTGATCTAAAAAATCATCTATGCGAGGAAGGGGATAACAATTTTTGATTGTTATCTTATTCAGTGCTCGGTAGTCAATGCACATTCTCCATGAGCCATATTTCTTTCTCACCAAAATGATTGGTGACCCACAAGGTGATGTGCTAGGCCTGATGAACCCCTTTTCGAGCAACTCCTGCACCTGCTTCTTGATTTCAGCATTATCTAAAACAGACAACCTGTACATTTCAATGTTAGGCAATGGAGCATCTTGCTACAAAATAATATCATGTACTATTTCCTTTTTGGGTGGCAGACCTTTAGGTTCTTAAAACAAGATATCATACTCTGAAACAACATTTTCTATGTCAGCTTGTTGTTTAGCGTTACAGCCCTCAAATACATTGGTTTTATCAGGTTTCTTTTCCTTTTCAACCATCAGTAAGAATTGTTTGCATGAATTTATCATTCTTTTCATCTGCCCTGAGTTTATGAGAGTATAATTATTCTTGAGCTTATGAGCTCTTACAAATTATTCAATTCCATCTTTAACAAGTAGATACTTGTTCTCAACTCTATAGAAAATAGCTTTTCTATCATACAAGTAAGGACTTCCTAAAGCAATTCCACATATATCCAAAGAATTATGTCTAACTCAACCTCATCTACAAATGCTGACCCAAAAGAAAACTTGAGTTTGCACTGTCTAGTCACTTGTAGTTGTGCTTTATCATTCAACCATCCTAATGGGTATGGTTTCTTGTGAGGTGTAGTTGTTAATCCCAATTTCTTTACAATTTCTTTAGAAATTAAATTTACTTGTGAGCCACTATCAAACAAAGTATCAATCTTTTGATATTTGGAAACGACTCGAATATGGAAAAACTCATGTTTTTTTCTCTCATTTTTTTCATCAATAACAGATTGAGCATAATTACTAGTAGATGCCTCAGAATTCTTACATTTTTATAGATGTGGTTGCAATGGTTGTTTCATCTCCCGATTCTGACCCCAAATCTTTCTGAATAGCTGCAACAGTCTTCCTCTTCTTTCCCTCAAACTTCTTAGGCCTCAGCTCTGGATGTAGAATCCAACAATGCTCATCATCGTGCCCATCCTTTTTATAGTGAGTGCATGAAGCTTTGCTTTTCTGTGTAGTGTTAGCCTTCCTTGCTTTCCACTTCTGCTTTCTTTTCTCCTTTCTCTTGCTTACAGTGGGTTGGGATGGTCCCCCAACTTCTGGATTTCCATTCTTTCCTCTAGCTTCTAGATGAGTAGCTTGTACAGATACCTCATCTATACTAGTGGGATTAAACATGAGGATGGTATGCCTCATGTAGCTGTGTAGACCATCAATGTACTTCAACAGAGTTTCTGGTGAGTCTAATGACATTCCTAGAATCAATGCTCTCTTTCTAAATTCTTGACTGTACCCTTGCACACTTTGCCCTTTCAACTGCCGAAGAGTTTGCCAACTCATCATGTCTTGTTGCATGTAGGCCAATGGATAGAACTTCTTTTTGATTGCAGAAACAAATTCACTCCAGACAGAGATGGTCTTACCATGTCTTTTCATGTCACCTTGGGTTTTGCCTTCCCACCAAACCAAGGCAGTGCCTCCTAGGCGTAGGCTTGCCAGCTGAATCTTGCTCTTGTCTGAGTCGATGTTCTGTACTCTGCAATAAACATCAATTTGTCTAATCCAATTGTACAACTCCTCTGCATTTAATTCTCCATCATATATAGGCAAATCAAATTTTACATATAGCTTGATTAAAGATGCCTTCTTGTTATGCACAGGGCTATTAGGAGGGGTGAGGAAGCTTTCCACTTTCCCTTTTCCTTTGGAGTGGTCATGGAAGTGAGACTCATCTTCTTCTTTGTCTTGCTTAGAGCCTGATGAGTCTTCATCCTTATGTTTTCTGAAGTCCCCATACATTTCTTCTACCATGGACGTTATAGCTAGGAAACTTTCTATGAATTGAGGGTCTAGCCCCACAAAACCTTCCTCTGACATTGTCTTCCGAGGATAGACTCTCCCAATTTTAGGATTAGTTTCGACCAACTCTCCTTCTCCTAATTTGAGCTTTGATCTAGTGAACATTCAACAGCTAAACCAAGACAAGCTTGTCTACCCTTACAGCCTAAAGCTCTGATACCACTTGATCTGAAAATCACCCTATGAGTGATCTCAGTTAAGATTTATTAATTGAAGGTATTACAGACTCATGTGCTGGTGTGTGTCCATGTTATTTTAGGCAACGGATCGATCAGATTGCAAAATACACAGACACTGGAAAATGGAAAACAATAGAGAAACACAGTAAGCAAATACAAGAACATAACAAATTAATAAGAAGTTCACCCTGTCCTCCAGGGCTACGTCTCCGGTCCAGCTCTCAGTGGTGGCCTTCTTTTATTGTGTCTTCAAAGCAGAGAATTAGAATGAGGAGCTCAATTTGAGTCTCTTGAAACAGAATTTCTTGGCAGGGTGGTTCTTGGATTCCCCAAGCCACTAGAGTGCACAAAATATTTTCCTTACCAGCTCTTTTACCTCTCTGGTCTTAAGGGGAGGAGCCTAATGTGGTGCTAAGTTCCCAATAGATCCTCCCAGGAATTGCTCGATGCTGCCTTATGCTGCAGGTCAGCTCGGCTCTCTATCTTTCTACTTCTTGATTTACTGTCTCTTCGTTCTCTGTGTTCATCTTCCTTTTTTTCCTTTCTTCCCTTCCGTGTCCTCTGTTCTCTGTGTGTTCATGGCTTAAAGCCACTCTGTCTCACGACTGCTCGTTTTCGCTTCCTTCCTCTATCCGATCGCTTGCTGCTATTCACTTAGAATTCCCTGTCTTCTGCGTCATCATCAACGGCTCACAGGGAGTGGCCACTTGTCCTCTTGCGAACTGCGCCAGCTTTTTCCTTGTCGGTTCGATTCTTCGGTTACGTCGGGAAATGACTCGTTCGCCACCTCCGCGTCAAATCAGATCTCAAATTCTTATGCATCTCGGCTTAATCCCCTGCTAAATCAGGTTTCCCCATCGAGTGCGATCTCAGCCATTAGATCTGGAGCCCCCAGATCCGATGCCATTTGCTCATTTCGTGCGGTTGACTTGCTCGATCGTTAGCGCGCAATGAGCGGCAGTTTTCTCTCTCCTTTGCTTGCCACGCATCGGGCGCTGAGTGGAATCACTCCTTTTTCGCCAAATCTGCTTACTGCCCAAGGGTGCCCCCGATAAATACCGCCGGTTTTGGAGCGCGGGTCCTGCCTTTAGCCTTTAACCTTTTCCCCACGGTTTTCCCAGCTCCCATGCGACCGAGCGCTCGGGGCCTCTCCTTCTTGAGGGGTTTTGCCCAGTAATCGCGCATCAGAAATTGCCTCCTTTTCCTGATCCGGGCTTCCCAGGGGCTAGTTTCACCTCCTGCGCAGTCTCCATGGGCCTCGGTCAACACGCTTTGACCGAGGTCCTCGTCGTTCCACGCTGGTTGCCAACTGCCACTGTTCAGAGGTTTTTCTGATCGCTCCATGCTCTTTGAATTCGAAGTTTTGTCCCGATTTGATACAGTCATGGTTCTCTGATTTTTCTTCATGGATCCAATTCGGATCACTTATGGAAGTGAGGTGTTTAGGATAAGTCTCAAGTCACTCTTTCAAAGGCTATGGGGACTAGCTCTACGGGTTGTGATTGCGACTTGTGCAAATAGTAGAAAAATACAAGTTTCAAAGCTTTAAAACTAAGCTCATTAGAATGCAACGAAACCATAGCTACGTCAATGAAGAGGTTAAGTCTTGGGACATCATAGGAAAAGGAGCCTGGGTAATATTCCAAGTGGAAGGGAGTCCAAACTCATTGTCACTTGTGAGCTCAAGTTTGAATGAAGTTAGATTGACCCTTGTAGCAATAAGTTGGCATTGAACCACATATAATTTATGATGCATCTTGTAAATCCTCTGACCTAATAGAAACCACTTTCCATTGCGAGTTGCTTTTGGTGGAAATCACTACAAGGAAAAGACCTTCTAGTGAAGTTTATAACATAGGTTTTTAGTGTTATAAATTTGGCAAAAATTGTCAAAAAAAATCCGCTAAAAATCAGTTTGGGATAGCGGAGGTTTTAACTGAAATTCATTACAACTGAAAAATGTGGGTTGTCGGATGTTCTAGAAGATATATATATATATATATATAAAATTTCTCGATGCGCTTAATGGAACAAGTAGCACCAGTGTGCTAAATACATAAAAGCATCGAGAAACATATATAACTAAAAGCACTGAAGCGTTGAATGCAAATAATACAGTTGCATAATATATTCTGGATCAGTGCTAAGAGATACAAAATCCCCGGGACGTTGTTCTAAGGAATGACACCAAGGCACACAAAAATTAATTGTTGTCTAGGTATTTTTTTAAACTTGCAACGTCGATGCATATAATTATTAAAAAGGCCCCAATGCCTTAGTCATACAAAATGACCAGTGATGTTACTTCTCTTAAATCACTAGGCTGAAAATAATATTTTGTAGGACCGAGAAGTTAGTTATATGAAAGCATTGGTGCGTTAAAAATTACAATGCACCAGGGTGTTAATCTCAAACACGATCAGTGCTTGAAGGGATAAACGCACGAGTGCCCTCATTTTCTTAAAAGGCATCGGACATGCAAAAAGATGTTGTCACGGTGTTTTTATATAACACAACGCACCGATGCTTTTATATGTTATAGACACACCGATTTTTTGAATGAGATTTTCTCTTTTTTTTGGAAAGATCGGCCTGTGACAGTGCAATTATTTTAAATTCATTATTCATCGAAAAATCGACATATATCTTATAAAAATATTCATATAAATTAAAATTTAATTAGTTCATTTGTATATGATGTTTGGATTAATTTTTTATATTATCGGATTTCACACTTCTTCATTATAATATTTAATCAATGGTGTAACATTTCATGGCGACATTGGATAACATAATAGAATATATTAAAATGTATTTTATTATATATATATAAGAGGCGCTTTGTCATACAAAATGGGATTGTTATTGGTAATCCATTGTCTTTCAATTGGGACACTATGTCCATTACATTAAACAAAATGTTTGATTTTCACAGATAATTAATTTGAAGAATACAATAGGCTGCATTGATATCCAAATCGATCATCATTCTTCACTAGAACTAATGTTAGTGCTCGAGCTACTTTCATGACTTGGGTTATTTGGAGGAATGTTTTGTTGATTGCATCGGTTATTTTCATCTTCTTGATCTTGTAGTTCCATCCACTAACATAAAAATAAAGTGTAATGAGTGTATCTACATTGGTGAGAATAATGAAAATTGAAATAAATAATATACATCAATGTAAATCGAAAAACAATGTACCATAGTAAGAAGTGACTTGTGAATTATACACATTCCTTCAAACCAAATCTCATGCCTTCTTTCAACAACTCTTTTGTTGGTGTAGTTCCATACTTTGTTTTCTACAAGTTTTATACCCCATAATAAATCATATAGATACTGACAAATTCCAGAATTAATTTTTGATATACTAACATATACTCACAATCGTTATTTAACCCAATGTCAATCAATTCTTTCGATGGCTCTTCTTTGTATGTTAACACCTATTTGAAGACATTCAAGGATGGTTGTTGTAAAAAAACTTAAAATATACAAAAATGAAATCTTGAATAGTTATAAGGAAATATTAACATTTACTCACAAACTTTGAAATCAACCATTTTCTTCATTGTCATCATGTTTTATGTGTTGAATGAGTTCCATCTTGTTTTCTTTTCTCTAAGAAAATACTTGAAAAATAATATTTAATGCTAAATTATTTTTTTATATGTACAAAGTCAATCATAATTACACACATTTGAAGCACGTTGTTATTGAGATGGCTCCTTTTGTGATGCAATTATGTCCATTTCTTTGACCATCTCCTTATATAATTTTTTGGACTTTCCTACTGGCATGTTTCGCATATCAACGCGTTGATCATTTGGAACTTTCATAATCTTCCTAAAAAACATAATAAACTATTTTTATAATGATATATGAAAACTAAATATAACAAAAATTATATTAATAAATTAATGGTTTGTAGTGATATATACATATAATTTTAGAAAATTAATTTATACAATTATGGATATTAGCTTTTGAATGATTCTCTTTTTTTGTTGTATGTTTTTTCTATCACCAGTCTGACATGTCTCATTGACCATTGCCTTGGAAACGCTTCATGTAGTTTAGTTATAATTTGGTTCTTGGAATCACTAGATTGATTTTTGTATTGTAAGTGGAAAGTACGTTTATACTTTCGTTCCACTAAATCCCTCATAGTTTTGTAAAAATTTCCCCCTTCATTATCCTCCAGCACCACTCTAGATGAGCTAAGGACCAATTCATCGTCATTTACATGTTCTATAATTTTTCTTTTTTTAGAAAGACATTGCTCTTTTCTTTCGTTGTTGCTCCTTGTAGAACATTAAACATATATGAATTAGTAGATTGTTTGAAACATGTCTCCTTGTAGAACATTAAACATATATGAATTCGTAGATTGTTTGAAACATGTTATCTAATATTCTTAAGTATATTATTAATGAAAATTCAAAAAAAAAAATCATATTGAATAATATTTTTTCATTCACCCGATTTATCATTATTTAACTTTTCTATCAGGATTTTACACTCTTCTGCACTTAGATTAGAAATAATCTTATCGATCTTGTTCATTTTGCGGCTTTGCATGACACATACGAATCAATACATATTAGTTAAACTTACATATAGCTCAAACATATTAATTTTGCAGAGAATTTACAAAGAACTTGCCTTCTCTGCTTTGTTTGATGTGCTATCATTGTATCGATTAGTATTTTTGTTACTTGAGACCTTTTGAGACATTTTTTTTTATCAATATACAACCTGTAACATTCAATATAGAAGTCACTAAATATATTTTACAAATAAATCAAATAAATTTTAGCCAAAAAAGTTTTGGTAATCGGTGCGTTTATCTAAAATGCATCGGGTGTTTAATTGTTTAGGCGCACTGTCATGGAAAATTAATTTTAAATTATTATAGTGTGGTTTGTAAGGATAAACACACCGAAATGATTTAACGGTGCTATTTGGAAGAGATGCATCGGTGCGTTATATTACCCCATGAGCAACAATTAATAAACTAGACATAATCAATAGTGTTCTAATATGTTGATGCGTTGTATTACATAGGGAGCATCGGTGCGTCATATTAAGAGGGCACACGATGGAACACATAACCGTTTAAAAGAAAACGGAGACGACTGATAGGGTTTGGATCTAATTCAATAATTGATTCCCCTACTTTACATGTCAAACACCCTATATATAGTAAGTACACAAACCCATTAAATCTAAAATCCCTAAATTGAAAAACCCTAATTGTAAAGTGGTAGAGGAAGTTAAACCCTAAAGTGAAATTTTGCAGGAAGAAGCAAGGGTTTAAGGTAAATATTGATTTTTTTGTTTTTTTTAACTGAATTTTAATTAAATTTAAATAGGAAAGAAAATCGTAAAAAATTTACTAGTAAAATCCATAGTAATTTTTTTTATTATATAGGGGTTTTAATATATATATATATATATTTGAATTGTGAAAAAATTTAACAGAAATTGTAAAATATTTTAACAATAAAATTTAAGATTTTTGTTATCTACGGTTTTGAGTAAATCACCATACTTTTTAATTTCTGATCTTTTAGCAGATCCAAAATATTTTGCAACTCCACAGTGCTCTCAGTATGTCTCTCTTGCAAATGATATCTCTTTTAATTAAACCCTAACAGAAATTGTAATTTTTTTATTAGTAAAATAAACTATAAAATTTAAAAAAATTATTATGCAGGTTTTTGATTGAATCACCATACCTTCAGCTTCTGATCTTTTGAATAGTTTTGTTGCTGCACAATGCTCCTGGTATGTCTCTCTTACAAATCATTCACTTGAAATTTTAGGTAAAATGATGAAATGGTGAATAACCTTTAACTATTTAAAACACTTTATGAAATTAGATTTTGAAAAATCAATTGCCACGCATTTTTGAAATTTAAAAAAGAACAAAAAATCACGTTTTTTTTGTTGTTTATTTGTTTTTAATTTCTCCGCACTTTAGTGTGTTCGATAGTGAAGTGCATAGGTGCATTTACAGAAAAAGCACATCGACATTGTCAGGGTGACAAAGTTTTTCAACGCACCAACATGATACAATTTTTTATTACTTTCGAAATCCCAAAATAGTGTGATTAATTTTTTTTAACGCAACGGTGCGGTTTCTATTTAAAAGAATCGATGCTCTAATTGTTATAAGAGCATTGAGTTGGTTGAATTTGTTTTTATTTTTTAAAATCGAGAAACAAGTGCGTAGCGGTGTTGTTTTTTTTAAACGCATCGGTGTGTTTTTGTAGAAGAGCACCGATATGATAACATATTTTTTTTTCGGAATGCTGAAAATTAGTGTGGGTATTATTTAAATGCCCTAGTGTTGGTATTATTTGAACACATCGATGTGCTTTGTTATGATAAACGCATCGGTATGGTTTAAAAACTAACTGAAATTTTATTTTCACATAAAATGGCATATTAATTTCAAATTATCCTTTAGGTTGCACCCACATGAATTATAGTAGTTCATAATATATATTTTCTATTTAAAGTAGCCTTATTCTTGAAAAAACGTTTGAAAAACTATATTGAAATTCAGATTGTGCTTATATGGTTCTCAAGATTAATTTTAGATATGCACACAAATTTTTATTTCCGATTTTTCTCAAACGCAAGGGCAAAATACGAATAATATCTACAAATGTCCAATCCTTCAAATTCCAACTCATTCCATATTGTTGATCAATGTCCTTCACAGAGTTCTCCCTTTCCATCTCTAGTAAATTCATATTTTATTTGTATTTTGATTATCTAATTGAATTTATTTATTTTTAATCCATGTAAATTTGAATAAAAATGTATCCAAATTTGCAGGAACTTGATTTAGAATCGAGTTCATATGCAAAAAATATTACTCCATATTATTTTCAAAAATGTTGGAAGCGCTTATCAGCAACAACATATCACAAGCAGCTGGTAGATGAAAATGGATAGCCTCTTCACCATGCCAATTGGAACATGGCATCTTCCAACTGCAATCCTAGATCAACAATGGTAATAATTGTTTGGTATAATGTAATTTCAACAAACAAATTGCATTGATGTGCTTAGTAATATAATTGATATTGTGACATTTAATATTTTTTGAAATTAGGATTCTAGTGATGATGAGCAACCCACCTACCATCTTCCGGAGCACCCCACTACAATGTCAACTCGAGAGAAGGTTGCATTAAGAGCAAGAATCAGAGAGGAAGCATACAAAGAATGGTTGAATCAACCACCTATTCAATTTCCACTACATCCATATTAACCAATTAGGAATGACTATAACAATAGTAGTTCTTCACCACAAGTTGGCAGTACAAGAGGCAATCAAATGGAGGTTGGTATGGATGATTACTTATGGGATACAACTACCATGGAGGCAATGCTGTTAAATTCATTCTAGAATGATGAGCTAGGGGATGATGCTCATATCGTTGATACCTTATTCGAAAGCCTGAAATCTGCTTCCACCACCCCTGTTTTTGGATCTCGTGGCAAGGCAAAGTCTACTCAGATGGGGAAAACAATGTTGTTGTACAATGTGAAAGCAAAGTTTGGGCATGTTGAATGAATGTTTCTCGACAATATTGAGGTAATTGACTTGCATGATCGATCAAGTTCTTTATATTTTTTCACACAATCAAATTTGAAAATGGTTGATTTTATGAATGTTAAATATTGAAATTGGACAATTATATTCCCCACCAACTGCTGGATACTCAAAGATAATGTTCTTTCAAGTGAAAATGTCTTGTTGGGTAGCTGCGAAGAAGAAAATAAGTTGTTGAAAATGTTAGGTGTTGAGTACATATCATATCATGCATGTCCGAATGATTGTATTCTACATCGAGGAGAATATGTAGAGAAAGAGATATGTCTGAAATGTGGGCATGACAGGTATCGTAATTAAAAAAAAGGGTAAATCACATGGTCCTCCTCATAAGATATTGAGATACATTCCTATATTCCCAAGGATTCAAAGACTCTTTCATTGCAAAGAATTAGCTATGTTGCAAGGATTACATGCCTCACATAGAAGCGAGTCAGGAGTTAAGTGAATCCTAACAAATTCAATAGCCATGAAACATATAGATGATACATGGCCTGGAAATTGTAAGGATGAAGTACGAATTGTACGACTCAGCATAACCACGGATGGCATCAACCCATATTCCCTGCAAAACACCAACTATTTTGTTTGCCATGTAGTAGTGATCAATAATAATACCCCCCCATGGTTGTCCATGAATAATGAACATCTTATGTTGGCTCTCATAGTCCCTGGTAGAAGACAAATGAAGAATAGGGATGTCTACTTATAACCATTGGTAGATGAATTGAAGGAATTATGGGAAGGGATACATGCATACGATGTATCAAGACTCATCGCAACAGAGAGGAGTTTTACTTTGTATGGCATATGTTCTTACACTATACATGATTATCCAGGCCTAGGAGTTTTCCTTGGTAAATTGCATTCTTTTTTTTTCTGAATTTGACTACTTCTATTATCTTACAAAGCAAATATACAAAAAAGTTTACATAGGGCAAGGCTTAAGTGGATTTTCTTATGCGCCCTGGCCTTGCCCATTTTACAGCACCCAAAATGAATGTATTCAAAATTGGGTAAGTTGCTGTACCACTGCTGACACTGTTACATAACATTGAAAGACTGACCATGTCTGGACGGAACATTTGATGCACATAAACACACCAGGGCCTTTTGCTGACCCAGACAAAGACAAAGACAAAGATACAGACAATTGGACAAAGACACTTGACACTTGGACATTTACATGCGACATTTGAACTATAAAGCCGACACATTGACAATATGACCGAATTGCATCTGAAAATCCCATACAAAACTGAAGTTACCATGACAATTTCATTCTTCATCAGTGGACTGTGGCTCCTCTGCAATTCTGCATCCGAAGTGGAGCGTGTTCTCCGAATCCGAGAGCTGAATGATCTTATGAGGACTGTCGTTTCGGGCAGGCTGACTCGGACCAGACAGAGGAGTAGCCGCACGCACGGAGGGGCCAGCTTCAGGATCCAAATTGGAGCCAGGGCGCTCCAATCTCTGCTTACCCTCACTCGGACCAGGCAGAGGAGTAGCCTCACGCACCGAGGGGCCAGCATCAGGGTCCAAATTGGGGCCAGGGCGTTCCAGTCTCAGCCCACCCGCGTGACAAGGAACCGACCAACCCGGCCCTGGAATGCGCTCGGGCTGGGCCCAACCAATGTCTGCACCTACCGGAAGGCAAGCGACAGGGGAGTCGTCTCCACTGGAGTGCCGCCTATCCAACTGAGGCTCGATACCAGGTTCCACAGCAATTGTTACAATCAAAGAGGAGTTGACATGCGGACAGGGGAGGCGATACCTGAGCATGGGAAGCTCTCTCTGGCTATCATCGTCAATAGGGCTGCTTTCCTTCTGCCCTCCAACTTCATCATTGCTATCCTGAAACCAACGGGGCTGCGAGGTGACTTCTATTGAAGAAGAAGGGGAGTAATGGTCTTCTCTTGGCGGCGCTCGGCCCTGAATTCCTCCCCTCCGACTACCCATTCTTGGCCTATCCCTCGGCATCCTTAATTCCCTTCCAATTTCAATGCTTTGAGCTTTCACCAGGGCCAGAGCAGCTCCCAGTGACAAGAGCGAATTCCACCCCCACGCTCTGACTCCGACCTCAAGAGTCCACTGCCGCAACGCCCCCGAGCTCCAGGAACTAGCTCCAAGAACCAGATTCGGGTACCAGCTCCAAGAACCGGCGCCAAGAACCCACTTCCAGAACCAGTTCCAATTACCTGTATCCGCCCCTCGAGCCCAATGACAGAGCAAATTCACCTCTCGAACAACAAGAATCAGCAACAGGAAATTCAGCATATAGCACCAGTTCACACTCCAGCGACGGAGAACAGTCTCACAAACAACGCGCTCACAGACAACAGTCTCACCCCTCGGCTCTGCATTCACATTGCTGCTTGCGCAGAGGAGGGTCTCCCTACCAGACTCACCATACTCCCGCGGACAAACCATCCTCCTCAGCTTAAACTCCTCCATCACCCTGCTGCCCAACTGTCTCCCTCGAGCCGAGAAGACAGGCATTAATGCCTTCACTTCATCGCTCTTAACTTCATTAAAATCCCTTAACGCATGGTACCTCCATTCATTGAGGTCGTGACACCCGGCCACGTGATGGCGCGTGTCGTGCTTACGATACTTAATCACCCGCATCCGGGATGGTAAATTGCATTCTTATTGATATGTTTAGTCACAATATTGTTTCACATATTAATTTAATTCATTGCTAATTGTTCAATTATTCATGGTCGCTAACGTGTCACCTATATACAATAATTTTGCAAGTCTTGTAATAAAAGGGTATCATGGATGTAAATGTTGTGGACCTTCGCTAAAGGCTAGGTGGTTCAACCACCTACGAAGGCCAATGTATCACTGCTCCAGGGTGTTCCTCTCAAAAGAACACCCTTACAAAAGAGAAACATCTACTTTCAATGGTAAACGAGAGAGAACCCAAAGGCCTGCATAATAACACCAGTTGAATGGATTATAGCATATGAGAGAGAAGTAGAAGGATTTTGAAGAAATGTTTGATTCAAATGGGGAGCCTATGTTCGATGATCCATAATTCTTCGACACCTATGATGAGAAATTTCCCATTGGGATGAAAATGAAATCTGTCTTTTATGAGCTCCCACATTAGGAGCATCTTAAGATTTCCCACTTACTAAATCCCATGCATATATTTAAAAACGTTTCATCTTTTTTGTGGAGGCACATATCTTTGAAAGAAAGTGACAGATTGGCTGGTAGGATAGATATTATTTCTTCAAAAACTAAAAAGAAACATTGGCTAAGACAAGAAACTAGAGGAGAGGATGGTCCCTCTTGGTCTTTCAAAAAAGGTGATGTTCGATGGATTTTAAAGAAAGATGGAATTTCTTTGGCAAATGAAGTTATAATGAGTGTGAAGGTGCCTTCTTTATATGGGTCTTCACTACGACGCTACTTCACTGTGGAAGATTGTTTGTTGGGGTTGAAAACAGATGACCAGTTGAACCTTCTAAGAGTATGAATGTCAAAAACATGATTTTTTTATTTCTTATTTTTTATTTTTATGTAATGGGCTATTTTATAATTAATTTGTGTATAATGTACTATTTACTGTGCAGTGTCATTATCCTCTTCTCATGCGTGGGTGTGTGATCCATGACTTCCCACAAGACCTATGACATGCCATATCTAAATTATCTGCATTTTTACGTTGGATCACGTCAAAGGAGATTCATATGGCTAACATTCCATGGTGGTGTCAAGAGATAGCTGAGATTGTTTGTATGTTTGAGAAGGAGATGTTGACGAGTTTCATGGACTTGTAGGTTCATCTTCTAATTCACCTAGTAGATGAGGTTGAATTAGTTAGGATCATTTCCTATCATTGGATGTTCTTGTTATAGAGGTATGAAGAAATTGAAAGGTTTTGTTCGACAAAGGAAAAAACCCGAGGGGTCTATGGCAAAGGGGTATATATCATATGAGTCTTTCTATTATGCCAGTGAGTACATAAAGAAGATCGACAACACACCAGGTGTGGTGGTTTGGGAGGACGAAAGGGATGAAGAGAAAATAGAAGGGGAGCTTCTCAAAATGAATGGAAATAGGTGCAAGATAAAGAGTAAGTGCATGCTTATCATTTTTCAAATTACTACACAATAACTATTCACACTGAACTTTATATTAATGCATATTTTGATCTCATACGAACTATATATATATATATATATATATATATATGTTGGTTTGATTTGATCATCAATGAATTCAGAAATTGAAGCCATCAACAAATTCATTCTTTACAATATGGCATCGACACAACCGTGGGTTGCATTATATGAAGAGAAGAGGAGGAAATTGGACAGTGACTGGAAAGAATTCAAATGGTTGAATGGTAGAAGCATGCCTTATCCTGATCATTTAAAAGAAAATATGTCAATGACATGCCCTAATAGTTGGGTTGTTGATCAAGTCAGAGAGAAATACGATGCATTTGGTTGTTACCCACGTTCTGAAGAGGATGTGCTAAACATAGGGATTGGGTGCAACAACTCGGTAATTATATTATCTTTTTGTACAATTTTAACTTCATACTGTGCCTTTGAATTGTAACATCTATATATATATTTTTTATTTTTAAATATGTTCTGGTTATTAGACACATGACACTATGATTTTTTCACTTTTTTATAGGTGCATTTGTTCCCATCTATGTGGGCATATGGACATCATTTTTGCAAGGAGGATGTCGATGATGGATACATGACACAAGATTTCAGAGTGGAAATCGAGTTCGACCAATCTAGTCGTGCTGACCACTGCGATCTAAACCTAATGCAAGGGACATTAGGTTATATTGGAAAGATACAAGAGATCATTCAAGTGGACTTCTCTTCGTTTCAATGTGTTATTTTTAGGTGTGAGTGGTGGACACCTTTGATCGGAGTAATGTAAAGGAAGATCATGATAATGGGCTAATATTTATCAACTCTAGAAAGATGTGGCATGAAGCTAGGGAGCCTTGTGTTTTCCCAAAACACTGCAACTAATTGTCTTTTTACCCAAATGTGTTGGATAGGGTTTGGTGGTTCGTATTAAGACACGACCCTAGATCAAAACATATTTTTGAGAACATTGTTATCATGCCAAGCGAGGAAGATAATCAGGGTGATGACAATGGAGAGTGATATGTACTTGTTATTTCATCATTTATACTATTGTTGTATGTTTTTGTTGTCATTATTTCGCTAATTATATTAATTTTTTTATTCGTCTTGTTGACATTTTATAATATAATTGGTAAGATTCACAAACATATTTACACACTTTTTTGTAGTGGAAACATGTTTACAGTACTTAAAACTAAGTATTTCTAATAAATATTAAATTTAAATTGCTTGAAAATCTCACAACTTTAGCAATAAATTTTTATTTTTAATTTTTAATTTTTTTTTTTTAAGTTACATTAAATCTAAATTAATTGCGCCGAGAGGCGCTCTACAACTCAACATGGGAGAGATGTTGTCACGTCAGGGTACATTAAAAAATAGTAAAATAATAATTTAAATTAATAAATTAAAAATATTAATAACAAAAGGAATTAATGTCGGTCATAATTACAGTGTTTCAATTTACACCTTAATTTTATATAACTTTATATAAAGATAAGTCACGGAAAGTTAAAAAGATAATTTAGCTTTTATTATGAGGAAGAAATGTAATGAGTAAAAAAATATAATTTACTTTTTACTACAAGGAAGAAATGTAATTTTTTCACATGACAAGAAATAGTATTATTGATATTACATTATGTGTAATTCATTCTATGTTCCATTTAAAACAAATATATATTTATAACAAAAAATATTTTACTCACAACCATAAGTAAAAAATTTCAATGTCCATATTAAATACCATAATTTTATAGATACTTTATGTAGAGAAAAGTAAAGTAGTTTAAATTGAAAAATTTCTTATATTTTCACTTGAGTGAGAAAGATTGAAAAAAATCTTAGGATGAACCACGGAGGATGGTTCGAAATGTCGATACATAAAACAGTAAAATGCGATGGATCCGGAAGACATAACCACACAAAATGCAGATAGCAAAAGTGTTAAATCCACCATTAATAGTTGTTTTTTAAATTCAATGTGTGAGGGAAATTTGTAAAATTTTCAATGTTTAATATGGATTTGATATGTAATATTTTACAAAATATTAATAATAAAAATAATTAAATGTATACATAGAGGAAAATATTATGAGGGGGCATATTTTAACATTTTAATGTGGAGAACGTGAATTGTAAATAAAATATTTCAATGTCAACTACATATATATTATACCAACCTAAATCCATATCAACCTATTATATCAGCCTAATTTTACAATCATAGTTTCAACCATAATAAAATTTGTAATTTATAAAAATATCTTTGCATTTTTTTTTAAAGTAAGTCGTTTTGCATGCAATTTCATATATAAAAGTTTGATATAAGTTCACCAATACATAATCTATAATAAATATTATTTCATAAAAATAAACATCATGATGATAACCATGCAACAATCATAAATATCATCTAAGAGACACATTCGAATTCACTACCATCATCTAATTATATACACTTCTAGCACATATAACTGTCATTAAGTAGCACACAAATCTAATAATCTGACAGGGCATCATCATCGTGATAACTTCTAACAAAACATAAACATCCTAATCTAACATCATCACCACACACACCCTCAAATTAATATAAATCTCATGTCAAATAACTGTTATCACATACACATCTATCTGCAAGTACATTAAATGAACATATCTAACATGACCTAAGAATATAGACATCAACACCAACATATAAATTAAGTACATAAACATGAACAAAAAAATGCACCATATATATATACAAACAAGTCAAATAACTACATCAAGTCAAATAAGTGCAATCAAATATCTGATAAAACATACGTAGTGCCAGGCTGGTCTACAATAGAAGATGATGGATGGTCAACTATTGTATGATCAACATCCGTCGAACTCAGCTGAGGTGGAGAAGGAAGTGGCTAGTCTGCATGAGTAGAAGATGATGGATTGGTCAACTACGTTTGTTCCCTGAATGCAATTTGGCGAACTCTGAGGTAGAGGAGGAGATGGTTGGTCCGCTATGTCAGGAGAAACATGAGGCACATCCTATAACTCTGACATCTCGTCATCAGGCGATTAAGGATGTGTACTGCTAGATGGATCACCGACACCCTGACAACCATGATCTGAAGGGGTGGTACTACCATAAGCATCATGATCACCACCCTCATCGTCATGATCATGATCATCACCCTGATCATCATGATCACCACCCTCATATAATGTATATGTCATTGCATGATGTTGGCGTACATCCCTCCTCGTTGTCAGTACCCTACTTGCTCTGATGGTATGTCACATAAGAGACATCATCTCACATGGATAGTCCCTATACATACCCACGAAACTAGGATCCACTATGATATCTTGAGGCCTTGCAGGGCGAACTCCCGCATCAATCAAAACTTTGGCCAATCAATGATAGTACTCCATCAGAACTTGTAGACCAAGCCTATGGCCTCGGATGCCCACGCCCACCTGAGGATGTGCCTCACCCTCTTGGGCCTCGCCGATAACCTCATATCCTCTGACATCTAGTAGGGGAGGAGGCATGTCCCTATCAGATGTGCCAATCTATACAATACATATAAATAATTAGACAGTTTCATTAAAAAAATTAATAAAACAAGTTAAATAACTTGCTAGAATAAATAACATCTTCTTCAGTCATTGTGCAGAATATGTTGGGACACCCTCTCCAATCAATCTCCGCATACGAAAACGCAAACGTGACAAACACATGGTCATCTTCATTGGCTAGTAGCATTAGTGCCTCACAAGAAATCCTTGCCAAATACTCCGACATGCCCTTCTTAGGCATCATTTTTCCCCACATGCACATCTGGACCTTAGTGTTTGGCCTAGGAGGGCAACAGTCAAATTTAGACCTCGTCTCTAGAAAGCTTTCAAAAAATTAAAATAAAGGATTGAAGTGAAAGGGAAGGTCTCCCTCCCATGTATCAATGCATGACATCTATCTAAAGCCATGCAAAATTGCCTCAGAAAAATGGCACACCATCTGATGCAATGTGGCACTTGAATCAAAGAATCAACATAATAAAAAATATGGCAACTAATGTGTTTCCCATCACTACTAAAGTGTTTAATCGTGGCGATATATAATTAGAGGCACCTAACCTCCTCCGTGGCTAAAAAAAAAATCTCTAGTTGTCCACCACAGACCTAAAAATTTGATGGACGAACCGCATGAGGACCGACATATCTCTGAGTGTATGCAAGCTAACTCCCAGCTGCAACCCCGTGGGGGACATCATGGAATTGGGGAAAATCCTCCCCTCCCCTAGATAGGCCAGTGATAAATTATATGTCCTCCTTAGTGGGCTTATACCATGCCACAGGACTGACACGAAAATCCTGCTCCTAGACGTTCCATTGCGGATCAGTTGCGCTAAAAAGGCAGAGTGCACCTTCAGGGATGTAGCCTACTCATAGTACTTAAGGAGGCCTACATTCCTCAAGAGTGCTTGAGTTGCTGCAGTAATAGGGTAAGGATATAAATCCCTCTCCCTCTCTTTGGCCTGCCATGTTCAGACCATATTGTATGGGTCTACCTGTTGCTCCTTCTCCTATTGGTGCTCCCTCTGTTGACGTCTTTGCTACATGAATGCCATATAAAATACATCAGCCTCATACATAAATACATTTTTTTTAATTAAATGAAACATGCATTTATAAATATAGAAACATAAATTTCAATTGAAAAAATAAAATAAAACCTTGGTGCACTCAAAACACAGTCATCCACTTATAACGGCGCGCTTTCAAATACAACCACACCAATAACAATGCGCCAGTGAGATTTTTGACTTGTCTTTATGCGCATTAATGATGAATGATTTTTCATCCTTGATGAGTATATACTAGTTGCCTTTCCTAATGAATATTGTGTCATGCATGTACATGTATGGAATCCCAAACACGACTCCACATACATCAATGGGAACCACATCTAAGTCTACTTCATTAATAAAATCAACACTGATAGCAAATCTAATTTTACATTGTTTTGTTACCTTCAACTCTGCATCCTTATTTACCCATCCCAATGGATATGGGTTTGGATGATCACAAACTTCCAACCCCAACTTCTTAACTAGCTCTGCTGCAATGAGATTCACCTGCAGTCCTAAGTCAAATAGAGTATCAATCTTTGTCTTCTTGACCTGTATCTTTATATGGAAGAGTTTGGTCATTTATTTCTCTTCCTACTGTTGAAGGCTACTCAGATTCACCTCCTTCTGCACTAATGTACAAATGATCTTCTCATCCACATCCGAGCTTCTTTCAACTTGGTTGCTCGAATAAGTGGCCATGAGATTCTTCTTCTTGTTATCTTTCTTCTTGTTCTTCAAGTTTAGATCTGGATGCAACTTCCAACATTTTTCCTTTCTATGGCCATTATTGTTGTAGTGGTTGCTAGGATGTTTGCACTGGTGTGCTATGGTTGTTGTCTTCTTATATTTCCCCCCTTTTTTCTTCTTCTTCCCCTCCTTAGAAGCTTCTTGTTACTCCTTCTACTTCGATCCACTTAATTGCACTCTCTTTGGACTTATGTTGTCCAGGTAATGTGCTTATACACAATCCTCATCCACCGATTTGGGCTTGAATAACATCACTTGCTCATGTAGATGGCGGTGCATAACTCGGAGTACATCTGGGTTCTTTGGAGAGATACCCAACATTATAGCCATCTTCCTAAATTTCGTGGTGTACTCATGCACGTTTTGGCCTGGCTCTTGCCTAAAGTAATGCCACAGGATCCGCTGGTTCCTCCACGTACACAATGGGATAAAACTGACTTAATGAGGGTTTTGAAATCCTGCCACTTATTCACTAGAGTTTCTCCTTCCAACCTCAGGGTTTTCCTGTGGCTATCCCACCAAGTCTATGCATGGCCCTCTAATTTCAGCCATGTGAATTAAATATTTTTCCCTTCCTCGATCTAATGGACACTGAAATTAATTTCCATTCACTGCAACCAGTGGTTCAACTTCAGAGCGTCAATCTCACCATGGTACAACTCGATATCATTTTTTTCTTCCATTTTAAACAGGGATTGATTCACGACACTCGAACTAGGTTGATCTTTTCCGGGTTCTTTCTTCAGTTGGTTATCCATGTCTTCCCAATCATTCAAACCCCCATCTTCTCCAAAGATCCCATCTTATTTCTAAGGGCCTCCATGAGGAGGTTTACATTGCGGTTTATATCCGCGACTTGTTGTTCGAGCCATGAAAACCTCACCTCTGCAGGATCACGAGGTTCGTTTAGGGTTTTATGATTTTTGACCCTGCCGACCTAGATCCCCTGCAAATATACAAAAATATCCAAAGAAACTTGCTCTGATATCAAATGATCCATAAAATGTCATGGCTATTTCATTCGACAATTCGTCACAACAGATATGATAATATTATATTAAAAAATATGAGATTCTACATTATTACAATTTTATTAAACTTTAATATTTGTTGATTTAAATGTAATTAGTGCATGCATGTGAATGGAAATTATGTAGAAAAGTAGAGAGTGAAAAAATAATCTCACACACACATAAGACACAAGATATGCTCTTGAGGAAACCCTTTCGAGAGAAAACCCAGCTGGAAGGTGAGGTAGCTTCGCTCTCTTTCTCTGTCTAGAAATATGGTTGCAGGTACAAAGAAGTAATGCATGTGGCTTGTAGGATGCTATAGTGAAAATATACTCTCTATTTTATCTACCTCCTATCTCTCCTGTCTATATTTTCTTATATATGGAACAAAATTCTCTCAAAAGAATGGAATGCCTCTTCTTCCTAGTGCCCCAGTTATAACACAACTCGATAGCCTACTAGTGGTTAACTTTGATAACATCAACCCTTTACTAGAGTTAAAATATAGACTCTTCAAGAGTCTTTTACATCATAATCACGTGGTTAGCCCCTTTTCCATGAATAATGGGGGTTGACCCGACATCCTCCCAAACTGTAGGTGTGAAAACAAGAAGATCAACTTCTGAGTGGCATAACTTTTTCATACGGACTCTGATTGATGCACTTGTTGTGCCATTGGAAATATCTATATGTGTAGAATATCATGAAATGGTGCTCCACTAAAATGGTAAAGTTTTACCTCCAAAAAAGTCATTTTATGCCTCAAAACACTCCCGGAAGGTTTCAGACCCTGTTTTTCCAAACTGGGTCTTGCTGGTAAAAACGGTCTCGTGAGCTAATTCCTCCACTTTTTCCACTGTAAATGCATCCAGATGGATGAAAAACAATATAATGATCCAATCCGGATCATAAATTGGCATAAAAAGTAAAATTATCCTTAGTATTGGTTCACCCCACCCTCTCAATATTAAATATTGTTTCCAACAATTGGTATGATAGTCGATTCCTTTAGGAACAACTTAACTGCTTGAAGGTAGATCAAAAGAAAACATGGCTACTCAACATTAAGAAGTGCGATATTTGAATGGAGTTGATTATGTGCACATGAAGTTTAGAATGGAAGTTGATTTAAAGGCTTTTGATTTAGATGTATGGTGCTCTATAGTGAATGGACTAAAGGATGATTATGATAGTGAAGCAAGAAAGATTATTTTGAAGGGACTATCAGAATCATACTCCAAAAAAGTGAGCCATTATGAGACTGACAAAGGTATGATATAACAACTGCATTATATATATGGAGAATAAAGTCGTGAAACTTAAGAGAAGGTTGAAGAACCTTGCTGCACAAGCAGTGAATGAAATCCTAAAGAAGCTACTGTTGGTGATGAGAAGAAGAGAAGGAAGAGGAAGAAGAAAGCATCTCAAAGAGAATATGCTTAGAATATTCAAGATATTCCTTCCAATATGCAAGCTATTTCTCATCACTCTAGAGATGAAGAAGATATAAAGGAGATTCAAAGAAAAGGTAAGCTATTTTTTTATAATAAATGAAAAGAAATAGGTCAATCATCATCTAGATGTTCATGTGCATCATTGGAAGATAGAGATAGTCATGCATCTAGTAGTTGTGTGAAATCAAAATTCCTTTGTCTCATTATTAAGTGATACTGAAATGTACAATTATGGAAACTTTGGGCACAAGGCATCAAATCGCAGATATAGCAGGACAAAGCCCATTTCATAGAATATGCATGAAAAAGAGGAAACTCGGCGATTGGAGACGAGAAGAAACAAAATAACAGAGGACATTGAGTTTGTCTTTAGAACTACGTGCAAAGGAAACAACATGTAAAGGAGTGAAGGGAATCAACAAAGATCTTATCCTTCCCTCGAAGAAAATCAGAGAAGAATTAAAAGGTATGGTCCTCTTATTTCTATAGAAAACTTCCCTGAGAATACTAGCTGCATTAAGTGTATGCTTCAAGAAAGCAAGAGCAACAACAAGCTTGTTAATTCTCCTGTGAAAACAATACGAAAAGGAAACAATAGGAGTTGGGTAAAAAAAGAGGAAAGAAAGGAGCAGTTCCTTCTAACCCTATGCAGTCAAGTTAAAACACAAAGCAGGATGAATGAGAAGGTCGAAAGTATTGCTCCTGTCAAGATTCATCCCACCAATATTTGGAAGAAAAAATAGGTCAATCTACACAACGGGAGTATATTTTCACTTTCTATTCCTTAAAAAGAAGATAATGGCTTCAAGTGAAGCCAAAGAAGTCATATTCAAGCATCATAAGGAAATATATAGAGGAGTGCATATAAATGTGGAGGTATGATTGGGCTCTATTTTTGTTATAAAAATGAAACTATATATATATATATATATATATATATATATATATATATATATATATATAACAACACTGTAGGAGTAGGTGAAAGTGATGCCTACATGGTCTGAGGGGGAGAGACGATACATCAAAATTACATATTGCATGAAGAAGATGGTCTATAGCAGAAAAGTGGAGTGATAAGGGGCCCAAAGTTAAATCAAGTACA
The DNA here is from genome assembly GCA_031772625.1 of Pinus tabuliformis. Lineage (NCBI taxonomy): Eukaryota > Viridiplantae > Streptophyta > Pinopsida > Pinales > Pinaceae > Pinus > Pinus tabuliformis. The sequence goes on from CM062816.1 coordinate 870,462,485, forward strand.
TAGGATGAGTACCCAAGTAGAGGGAAGGAAAAAGTAAGAAGATAAGGAAATAAGAAGGCATAGTCTTAGGAGGAGCTACTTTAACAACCCCATTAAAAATTCATCCAAAAATATGAGGCCAAGGTCATGGGACATGTATTCCAAGATGAATGTTGGGAAAAACATTCTAGTTTGGGTGTTCATTTTGTTTATTATGGCTAAGGAAATTGGCAAAGGCAATGGCAAAGACAAAGAGGCATTAATTGGCATTTTATTTATGAAAATAATGGAAATTAGGAGAAAAGGAAGGTGAAAGGTCACAAGTTGCATGTGAGGAGGAAATTGAAGGAAAAATAATGGAAAATGATGAAAATAGAGGCCTCATTAATAAAAAGGTTTATGAGGATCAGTTGGTAACCTTTTGTCACTTTAGTTTGGAGCTCTATCTCTATTCTCTCTCACACACACTCCTCGAAACTTACAATTTTCATGGAGCACTTCAACATTGGATCAAGAAAAGAAAAGAAGGCAAAAAGAAAGGAATGATCAAGCAAGGAAGAGCAGGATCAAGTAGCTACAACAAGAATATTTGCAGATATCGAATTGCATGTATGATTTCCTTTTTAGTTTTGGCATGTATGGTTATGCATGTTTGTTCTTGGTTCTCTTTCTGTCATTGGCATGGGTTTTTCTAGGTGTGACAATGTTATTCAACCTTTCCTTTCCATTTTCAGATAGCCATGGTGTGATGGGGTTCTCATGTTTTGGTTAATTATTGAAAATGGCAACAAGAAAATCCTGATTTAATTTTCCCTTGAATTAAACTAGGAGAAAATTGTAATTCCACATCACAAGACAACAAGAATGTGTAAACTAAGTTAATTTCACTTAGTTGGCTCAGTTAATTCGAGTTGAGGGCCTAACTTGAGTCATGTAAGTGTTTCTTAAATTTTAGGAGCCTAGGTTGAGTTTAATTTGAGTTGTAATAATTTAATTTAGTTAAACTGAGTTAAAGTTAGTTAAACTAATTTGAACTGTTGGAGGAACTAGTAGGAGGTCTAGCAGCGAGGTGCAGCTTCAGTGTTCAACCAGATAAATGATAAATCAACCATAATTAACTCATTCATGTATGAAATTCGAGTTACCTAGTTGAGATTGGAGTTCAAGGGCATTGTACTATCAGTTGTATAATTTTTTGAGTTGTATAGGTGGTGCATGTAGTCAAAGAAGGGCCTATAGGAATTGCATAATTCTAATTGATAATTTCCCTTATTAATAGGGGGATAATTCCTTGAGAAACAACACAAGGAAATAGGAGCTTGGAAGGTAGCAGAATTGGCTAAGTATTGGTTAGAGTCAACTTGTGAGGTAGTGAGATAGATTATACTCGTGTACATATTTTTCAGGCTTGAACAAGAATTGTATTTCTTCTCTATTTTATTACTAATTCAATACAAATAGGAAGGGGTTTTGAGCAATTTCTTTCCCCTTAGATAAATCTCTGAGTATATGTGATTGAATCTTGTCTCATGTTTATGTTGTGATTTCTCGATCGGTTAATTGTTTTCGTTGATGAGTAGAGTAGATTCAAGTCTTTTGTTTTAGAAAATTACATAATAAATTTGAATACATAAGGAATTTCTACATGGTATCAGAGCACGAATAAAAATAGAAGAGAAGAGAATTAGAAGTTTGTGCAGGAGGTTCGAATTACAAGATCAATGTTGCAAGTTTTCTCCAGGACTAATAAGGTGACTTCCACCAAACTCAGGCTTGAGTATGCGTTAGAAGGAACCAAAAATTTTGTGGCATGGAAGATCTATATAGAGGTGGTATTATATCATAATGGACTACTAGATTACATCAAGACAGATGTAGTTAAACCTCCAACAACTGATGCCCAAGATCTTACTTAGTGGAAGAAGGATGTAGCTAAAGTGAGGAGGATCATATTGGAGGGAGTTCGTGATCATATTGTCTCGAATCTCCATGGGAAAGAAACTCCTTTTACGATGTGGAAAACACTGGCTGACTTGTTTGAGAACAACAATGAACACATGAAGCTGGCACTAAAGGACAAGATTCATAGCATCAAAATGGAGAAGGATGAATCAATTCTGCAATACCTGAGCAAATTCGCACAATGTTGTGATGAACTTGGCGGGGTCGATATTACTATTCCAGAATAAGATATGGTAGCTCTAGCTCTGGGTCTTCCCAAGAGCTGGCACAGTTATCAAGATTCTATGAATGGTAGAGAGAAACTACCAAAATGAGTGGTGTTATGGTCCGATCTCATGCATGAAGAGATTAGGCAGAGCAATAGATATGGAACTTCATCCAAGGTTGAGGATGAGAAGAACTGTGCCTTGGTTGGAAAGGAAAAGAAAGGGAAAGGGAAGAAATACCAATCCAAGGAGATTTTGGTTAGGAGGGAAATAAGAAATACTTGTTGAAGATTAAATGTTTTCACTGTCATGAGCTATGGTACTATGCCACGTCTGCACAAGGTTGGAAAGAAGCCCTCAGGAGGAGTGGCAAGTGAATCTCCAACTTCACAATTCAAGTTGGATTTCACACTCATTGCATGCATGATGACATTGATGATGGTTGTTGCGTGGTATCTAGATATTGGAGCCTCATTCCATATGACGTGAAACAAAGATTTTTTCAATGACATGGAGGAGAAGGACCTCCAAATGCACATCGATATGGGAGATGATGGAAGGTATAACACAAATGGTATCGATATAGTTATTTTTTAGAGAGAGTCAAATTCTGCCCTCACATTAAAAGATGCCATGTATGTTCCAGGTCTGAAGAAGAATTTAGTTTCAGTTGTTATGTTGGAAGATAGTGGCTACGATGTGATATTTAGTAAAGGAAAGGCTTTCCTTAGACATATCACCACAGGATAAGTGAAGCGGATAGAGGTTTGGGTGAAGAACCTCTACAAACTGGATGTAGAAGCATATGCTGCTTTGAACACGAAAGCAAAGAAGGTGCAGAGTCGAGACATCAGTGAATTATGGCATAGGATACTTGGCCATTTGCACCATGGAGCTTTAAAGATCATGCAAAAAATTTCTAAAGGACTTATCAAGGGTGCACTAGAGCAGTAAGATACATGCAAAGGGTGTACACTAGGGAAGTACACCAAAGCGACCTTTCATGATAAGGACAATAGAGCACAAGCAGTCCTTGAAAGAGTCCACTCAAATGTGTGTGGACCTTTGTCGACAACATCCACGACCAAGCACATCTATTATGTTATATTTGTAGATGATTTCTCATGTAAGCATTGGATTTTATTCATGCATAAGAAAGACCAAACATTCTCCAAATTTTGTTAATTTAAAGCACTTGTTGAGAAATACACTAGTAGGAAAGTGAAGGCTTTGAGGAGAAATAACAGTGGTGAACATGTGTCGAATGAGTTCAATAACTTATGTGAAAAATAAGGCATTCGACGGGAGTTAATAGCACCTCATAACCCACATCAAAATAAGGTGGCTGAGAGGAAGAATAGAAGTATTATGGGAGCTGCATGGGCGATGTTGCATGATCATGCCTAATTGAGTGTTGATAGGTAAATTATTGATTATAGTTTTATATGTCTGATGAGCTTTGGTATTCCAACAAGAACACTGCAACTCCTAAGGCTACCAACTTTAATTATTAACGTGGGGTTCGTAAAAACTTAAGAGGTATCGACAATATATGTGCAGCATACAATGTGTCCTTCCTTTGTTGTCATGATGTAATGGAGTGCATGTAATGAATTCAAATCCTAAACTAATTTCAGAAAATGAAAGGTTTGAAATGGAAACCTTAACCTATTGCAAGAAAGAAAATACAAGGAAAGAAACCTATTCTAATTGCATAAAGTAAATATCATGAACTAAATGTAAACCATTACATTTCAAAGAGTTTAGATCCATTAACAGGGTTCATTGGATGTGGAAATCGAGAAAATCCTCATTGTGTTATCCAATTCATAAATTTGTCCATTAACCCAAATCGCAGAGATGTTTTGCATGGGTAAAAAAGAAAGTCTTAAGTGGTTTTTATCCCTTCTCAACCATTTATTTAGAGCCCATGGGTCATGATTCAACCCTAAGGGACCAAAACCAATCTTTTTGAGCAAATCTGGGCAAGTATATACACGTTGGAAGAGTACTACATGAAACCACATGATGTTACAAATTTACTACAGGAAGTTATAATTCATCGAATGACAAAGAAAATCAAATCCAAATTGGATGGGAATTTATGTTTTTTATTGAATAGGATGTATTAGGTCTCCATTCCAAGTGGAATCACTCAAAAAGGCCTCTGTTAACCCATGCTAAAAAAATAGCAAAAAATTACTAGTCTAAAATCTAGAAATTCAGGAACTAGTGAGCTAGTAAATATATCAAATGCCTAACCTAATCAAATGAAAATGCAATGGGGTAAATTTTGTTATTAACTAGATTTATATATTTATCTAATGCAATTGGAATCAACTCGATTGAAGCTCGTTAGCATGCTCTAAAAAATAGCAAAATTTTACTATTATATGCCACAAGGGATTTCCAGAAATCTAGATTTGGGAATAAAAAAACTAATCCAAGTAACTCAATGATTACTATGACCTTCCAAAGTTGTTCCAATGATGAAATGATGGTTGTGATCATGCAAAATAACTTACTTTAACCATTTAACCCAATCCCACAACAAGAAATCATTAATACTAAATGCAGAAATAGAAAAAAAGACAAGAAGAAAAGATGCATGTGAATAAGAAGTGAAAATAAGATAAGTAAATAATACAAAAGGGCTCTGAGGCTCCTGGTGATCAGGTGCTCAAGTTTATGCTCAAAAGTAAAAGTTTCATAATTTTGTCACACTCAGCTTCAGATCGAAGAGCTCATCATTCTGAATCCAACGGTGCGAACGACACCCAAATCCGAGCTCGTATGCAAAAGTTAGAGCAAGCCAAAGTTCAAGTTTAACTTGTCTACATGGCAGGATTGGGATGATGTGGCAAGGTATTCAACCAATGAGGAGGCGCCAAGTGGAAGGCTGCCATTGGCCCTCGCATTTCGCAACTCATAGTTGTAGGCATAAAGGTGTTAAGAATCAGCCCCGATGCAGACAGGATGCGATGCGATCTAATCGCAATCGCATATCGCAGGTGGATAAGAATTGGCCCCCAACAGGTTGGGTTGTGATTTGGGATAATTTCAATTGCATATCATACCAAAACCCTGCTGATATTTATGTTACCACTGAATAACGTTGATTGTGATGAGCGATAAAGTTTTGATTACGATAGATTGCCCTGATGCGATACATTTATGTGTTGCAGTTTATATGCCGTCGGGTCTGTCGATACCACTGATTATGTTCTTGTGCTGATTGCCGATTATGATGAATGATAAGATCCCAAAAGCAAGATGTTATGAGCCACAATTTATACTCCCGTTGGGTCGGCGATATCGCTAATGCAATAGTCCTTCATGTTAACAAGACCTTCAACCCACCAAACCTCATTGATTGCAATTTGCGATACGACCGACAGGTTATGGCCCGAGGTGCGGCCAAATTCTCGCTCAGTTAGCAGATTTTGGAGAGAATTTGTAGTATTATATCGATTTTTGGAGCAATTTGTGGAACAAATAGTGGGTGAACTAGGAGAAGTCATAACCTCTTTAGTTCTTATCCAAATTGGATGCAAAAAGAGGCTAGATAGCCATTTTTTAGTATTTTGAACTCGTTGATGTTATCGCCTAGATTGACCTCAGGCCGAAGGGAGGCAATTCTATGGTAACCACAAACCAAGCTTAACCTGGTAGCTAGCCCTACCAGGTCGGGAGAGGGTTCTCTCCTTATGGATCTCAGTCAAAATGACTGGATCAGATAGGGATTTTAGGCTAGGTATAGTAGCTCAGAGGATTTTTATTGAATTTGTTGGGTTTTGTGGATTAGATGGAGCTAGGCAGTTCTAGGTCCGGGAAATTAGGTCAGAATGCAGGGTGTTCTATGGGGAAAGGTAGGTACAGGCTTTAGCACTTGAAATTTAGTGAGGTGGGGTGTCTAAGACCAATGAGGAGCTGAGGAATGCATGAGACAATCATGGATCCTACTCAAACAATAGAAAACATAGAGTACTGGATGATTTCCCAAGGTAGAGCATTGCAAACAATGAATTCTACCTATCTATCTTAATATCATTCAATTAGAAGTAGTGAAATAGATGATGGCATACATAAACATATAAACAATTGATAACAAAGAAGAGACTATGCTAAAACACCATACCACAGGAATCCCATAAAAATAGCTGCAAATCCTGTTAATTTCCTTACCAAACTGCTTGCAATGATGTACAATCTAGCTCAGAGCATCTAAGTGAGTCCAACTTCACCAAATGACCAAGAAAACACATAATATAGACATCTAAACTACTCATCTTGACCTTCAGGGGTTGAATCCATGAGAAGAGGGGCTGTTTCAACCATTTCCCAACTAAGAACTGGAATATAGGCAGTGAAACAACCTGCCTCTAAAAGAGTGGAAACAGATACATTTGCGTCAAAACCACCTCTAACTAATGAATCTACCCTCTAACACTGTTTTACAATTACATTTACATGCCATTCCATCAATTACATCAGCAAAATCATCCATGAGGAGAGAGAAATCCATTTCACAGTCAAAATAGGTGAATTTTGGTTTCCTGAGCAAAAAAGGCCATAAGCGCAATGCCACTGGCCAGAAGCATAGTGCCACTTTCAGATCACTTTTGGAGGCCTTCCAGGCATCCAAATTGAGCCCATGATAGCTCATTGGAAAGGTATTCAAATATAGTTTTTGGAACACCTAAAATTTTTGAATTTAGAGGTCATTTGCACCCCTCAAAACTTGAATCTCCCAAGACTGCTTCTGTGTGTCCAAAAAGAGGCAGAAAGGTCATTTTTTGGTAGTTTTTGGACCTTTTGGTGAACCAGATTTTCTCCAAAACTTTTGAAAATTTCTAGGGTGCATGTCCTCATCATTATGAATCCAAAAATTTCAACCTTTTCTCCAATGGATGCCTCAGGAAAAAGCATAGCTCTGGGAAAATTTTCTGTGTTAAGAATTTCAAAATTTCAAAAATGAAAAAACTCCTCAAAATTTGCCCAAATTTGGCATGGAACACCACCATCAATTGCTTTGATGGGCTAGGGAGGCTTCAGCCAACATCTTCAATCTATTTTTCTCTTTCTTGCCCTCTAAGGCTCTCCTCAACCAAGATTTTAGCTTCCTGATCCTTATGTTACAAATTTTGTTACGAGCCATGTAATGGTATGCCATGTGTCGGAGCATTTTCTTATCCTTGTTGGCCTTGTCAATGAGCCCTTCAAGATGTAGGTTGACTCTTTCAAGCCAAGTTTCCCTATCTTGTTCAATTTCTTGCTCAATGGGAGTCAAAGTGACATGAGCCTCTTTGTCACTTTGCCTCTTTATCTTCAGTAGCTCAAGTTCCATGAGGACCTGTTTATGACTTAGTTGTTTGTTTTCTTGCTCCAGGTAAGTGATGACAAACTTAGCTCTCTCTAAGTTGTCCGTCAAAGCTTGTATTTGGGCTTCTTTCTCCTGAATAATGACATCTTTGACATTTTCCCTCTCTTGAGCCTCTAGATCAATGATCTTAGTGTCATGCTGCTCGGGCTCATCATCATACTCCTCCAACTGAAATTTCCTATCTTGGTCATCATCCAAGTCATCTTCTTGTACGTTTTCCTTGCCTCTACTCAGCTGCTCAACCTGTACTTGTTTTGTCGATGTAGAAGGCAAAGCCCCTTCCACACCTTGTGGAGATAATATTTTCCTGTGGACTGATGAAGAAGGCAAGGTCCCTTCCACTTCCCGTGGAGCAAACACTTGCCTAGCAGCTGCAAACAACTTCCTTGACTCCCTTTGATATGTCAAGAACATCGGTATCTCAACAGTTCTAGTCTCTTTGGCCTTCTTATCTGTCTTCACTTGAGCATTGTTGGAAGGTCTTCCTTGTCCATGTTTGCTAAGTTCTGAAGTTATGTACCCCTAGAGAAGGTATGGAAGGAGTGAGTATGGGTGATTTAGGAGTGAGGGGATGGGAGATGACCTGATGGGCTGGAAAATGAATGAGGGAGTAAGAATGATAAAAATGAAAGGGAGGGCTTGTTTTGTTTGAGAAATTGATTTGGGAAGAGGCATAAAGGGACAACAGTGATATGGAATAAGGATAAAGGGATAAAGGGATAGGGAAAGAGTTTAGAGTTGTAGTGATAGGTGATAGGAGGAACAATGAGGGTTTAGGGTTTTAGGCATACTAGGGGCAAATTTAGGGTTTCATATTTACCATGGGAAATGATGCTTAAAAGTTTGATTTACAAACCAAAACTGAAGTGAGGGAGGTAAAATTACTTGCAATGAAGGTAAGAGAGAGAAATTTTGAATTTTCTTGAAGTTTTGAGGGTTTTTAAGCTCTCCTGCCAAAAGCGCAGTGCCACCTTCAAGACAACTTTTTACTACCTTCCTGGTGTCCAAATTAGGTGTGGGATAACTTGTTGGAATATTGTCGAGTATACTTTCCAGAACATCTTGAATTTTTCAATTTGGAGTTCATTTTCCCTGTCAAAAGCTCAATCTCCCAAGACTGGTCAAAATGTGCAGAATGAGGCTGCCAAAATGCATAGTGTTGTTGCAATCAACTTTTGAAGGTCTTCCTCAACTCCAAATTGAGCTCATGATAGCTCATTGGAAATATCTTTGTGTCTACTTATCATTTGACTCATCAAGAAAGTCATTTGGTCATTCCATATAGGAGAAAAATTGATTTTACCAAGGTCACTCCAGAGGTGCATTAACCCTCCTGAGGCAAATGATGTTTTTGACATTTCTCCCAAACCATAAAACCTGTGTAAAAAATGAAAGAGGTTTTTCTTATTGGGTCAATGATGGAAAAAAACCTCTCTCACTTTTGTCAAATTCATCTTTTCTTGCTCAGAAACACAGTTTGAAGAAAAACCATCCCTTATGTGTGGTGAATGGCTTGTTCCTTGGAATGACTTCTCGACAAATGATGGAGACCTGATGTTTGATGATATTAAATGGCCTCATACCTTATGATATCCCTTATGCCTCCTTTGCTAAGATATCTCTGATCCCATAGCCAACCCTAGCTCAATGGGAGAGGAATTTAGGGTTTTAGTGCTTATTTCTCTTTTGCTCTTGCAGGTGGATTGGTGCTCAAGATGACTTGATTTTTGCAGTGGCAAGTGCTTGGAAACATCAGAAGATGTTTAGGGGCAGCTGGGAACCAATATTACATATGAAAACATAAAATTACATCATTAATGGAGATAAAAACAAAATACCCTGTTTTCACCTCAAAACTTGTTTTGAGGTGAGAACTAAATTAGGCTTTCGAAATAATAGCTTATGACTTTGCTGATCATTATTGGCCTCCTCATGTCCTTGCTGATCATTATTGGCATGTAATTATTGGATTTTACCATGGTGGGACCCTAAAACCTAATGAGACCAAACCCTAAGACCTAATGAAATGAATTGTAAAGTGAACATGAGCCATGACTGAACTATATGGAAGAGGATCAGCAAGTACAAATCATGAGGGAAAAAATGAAGTGATTACCACCATCAGTGGATCCATGACCTAAAGGAATGCAAACTCATCAGTATGGAACTTCTACTCTGAAATGCAAAAGAGAAGATTTTGATCACTAATGGCAGTGTGAAACACTGACACTAACATTGGCTCCAATGGGGATGGTAGCTCCTTGGAGTTGCTAAGAACACCGTAGACCTAGTAGCCTTATCCATTGGGCATGGGGTCAAAAACTCAAACTAAAATGCATGACTGAAAAATGACAACTTGATGACACAAATTGACTTTTACTCAACTAAAAATTGACTCGATACTAAAACATAACTGACAAACTGGAAAATATGCTCAAAATGGAACTTATTCAATAAAACCTACTCTATCTATTCCATTCATCACCTGATGAGGTGAAATGAAACAACCAATGAAACCAAGTAAGCATTCTAGCTGCTATTTGAATTCTCCACAAGTGCTTTCTTATGAACAACAAGAGAGAGCCACTGAAAGGCAACTCCCATGAAAACTTGTAAACAGATACGTTGAATAGTATGGATTCTCTATCCAACTCCAAAAATACTGCATAAGGATCTTGAAATTCATGTGCACTCGGGCTTAGCTCATCCAATGGATTACTTTTCTTCTCCTCGTACCATGAATGCAAACTTTCATCTGAGCTTTGTGACGAGACTCCTGCTGATAATGACAAAGAAACCGGCTGTCGGATCAAGTTTGTATCAATACTTTTTTCAAGCTCATAGTTAGCTGTTGGAGAAGGACTTTGAATGCAGACATCATCCAACACATCAACTCTTGGATCGTGAAAAACTTGAAAAGAATGTTGCAACCCATTTTCTATTGGTTCCAATGAGATTGCATGATTTTCGACAGGCTGCTCATTTGAAGATATACTATGCAAAATTCCTTTCAAAAATTGAAATGATTCAAAACATAATGGTACAGAATCATGTTGCATCATTTGATCATATGTTCCAGCTTCCAAGTCTTCATATGCAACTTGACAATCAATGTCATTCGGGGGCTGCAAATCTAGATATGAGAAGTCTTGAACAAGGATTTCATTGCCCTCTAGATGGTCAAGATCGAAACTTATCGATGGTTGATTTCTGATTGCACAAAAGTTGTCTCTGATGATCTGAAATGAAGTAAAACAAAAAGGCAAAGATCCTTCACTTACTTCAAAATTTTCTGCACTTTCCTCCTCACTTCCATAGCTGATATGCATTGGCTGATCACTGTATTTGAGTTGTTGAAAGTGGACTTCCTCCTTCCACAACGAGCTGTTGATTTTTCTGCAAGACTAGCTTCATCATACTAATCAAACTTAGGGAAATCATCAATATAAAACACATCATCAAGCATACATGTCATATCAACAGATATCTCTTCTCCAAGATGATCTATAAAACAATCATTATCAAATCTATGACAACTGGGATAAGAAAGAAAATGTTTTGGATCAGCCACTTGTTCTTCTTCAATCAACGAGCCATGGTCTTGAACATCATACTCATTCCTTGTGGTGATCTTTTGCATCATCTATTCCACTGCACTTACCAAAATGTTGAGCTTTACCTCTAAAGATGTCGATTCCTCTGGATCTGTATTCTTCATCTTTTCTTCCTTCAACTTCACCCTTCTGATCAGTAGATTAGCCTCTACATCTACTGCACTATTTTGCATCTCTTCAAGTGTTGCAAGGTTCCTTTCCCTCAGCTGAAACTCTATTTCCAGATCAAAGGCTTTCAGATAGTGCAAGAGAGCGGATCCAGGAGGAGGTCTTATATTAATAGGCATCGAACAATAAACTTGGTTAAATCTGGCAGAAAATTGTTGTACATTCTCCCCTGGTTGTCTTTTCAACTAGTTATACTCTTCTAGAATCATGAAAGGGTTCTGTCTGACCACCCACTTGTAGAGGAAAACTTTGACGAACTGCTGAAAATCTGAGATGCTCACATCAGGCAGGGTTTTGAACCAACTCTTGACTTCGCCTTGCAAAGAAAGAGCAAAAAGCCTAACACTGACATCCTCTTCATCAGCTTCAAAAAGGTCAAGAAAAGACTCAAAATTCAATACATGTCTCTTAGCAGTGATGTTGTCACAATCACCATCAAATCTTGGTAGATATAGGTAATGATTTTTAGGGAAAGCACCGGATATAGGAGGTAAAATCATAGGCTTGTATCTATTTGGAATTTTACAAGGTATAGGAATATGTACAGAAGGTGTAGAATCAGTCTTGGTCTCTTGAGGCTTATCAGTTTGAAGACGATCATCATAAGATTCAGAAGAAGGGTCTTGATCAAAATCAAAGGCATGCGAACATTTTATATTCACAATCTTCAAAGGGAAAGAATCAAATGCAGGTCTAGGATCTTTCCTCGAAAACAATATACTTTGTAAAGCCTTCTTGACATTCTCGGGAAAAGAGAAGAAATAATTTATAACAAAGAACATAATGTCTTGGATGAAATTCCAACTTGAATACCTGATCTTTCCATATTATCCTTTCATTTTTTTGCTGGTCGTGTTCATTCTCCAGTGGAGTCCTTGGATCTGATCTCGAAACTGATGTAGAGTTGCCAGGTGAATGATTTTAGCCTTCTGGTGTCTGATTGTTGTCCACCATAAACAATCAGATTTGAACTTGATATATTTTGCTGAGGAACATAAAACTATGGTCTCCAGTATGGCCGCCACTATGTTATCACCTAGATTGACTTCAGGCTGAAGGGAAGCAATTCTAGGGTAACCAAAAAGCACGCTTAACCTAGTAGCTAGCCCTACTAGGTCGGGAGAGGGCTCTCTCCTTATGGATCTCAATCAAGATGACTAGAGCAGGAACAAGGATTTATGCTAGGTATAGTAGCTCAGAGGATTTTGATTGAATTTGTTGGATTCACTTGGATGCTCTGAGCTAGATTGTACACCATTGTAAGTAGTTTGGCAAGGAAATTAACAAGATTTGCAACTATTTTTATGGGATTCCTGTGGTATGGTGTTTTAGCATAGTTTCTTCTTTGTTATCAATTGTTTATGTGTTTATGTATGCCATCATCTATTTCACTGCTTCTAATTGAATGATATCAAGATAGATAGGTAGAATTCATTGTTTGCAGTGCTCTACCTTGGGAAATCATTCAATACTCTATGTTTTCTGCTGTTTGAGTAGGATCCATGATTGTTTCATGCCCTCCTTAGTTCCTCATGGGTATTATACATCTTACCTCACTAAATTCCAAGTGTTAAAGCCTATACCTACCTTGCCCCACAAAACACCTTGCATTCTAACCTAATTTCCCGGACCTAAAACTGCCTAGCTCCATCTGATCCACAAAATCCAACAAATTCAATCAAAATCCTCTGAGCTACTACACCTAGCATAAAATATTGTTCCTGCTCTAGTCATCTTGACTGGGACCCATAAGGAGAGAGCCCTCTCTCGACCTAGTAGAGCTATCTACTAGGTTAAGCGTGGTTTGTGGTTACCCTGGAATTGCCTCCCTTCAGCCTGAGGTAAATCTAGGTGATAACAGTTGAGACAAGTTTCAAAGACATTTGAGCATTGTAAGCACACTTTTGTTGTAATTTTGAGCATAATAGAGAGGCCCAAGCATTGTAAGTTGAACCAAGGAGACGTAGCCCAGGAGGGGTGAACTCCTCATCAAATCTCTGTGTTGTGTGTTGTATTTTGATGTTCTTTGTTGTTATTTTGCTGTTGTTCAGCATATGTTTTATGTTAAATTGTTTATAACATTTACATAAGAAACTCCCATGGGAATCAGTTAATTAAGAAAAAATGGTAAATCCTTAAGCAATTGATAAGCATCTTTGGTCTTATTCTAAATGGGGAATTAGCACAACATTACTAATTTGCTCCATTTCAGATCAAGTTGGTACCAGAGCACTGGTTTTTGCTTACTATATTTGCTTTGTGAAAGAAGGATTTAATTGTTTGCAAGTTTATGTCATGCTTACAAGGTTAAAGCTCAAAATAGGTGAAGGAAAGCTGGTTGGAAGCCTTGAAGTTGGGTCAAGTGGAAGAAGAGCAAGGTTGCCAAAGTTTTCTACACCAGTTCAGCCTCAAGCTGCAGTTGAGTCTAAAAAGATCATGTCCCATGAAGGAGAACATATCATGACAAAAGATGAGAAGACCTCCAGAAAAGCTTTCTTTGATATGATAGAGATGGTGAAGGTCCTCTATAAAGAGAGGAATAACAGATTGCAAGGAGAAAGTTCCAAACATCCCAAAGGAGAAGGTTCTTCAGGAGGAGGTAATGGAAAAGGATCTAATAGGAATGGAGACGAGCCTCCACCCTCTCCACCATCTTATTCATATTCTACTTCACAAGCATCTTCAGACTCTTCCACTAATACAACCCTTACTCATACTCATCATCGTTCTACAAAAGGAACTGGTAAATCATGTTTTCTAAAACTTAATGTTAAATTCGAGTTGCCCATGTATAATGGTGAAGTGAATGCAAAGAATCTTGATAATTGGATTCGTCAGTTGGAGGTCTATTGTAGGATTCAAAACCTTCAAGAGAATGACATAAAGATTTAGTTAGCTTCTTTGAGAATGGAGGGTGCAACACTTGTATGGTGGGAAGCAAGGACTCAAGACGAGATCAAAAAACATGGAAAGATCTCTATTGCTTGGTCTGATTTCATTGCTGCTATAAAAAGACAATTGTACCCTTTAGCCCATATGCAAAATGCTATCATGAATTGGCAAAATTTTAGACAGTTAAAAGGTTAACATGTGCAAGAGTATACTCAAGAGTTTAGGAGAAGAGCTCTTATGCTAGGAGTAGACTTGCAATCACAAGATACTTTGATAAAATATATAGGAGGTTTGCATAGCTATCTTCGACATACCATTCTTATGTTTAATCCCACGAATCTTTATGAGGTCTGTGTTCAAGCTACACACCTCAAAGAAAGAGGGAAAAATGTACAAGAAGAAGGTAAGAAGAAGCCATTCTAGAGTGGTGGAAAAGGAAAGAATTTTAAAGGAAAGCAGAAGAAAAATGTTTCTATTAAGAAAGAAGGGGGTAAACCCTTGTGCAAGAATTTTTCCAAAGAGGGCCATGATGAAGCGCATTGCTGGATGCTTCATCCTAAATTAAGACTGAAGAAATTTAACAATAAAGGGAAATAGAAGACCAACTCTATTGTACAACAAGACTTGGGTTTTGACTCAGGTGATGAAACCAAGATTGTAGCCACAGTCACTAAGGGGAAATTTGTGGTAAAAGAAAGCAAAGAGGAAGTCACGACAAGCACCAGCGCAAAACATAACTCCAACAACACTTCAAATGAAGAAAATAGAATTGAGTTGTTCCATATTAGAGTTGTTTCCAAACACACCAAGATTGATACGTTGTTTGACAGTGGATCCCAGGAAAATTTAATTTCTACAGACTTGGTCAAGAAGTTGAATTTGGAAACCGTGCCTCATCATAAACCGTATCCATTGGGTTGGATAAACAAGGATTCAAATCTTCAGGTCACAAGGAAATGCATTTTTAGGTTTACAATTACTGCCAATTTCATTGATGAAGTCGAATTAGACGTGGTGCCGCTGGATATTTTTGAAATTGTGTTGGGAAGCCCGTATCTGTATGACAGGAAAGCCAATTTCCATAGATTTGAGAAGAAATATCATTTGTTCAAAGACAGAGTGGAGTATATTTGTGACAGCCCATCGTAGAAATCTTAATCTGTCCTTGGCAAGCACAGGGAAAATGAAGCGACTGGTCAATTCCAACAAGAATCTTGTGCTCCTTATGATCAAGCAAAAGAATGACACGGAGCATGAATCCTTTCCAGCTATGACGTGAAGCTGAAAGTTGAATTGGTTGATGTTGTCAATCAATATGGGGACATGTTTCAAGAACCAAAGGGATTGCCACCAAAAAGGGGAATTCAACATGAAATTTAGCTACAGCAAGACTGTCCATTCCCAAACATCGGTATGTATCAAATGTCGATTCTGGAAAGTTTAGAAATTAAGAAACAAGTCCATGAATTGTTAGATAAAGGTGTAATTTGTCCCTCTACTTTGCCATGTGGTTCACCAATTGTTTTGGTACCCAAGAAAGATGGAACCTAGCACATGTGTGTAGATTATCGAGATTTGAATAAAATTACCATAAAGAATCGATAGCCACTGCCTAGAATAGATGATTTGCTAGATCAGTTGAAGAATGCAAAATATTTCACTAAATTAGACTTGAGAAGTGGATATCATCAAGTTATAATAGTTGAGGAGGATATTTGGAAGACTGCTTTTAAAACCAAACAGGGATTGTTTGAGTGGCTGGTTATGCCTTTCGGTCTTTGCAACGCTCCAGCTACATTCATGAGAGTTATGAATGACGTTTTAAGATCATTTCTTGATGAGTTTGTAATTGTCTATTTAGATGATATTTTGATATTCAACAAATCATGAGAAGAACATGTCAAGCATATGAGGAAAGTGTTGGATGTCTTGAAAAAAGAACAGTTATTTATGAAGGTGTCTAAAGGTGAATTTAGGAAAACTTCCTTAGTGTATTTGGGCCACATAGTTGGAGGAGGTGAGATGAAGATTGACCCCTATAAAGTTTCGGTCATTGTGAATTGGCCAATACCCAAATCAGTCATAGAAGTAAGGAGTTTTCTGGGAGCAGCACAATATTGGAGGAAGTTCATTGCCAATTTCTCCTCCATAGCAGCTCCACTACATGCTTTGACTAGCGTGAAGGTTGTCTTCCAGTGGGGAGGCAAACAACAAAAAAAATTCGATGCTTTAAAACAAAATATGAGCTCAGACCCAGTTTTAACGTTTTCAGATTTGAAACAACCATTTGAAATACAAACAGATGCAAGTGACTACGCCATGGGTGTAGTTCTTTTACAGCATGGTAAGTCCATTTCATTTCATTCTGAGATTTTTAATGGTGTTGTTAGTAATTATCCTACATATGATAAAGATATTTATGCATTGGTGCAAAGTTTGAAAAAATGGAAGTATTACTTAATGGGAAAATAAACCATTCTTCACACCGATCATCAACCTTTGCAATATCTGCAATCTCAAACAAAATTGCAGCAATCAAGGAACTTTCGTTGGATGGGATTCTTACAGCAATTCCACTTGGTAATCAAGTACAATAAAGGTATTCATAATGGAGTTGCTGATATGCTTTCTAGACCGGTTGTTAATTTAGCCATTTTACTCAAGAATCATTTTGTTTTTCCTGAAAGTTATGTTGGACAATACGCACATGATGCTGACTTTCAAGAGGTATATTCAAACTTGAGTCAAGGCCACCAAGTTCAGGAATTAGACTACCATGTACATGATAGTTTGTTGTATCATTTGGGAAAACTTTGTGTTCCACAGGGAGAGAGAGTAAATATCACAAGGCAAGCGCACACTTCTCTTATCGCTGGACATTTCGATGTACGTAAAACAATGGTAAATATTCATAGGTATTTTTACTAGCCTCGTATACTTGAAAGTGTGTCATGTTTTATCAGAGGTTGTTCATTGTGTGCAGTCAGTAGGCCTAGTAATAGGAAACTAGGATTGTACACATCACTTCCAGTGCCTTCACGTCCGTGGGAGAGTGTTTCTATGGATTTTGTAGGAGGTCTTCCTTTATCAAGAAAAGGTCATGAGTATTTGTACATAGTTGTGGATAGGTTCAACAAGATGTGCATATTAATGCCTTGTAAAAAACAAATTACAACTGAACAAATAGCTCAACTTTTCTTTCAAAATGTATAGGTTCATTTTGGATTACCTACTTCTATTGTAAGTGATCGCGATTCCCGATTTGTTGGGAATTTTTGGTAAATTTAAGGAACTTGATGGACACCAAGTTGAAGAAAAGTTCAACCTTCCATCCGCAAACATATGGTCAAACTGAAGTGGTTAACAAGACATTTATTCATTTGCTAAGAGGATATTGCAACAAACATCCTAAGTTGTGGGATGAATAGTTGCACTATATTCAACATGCTTACAACCAAGCAAAACACTCTTCTACTCTAACTTCGCCTTTTGAGGCATGTCTTGGTTATTTGCCTAAATCACCTTTGGATTTCATCTTTGAGAAAGATATAGCTGTAGATGGACATAGCGACATAGACAGAGCAACAAAATTGATTGAGCAAATTCAGTTGATTCACCAAACAGTGCAAGAACAACTACAAAAGAGTGAAGAGAAGTATAAGGCAAGGCATGATAAGCATCGTGTGGATCATCAATTTCAAGTAGGTGATGAAGTTTGGATATACATTAGCAAGGAAAGGCTTCAAGGTGAATGTAAAAATCTAAAACCAATCTGTTATGGTCCATTTAAAATTTTGGAAAAGATTGGTAATAATGCTTTCAAGCTTGATTTTCCTTCATATATGCAAATTTATTCCGTTGTTAATGTTGAAAAATTGAGGTTGTATGGGCCTCCTTTGATTGAAGATCAAGGAGAAAGTGTACAAATTCCATCAATTGAAGATTTTTCTCCAGAATCTCTTGATGAGCTTCAGCAAGACACTATATTTGATAGAAGAACGAGGTCATCAAAGAGGGGAAATTTTGATTATCTTCGAGTGGGTCTCAAAGGTAAAAATCCATGAAAGGC
The DNA here is from genome assembly GCA_031772625.1 of Pinus tabuliformis. Taxonomy (NCBI): domain Eukaryota; kingdom Viridiplantae; phylum Streptophyta; class Pinopsida; order Pinales; family Pinaceae; genus Pinus; species Pinus tabuliformis. The sequence goes on from CM062816.1 coordinate 870,480,758, forward strand.
CAAATGGATTGAAGAGGGGAAGGTGAGGGAACAATACCCTCATTTGTTCAACACCTGAATATAATCTTTTGGGGTTCAAAAGGCTTCCAGTGGGGAGGAGTGATCAGGTGCTTAAGTTTCTGCTCAAAAATCAAGGTGTCATAATTTTTTCAAACTCAACTTCAGATCAAAGAGCTCATCATTCTGAACCCAACAGTGTGAACATCACTCAAATTTGAGCTCATATGCAGAAGTTAGAGCAAGTCAAAGTTCAAGTTTGACTTGTCTACATGGCAGGATTGGGATGATATGGCAAGGTCTTCATCGAATGAGGAGGTGCCAAGTGGCAGGCTTCTATTGGCCCCCACATTTCACAAATCACAGTTGTAGGCAAAAAGGTGTTAAGAATCGACCCTGACGCAGACAGGTTGCAATACCATCTAATCACAATCGCATATCGCAGGTGGATAAAAATTGACCCCCTATAGGTTGGGTTGCAATTTGTGATAATCACAATCGCATATCGCACAAAAAACTTGTTGATATTTATGTTACCACTGATTAACGCTGATTGCGATGAGCGACAAAGTTCTGATTGTGATAGACTGCTCGAACGCGATATGTTTATGTGTTGTAGTTTATATGCAGTCAGGTTCGCCGATACCACCGATTATGTTCCCGTGGCAATTGTCGATTGTGATGAGCGATAAGACCCTAGATGCGAGACGTTATGAGCCATGATTTATACTCCCATCGGGTCCGTGATATCGCTAACGCAACATTCTGCCGTGTTAACAGGACCATCAACCTGCCAAAAATCGCCGATTACAATTTGTGATACGACCGACAGGTTATGGTCCGTGGCCCCCTAAAATTCTCACTTAGTTAGTAGATTTTGGAGCGAATTTGTAGGATTATGTCAGTTTTGGAGCAATTTGTGGAACAAATAGTGGGAAAACTAGGAGAATTCATAACTTCTTCAGTTCTTATCCAAATTGGATGCAAAAAGAGGCTAAATAGCCATTTTTGAGTATTATGAACTCATTAGGATAGGTTTCAAAGGCATTTGAACATTATAAACACACTTTTGTTGTAATTTTGAGCATAATAGAGAGGCCCAAGCATTGGAAGCTAGACCAAGGAGACGTAGCCCAGTAAGGGTGAACTCCTCATCAAATCTCTATGTTGTGTGTTGTATTTTGATGTTCTTTGTTGTTATTTTGTTGTTGTTCAGCATTTGTTTCAAGTTAAATTGTTTATAACATTTACATAAGAAACTCTCATGGGAATCAGTCAATTAAGTAAAAATTGTAAATCCTTAAGCACTTGATAAGAAAATGATAAGCATCTTGGGTTTTATTCTGAATGGGGAATTAGCGCAACATTAATAATATTCTCCATTTTAGATCACTTGGGATGGATAAGCCCAAGGAAATTCAGAGTCCTATGAAGGAGGCCAAGATTTATAAGCTGAACATGGCACCAATCTTCATTATTTCCATCAATACAATTACATCCCTGCAAGAAATGAAAGTGGAGCTGCAAAAATACGAGTTCTCTCCACAATAAGACTAATAAAAATCCACCCCTAGAGGCAAATTCGACTTGGTACTTATACAAAATGATTAGGAAGCATTGCCCATGAAAGGAGGAAGCTTTCCCCACCAAAATCCCTCAAATAGTGGATCTCGTTCCCAATACTAGGAATCTGCATTAAAGTATAAGGAACACATTCCTAGATTTTCTCAATCATTGGAGCTCTAGAATATGGGCAATAATTTCAAAATATATTCTTGATTTATTATTTAATATTAATTCTCCTGTAGTATGGAGCAAGTCCCTAAATTATCTCCTACTCCAAATCTTCCTAATTTTCCCAATATTCTCATAATATTACAAAAAAATAAATAATATTAGGCACAAATATGCAATTATCCATAAACCTTCCTAATGAACATATTAAAGTTAAAAATACATTATCTAATGCAAAAAGAGAGGTTTAATGTGTTGAAGGATGGTCAGATGGGCCTTAATTTATGTCTAATTTGGAGGCCCATCATACCCCTTGCTGAAAGTGTTGCTCATCCTCTGAGCAACTTAGTGACCTCATTGTGCCTCATTCATGGCCCTGGTGGCCTCCCTGATTTGTACATTCCTGCCTTTTTCCCCTTATGCAAGATGGGTTCTTTAATATTTTTCAGTTTGGCAAGGTCTTCCACATCCTTTTCCAATTTCCTGCTACCCTTTTCCACCATTTGGACACCTATGGAACCCTCAAAATTCCCTTAGATGAGATCTTGTAGTAAACTAGGACATCCTATAGTAATTCCTGTAGTAACTACAGGAAACCCTATAGTAGCCTGTTTAAACCTGTTTTGAGTAGAAATGATAGTCTGAGCCTAGGGTAGGCCCTCAACTTGACTTCCATGCCCCTCAATGCCATTTTGGACCAGATTTTCCATGTCTTTCTCCCATTTCTATAACATCTTTTAGGCCTTGGACAAAATCTAGAAAGAGATTAGAGACCCCTTGGAAAGCCTCTTTTCATCATTGCAGTTTGAGTTCTATTTTGATGGTGAATGCCTTCTTGCCTTTTGTTGCCTTCTTCTTCTCTTTTGTGGCCTAGATGATTGCCTAATGGGATTTGGAGTTATTTGTTTTGATTAGGTCTCTCTTAGGCATTTCCATTTTGGTTTTTAGCACAATTTGTTCCTTTCTTCCTTCTTGTAGCAACATTCTACCTTGCTGTAGTAGTCATTACTTCTCTTTCAGGGTCTTCTAACTGTATGGGAGTGATGAAAAATGATGTAGAGGGTTTTGAGGATGATGTCAGGGCTCAGAGGGAGTAGTGTAGGTTTGTGAAAATGGAGAGGATGTGCTGTGTGTATTTTTCAATAAATTTTCAAGGTGAGATAGAGTGTAGGGTTTGTTATTGAAAAATGTTAATTTTTTCTTATGAAATGGGATGGATGAATGATGGATCGATAGTGGATATGAAGTGGATGGAGGGCTTAGAGTGCTTTGGTGACTTGACCTTTGCACAAATTTCCTCTTTTAAATGTTGTCCCCACTCCTCAAAATCATCACCCTTCCTAATTTGGCTTTTCCACATTGCATGGGTGAGGGAGTCAGCTGCAATTAACTAGTTGAGGGTGGCTGAGATTGCTGACCCATCCTTAGCTTTATAAAACCTTAGCTCTCATGCATTGACAACAAATTTCTAACTATAATATGCTCAAGAGGTCAAGAATATTGCATACTTGTACCTACATGATGGTTGCTGGAGAGGCATGCATGCTACTGCTTAGTTAATGATTGATCCATGCATCCCTGGAGGTGCTAATTTTCTTTGCTTGCTTCTACACAGATCTTCACAACTTGCTGATTCTTTGACTTATAAGGTTGTTGTGTGCAATTTTCTTTCCAATGTTCAATCTTTTGCTGGTGGAGTGGATGGACTACTTCCTAAGGAGGGTGTGCCCCCTTTTCAATCTTTAGAAATGGCTTCATGTTGCTCAAGGTGGCTAGATCTTCTATTGTGTGAGTGAAAAAAGAATTGATGCTGAGTTCTGTTGTAACTGTGCAGGCTTCTTACAGGAGGAATCCTCTTCCTATAGCAGTCATTTAATTCCTCTTCGAGACCTCATTGATACATGTGGGATTGATGGAAAGTCATAGGAGGTATAAGGACATGGTTAAAATCATCAAGATGTGGTGTAGGTGGTGGAAAAGTTGATGACGAAGTTTTTTCTGATAAGGCAGAGTGGAATTTGAAGATGGATTTTGGTTAGATGGAGTGGATGAGTGATCAAAGTGGTGTTGGGGGACCTATATCAACCTTCCTTAAATAATACATGACCTTTTGATCCCTTTCTCCAATTATATTACCTCCTGTAGCTTTTTCTCGGCCATCCTATAGTAATTTAGGACAACCTCCTCTAGCAGACTTGTTTTGTCCATATCTCCTAAACGGTAGAATGGATTGACTTGACATTTTCTGAGCATATTGTCATCACCCTTATGCACCTCCCCATTAAAAATATTGGCCAATGAATGCATGAATCTCAAGAAAAATTAAAGATGGTTGTAGGTGATGAAGGTTGATTTCTCGAAAAATGTGCACTAGAATTTGCTGAAATTGCTTGGCCATGTTACCATCATCCATATGCATCTCCTTATGAAACAATTTTTCAAATGGATGCACGAATATCGAGAAAAAATAAAAAAAATGTTTATAAGTGATGGAGGTTAATTTCTCGAAAAATGTGCAGCAGAATTTGTCGAAATTGCTTGGGCATGTTACTATCATCCATATGCATCTCCCCCTAAAACAACTTGGCAAACAGATGCATGGTTTTCAAAATATGACAAAAATAATTTTCTGCTCTATGCATTTTTGTTTCCTGTAGTAACTACAGGATCTTCCTGTAGCATTTTAGGACAAGGAAAATAAGTGGTAAAAGCTTGGGAATGATGAGTGGATGGTGGAAATAAATGAGGGTGATGGATTGGCGTGGTCTTGGTCATTTTGGAGCATCTGAGAAAAGGAGGAGAAAGTCCAAGTTTGACTAGGGTTTTGATCAACTTTTCTTTTGGTGGCTAACTTGTTTTTATTGCTTGCAGAGGTTGGAAAACCCCTGCATTCATGAGAGAGAGATACATGGAGAAACGAATTTTAATTTTTCTTCTTTTATTCTTTTGAGTCTACTAGCCGCCTCAATGAGGTTTTCAACTAGTAGGTCTGCCTAGGTGCCTCAAAGGATGTTTTCACCTAGGATATTTTCTTTTTCTCTTTTTTCCAACCCATTCATTGCCTCATGGAGGTTTTCAATAAATGAGCCAATCTCAGGTGCCTCAAAGGAGGTTTGCACCCGATATTTAATTTTTTCTCTTATTTTTCATTTTTTATTTCTTTTCCTATCCAAATCTACTTGAAAAAACAAAATCATTTTCAAGTGTAGGAATACTTCCAATGGATCCACTTGCATAACTGGATGACAGATAAAATCATGTGTAGGCTCGAAACATACTTTGTTACGTGTATTTGAATGTAAGAGACCAAATGCTTTGACTTTGATGATATCAAGCATAATTGAAGAAGAGAGTATTGTTGCAACTTAGTGATTGTCTAGAACCATATTTCAATATAGTTGTGATGCCCCTGGTCCACTTGTTGATTTGGATAATCTTGGATGTCTTCTTCTTCCATGAAATCTAGATCTTGTTCTTTTTGTTGATTATTCTCTTGAACACATAGAGGATCTGACGGTAAACATGAGGGAACTTCCCAATCTCTGGTTCTAATGTTTGCTCTTCGTCAAATGCAACCCATGATTATTTGGTCTTCTCATTTGAATCTTCTTTTTCTGCATGTTGTCCTTCAATGATATCAAGAGAATCTCTTTTTTGTGATACTCTTCCTGAGCTAAGATGAATACCATTTAGATCAAGAGGAGATTTTTGGAAGTGTTGTACCTCAACATTGTAAGTGGGTTGAGCTACTTCATTGTGTGGGTTCAAAAATGGTGGTACAGGTAGTTGAGTGGGAGTGGATATTTGAGATGGATGTGGTTGGGGTTGTGGTGGAGGTGAATGGTAGGGATAACATGGAGTTGGGTATGGAGGATATTGAGGAAAATATTGAGGATATTGTGGATGGCTCCCATAAGTTCCTTGCCAACCTTGTTGCCAAGATTGGTTTTGGGGTTGAGATGGCCAAGGTTGCCAAGGAAAGGGTGTGTTCCAATTACTTTGAGATGGATGTGCATAATCTTGAAATTGTGAATTAGGATCTTGCATCATATCAGGTTGAATATGCTGCCATGGTCCTCTTGGAGCTACATAACATAGTTGCATTGGAAATTGAATTGCTCCATTGTCCTCTTGGTAAACTTCCTTCAACCTTGGTAATGAGGGGAAATATTTAATAACATGTGATTCTGCATGGACAACACAAATATCAACATCTTCTTTTTCCTCATCTTGCATTCTTAACATTTCTACTTGTTTGGTTAGATTTCTAAGAATTTTTGTTTTAAAGCCATTAAACAAATTTCCAAGTTTAGCTTCACTTACCTATCTTGATGCTGATTTAATTACTCTTGACCTTCCTCTTGGTATGTGTTTGCATGTTTCATAAATTTATTCAAATGATAATTGGTATACATCACCTCTACTCATGAGATCAAGAAGATCAATCCATTCATCCCTAATTGTTCTAAGTAAGAGGGTTTTTAGTGTGTCAGATCCTAAATGGTGTAATTTCGCTCTCTTAACATTATACATGAACCTCTTTATTAGATACTCAATGCTCTCATCTTCTTTTTGATTCATTCTAAATATTTCTTCTTTAAGATCATGATCTTTATATTTTTCTAGAAATATATTTTTCATATAATTCCATGATCTTATTGAATTAGTCCCTAAACTCATGAACCATTTAAGAGCTCTATCCTTCAATGTTGCTTGTAATAATACCATTTTTTGGGTGTTTAATAAGTAACCATAAGATCTACAAAGGATTTCAAATTCAAATAAAAAGGTTTCCGGATCCTCTGGCCTTATACCATGGAAGTTTGGAAGGAAAGATAAAGGGATGTTCTTCATATGCACACTGACATCAATGTCTTAAATGGGAAATCCAAGAGGATCTTCCTCATTGTCATCATTTCCATCCATTTCTTCTTCCTTATCTACCACCTCTTCTTCTTCTACCTACAAAAATGAATGGTGATGTGACTCTTACTGCACTACGAGATCAAATGTGTGGGGGGGGGGGGGGGGTGTTGGTGTTGGAGAAGTAATATTTTTTTTTTGAATAAGAATGCTAATGAAATGCAATTTTCTGTTTTTGAAATGAAATATGTGTAATGCAATTTTTTTTTTGTTGATGCAGAAAGTAAAAGAAATGAATCAACTAGGGAAGAAAACAATGCATACTTTGACACCTCCCCGACAACGACGCCAAAAAGTGATGAGCCTTGGTATTGCAACAAGAATGCTGCAACTCTCAAGGCTACCATCTTTAATTATCAACATGAGGTTTGTAAAAACTTAAGAGGTATCAACACTATATGTGCAACATACAATGTGTCCTTCCTTTGTTGTCATGATGTAATGGAGTGCATGTAATGAAATCAAATCCTAAACTAATTGCAGAAAATGAAATGCTTGAAATGGAAACCTTAACCTATTGAAAGAAATAAAATACAAGGAAAGAAACCTATTCTAATTGCATAAAGTAAATATCATGAACTAAATGTCAACCATTACATTTCAAAGAGTTTAGATCCATTAATAGAGTTCATTGGATGTGGCAATCAAGAAAATCATCATTGTATTATCCAATTCATAAATTTGTCCATTAACCCAAATCACTGAGATGTTTTGCATGGGTAAAAAGGAAAGCACTAAGTGGTGTTTATCCCTCCTCAATCCATTATTTAGAGCCTAGGGGTCATGATTCAACCCTAAGGGACCAAAATAAATATTTTTGAGCAAATCTGGGCAAGTATATACACGTTGGAAGAGTACTACAGGAAACTATAGGATGTTACAGATTTACTACAGGAAGTTATAATTCATCGAATGACAAAGCAAATCAAATCCAAATTGGGTGGGACAAATTTTGTTATTAACTACGATGTATTATGTCTCCATTCCAAGTGGAATCACTCAAAAAGACCTTTGTCAACCCATGCTAAAAAATACAGAAAATTACTAGTCTAAAATCTAGAAATTCGAGAACTAGTGAGCTAGTAAATCTATCAAATGCCTAACCTAATCAAGTGAAAATGCAATGGGGTAAATTTTGTTATTAACTAGAATGTTTTTGTGATCTAATGCAAGTAGAATCAACTCAATTGAATCTCATTATCATGCTCTAAAAAATAGCAGAAATTTACTGTTATTTGCCACAAGGGACTTCCAAAAATCTAGATTTGGGAATAAGCAAACTAATCCAAGTAGCTCAATGATTACTATGACCTTCCAAATCTATTCCAATGATGAAATGATGCTTGTGATCTTGAAAAATAACTTACTTCAACCATTTAACTCAATCCTGCAACAAGAAATAATTAACTAAATGCATAAATAGAAAAAAGGACAAGAACAAGAGATGCATGTGAATAAGAAGTGAAAAGAAGAAAATTAAATGACACAAAAGGGCTATGAGGCTCCTGGGATGGTCAAGCCCAAGGAAAATCAGATTCCTACGAAGGAGACCAAGGTTTAGAAGCTGAACATGACACCAATATTCATTATTTCCATCAATACAATTACATCCCTGCAAGAAATGAAAGTGGAGCTGCAAAAATACGAGTTCTCTTCACAATAAGACTAATAAAAATCCACCCCTGGAGGCAAATTCGAGTTGGTACTTATACAAGTTGATTAGGAAGCATTTCCCATGAAAGGAGGAAGCTTTCCCCACCAAAATCCCTCAAATAGTGGATCTCGTTCCCAATACTAGGAATCTGCATTAAAGTATAAGGAATACATTCCTATATTTTCTCAATCATTGGAGCTCTAGAATATGGGCAATAATTTCAAAATATCTTCTTGATTTATTATTTAATATTGATCCTCCTGTAGTAGGGAGAAAGTCCCTAAATTATCTCCTCCTCGAAATCTTCATAATCTGCCCAATATTCTCACAATATTCCACAAAAATAAATAATATTAGGCACAAATATGCAATTATCCATAAACCTTCCTAATGAACATATTAAAGTTAAAAATATATTATCTAATGCAAAAAGAGAGGTTTAATGTGCCAAATGATGATGAAATGGGCCTTAATTTATGTCTAATTTGGAGGCCATCAATGTCGATGATTTAATTTTAATTGGTGATGAGAAGCTGATCAAGTCTTGTAAAGAGGATCTTGCAAGAGAATTCGAGATGAAGGACATGAGATTCATGCATTATTTCCTCAGTTTGGAAGTATGGCAAGGAGACGGGTAACCGTTTGTCTCTTAGGGAAAGTATGTCAATGAGACACTAAAGAAGTTCTGCATGGAAAGTAGCAAATCCATGGACACTCCTCTAGTAGGAATTTGGAGGAAAGAGGATGCCACTTCAGGTAAGGAGGTGGAGGCCACTATTTACAGGTAGCTTGTGGGTTTACTTATGTATTTGGTGAACACACGACCAGACATCTGTTATGCAGTTAACCAACTTAGTTAAGCAATGGTTAAGCCAACCAAAATGTATTGGAAGACAACCAAACATGTGTTGAGATACCTCAGAGGCACTACTTAGTATGGTATTTGGTACAAACAAACAAAGGGAGTGAAGCTTCAAGGCTTCACAGATGCATATTGGGTGGGTAGTCCATCAGATTGGAAGAGCACTTTAGGAGAATTATTCAGTCTTGGGTCAACAGTAGTTTATTGGTACAATAGGAAGCAAAGATCAATTGCACTCAGTTCAACAGAAGTAGAGTACATGGCTTCTATTCAAGCAACTTATGAAGCTATATGGATGACGAAGATTCTTGTTGGGTTATTTGGTCAGATGATGGATCCCATTGTGATTTATTGTGATAATCAGAGTTTTATCAAAATATCTGAAAAGCCAATTTTTTATGATCGATCCAAGCACATTGACATCCAGTATCACCATCTACGAGATTGTGTGCAGAGGCAGATCATGTTATTGGAATACATTCCTACCAAGGAACAAGATGCATATATTGTGATAAAGGCATTGTCAAGAGGAAAATTCGAGTTCCATAGAGACAAGATTGGGGTATATGATAATCCCTTTCTTGTTGAGAGGGAGTGTTGAAAATGGAAACAAGAAAATCCTGATTTAATTTTCCCTTGAATTAAATTAAGAGAAAAATGTAATTCCACATCACAAGACAACAAGAATGTGTTAACTAAGTTAATTTCACTTAGTTAAGTTAATTTCACATAGTTGGCTCAGTCAATTTGAGTTGAGGGCCTAACTTTAGTCATGTAAAGTGGTTCCTAAATTTTAGGAGCTTAGGTTGAGTTTAATTTGAGTTGCAATAATTTAATTCAGCTAAATTGAGTTAAAGTCAGTTAAACTAGTTCTAATTGTTGGAGGAACTAGTAGGAGGTCTAGTAGTGGGGTGCAACTTCAGTGTTCAACCAGTTAAATGATAAATCAACCATAATTAACTCGTGCATGCATGAAATTTGAGTTACCAAGTTGAGATTGGAGTTCAAGGGAAGTGTACTATTAGTTGTATAATTTTTCGAGTTGTATAGGTGGTGCATGCAGTCAGAGAAGGGTCTATAGGGATTGCACAATTCTAATTGGTAATTTCCCACATTAATAGGGGGTAATTCCTTGAGAAACAATGCAAGGAAATAAGAGCTTGGAAGGCAACATAATTGGCTAAGTATTGGACAGAGTCTTATACTTGTGCAAAGATTATTCAGGCTTGAACACGCATTATATTTCTTCTCTATTTTCCGAATAATGCAATACATATAGGAAGGGGTTTTGAGTAGTTGCTTTCCCCTTAGATAAATCTCTGAGAATATGTGATTGAATCTTATCTTATGTTTATGTTGTGATTTCTGGATCGATTAATTGTTTTCCGCTGATGAGTAGAGTAGATTGAAGTCTTTTGTTTTAGCAAATTACATAGGCAGTTTGAATCTACAAGGAATTTCTACATTGAGATGGATTGCTGGATGGATTCAAAACTAAGTGAGGTGGTATCTGAAAGAAAGAACACATGGCCTAGTGATCCCTGAATAAGATTGTGGATGGTGGTAAATCCTTGGCCTAGTGACCCCTGAATCAGACTATGGGTTGTAGTAAAGCTAGATTTTGTGTTACTTCGGTGGGCCTAAGAATCCTCGACTGGTGAATGGCGGGATATACAGTAAAGCCTAGAGGTGGTTTCTCTAAATCAGGCCTAGGAATCCTTGATCGGTGATTGGTAGGATATATGGTAAAGCCTGGAGGGTGGACTCTCAATTAGGCCTAGGAATCCTGATCGGTGAATTGTGGGATATACGGTAAATATTAGAGACTGGGAGATAGGGAAATTCCTCACGGTGTATGTTGAGAAATCAACGGCATCCATGCTTGTTTAGGGCTTAGTGATCCAGTGGGGATTGTGGTAAATCCCAACTCTATTGATGACGGTGAGGTGGTGTAGCCTTAAGAAGCCCTAATTGATTTCTGGTTATGAGTCCCACATTCATGCTTGGAATATGACATGAGGGTGATTGGCTGAAAGAAAGATTTGGTTAAGCCAATCTATGATCAGGTGGTTCGTGTAAGTCCCATACCTAGTTGGATTTTGTATTCATTATTAAGAGTTTCTTTCCTTGGTATTTCATGTGTAATTGAACTGGTCTATATGTGGATTTTATGGTTGTTGTATCCTTGTCATTTCTATTGTTTATATATTGGTTATGAGTATGTTTTATGACATTGATAATGTATGACCATCATCATGTTTTGATTTGTACATAAATAAACAATGAATATATGACCTAATAGATGATAATACAGCTAATGTGATAAGGAATTAATGCTTCTTAGTGATTCTCAGATAAGTATGAGACCTCTATGCTCATATATGTTGTTATGACCTGTAGAATGCATATTTGTGACATGTTTGATGAAATGCATGTCATGGCTAGTAGGGGTCCAGTCAAGTCATTGATCAAGTATATGCATTAGTATCATTGTTTCAATGTTACTTTTCATTTTTGGAAGTTTCATGAAGTTTTGGGTAGTGGCTTGTGTCCTGGCCCTAAAAAAGTGGCACATAATCTAGGGTCTTAGGATCAGAACTAGCTGAAAATGTCCCCAGTCACTGGCATGCCCTTGCTATGGGAGCGACTGGAGGGTTCTAGTTGCATGCATGCCCATGTCATGGGAGCGACTAGAGGGTTCCAGTTGCATGCATGCCCATGTCATGGGAGCGACTGAGGCTCTATGCTAGTAAAATGTCAAGTTACCTCAGGTGTTGGTCACCTGGAAGGGTTGGTTGGCTCCTAAATGTTCTGTAACTTGTGTAGAAGGTCAAATTGGTTGTGTTTTGTCAGTTCCACTTCTTTAACTATACATGGGGATTTGAATTAGATCATAGTATCCTCTTGTCTAATGTTTACCCCAACAGACCGGTTAACTTGGGTAAATGTGGGAGGAGGGTGTTACAGAGTGGTATTAGAGCATGGTTCACCCCTTGGTTTGGATGGGAGAAATGTGTTTGTCATGCATGAATGTAGGTTTTATATGTGCTTGTTATGTATGCATGGTGGTAGTCATTATTACAGTTGTATTAACATTTAGAAGTCGATGATGTTGCTGTTGGTATGTGTTTTTCATGTATACATGTAGGTTGTATATGTGCTTTTTGTGTATGCATGGTGGTAGTCGTTGTTACAGTTGTATTGACATGTAGAAGTTGATGATGTTGTTGTTGGGATGTGTTTGTCATGAATGCATGTTGGTTGTATATGCATTTGTTATGCATGTCATTGTCTATATGTTTTCATGTATGCATTGTCATGGTTATAGTTATGCATGTATAATAGGTCAAAGATACATTGTGAGGTCATTATATGCAGTTTGTGTCATTGTGATGTTGTTGGTTGTTATGATGCTAATGTGTTAGTTGAGATAAAGCAAGAGATGTAGATCATCAAAGCAAGGTTGCAGCATTGGATCTCGGGGTAAGAGCAGATCATCATATGGGTTTGTATGTTTAGGATGCAGGTGTGTGGTTAATGGTTGTTATAAGAATTAGGGTTACTCATATGCTTGTCATTCTATTGTTGTTATGGTTACATGTATGATAAATGCTAGTTGATCAACATAGTCATATGCACATGTGTAGGAAATTCATGAAGGACAGTAACTTGTTGTTATATGCATTGTGGCCATATGCATGATGGTTGTGGTCATTGCAACTGAGGGATTGATGTTATTATGTTTTGTGCTAATTTGGATTGACCTATGTAGATGAATATGGTTATGAAATTCAGGTATGAGTTAATATATTGTGATATTATGTCATATTAATCTAGACTGACTATGCATATGTGATTGTTATGCATGAATGACAATTGTTTATGAGTTTATGATGTGAACATGTTCGCTAGTTACTGTTATGGATATCATGTCCTTATTTATGTTTGAGTTGATATGTTGTGAAGTTATATCGTGCTAATCTAGATTGATTGTGCAGGCAAGATAGCTTCCCCTAAGATACATTAAGGTATGAGTTTGATTATGTTGTCTACTTTGTGCTTGCTTGTTTGATTATGTCATTTACTGGTGTTTAAGTGTTTGGTGTTTATTATGTCGTCTATATGTTGTTTGAATGTATGATTAATTTCATGATATGATTGTGTGTCTATAAGATTGCATGAAGGAATGATCTTGTTTTAAGATGATCATGCTAACATAATATGTGTTGAGATAGCTGATATGTACTTGAGTGTAATTGGGTGATACTTGCAGTATTAGAACTAATGATTGTGAGTTGACTGTTGTTTATGACATGGTTGTTAGTCTTGGAAAGGGTTGATTTCAAATTAATAGATATGATGTATTGATCTTTGGAGCATGTGGTTGACATGTGTGAGCAGTTGCAAGGAAACACACTTGGTATTAGCGTGACAAGGTAATAGTTGATGTGTTTATATAACTAACAATTAGGTGATGTGATAGTCCATAGTAAGACTCAATTGCAACCAAGGAAAAAGGTAAAAGAAAGGAATTGGGTGGGAATTCCTTTGGCTATGTTGTAAACCACAATTCCAAGCGAACGTGTGCTTTGCATACAGGAAGTATTCTTACCCTTGATCTTGTTTGACATTATAGGGATATGTGTTATATTCATGAACATGTATTTGACATATAATAGTTGGTTTCTAGCTATGGCTATATTTGTCAAGGAATTGAAGTCCCTTGAGAGTTGATATATGTACGTGTTCAACTACAAGTTAGAATGCTTGGGTACACCAAGGTAAGGTAACTGATATATTATATATCTATTTATGCACTAACAATTATGCATTTATGGCAGTATGATGCAAGGGATTACATGGCAAAAGAGACTGCCACGAAATTGATGGGCCTCAAAATTAGACATAAATTAAGGCCCATGCCTCTAATGTAAAACATAAATTAAGGCCTATGACCATCCTTCAGCACATTAAACCTCTCTTTTTGCATTAGATAATTTATTTTTAACTTTAATATATTCATTAGGAAGGTTTATGAATAATTGAATATTTGTGCCTAATATTATTTATTTTTTGTGGAATATTATGAGAATATTGGGTAGTTTATGAAGAATTGGAGGAGATAATTTAGGGACTTGTTCCCTACTATTGGAGGATCAATAATAAATAATAATTCAACAAGATATTATGGAATTATGGCACAAATTTTGGAACTCCAATGATTGAGAAAATCTAGGAATGTGTTCCACTAATCAAGGGAGCAAATCCACCAATCAAGGGAGCAGATCCACTAATCAAGGGATTTCGGTGGGGAAAGCTTCCTCCATCCATGGGGAATGATTCTTAATCATTTTGTATAAGTACCAAGTCGAATTTTCCTCTAGGGAATGATTGAGAAAATCTAAGAATGTGTTCCCTGCCATTTAATGCAAATTCCTAGTATTGGGGACTAGATCCACTAATCAAGGGATTTTGGTGGGGAAAGCTTCCTCCATTCATGGGGAATGATTCCTAATCATTTTGTATAAGTACCAAGTCGAATTTTCCTCTAGGGGGAGATTTTCATTAGTGTTATTGTGGAGAGAGCTTGTATTTTTGCAGCTCCATTGTATTTTCTTGCAGGGATGTAATTCTATTGATGAAAATAATGAAGATTGGTGTCATGTTCAGCTTCTAAATCTTGTTCTCCTTCATAGGTATTTGAGTTTCCTTGGGCTTGGCCATACCAAGAGCCTTAGATCCATTTTGTATCATTTTATTTCCTTCTTTTCATTGCTTATTGACATGCATCTCTAGTTTTTATTTCTTTCTACGTCTGCATTTAATCTTAATGATTTCTTGTTGTAGGATTGAGTTAAATGGTTAATGAAAGTTGTTTTGTAGGATCACAAGCATTATTTCATCCTTGGAAAAGCTTTGGAAGTTCATAGTAATCATTGAGCTGCTTGGATTAGTCTTCTTACTCCCAATTCTAGATTGTTGGACCTCCTTTTTAGCAAAGAACTATAAATTTATGCTATTTTTTAAAGCATGCTAACGAGATTCAATCGACTTGATTCCACTTGCATTAGATCACAAAAACATTCTAGTTCATAACAAAAATTACCCCATTGCATTTTCACTTGATTTGGTTAGGCATTTTTTAGATTTACTAACTCACTAGTTCTCGAATTTCTAGATTTTCAACTAGTAATGTTTTTTTATTTTTTTAGAATGGGTTAACAAAGGTATTTTTGAATGATTACACTTGGAATAGGGACCTAAGACATCCTAGTTAATAAAAAATTTTGTCCCATCCAATTTGGATTTGATTTGCTTGGTCATTAAACTCTCACCAATTTCATCATTTCACAAGGAAACTTCTCCAAGCTTTTTGAGCAAATCCATCCATCTCCCAACTTTGGTTTTGAGTTCTGAGTGATCCTAGGCATTTTATCACTCCATTCCACCCATCACACACCTTTCCTAGGCCTCCCATCACCTCCAACACCTCATATTTTTCTCTCGGATGTATCTTGTATGTTCACTGTAATTCCTACAGGATCATCCTGTAGGTTTCTAGTACATCCTGTAGGTTTTCCTGAAATGGCCTGTTTTGAGGTCGAATTGAGGGAAAACCTCTAGGAGATCACCAAAAGCCTCCCAAGGGTCTCCCACACCATCCAACCATCTCCTAAACCTTCCATCCATCCTCCAACATCCTTAATTCACCTGCCACATCACTAAAGGAAATTAGTTTGCATACTTGATTTTGCATGAAAAGACAAAAAGACAAAAACAGATTTATTTCAATCCCATTACTTTCACATTAGTGATGTTTGATGCTTCTTACTTCCATGCTTAGATAGTAGCATTTGGTTCTGTTAGTGTCAGTATCTTCATCCCTCCATTAGTGATCAAAATTTCTCTTTTTGCATGCATAATAGGTGTCCCATCTGATCAACTGCATTCCATTAGGATCATGGATCATCTGATGGTAGTGGTTCATTATCAAAATTTCCCTCATGGTCTTTACCTGCTGGCCCATTTTAACAAGTTTAGGTCATTTACAGTCATTTTTTGTCATTACATTTGCAAAAAATCATTTTTAGGGTTTTAGGTCTCATTAGGTCTAGGGTTTGTCACCATGGTCAGCGAAATGCTTAATAAAGGGTCAGCAGGCACATGAGGAGGTCCAATAAGTTCACAAAATCAAAATTTTCAATGATTTTATGATCAATAAGTGTTTTTACCTCAAAACTCTGTTTTGAGGAAAAATAGAGTTTTTATTTCTATGTACAAAATTTTACGTAATTTCATTTTTTTCTATATGTAATAAGTTCAGAGCTGCCGCCCTAGCTTACCTTGCCAACTCCAGCCACTACAGACTAAAAAGGCAAAGCATCAAATGCATCAGTTATCAAATGATTAAGAAAAGTCAATTTCAATGGAAAAACAAAGTTCAAAACCAAAAGTGACTTTGACATTAGAAAAGTGGGTTTGAGATGAGTAAAAATTTAAAGTCATTCATATTTAAAGTGAAGGAGGTCCTCTTTATCATTTCATTGTGCAAAAATACTCTTAGAGAGCAAAAATCACGATTTGGGAGCCAAGGAGACAAAACCCTGTTTTTCAAGGCAACTTGGTCTGGTGCTGCGCATCAGAGGAAAAACTGCAGTGTTATTTTGAACTGGCGCTGCGCATCAGGAGGGCGCTGCGCATTGGGCCCAGTGCACTGCGCATTAGTCCAGATTTGTCTAAATCATTCCAAATCGTGCCATAACCCTCAAATTTGCTATATTTGCATTCTACAAGTAAGTAATCATCCTCCCAAGGCTGAATTTGAGTTCACTCTTGTGTTCTTCATGAAATTTACAAGTCTAAATTGAAACCCTAGTTTCTCCTCACTGTTTTCCATTTAATAGTGCAAATTTCATTCCATCATCACAAAAACATCATTAAACCCCTTTTCACTCTTTTATTACCCTAAAACACTCCATTTATCCCATTTTCCCATATCTCACTCCCCTAAAGCAACTAATTCCCTCATCAAACCCTAAATCCCTCACTAAACCCTAATTTCCCAAAACTATTCCCTTCATTCCCTAAATTCACTTCCCAAGAGTAAAATATCTTCATACTCATCACCATTGTCCTCTTTCATCCCTCTTTCATCATCCTTTTTCCACCATACCTTCATCTCATCATTTTCCTAAGACAAGCACTATGGCAAGAAACAGTGACTCAAGCTATGAAGAAGAAACACAAAGTGACAGTTCAATAGACAGGAATGTACAGCCTAGGAGACCTCACAAGGGTGGGAAAATAATCAGAGAGGAGCCTATTAGCATTGTTGAACTTCTTGCTTGTCCTCTTGCCACCACTTGTTTCAGATACCAATCTTGCTTTGAGTTTTGTGAGATGGTTGAGAGGGTTAAGTATCATCATGAATTAGCTAGGCAATTTGTCATCAACATGGAGGACAATATGGTATAGCTAGCTGGCATCAATTTTACTCTTTCACCAGCCATTATTGCAGAAGCAACTAGGATGCCAGATGTGGGGGAAAGGTGGAACAAAAGACAAAATATCAGCAAACAACACTATGAACCCTACATTAAAGTCAAATATCACAGTAAATTGGGCAGGGTGTTTCCTTTCAAGTTTTTGGAGGACTGGTATGTTCCACTAATGAAACTCATCATCCAATACTTCACATGTGAAGGAAGGTTCTCCAGAATCTATGCTTAGAATATCAGATTTCTTATGCATTTTACTATGGTTAGAATGATGAGTATTCCATACTTCATTTGCAAAAATATAGAGAGGATGACTATGCTTGCAAAGAGGAAACCATACCCACAACAGCTTAATAGAATTTATCACTTTACTATTATCAAGATTATTGTTGTGCATCAGATCCATCAGTTGGGAGTGCCATGGGAAACCTTCATTGCCCATGAGATCTTCAAAGGGCCTCAAATTTTTGCAGAACCTCAAGAGGAAGGTGGACCTTCTGGGCAACAAAGAGAGTATGAAAGTAGAACTGAAGAGGCTCACATTCCTGTGTTTATAACTTATCAAAAGGGGACAAGAAGACTTTTTGCAGCTGCCAAACGAGTATTATCTCCACCTGGGGTGGAAGGGGTCTCGTTTTCTTCACCAGCCAACAGGCAAATGTTATCTTCACCTGGGGTGAAAGGGGCTTTGCCTTCTTCTTCAGCAGAGCAGGTACAGGATAAAGGGAAGCAACCATTGCATGATGAAGGGCCTTTTGAAGGTTAAGAGAGAGATTTTGTTTTGATTCAGGAGGAGGATACTGATTTGATTTCCCAAAACTCAAGACTCAAGGAGGTCATTAGAGAGAAAGAAGCTGACATCCATGCCTTATCACTTAACCTTGAGAGGGCTAAGTGGATTATTAACTACCTTGAGCAACAAAACAAGCAATTGGAGGATAAACAAGATCTCCTGGAGCTGCAAATCATTAAAGAAAACCGGCAGAAGTCCAAGAGGGCAAAGGGCAAGTTGACATCCATTGAGCAAAAGGACAATGATCGAGAATATGTCTTGGAGAAGGTGAATATGCACTTGGAGAAACTGCTTGAGAAAGCCAACAAGGAAAAAAATATGTTGCGCCACATGGCTTATCACTACTTGGCCCGGAATAAGATTTGCAAGACAAGGGTAAGAAACTTAAAAGCCAAGCTAAAGAGAGCCTTAAAATCCAAAAAGGAGCAAGATAAACTTAGAATCTTGGCTGAAGCTTCCTTGGCTCAACAAAATAATTGATAAGCTTGCCTCTTGCCAATTTTGAAACATTTTGGAGAAATTTTTGTCATTTTGTAAATTTTAATTACAAAACACAGGAAATTTGCTCTGATGTGCAGCGCCACTGGTGCTGCGCATTGAGTTGGTTGGGAATTTTGAGGAATGGCTTACATTTTTGGATTCCTCATCAAAAAATATGAAAACCCAAAAAATATAATGAATTTTGGAGGAGGTTTGGGTCACTTAAAGGGCAAAAAACACCTCAAAAATGCCCTCTCTGCCACTTTTTGGACCCATAGGAAGCAGTCTTGGGAGAACTGATTTTTGAAGGGGCAAATGGACACCAAATCCAAAAATTCCACTTATCCTAGAAAGTAGACAGACAGAGCTTTCCAACAAGCCATTTTGGAAATAATTTGGTGAAGGGGAATGCCTTCAAACTTAGCTTGGAAAAGGCGCTACGCATTAGGCAAATGGCGTTGTGCATGAAGCAAAATTTTGCCAATTTTGCTCAAAAACTTTGTTTTTCGCCTAGTTTTCTTCTAGTTTGACTTTTTCTCTCTTATGGTCAAATTCATAATATGACACGATGTAAATTGATGTACTATGATGTAAAAAAGATAAAAATTGACTTGATAAGGTAGATATATCAGTTGTAGGTGGTTTTGAGTTGAATGAATCAGTTTCCTAGGTTTTAGAGGCAAGCTATTCCACTGCCTATTTTTGTGTTCCTAGTTTAGATATGGTTGAAACTACCCCTCTTCTCATGGATTTGACCCCTGATGGATAGCACAGGTGGTTTGGAGGTCTATATCATGTGTTTTTTCATTCATTTATAAAGGTTGTACTCTTGTGAATGCTTTGAGCACTATTGTACATCATCTCTGCAGTTTGGCAAGGAAATAGACCATGGTTTGCAGCGTTTTATGGGATTTGTCTAGTCAATTTAACGTCTTAAATTGCTCTACATAAATTATCAATCCGGGTATCGTAAACTGATGAAGTGTGGTGCACCATATGTGCTTAGTTAACCTTTTTCTTACTTCGTTGTTTTATAGTTTTTATTTTGTTTTGGGGTTTTTTTTCTTGTTGATCTCCTAAAATGTCTAATGCAAATGGAAATTCTATTCCAAGGTCTTAAGAATACTTTTAAAGGTCAAGTATGGATGTAGATTTCAAGACAAGGTTTATGTCCCTAGTGGTAACTTCCAAAACTTAGCACTTCAAAAGATCTCAAAACATGTTATTGATGAAATTAGCACTTAAACAAGAATGAAAATGTGCTACTATTCAAATCAAACAAATGATGAACTACTGATCATGAAATCACTATCTTTGTTGTTTATCTAAATACAAAAATAAAAGTTAAGCTATTGCACTCAACAAATCAAAAACTGCAAACTAATAAAAGTAAAATCAATTCACATCATTCATAGTCCGATAGCTTGCTAGGTAGTCTAAGCTATGGCTTTAGGAGATAACGTCAATGATATAAGGAATTTGATATCTAATTGCAGCAAAGTAAAGCTAAAATCAAATCACATCATTCATAGTCCGATAGCTCGCCAGGTAGTCTAAGCTATGGCTTTAGGAGATAACATCAATGATATGAGGAATTTGATATCTAAACTAACTAACAAAGCAAATGAATAAGATTGAAATCAAAGCTTAACTGAAATTGAAAACCTAAAAATAAAGTCAGTAGAGAGGCAAATCTCATGTCACTATTTGATGCAAAAACATGTAAAGAAAAACTAATCTACAATCAACCGGTTGAACACACTTGCATGAATTAAAATTGCATGAATGGAAAATCTAATCTATCAAGCTTGAAAGCAATAAAATGACATAATGAAATCAAAGTAAAATTACAAAATAAAATCTACTCTACCTTACATTCTAATGTGCTCCATGACATCTACTTCACATCTCCTTCCATGTTGAGAACATCAAAGCTTTATTCAAATTCTTCAAAATTACAAAGTACAACAAAGCTCTCCAAAGCTTTCAAAAGCCATCAAGGAAGAACTACAAACTCCAAGCTAAGCTAAGACTCACAAGCTAACAAGCTAAGCTCTAACAAGCTCACCAAACTCTAAGCTAACAAATGAAGGAGAGAGATCTCCTATTTATACAAAAAGATGAGAAGCCATCTCATTAATGAGAGTCCATGAATCTCTCCCTCTACCTCTAGAGTCCTAATCAAAATAGGAACTGATAAGACACATGTCTTCTTAGAGTTTCAATACAATTAAGAGATGTGACACATATCCTCATGATCCCATGATTCTCTCTACTCAAATTCGAATTTGGCCTTAGAGTGCCACATAAGGGTCTTCTAGAAGCCTCTTTTCAACCTACACATGTCAACAATCTCAACTCACTTGTTAGGTATAAGCATATGCACATTATTTTCTATTTTTTAAGCACAAATTACTTAAAAAGGCTAAGAAATAATAAAGTTTGGAAAAACATAAATGTGGCCCAATGATAATGAAAGTGGGATGAATGTGGTGACATAGTAGTGAAATGGAAGTGATATAATGGATATAATAGTGAAAGTGTAATGGAAATGAATGACATTTTCAAGACCCAACAGGATTCTTGTGGTAAGGTGATTTAGTATTGTTTTCTCCTTTGTGAATCAAGTTATCATATGTTTATGTGTGCCATTATTTCTCTATTTTCTGCTTAACTAAATGGATCAAGTATAAAGGTGGAAATCATTGATGTTGCAGTGCTCTACCTTAGCGTTTATTTAGCTTTACATGTTTTCTATTGTTTGAAGAGGATTCATGACACTTCCATGCCCTCTCCAACTCCTCACCAGTCTCAAGACTCATCATTACTACTAAAGCACTTGCCTACCTCGTCCCATAGAAACATTTGCAAGACTGAGTTCATTCCCCGACCCAAAACTGCCTTTCATATTTGATCCAGCAATCAACCATAAAATTCAATCAAACTCCTATGAGCATATACCTAGCCTACAATTAGTTTTTACATCAGTCATCTCAAGCCTCACTTGCTATATTTTCCTGAGATTGATAAGGAGAGAGCCGTCTCTCGACCTGGTAGGGATAGCTACCAGGTTAAGCGTGGTTTGATGTTACCCTAGAACTACCTTTCTCACCCTGAGGTAGATTTAGGCCCTAATAGGTTCATGATAATTTAGCATTATTGCAAAGCATAGTTTCTTGGCAGTTAATTAGGAAATGGTGTGATCTGGCATTGAATTTTCATCTCTTCCCTTGTACTTTGTTTCTTGCAATAGCTTAAGGTTCCATTTCAAACGTTTTATTTTTTGCAATTAGTTTAGGATTTGACTTCAGTACATGCACTCCATTACATCATGACAGCAAAGGAAGGACACATTGTATGTCACATATACAGTGCCGACACCTCTTAAGTTTGTAAAAACCCCGGGTTGATAATTAAAGTTGGTAGCCTTGGGAGTTGCAGCATTCTTGTTGCAATACTGAGTCTCATCAGAAATCTTGAAGAAGGTTCGGGTTGAGCTTTCCCTTGGAAGCGTTGGGAACCCATGGGGAATTGAGTCATGGTGTGTCTTGCTAGTTTTTTGCTTTTTGTATTTTGCAGTTTTTCGTTTTTTTGTTTTTTTTTTTTTGTTTTTTGTTTTTTTGTTTTTTTTTTGTTTTTTTGTTTTTTTTTTGTTTTTTTGTTTTGTTTTTTTTTTTTTTTGTTTGTTTGTTTGTTTGTTTGTTTGTTTGTTTGTTTTTTTTTGTTTTTATTATGTCTAGTATATGGCCATACCACTTTGGTAGTGGTGTCTTATTGTATTGGTTTTCATGTTTTCTTATTGTTTGTCTTATTTTTTCCTTTCATGTTTTGGGGGTCTTGGGAATTGGTTGGGAAAAGAGGAAAGTTAGTGGGGCTTGGGGAGAGCCAAATGAAGCCCAATAGGTAAGGTAAGACTTGGATGAAGCTTGGTGCATGTGTAAGGGCAACTGAAGGCAAGAGTATGACAACTGGTTGAGTTGGTTAGGTCCATTGGAATAAATGGACGATGGAAGAGCAGTCATGAGAAAGGTAATTAGGTAAGGTAAAGTAAATGGACTTGCAACATCAAATGCCTTGGCTAAGTTGGGAACTGTTGTTCTCAATGTTGTGCATGTTATGCATAGATAAAAGATGTTCTCTAAACCTTGACCTTATGATATCTGGTAATTATGTTGTGATGATGATTATGCTGATGAATCTATATGTATACATGTGTGTATGTATGTTGTTGTCTGGCAGGTCATTAGGGATAATTCTTGTGGAGGAATGAATTCTTATGCAGGTGAAGGGCATGAAGAGTTTCTTAGTCTTTTGAGGAATCAAGTGGGAAAAGTAGCCTTGGAAGATCTATAAGGTCAGTATCATGTAGATATGAATTAATAATATGAGATTATACCATGTCTATGTTTATGCTATGGCAGGTAATGCTAAGGGATACATCAGCGGAATGGAAACAATGTGATATGCGACATGCTGGGACAAGCATGGATAGTGGATAAGACACTAGAAGCAAGGTTTCTTGGTAAGGATAGTGTGGTTTTAGGATGTGCAATAATGATGTTGTGTACATGTAGCACACGTAGTATTGTGTACATATGATGTTGTGTGCATATTACATATATAGTGTTGTGTGCATGATCTGAAAATGAGATCTTAGATTACTTTTATGGTATTACAGACTCATGTGCATGGATTTTCCTATATTACTTAGTGCAATGGATAGATAAGACTGCGAATAATATAGAAAATTGAGCAGTTAAAGAAACATAATAGACAAACACACATAACACAACAAGTTTAATATGGAGTTCACCCAAAACTCTTGGGCTACGTCTCTTGGTCCAGCCTTCAATGGTGACATCTCTATTATGTCTTTAAGAGAAGAGTTTTACAAATTGTGAGCTCAAACTGAGTCTCATACAAAACAACAGGAGTTTTGCTTGAATCCCTCAAGCCTCTCTGAGTACACAGACTCTTTCTTTCTCTCTCTGTCTCTGTTTTCTCTCTGTCTCAGTACTGCCTCCCTCTGTCTCTATCAACCTATGGATTTAAATCCAGTCAGCACTGTCTGTTCGTTTCCCCTTTTTGGGCTCTCTGTCTCCCGGCCTCTGTTCGCTCGAATCCCCTTCTGAGCGTTAGCAATCATGGCATAACGTCTTCAGGGGAGGTGGCCACCTGTTCTGCAATGGAAGGGACCATCGGGCCTTTGAAATCCCCAAAAATAGCGTTCTTTATTTACACAGAGAAACACTGTAAAACACAGGAAAATTCACCAATTTGTCATTTTTCGGACTTCAAAAATCATTAATTCCACCCTATACTCCTATCGGGTCCGCCTGTAATCGCAATCGCAAGTCGTAATGCCCTTGTGTCGTGGTTCCCTTTGTATTTGTAAAAATACATTAAAAACATTGAAAATCCGACAAAGGGCTTTATGGCGGACTTCAAATAATTATGCAGCGGCATCTACAAACCCTTTCAGGTCTGGTTTCATCGCATCGGTGCATTACCTTTGCATTTCGTTTATTTAACGAAAACACGAAAATACATAGAAAAATGCCATTTTCCGGATCTCAAAATATATTAAATTTGGTCCATAACCCCGTCGGGTCCGGCTATCACAAGTCGCTTATACATATAGCCCCGCTCCTTTGTACTACTCCGACACGATTTTGCGATGCGACTTGTCGCAATCGCATATTGCATAAGCCCCGGGCCATTGGTAAGCGCTCCCTTGTGTTTCTCTGACTCGATATCATGAGTTAACCCGGGCCGTCGATCTGCACACTTGATTGACGGTCCTTATTGATCGTGCTGATTGATGTCGTAATATTTATGTGGTAGCCTCTGATAGCCTTCACCGATTGCGATATGCTGATTGGATCTGGACCATTTATCAGCGAGATCTGACATCTCCTGTGCATCACTGTCCAAGCCTTTGATAGCTCTGTTTTTGGTCATTTCTTCGTGTTTTTCACTCCCGATAGTGTTTTCCACATTTTCTAATAGTTCTTATTTTGCGATAGTTTTAATCTTTAGAAGACTTAGAGGGTGTTTTGTATCCATTTTGGATCACGCCTTCCCACTGAAAAAAAACTTTTGGACCACCAAAAGTTGGTTTTCAATCATCGATCAAGTGAGGATACATCTTCCTCATTTGTCCAATTTCCATCCATCGTGCACTGCTTGGTTTTGAACCTTTAAGTCCAATTCTGAGGTACTCAATATCCCCTCTGCACGCAGTTCTCTCATTTCTGTCTAGAACTGTATCTTCCTACAACTCATTGAGATATTTAGGCAACATATCATCAATAGAAGGCAACTGAATTTGCTCTTTGGGATCTTCAATCAATGAAGGTTCAAACAATCTCAAGTTTTCTGCATTAACTACTGAATAGATGTGCATGTAAGCTAACAAATCAAGGCGAAAAGTGTTTTCACCAATTTTCTCAAGTATCTTGAAAGGCCCATAACTTATTGGTTTCAACTTCTTTCCTTCACCTTGCATTCTGTCTTTGCTGATGTACAAGCAGAATTGATCACCAACTTGGAAGCTATGTTCAATTCGATGCTTATCATGCCTTGCCTTGTACTTGCCCTGGCTCTTTTCCAGCTGTTCCTGCACTGCCTGGTGAATTTCTTGGATTTGTTCAATGAACTTGGTTGCTTTGTCCACATCAATGTGTCTATCAACTGCTATGTATTTTCCAAAGACAAAATCCAAGGGAGACTTTGGTGTAAAACCAAAACAAGTCTCAAAAGGAGATCTCTGTGTAGAAGAGTGCTTGGCACGGTTGTAAGCATGTTGCACATAACACAAATGTTCATCCCAAAGCTTGGGATGCTTGCTGCAATAGCCCCTGAGCAACTGGATCACTGTCCTGTTGACCACCTCTGTTTGGCCATCTGTTTGTGGATGAAATGCTGTGCTCTTCTTCAATCTGGTGTCCATCAACTCCCATAGGCTTGACCAAAACTTCCCAACAAATCGGGAATTTCAATCAGATACAATGGAAGTGGGTAACCCAAAATGAACCCATACATGCTGAAAGAACAACTTCGCCGTTTGTTCAACTATAATCTGCTTGTTACAAGGTATTAAAATACATATTTTGCTGAACCTATCCACAATAACATATAGATAATCATGACCTTTTCTAGACTTTGGTAATCCCCCAACAAAGTCCATGGAAACACTTTCCCAAGGACGAGAAGGAACTGGAAGTGGAGTGTACACGCTTAATTTTCTATTGCTGGGCTTGTTTTTAGCACACATGGTACACCCTTTAATATATCTAGAAACTGTTTCATGCATTCTTGGCCAATAACAAAACCTTTGCAGCTGTGCAACTGTTTTACTTACACCAAAATGACCTGATTTTAGAGAAGTATGTCTTCTCGGATTATGTTAACTCTTTCAATTTGAGGAATGCATAACTTTTCGAAATGATATAAGAGTTGGTCCTTAACATGATAATCCAATTCTTCTACTTGTTTTCCATGACTTAAAGTTTCATATACATCTTTAAAATCTACATCTTGAGCATATTGTTCAATGTAGCTTTCATGCAATACTGAGTTATGCTTAAGTATAGTAGATGCATTTATGATTGGTCTTGATAACATCTCTGTAACCTTATTGTGTATGCCTTTCTTATACCCGATGACAAGATGAAACTGCCGTAGAAAACCCATCCACCTATAGTGTCTTGATTGATGCAATTTAGTTTGTGAGTGTAAGTGGTTGATGATTTGTATGTATAATTTTTTCTTTGCCCATTAGGTAGTGTTTCCACTTTTTCACACTCTGTACTAATGCATACAATTCTTTATCATATGTGGGATAATTAACTATTGTAGAAGTAAATGTCTGAGAATGATAACATATGGGTTTACCATGTTGCATCAACACTGGTCCCATGGCATAGTCACTGGCATCTGTTTCAATCTCAAATGATCGTTGAAGATCTGGCAGTGCTAGTATTGGTGTTGTACTAATTTTTTCTTTTAAGGTGTCGAAGACAATTTGCTGTTTGCCTCCCCACTGAAACACCTTGTTCAATACTGTTAAAGCATGTAAGGGAGCTACAATCAAGGAAAAGTTAGCAATGAACTTTCTCCAATATCGGGCTGCTCCTAAGAAGCTCCAACTTCTATTGCAGATTTGGGTTTAGGCCAGTTCACAATGACTTCAACCTTAGAGGGATATATCTTCAATTCACCACCCCCTACAATATGACCCAAATAATTGAGATGTTTTGCCAAATTCACATTTTGATAACTTAACATAGAGAATTTATCTTTTCAAAACATATAGAGTCTGCTTTACATGCTTCAAATGTTCTTCCCATGTTTTACTAAAAACAAGAATGTCATCTAAATATACAATTACAAAATCATGAATAAAAGGTCGGAGTACATCATTCATAACTCTCATGAAAGTGGCAGGAGCATTAGCTAAGCCAAAAGGCATAACCATCCATTCATACATCCCTTGCTTTGTTTTGAAAGTAGTCTTCCATGCATCTTGTTCTGCAACTCTAACCTGATGGTAGCCACTACGCAAGTCTAACTTGGAAAAGTAAATTGCTTCTTTCAGCTAATCTAATAGATCATCAATGCGAGGAAGAGGATAACGATTCTTGATTGTTATTTTATTCAGTGCTCTGTAATCAATGCACATCCTCCACGAACCATCTTTCTTTCTCACCAACACGATTGGAGATCTGCATGGTGATGTGCTTGGTCTTATGAACCCTTTATCGAGCAGCTCCTGTACCTACTTCTTGATCTCTGCATTCTCTAAAGCAGATAACCTGTACATTCCGATGTTAGGCAATGGAGCATCTTGCTGCAAATGAATATCATGTACTATTTCCCTTTTGGGTGGCAGACCTTTAGGTTCTTGAAATAGGATATCATATTCTGAAACAACTTTTTCTAAATTAGCTTTCTGTTTAGCATCACAGCCTTCAAATACATTGGTTTTATCAGGGTTCTTTTCCTTTACAACCATTAGTAAAAATTGCTTGCATGAATTTACAATTCTTTTCATCTGCCCTGAGTTTATGAGAGTGTAGTTATTTTTGAGTTTATGAGCTCTTACAATGTATTCTGTTCCATCTTTAGTGAGTTGACACTTATTTTCATCTCTATAGAAAATGGCTTTTCTATCATACAAGTAAGGACTTCCTAAAACAATACTTCATTTATCCAAGGGAACTATATCTAACTCAACCTCATCTACAAATGTTGACCAATAGCAAACCTAAGTTTACATTGTCTAGTCACTTGTAGCTTTGCTTTATCACATACCCAACCTAATGGATATGGCTTCTTATGAGGTGTTGTTAGTAAGCCCAACTTCTTTACAATTGTTTCAGAAATCAAGTTTACTTGTGAACCACTATCAAATAAAGTATCAACCTTTTGGTGCTTGGAAATAACTCTAATATGAAAAAGCTCATGTCTTTTCCTCTCATTATCTTCATTATCAATAGATTGAGCAGAATTACTTGTAGATGCTTTAGAATTTTTACCTTTTATACCTTTAGCTGTGACTATTGTTTCATCACCTGAGTCGGACCCCAAGTATTTTTGAATAGCAGCAACAATCTTCTTCTTCTTACCACCGAAATTTTTGGGTTTCAGCTCTGGATGCAAAGACCAGCAGTGTTCACCATCATGTCCATCCTTCTTGTAATGAGTGCATGAAGGTTTGTCCTTCTATACAATGTTTGTCTTCCTCTCCTTCCATTTCTGCTTCTTATTTTCCTTGTTCTTGCTTGCAGAGGGTTTTGATGATCCCCCAATCTCTGGGTTCACATTCTTGCCTTTGGCCTTTAGATGTGTAGCCTGAACTGATACATCATCTATGCTAGTGGGGTTAAACATGAGAATGGTGTGCCTCAAATAGCTATGCAGACAACCTATATACTTCAGCAAAGTTTTAGGTGAGTCTAGAGAAATGCCTAGAGTTAAATATCTTTTTCTAAATTCTTGGGTATAGCTTTGTACACTTTGGCCCTTTAATTGGTGAAGAGTTTGCCAACTCATCATTTCTTGCTGCATATAAGCTAGTGGATAGAATTGTTTTTTAATGGCAGAAACAAATTCATTCCAGGTAGAAAGAATTTTACCATGCTTCTTCAAATCAGCTTGTGTCCTACCTTCCCACCACACTAGGGCAGTTCCTCAAAGGCGAAGGCTAGCCAGCTGAATCTTTCTCCTTTCTGAATCGATGTTCTACACCTTGCAATATACACTAATCTGTCTAATCCAGTTATCTAGCTTTTCTGCATTTAATTCTCCATCATAGATTGACAAATCAAAATTTACATCTAATTTAATCAAAGACGTTTTCTTCTTTTTCTTTTTAGGGCTAGGAGATGAGGATGATGGAGGTGATGGTGGAGGAGATGATGGAGGAAGATTTTCCCCTTTCCCTTTGACCTCTGGGGCATCTAGAGAAGGATCCTCTGCTCCTTTATCTTGTTTGGGTGTCGAAGTGCTTTCACCTCGACCCTTCTTGAATTCTCAATACGTCTCTTCTACCATGGCTCTCATGGTCATGAAACTGTCCATGAATTGAGATTTTGATTCCAATGGGACTTATTCTACCATTTTCCTCCTAGGATAGACTCTTCCAATTTCTGGACTAGCCTCAACTAGTTTTCCTTCCCCTAATTTGAGCTTTGACCTAGTTAGCATTCAAAAATCCACCACAAGCTTGTCTAACCTTAGCAAACCTAATGCTCTGATACCACTTGATCTGAAAACGAGATCTTAGATTACTTTTAAGGTATTATAGACTCATGTGCATGGCTTTGCCTATATTACTTAGTGCAACAGATCTATAAGATTGTGAATAATATAGGCAATTGAGCAGTTAGAGAAACATAATAGACAAACACACATAACACAACAAGTTTAATATGGAGTTCATGCAAAACTCTTGGGCTATGTCTCCTGGTCCAGCCTTCAGTGGTGACCTCTCTATTATGTATTCAAGAGCAGAGTTTTACAAAGTGTGAGCTCAAATTGAGTCTCAACACAACAGATACAAAACAACAGGAGTTTTGCTTGAATCCCTCAAGCCTCTCTAAGTACACAGACTCTTTCTTTCACTCTCTGTCTCTGTTTTCTCTCTGTCTCAGTACTGCCTCCCTCTGTCTCTGTCAGTCTGTGGCTTTAAAGCCAATCGGTGTTGTCTGTTCGTTTCCCCTTCTCAAGCTCTCTGGCTCTCGGCCTCTGTCCACTCGAATCCCCTTCTGAGTGTTAGAAATCATGGCATAATGTCTTCAAGGGAGGTGGCCACCTGTTCTGCAATGGAAGGGACCATCGGGCCTTTGAAATCCCCAAAAATAGCGTTCTCTGTTTACACAAAGAAACACTGTAAAACACGGGAAAATTCACCAATCTGCTATTTTTCGGACTTCAAAAATCATTAATTCTGCCCTATACTCCTATCGGGTCTGCCTATAATTGCTATCGCAAGTCGCAATGCCCCTGTGCCATGGTTCCCTTTGTATTTGTAAAAATACATTAAAAACATTGAAAATCTGACGAAGGGCTTTATGGCGGACTTCAAATAATTATGCAGTGGCATTTACAAACCCTTTCGGGTCCGGTTTCATCGCATCGGTGCATTCCCTTCGCATTTCATTTATTTAACGAAAACGTGAAAATACATAGAAAAATGTCATTTTCTGGATCTCAAAATATATTAAATTTGGTCCATAACCCCATCGGGTCCGGCTATCGCAAGTCGCTTATACATATGGCCCCGCTCCTTTGTATTACTCCAATGCGATTTTGCGATGCGACTTGTCGCAATCGCATATTGCATAAGCCCTGGGCCATTGGTAAGCACTCCCTTGTGTTTCTCCAATGCGATATCGCGAGTTAACCTGGGCTGTCGATCTGCGCGCTTGATCAACGATCCTCGTTGACTGTGCTGATCGCTGTCATAATATTTATGTGGTAGCCTCCGATAGCCTCCAATAGCCTCCGCCGATTGTGATATGCCAATCGGATATGGACCATTGATTGGTCAGATTCGACGACTCCTGTGCATCACTGTCCAAGCCTCCGATAGCTCTGTTTTTGGTCATTTCTTCGTGTTTTTCACTCTCGATAGTGTTTTCCGCCTTTTCTAAGAGTTCTTCTTTTGCGATAGTTTTGATCTTTAGAAGACTTAGAGGGTGTTTTGGATCCATTTTGGATCAGTGCATGTTGCATATGCAGTCCTAGGTACCGATGGTGCTATGTACATATGGTGTGGTGTGCATGATTGTACATGTGATGTTGCGTACATGTGGTGAATGTACATGTGGTACATGTGGTGTTGCGTGCATACAATGTTGTGTACATGTTGTGCAAATGGTGTTGTGTACATGTGGTGCTATCATGTTGTGCAGGTGGCATTGTGTACATGTGGTGTTGTTTACACATTGTGCAGGTGGTGTGGTGTACATGTTGTGCTGTGTACACGTTGTGCAGGTGGTGCCATGTATGTGTGGTGCTGTGTACACATTATGCAGGTGGTGTTGTATACAAGTGATACTATGTACATGTTGTATATGGGGTATTGTTGTACATGTGGCATTGTGTGCATGTCATACATACTATGTTGTGTACATGTGGTACTTTGTATGTGCATTGTGTAGTTGTGGTATTGTGACAGGCATATTCATTGTGTTGTACACTGGGTGTAGGTGTATGTGTTGTGTTGTACACTGGGTGTAGGTATATGTATTGTGTTTTACATCGGGTGTAGGAGTATGTGTTATGTTGTACATTGGGTGTAGGTGTATGTATTTTGTTTTACATCGGGTGTAGGTGTATGGTTTGTGTTATACGTCAGGTGTAGGTGTATGTATTGTGTGGTGTCATACACTGTGTGTGGATGTATGTGTTGTGATGTACATTGTGCATGTGTATGTGATTAAAGAAAAGAAAAAGGCACTGGGTGTTTGTTGGGTGTGGCAATCGATCCAGTGTGCATATGGAAATGATAAAGGTAGAAGCTAAGGATCGATTAAAGAATAGGGATAAGTATTTTATTTCAGTTTTATTATACATGTGACTTATGATTTTTGTTTATGATGATTACATGTTATCTATGATTTTGGTTTATGATGATTACATGTGATTTATGATTCTGGCTTATGATAGTTACATGTGATATATGATCTTGATTATGATGGTTGCGTTTTGAGCTAACTAGATGTGATATGTTTATACATGATGATTTGATCAAACAACTAGTTTGACTTGTTGTGACAAGAAGTGAACAAAATTGCAAGTGTAAATCATTGACGAGCTACCAATGAGGTATGATGTGAATTTATTTCAATTTAATTTGAATCTAATTAAATTTATGTGCTTGGTACATGAGAGCATGAACATTCCTGGTTGGGTGGTTGAAACCGACTGCAAGAGTGTTAGCAACAAAAGTGAAAGGAATTGGAACATGCAACAATACACTGGTAAAACACTTTAGGAATAGGGCCATTGTGGGACACTGGTACCCAATAGTGTCCATTGATTTCCATGAGCATTCCATGACCGATGTGATGGTTTTGAGGTAGGTATATGCCTTGGTTGTTTGACCTTTCGATGTGAGGAAGCCTTCCCAAGGGATGGATTTCCTGGGATAGGGGATGTCGGGGAACTTGGAAGGTGAGTGATTGAACGAAAGAGGGTTACCGGATTGCCCGAGGGACTATGTAGCAGAGAGGGGAAGGTCAGAGAATGTATTTTTTTTTGTCATGAGCATTGTTATATGGAATCAAATGCACCTTCGGAGTGTGCCTTGGAACATTGAATCGGTAACTATTCACTGAGGGAATAGATGGCGCGGGATTGTGGCACTAGACATTGAATGCAACTTTGAATTTGGTAGTGGATTATGGAATTCCTGGGAAGGAGGTGAATCCTGGTACTAATTTTGAGGGTGGAGGTGTAAGCGTTTGGATTCCCTTGTTGCGGATGCAAGCATCGTATCCTTTTATTTGCTGGTTGAGAAAATATGCATATGTGTACATGTATATATTATTGTAAATATTGTATCGAGCTAGATTTATAAAGTTCCATACATAATATGATTATTTGCTGGGTGAAGCAAATGTGCATGAGTGTATATGTGGTTATTATTGTAAATACCATAATGAGTAGTGTTATAAAGCTCTAGTAAACAGTATGTTTGTCATGTTTCAACAGGTTGTTCATTGTAGATACTGCAACGAGCTAAGTTATAAAGCTCCATGGGTAGTATGTTTTGCTTTTCAATGATCTTGCTGGTTGTAGGTGCCATTAAACACCGAGGATGGTTTTTCCCCAAGTGGGAGGGTTTTGTAAAAACCCCAGTTAAAAATTCATGTAAAAATGTAAGACCAAGGTTACGGGACACATATTTCAAGCTAAATGTTGGACAAAACATCCTAATGCGGGTGTTCATTTGGTTTATTATGGATAAGGAAATTAGCAAAGGTAATGGCAAAGGAAAAGAGAAATTAATTGGCATTTTATTTATGGAAATAATGGAAAATAGGAGAAAAGGAAGGTAAAAGGTCATAGGTTGTATGTGAGGAGGAAATTGAAGGAAAATAATGGAAAATGAAGAAAATAAAGGCCTCATTAATAAAAAGGCTTATGAGGCTAAGTTGGTAACATTTTGTCAGCTTTGTTTTGGAGTTCTCTCTCTCTTCTCTCTCTCTCTCTCACTCTTGGACACTTAGAGTTTTCTTGGAGCACTTCAACATTGGATCAAGAAAAGCAAAGAAGGCAAGAGGAAATCAAAGATCAAGCAAGGAAGAGCAGGATCAAGTGGCTACATCAAGATTATTTGCAGGTATCAAATTGAATGTATGGTTTCCTTGCTAGTTTTGGCATGCATGGTTATGCATGTGTGTTCTTGGTTCTCTTTCTGTCATTGGCATGGGTTTTGCCATGTGTGAAAGTGTTCTTCAACCTTCCCTTTCCATTTTTGGATAGCCATGGTGTGATGGGGTTCTCATGTTTTGGTTGACATGGATTGCCAGATGGATTCAAAATTGAGTGAGGTGGTATTTGAAAGAGAGAACACATGACCTAGTGATCCCTGAATTAGACTATGGATTGCAGTAAAGCCTTGGTCTAGTAACCCCTGAACTAGACTATGGGTTGTGATAAAGCCAGATTTTGTGTTACCTCGGTGGGCCTAGGAATCCTCGACCGATGAATGACAGGATATGTGGTAAAGCACAAAGGCAGGTGCTCTCAATTAGGCCTAGGAATCCTTGCCCGATGATTGGCACGATATACAGTAAAGAATGGAGGGTGGAGTCTCGATTAGGCCTAAGAATCCTGACTGGTGACTAGGAGAAAGGAAAATTCCTAGAGACTAGGAGATAGGAAAATTCCTCACGATGTAGGTGGAGAAATCGGCAACATCCATGCTTGTTTAGGGGCTAGTGATCTAATGGGGATTGCAGTAAAGCATGGTTCTATTGATGAGGGTGAGGTGGTGTAGCCTTAGGAAGCCCTGGTTGATTTCTAGTTATGAGTCCCATATTCATGCTTGGAATATGGCACAAGGGTGATTGAATGAAAGAAAGATTTGGTTCAACCAATCTATGGTCGGGCGGTTCATGGAAGTCCCATACCTGGTTGGATTTTGCATTCATTAGTAAGAGTTCCTTTCATTGGTATTTCATGTGTAAATGTACTAGTCTATATGTGGATTTTATGGCTGTTGTATTCTTGTCATTTCTGGCATTTATATACTGGTTATGAGTATGTTTTATGTCAGTGATAATGTATGACTCTCATCATGTTTTGATTTGTACATGAATGAACAATGAATATATGACCTAATAGATGATAATGCGGCTAATGTGATAAGGCATCAATGCTTATTAGTGATCCTCAGATAAGTATGAGACACCTATGCTCAAATATGTTTTTATGACCTGTAGAATGCATATTTGTGACATGTTTGATGAAATGCCTATCACGGCTAGTCGGGGTCTAGTCAAGTCATTGATCAAGTATTTGCATTAGTATCATTATTTCAATGTTACTTTTCATTTCTGGAAGTTTCATGAAATTTTGGGCAGTGGTCTGAGTCTTGTCTCTAAAAAAGTGGCATAGAATCTGGGGTCGCATGCTCAGAAATAGCTAAAAAAGTTCCCAATCACTGGCATGCCCTTGCTGTGGGAGCGAATGGAGGATCCTAGTCGCATGCATGCCCATGTCATGGGAGTGACTGAGGATATAGGTAAGTAAAACGTCAAGTTACCTCAGGGGTTGGTCACCTGGAAGTGTTGGTTGGCTCCTAAAGGTTCTGTAACTTGTGTAGAAGGTCAAATTGGTTGTGTTTTTTTGGTTCCACTTCCTTAACTTTACATGGGGAGTTGAATCAGATCATAGTAGTCTATTGTCACATGTTTACCCCAGCAGACCAAATAACTTGGGTAAATGTGGGAGGAGTGTGTTACAATTGCATTATTAGCAGAAGTAGGCATCATTCCGTTGGTCTCAGGATGAGTGTTTTCTCAAGAAATAAAAGGTTTGCATCTTATATTAAGTACCCTTATTTCCTTTAGGTGGCAAAATTGATTATGCCTAACAATCTTGAGTTCATGAAAACAAGTGGTTTTCTCGGCATGTTCCTTGGTTATCATTTGGGATCGCTATGTCAAGTGGTCACTATTGGTTCAGGTGGAGTAAATTTGTGCTTTATGAACATCTCTTTTTGAGAAGAAGTCATGGGAGTGTTATTAGTGCATTATCCAATGGATATGAATTTATTGGCAATATTGCTGTTATTTAAGCAACAATCCCTAGTAGTAGAAGCATGATCTCAGGGGGAGAAAGTTGATGGTTAGTATGCTCAAAATAAATGAGCATAATCTCTAAAGAAAAAACAACAATGAATAGTAAGCCAAATTCATCACTAACAACTGGTATTTGCAATAGTAGCAGAACCACTTCCATAATGGACTAGTACAAAGATGCATTGGGAGATGAGGATATTCAACCATTGGAAAAAGAGAAGGCCAATGGCCATGGAGTGTCTAAATTAGATGTGTTGAAGAGGGAAGCATGCGTAGACATTAGTTGCTTATAAGGAGAATGCACATATGGGGAGAGAAAGCCAATCCAACCTTTTTCCATTGATGTCAAAGGGGGAGAGAAAGCCAACATCACTTATTGACGAGGAGTGAAAATCATCAGTATTAGCCATTAATGAGGAGAGATAGACATCAACCAAAAGGAAGAGACATAATGTAACTTGTAAGAGAATGCGCCATCATGATGGTTGGATGTAACACAAGGAGTGGCCATCAATGAAGAGTTTCCATCAATGCCAAAGGGGGAGATTGTTGGCATTGTTTGGTTGGCAAATGACATTGGTATGTTGGAATTGATATCGACTTGATGCATTGGTATGTTGGTATTGATGGAAACCTGAGTGCACCCATGTGCATGGATGAGATGACTATGTCATGGTGATGGGGCATTGATGTAGTGTGTTGCCTGTTTAGTTGGAGTTGGAGCCTTGGCGAGAGCCAAAGGGGAGTTATAGCTTTGAAGGAATTTCTGCCTCAGGAGATTAGTTTAGATGTTCTTAGAAATGACACAGTTGGATAATGCTTAGAAAGATCTTTACAAAAGTATGCCAAAGTCTATAAGGGACCCCTCAGATCAAAATTTATTGCCTGTCAAAGTTTGTAGGCTAAAAGTATCAAACGTTTGGGCCAACTCGGTGATAGTTTTGGTGGTCTCAAAAATTGGTGGATGAGCCCAACATTATTATTAGCTTACAGGTGGCACAAAAGTAGACCAATTAGAATCTCAAGAGAGATTACACACGTGTCCACCAGGGACACATTAACACGATGATTTAACCCTGATGGTTTCCATAGGAGGTGCAAGTTTTATTTCGGGGGTAACGAGACTAAGGAAACAAGAAAGTTCCTGTCTACTGCTGCCATACTTCTTGTCCCAACCTAAGGCATTTGAAAACATGGACCAACCAAAATATGACCCTTGAAACACTATTATTTGATGACCTAGATGACGTGGATCATAGTTGGTAGCCACGGTGGCTAAATGACATCATTCCCGTCTACTGCTGCCATACTTCCCATCCCAACCTAAGGCATTTGAAAACTTGGACCAACCACAAGATGACCCTTGGCACACTATTATTTGATGACCTAGATGACATGGATCATAGTTGGTAGCCAAAGTGGCTAAATGACATCAACATGACATAAGTAGTTTAAAATTTTGTGATGATGTCAACATTTGAAAGCTCTGAGACATGTGCCATTCCAATATTATGACATGTATCATGCAGATTTTGTGTTTTAATGTGGCCAACCACTGGGACCTATCATCGAGTGGCATGTGGAAATTGTGTACAAGTAGCAGACTCAGTGACGCTGACGTTACCACGAAGATTTCAAATGGAGTAGTGGGACATGTTGGTAGGGACAGGTAATCCTTGAAGTTTTCTAATTAGCCTGTGATTGTAGCAACTAGTCCCACAGGGACAAATCACCCTACTGATATTTACCCCAAAGTTTCCAAGGGGACACAAACCTAAAGTTCCAAGATGACAAGGTGCCAGGACGAGGTGGGAAACGAGGTCACAGATGGGTCCCAATCTAAGGAGGGATTGCACAGGAAAGGTGTTGGTCCCACCTCGACACATCTCCCCAATGGTGACATCTTGGGAGTTATTGAAGGTTCTCCATGGTAAAAGGTTAGGGGCTAAAGGCTCGTCTAGGACTTAGTTTTGTGTGTGGTTTCATATGATTGAGGGTGCAAAAGGAAAATCAATGTATACAACACGTTGTAGCCTATGGATTGTGTAAAGTGTTAAGCCCCTTAAGGGTTAGAACAAGGGGTCCAATAGGTGGTGTTATGTGGAGGTTTCCCGTGTTAAATATTTAAGAGTCTTTAGGCTTAAATATGCATTACGAGAGATTTAAAGGGTCGCGGGGTTTATGTGAATAAGCCCTCGGGGCTATCCCAATTTATAGTCTTGATTATATAAGATGAGGGTATATATTATAAAGGCCATATAATAAAAGGGGCCTAATCTTCAAATGGTCATGAGCGGGTTGACAACTTTGGCACTTTTTGTTCCATATTTGTTGGAAAGCGCATATGGGCGTTTGGAATTGAACAAGTTGACAACTATACTTGGAGGAGTCCACTATAAATAATAGTGCATCAAAGTTGAAAATGTTGCATGGACAAGTTGCCAACGTTTTTGGCACAATGTGACATATATGGCAATTCACTAGATTTCGAATTGGAGATAAAACCTCTGTTAAATCTTGTAATGTACCAAAATTGAAGAAATCAAAAGTTTGACTCAGTTTTTCATATCAAAACACCATAATAGAGAATTGAGATAGTGAGGACCACGATATGGAGAAGAGTGTTAATGGAGTGATCAGATTGTGTGCTCTAAATCCAAGTACTCCCCGTGCCATTAAGTAATAAATTAAAAATCATTTGAGGAAGCTTGAGAAGAATGAAGACCCTGTCAAATGTTCTAGTCTATACATAATTAGAGTAGACCCTCAGTCTCAAGAAGATTTCAGAAAGTGATCGTATGCCCCGAGCCATGCAATATTGAATGAATCAAATCCTTCAAACACTACTAAGTAGAAGACAAACATATTTAAAGTTCAAATCTTCCATGGGGAACAAATTGAATAAGAAATGCAGAGCCATGCTATTTTTACTAGTAGAATTTGTTGAAAGTACTCCTTGAGAATGCAGGTGGACCGAGATTCAATTTTTAGCAGGAAAAACACCAGAGACCATTCTTTGATTAATGCAGCTGCAATAACTGAGAAACATGATGTAACAACAGAATGGGGAACCATAATGTAGTACAATCAGGCAATGCAATGCACAAAAGTTCCAACATGAATCCCTGGGTAACAATTGAAAAAAAATGAGGATTGTAATTGTGCTATTATGGGGAATCTAGTAGTGTGAAGAGAGCTAAAGAGTGCGGCCGAGAGAGCCTAAGGAGTATGATGGCCAAGAACTACTAATCATGCAAACTGTATGAGGGTCAAGAGTTGAATGAGTGTTGCTACAGATTGAGAAAAATGAGTAGAGTGTTGAGTGTATGTTGTTGAGAAGAATAGAGGACCATTAAGTGTTTAACATAGAGCTATAATTAGGAAAAGTGAGTGCCAAAAATAGTGAGTAGTAATTTCCTTACTGAGTGTAGGTTGCTACCTACAAAACAGGGAGTTGGGGATTTCATTGGAGTAGGTGTCTAAAGATATCTTGGAGGTTGGTGCCTCCTGGAAGTTGGTTCATGCAAAAAATACAAAAGTTTGTGCTTCTGGTAATATGATTAGGTGTCTACAAAGAAGGAAGTTGGGGGTTCTTGCTAGTGGGTGATAGTTTACAATCTAAGAGAGTTGGTGCTTCCCGCGAGTGGTGGCTCACATAGAGAGATTATGAAACAAAGTAGAAGCTTAGATTACATCATAATAACACACATATTAGTGGTTTTTAATTTTGGGTTTCCAGGTTTAATCCTCTGTGTTCCATGTATTTGTTGCTGATGATATTGTTTTGTAGTTTTATGTGACAATTTCATTTGATGTACATGTTTTCATGGTGGTTGCTCACCTAATGATTGACAAGACTGAAATATAATTATAAATTCACATAAAATTTATTATTAGCCTTACTACTGATTCACCCTCACTCTTAGTATTAAATATTGTTTCCAACAATTGGTATAAGAACCTATTCCTTTAGGAACATCTTAACCTCTTGAAGGTAGATCAAAAGGAAACATGGCTAATCAAGATTAGCTTACACGAGAAGGAGTTCCATATTTGAATGGAGTCAATTATGTGCTCTATAAGTTTAGAATGGAAGTATATTGGAAAGGTTTTAATTTAGATGTATGGTGTTCTATAGTGAATGGAGTAAATGATGAGTATGATAGTGAAACAAGAAATATTATTTTGAAGGGACTATCGGACTCAGACTCCACTAAATTGAGCCATTGTGAGACTGGCAAAGACATGCTAGAAAAAATGCATTGTATATATGGAGAATAAATTCATGAAGCTCAAGAGAAGTCCGAAGAACCTTGCTGCTCAAGTAGTGAATCAAATCCTAAAAATGTTGTTGTTGGAGATTAGAAGAAGAGAAGGAAGAGGAAGAAGAAAACATATCAAAGAGAAAATGCTTAGAAGATTGAAGATATTACTTCCAATATGCAAGTTACTACTTATCACTCTAGAGATGAAGAAGAAGATATAAAGGAGATGCAAAGTAAAGGTAAGATATTGTTTTGTGATAAATGTAAATAAATAGGTCAATCATCACCTAGATGTCCATGTGCATCATTTGAAGATAGAGATAATTATGCATCTAATAGTTGTTAAGAAAGAACTAATTTGGTATCAATAGTTGACGAGGATACCTCTTAATAAGAGGAAGGAATTCCTCATGAGGAAAATGAGAATAAATCCCATGAGTGCTCATCCATAGGAGAAAATAGGAGCATCCCAGGTACTGATGAAGAATGGATACTTCTCACCCCCATGAAAGAAACTTTGGATTCAAAAAGGGGTCTAGATCTTGATTGTGATTATGCCAACACCTTTGATAGCAAAGAAAAGGATCTATATGAGAGGATATATATTAGGAAGAACCTCATCTCTGCTCTCGAAGTGACCAAGAAGCTTTCAGAGAAAATTTGAAGCAAAGGAGCAGTTGCAAGAATATGAGCTTGAGAATGATAAGTTGAGCAAAACAATTGTTGATATAGATGCTCAACAAGGAGAGGCTAGCAGATTGAATGAGATGTTCACTAATCATATGAATGAAAGAGTAATCTATTGTGAGGGACTATAATATAAATTAGTCTCGTTGAGACATGATTTAGAAAATACCCTTGAAGAGTTGTCTCAATATCAAAAGCTTGAGAAGAGCTCAAACAACTTGTATGAGATCCTTAGTAAGCAAAGGTTTCCTCTAATTAAAGATGACTTAGGCTTCAATGAAGAATCAAGATCCAAGAAAGAAAAAGTCAAAGAGCCAACTAGTCAAGTTTAGATAGTTGAAGGTTCTAGCCATACTAAAGGAAAATGTGTTGTTGGAAAACAAAGGAAACAAGGAAAGAAATAACAACAACAAAAAAATAACAAACATAAACAAAGGAAAATAGAGATGGATGACCTCCATATGAAAAAACAACAATAAGGAGAAAGATCTGCGCATCAAAAACAAAAGAGAGAGCAGCGGAAAAGAATTTCCCAACACAACAATTCAAACAACTATGGAAGACACATGAAGGACCAGAAAAGGTCCTCTCCCACTCAATGACAAATACATCAAGGAAAAGGTATCTTCAGGTATCTAAATATATTTTATGGGTATTGTTATAATTACAATGGACATAAAGCCATAAATTGTAGATGGGATGCAAGAAGACACTATATGTTTGGTAGCAACAATCCTAGAATGAGTAGGATACCCATGAAAGAATATAGCAACACTAACAAGAGGGTTGATATTTACCCAACTGGTGGGTATTGTTAGTGTCAGTATCTTCATCCCTCTGTCAGAGATCAAATCCTCTTGTTTCATTTCATATTAGGTGTCCTGCCCAGTCATTTGCATTCCATTAAGTGCATGGATCATCTGACGGTAGTGGCATTCCTACAGTTTCCCTCATGTTATCTACCTGCTGGCTCATGTTTGTTCATTAAAAATCATATACAATCTTCTTTTTATCTTAAAGATTGCATAGGTTGTCTATAGGGTTTCATTGTCAATTAGGTCTAGGGTTTCATTAGGGTTTCATCAAAAAATGTTTCAAAGTGTTCAATAATTACCAGCAGGCCATTAGGAGGTTTCAACATCAATAAATTTCATCACTAAGTGTTTGAAAATGTATTTTTCCTCAAAACTATGTTTTGAGGAAAAAACAGAGTATTTTTCTTTTATTGTACAAAAATCATGAAATTTTGTTTTTCTCATTGTAAATCCCTTCATCTGTAATCCTGGTTTCTTTCCTTAGCCCTAGTAGTTCCAACACCTACAAAACAAGCAAAGCTCAGGTCATTTAGTTCATCACAAAACTTAAAAGAAGTGAAAAAGTCCAAAAAACAGAGT
The DNA here is from genome assembly GCA_031772625.1 of Pinus tabuliformis. Lineage (NCBI taxonomy): Eukaryota > Viridiplantae > Streptophyta > Pinopsida > Pinales > Pinaceae > Pinus > Pinus tabuliformis. The sequence goes on from CM062816.1 coordinate 870,522,865, forward strand.
TTGAAAATAAAGTCATTTGCAAAACATTATGAAAGTGGGTTTGGCAAAATTAAAATTGAAAAGCTCCATGTATAAATCATTTCTCCAAATGTTTAAAGCTCATTTTCACTCCAAGAGCAAAGAGAAAGCAAAGCAAAGTTGATGTGGTGAGCAAGTGAGAAGTTTGGGTGAAAATCGCTCCAAGTTACCAGGCGCGGTGCATTGGGCCGCATTTTACAGTGTAAAAAAGCACGGGCGCGGCGCATACGCTGGGTGCAGCGCATTGGGTTGGATGCGCGGTGCACACAGCCAGAGAGCCCGAAAACTTCCAGAACTTGCTCCAATCGCCCAAAAATGCATGGATTCTCACTGGTCCAAGTAGGTTGACCCTTTGTCATTGCTCTTCGTCCAAATTTGATGATTGTTTGATGGTGTGTGTTACATGGTGAATGTTTAAAAGAATCAAACCCTACTTTTTCAACATTTTCAAAGGAGATTGCTACTAGGGTTTTGTATTTGGCTGTTTTGCCACCAAGTATCCCCTCACCTCATTACTCCCTTATTTCATATTTTCCTTGCTTTCCTAATTCCCCAAATTCACATACCCCTAATCCCCTATCCCAAGTTCCCTTTCCCAAAATCCCAAATGCACCAAACCCTAGTCTCATACTTAAAATCCCAAACCCTAGCCCCTCCTAAATCATTCCCTAATTCCCTATTTCTCTAAATTCCCCCTCCACAGTCCCTCATTTCACTGTTTTCCCTTGGTGGCAGAGGTCAAACACATCATCAAAGACAGGTCAAGACAGTTTAACACATCAATGCCTATTTCTCCAAGATAGTTTATCTACCAGCAGACATGGCATCTGATCCTTCATATGATTATGAAGAGGAGACCCAAAGTGACTCACCTACAGAGGGACATGCACCCAGGAGGCCTCATAGAGGTGGCAAACATATCAGAGAAGAACCAACCACTCTTGCTGAATTACAGGCCTACCCTCTTGCCATATTTTGTTTCCAGCATCAGTCATGTTATGAATTTTGTGAGAAGGTTGCTAATATTCAGTTTCATCATGAGTTGGCCCGCTTGTTTGTACTGCATTTACATGGTGATCAAGCCACTCTAGCTGGTGTCACTTTCACATTAACACCAGAATCCATTTCATTAGCAACCGGCATACCTAACATTGGAGAGCCATGGAACAAGAGGCAGAAAATTGACCGGCAGCATTATGAACCGTACATTAAGCCCGACTTTTTGAGACAGCTCAAGAGAGTGTTTCCTTTTCAGTACCTCAAAGATGAATATGCTCCTTTAATGAAACTCATCATGAAGTATTTCAGCTGTGAGGGCCGATTCTCCTGCTTATATGCTTATCATATCAGGTTGCTGATGCATTTTACCTAGGTACGGATGATGAACATCCCTTACTTCATGTGCCAAAACATAGAGAAGATGACCACCCTTGTGCAGCACAAGACTCCTCAGCAGCAGTTCAACAATATTTATCATTTTTCTCTCATCAAAATTGTGGTCATTCATCAGCTTGGTTTACAAGGCATCACTTGGGATGACTTCATCTCTCGTGAGTTTTTCAGAGCTTCACAGGGACCTTCAGAGGCTGGGCATGAGACAGGTGGACCTTCCTATCAGCATGAGGGCCATGAGACACAGACCGCTAGTGTGCCAGTGTTCATCACCTATCAGAAGGGCACTAGACGGTTGTTTGTAGCAACAAAGCGAGTGTTATCTCCACCTGGGGTGGAAGGGGCCTTGCTTCCATCATCAGCACAGCATGTTTAGGACCGAGGCAAGAGGCCACTACAGGAGGAAGGACCATCAGGTGAGTGGGAGACTGATTTCATCCTCATTGAGGGTGATGATACCGATATGGGCCCGCAAAGCACAAATCTTAGAGAAATCATTAAGGAGCAGCAGGCGGACATTGATGCCTTGTCTACCAACTTGGATAGAGCCCAATGGACTATACAGTACCTGGAGCAGAGGAATAAGCAACTTGAGGACCAGCAGGTGATTATGGAGTTGCAAAACATTTGGGAGAATCACCAAGCTGCCCAAAGGAGGAGGGTGGAGTTCACTTCACTTGAGCAAGAGATCAATGCAGATAGGGAGTCATGGCTTGAAAGAGCCAATATCCACTTGGAGAGGAAGCTAGAAAAGGCCAACAAGGAGAAAAACTTGTTGAGACACATGGCTGTTCATTACATGGCAAGGAACAAAGTTTGCAAGGCGAGAATCAAGAATTTGAAAGCAAAATTGAAGAAGGCATCTAAGAGGCAAAAGGAGCATGATCGCCTTCAGATCTTGGCCGAGGCTTCCTTGGCCCATCATAGCTCTTGATAGAGAAGAATCAGCCCAAATTTCAAAAAATTTGGAGCAATTTTTTCTTTTTGGAAATTTTTTTGGCACAAAACAAGTTTTTTTGCCCTATGCGCTACACCACGTGGCGCTTGCTTTTGCTAGGGGCTTCCAAATCACAAAAACTCAGCATTTTTAGATTTGTCATGGAAAATTATGGCTACCTATGGCCAAGAAATTTGGGCAGGTTTTGAGCCCTCAAAAAGGTTAAAAACACTCAAAAAATGACCACACTGCCCCTATTTTGACACACAGGAAGCAGTGTTGGGAGAATGGACTTTTGCAGGGGAAAATGGAGGCCAAATTGAAAAATTCCACTTGGGTTGGAGAGTAGACAGGCAAAAATTTCCAACAAGCACACCTAGAGCTCATTTGGACATTGGGAAGGCCTCCAAAAGTGGGTCCAAACAGGCGTGACGCTTAGAGAATTAGGCGCGACACATAGAGGAAAAATTGCCAGTTTGACCAAGTTTTGCTCTGTTTGTCGCCTAGTTTTGCCTAGTTTGACTTTTTCACTTTCCTAATGGCAAATTTGTGATGTAATTTGATGAACATTGATGGATCATGATGTAAATATGTTAAATTTTCACTTGTAGAGGTAGATTCATCGGTTTAGAGGTTGTTTGAACCTGAATGAATCAGTTCCCTTATTTCTAGAGGCATGCTGTTATGTTGCCTAGTTTCTAGTTCTCAGTTTAGAATCAGTTGGATCAGCTCCTAAACATGTGAGATCGACCCCTAGAGGCAAGGATGAGCTATGTTTGTCTATATTATGTTGTTTTTCAGTCATTAGCATGGTTGGACTCTTGAGAAAGAAAGGAACTTCATTGTACACTCATATTTCATTTTGGCTAAGGAATTGAGACCAGGATTTGCAGCACTCTTTGGGATTCATGTGGAAATTTGTCTTGGTACAATGCTTCTCTTTGTAATTGTGAATTTGTTTATGTGATTGTATGTCATTATCTATCTTATTTCTTCTGAACTAAACAAACAAGAGTGTAAGTAGAATCCATTGAAATTGCAGTGCTCTACTTGAAGTTTGCTTTAGTTATTTGATGTTTTCAGCTGTTTGGGGAGGATCCATGATTGCTCTTGCCCTCTTCAACACCTCACCTATCTATTCCTTCCATCTCATTCAAATTTAAGTGCCAAAACGATTGCCTACCTTGCCCCATTGAGATCTTTGCAGGACTGAGCCTCAATCCCCACACCCAAAATCTATCTTTCCATCTGAGCCAACAAATCATCTTTTTATTCAATCAAACCCTTTTGCACTCATACCTAGCCTAATATCAGAAGATATTTCAGTCATCTCAAGCCCTCATCAATCATTATTTGCTGAGATTGACTCGGAGAGAGCCCTCTCCTGACCTGGTAGGGCTAGCTACCAGGTTGAGTGTGGTTTGATGTTGGCCCTGGATCCTACCTTTTCAGCGTGAGGTAAATCTAGGCTCTAACATAGTGGCGACCATACTATGGAAAAAATTGTTTGTTTGTTAGTGTTATTCATTTTATAAATTATAGATGGAGCCTGAAGATTAGCCAGGTAGCCTTCGAAACGCTTTTGCTTTGCATTAGCGCAAGTAGATAAATGCTACTTCAGTCAATCTCTGGTCTAGTCTTATAAACAGAGTATCTAACTTGCAGATCACCCCAGTACATCTGATAATTCTAAGCTTTTGGATGATAAGTTTAGGATTTGATAAGCTGAACAAGTTGTTAATGTCCATTTGATTTCTTGGAAATAATAGCACACTGGCTTCCAGAAGACATACCAGAGAAAATCCGGATCCTGATCCCCCTCCTGTTTACGAAAATCCCAATCTTATTCTAAGAATCCTTCGCCAAGGAAGTTCTATCATTCCCGTGTTCAAAGCTCAATCATGTCCTGTTGGTTTTGAGTATCTCGAAGATCTTGAGTTTGATGAGCAGTTTGAGTTGTCATTGTTTGAAACCAAATCAGAAAGCGCTATTGCTTCAACTGCCTTAAATCCTAAGTTTGTTAGAAATCTTGAAACTGAAAGGGCCAATAAATATATTGATGATTATATCTTGAATCAGCTCCAGACTTCAATTGTGGCTTCTAACATTGTTTATTTCTTAGAGACTCCTTCTGCAACCCTTGGGTCATCTGTAATTGCGTCTAGTTCAAGAATTCCCACCGAACCTCCTTTCATTCCTACCATTCCTGTGCAGCCTACTGTTTCTGATAAAAAATCTACAGTAGTATCACCTCCATCTACTCCTTCTACTCCTAAAATATCCATGATTTCTCTTGCCCTCTTCAACACCTCACCTGTCTATTCCTTCCATCTCATTCAAATTTAAGTGCCAAAACAATTGCCTACCTTGCCCCATTGAGATCTCTGCAGGACTGAGCCTCAATCCCCGCACCCAAAATCTATCTTTCCATCTAAGCCAACAAATCATCTTTTTATTCAATCAAACCCTTTTGTACTCATACCTAGCCTAAGATCAGAAGATATTTCAGTCATCTCAAGCCCTCATTGATCATTATTTGCTGAGATTGACCCAGAGAGAGCCCTCTCCTGACTTGGTAGGGCTAGCTACCAGGCTGAGCGTGGTTTGATGTTGGCCCCGGATCCTACCTTTTCAGCCTGAGGTAGATTTAGGCTCTAACAGGAACTACGTAGCCACTTTATCTAGGGACTATGTAGGCACGACTCTCATATATTGCACAATGATTACTCTCAAGGATTGTGTAATGCCTCTCTTCAAGGGTAAACATTGACCGCTGAGCTTGCAAGAAGAGGGTGCGCTTGAGAATGTATCAAAAGGATACACATGTGTAAGAAAGTGAGTTTGACGGTTAGAATCTTATCAAACATTAACTGATCATGAAGTGACAATGAATAGCTTGAGGTGACAAAACATGGAATCATAATTAGGCTCCAAAATTCAAGTTTAGACAAAATTTTGGAGGGTGTTTGTTGTAGCGACAATAGGTCTGAAGTAGGATCATAGAGCTTCATATTCTAGAATTAGTGGATATTTGATGAGACTTGGTTTCTCTAGAGCACTACTGATCTAAATCTTTATATAAAGATTGTGAAAGTTGAGCCAATGATGGTGATACCATATGTTGATGACTTGTTCTTCATAGGTGTAGAGCATATTATTGTTCAGTGTAAAAGGGTGTTGACCTCTAAATTTGACATCAAGGTTGTTGGATTGATGCATTACTGTTTGGGATTGTAAGTATTGTAGAAGCCTAGTGAAATCCTTCTTGGGCAAGAAAAGTATGTCATCAAGATCCTTCAGAAATTTGGAATGATTAAATGCATGTCTATGGAACCTCCTATGTTAACGAATTTGAGAAAGCTAAGGGATTCTAAGTTGATTTGGTAGATCCATCCATATATCAAAATTTGATTGGATCATTGATGTATTTGGTGAATACCAGGACAAACATTTTCTTTTCATTCAACACCTTCAGTTAGTTCTACATGAAAACAAGACATGAGCACTGGATTGCAACAAAGCATATATTGAGGTATTTGATGGTATTCTTTACTGCTATTTGAGAGCTTCAAGTGGTAATATACAAAAATTCTGATTAGGGAGGGAGTGCAAATGATAGGAAGATTACATCTGGTGTATGTTTCTCTTCAATGGGCTCTTCGATGATATCTTGGATGAGCACGAAGTAAACATCTGTCACACTCAATATTGCAGAAGTAGAGTATATTTCATCTTGTTTGGAATGTTGTGAGTGAATATGGATTTGTAAGCTACTCTCTAGATTGTTCGATCAGATGCTGGAAACGACTATGTTTCTCTGTGATAATCAAAGATGTGTGAAGCTAAAAATACAATGTTTCATGATAAGACGAAAGCAACAACCAAACAATGCTATCACGCAAGTTCCTAATTACAAATTAAAGGTGGATTATGAGAGCCTACTTGGATTCCAATGCTAGTGTTGTAGAAGAGTTGACACTCCCGTTCCTTTGCTCTGGCCGGTCACGATCCCCACGATCTCCGTGAATGGACACCTGCACATACAAAGAACAACACAAATACAAGCATAAAATCCAATAGATGCAATTATATATCGGTCAGAAAAGATATAACTCAAATATCATTACAATGAACAACAGGAGTGGAACCATAATGATAGTCATCTATTATTGATAATCAACAAAGAAGAATACAACCATAGTTCTGACGTCAAATCCTCCTTTGGCTAGGTGATCATCTACATATGTCTTGCAAAGCTTGTTGGGATTGGGAACAAGCCTCTCTCTCTTTGATTATGAGTGCAAAGAAGACTCTTACAGCAATCTCTCAGACTTCCGACAGTATAATTCTCCCTATGCTTGAACTAGCTTGTCAAATGCAACAGAACAAGCTTTTATAGATGGAGGAGGAGGAGGAGATACAATGAATCAAGACATCCATGGGATTGGCATTATCCTCGAAAAGCTATTATGGATAGAGGAAAGGGAGATACGATGAATCTCGACATCCATGAGATTGGCATTATCCTTAAAAAGCTTCATGAGTCGAAAGGAAAAAACCTTCGGGCGTGCATTTGTTAAAAAGCTTTCCCAAACTCGGTTGGTGTGGGTACAACTCTGAGACAGAGTGCCAACTGGCGCGCCCTCTTTGGAGGATTTCCCCCATTGGCGCGGGTAATACACTGTGGATCCGCGCTAATGGAAAAAGGGGACTTTTTAAGGATATTCTGCAGGAGATGTCTTCAAGGCATATGAAGTCCATACTTAGGGGAACATAATGCAAGTGTTTTCAAGTTATGTCACTTCTCACAGGTCCCGGAATGAGTCCTCCAAAGTGCAGGAGAGGGGTAACAGGGACGGTGACAAATGGTGACAAATTACTGTGTAACACTTCTGGTGTAGAAGGGAGCAATGAGGCTCTGATATATTTCCACTGATGATAAAAAATATGACATTCTCACAAATCCTTTGTCTCGACCAAAGTTTGTATACTTTAGAGACAAGCTTGGACTTGTGGAGAACCCCTCTATCAGTGAGAAGGAGCATTAATGTGACACATACATGGGCATGACTTTAACTGTTGGTGAAAATAAGAGCATGACCCATATAAATTTTGATGAGTTGACAATAGGGGCATGGCTCAGACTGGTAGTGATAACAGGAGCATGGCCCAGATTTTTGGTGAGATAGCATGAGGGACGAACATTCTAGAGAGAATGGTCCTTGAGGCCCGAACACTAAATAGAGTGGGTGCCTTGGTGAGATAGTATGAGGGACGAACATTCTAGAGAGAATGGCTGGGACACTCAATGGAGTGGGTGCCTTTTCAGCATCATGGCCTAGAGTGAGGCCTTTGGATTTGGGACATGGGTTTCCCTACGGTTTTGACTGTATGTAATGGAAATCCTGAACTAGTTGGAGTACCATGAGGCGAGGTGCCCATTGGATCATGGCGATTAGTTGAGTGAGTATTATTGGTTAGGAGATCTAATATAGGTTATGGTACATATTGATGATGATGCTTATGTAGGTCAAGGGTATTGACCTAGATGATGACTATTAGAGAAATTTTGAGGTTTAAAATGGTCCTCCTAAAGAACATCATAAAATAATAGTGGAAATAATAAAATAAGTTTGGATTACCTCATCAAATTTTGGAGGGAAAAAAGACAAACTATTTTTTTTTTTCAACTTATCTCCCCACAAATTTACTCAAATTTTGATTGTGAGCACTAGTTGGATGCATGATTTAATTCCTCATCCAAGTTGTACCCATGTTGCATACTTTTGATGGACCCTCTACATGAAAAATGAGAAATACATGAAAAATCATTATCACAAATAATTTTTTTCATGTATTTGTGATTTTTCATGTAGCAGGTTCTATTGAAAGTATGCGACATGAGTAATCCTTGGACGAGGAATTAAATTTCACATCCAACAAGTTCTCCCACTCGAAATTTGAGTAAAACTGTGGAGAGATAGGTTGAAAATACGAGTTGAAAAAATAGTTTTTTATTTTTTTTGTTATTTTGTCTTTTTACTTTTTCACTCCAAAAATATTGAATCACCTCCCATGGTTGAAATCATCATCTTGAATCCTGTTGGTTCTTATAATGTTGATTTTGGTTGTACATTTTTGTTTTGAGGCCCATTTTTTACCTCAAAATTTCTCTAATGGCTATCAATGAGTTGTACCTTTCCTTAGGGGGATCATGTATACAAAGAGCATCTGGATATTTATTATGAATACCTCCCTAGCTAAGCGGGAGTGTTGAATTTTGTAGCTATGGCTGGTCTTCATAATGTATCATTTGTACTTGTAATGATGAAAATATAAATTATATTTGTAAAATAAAAATTTAGTTTGAAGCATGTTCTTCATGCTTTTAAGAAAAAGAAATTATTTATTTGTTTTTATTCAAAATAAATTTTATAAGGCATGTTCTTCATGACCTTATCAAAGCGGGAAAAAATGAAATTTGAAATTTGTATTTGCCTCCACAAGTGACTAAGTTGGCCCTCCAAGAGTCATATCGGTATGCCCATGAGCCACACCCATTCGTATGATTGGAAGGCTATGAATAATCCTATTCACTGTCCTCCAAGGACACACTTCATATCAACTTATCTATTTCCGTTCTAAGCGAAGGAAGGTAAGGAATAAAAGGATGAGAAAACAAGGAAGAAAATCACTTCATTTTCCCTCGATCTAGTGATCAAAGGAGGCCGAGTTCTAGATGTTTCTATATGGAGTATATTCTGTGGCATAGTGTGAAGTCTGAGGTAGAATTGCATGATGAACTTCGACCTTGATTTTGTGGTATACTTATGTGGTATAGTGTGAAAATTTGAGGCACAAATTCTGTGGCATTATCCGAGTTCTGAGGCTGAGACAAAGGACGGACTTTGACTCTCATGAAGACTTGTGACATATCTCATTGCAGACCTTTTGTGGAAAAAATTGAAGGGTACATTGTCTTGGATCTTGGAGGTACAAATTGGATCTTGGTGAATGGTCATCTTGCTGGTTAGTTGACTTTGATGTATATTTTATTGCATTGATTATCTAAGGAAAAGGTTGATTGGGTCCCCCCCATTGTGCGTTTTCCTACGGTAAAATATTATTGTCTCTTTGTGCATTGTGATTTCTATTGATCTAATGTTTCTACGGTGGAATTTATGAAAGTATAATTGGTTAATGATATCTTGAAATAGAAAATAATTATCTACATCATTGGAAGTAATTATCAAGTTTCAAAAATAAGCACTTGTATCTATTGTACCGGAAAAATCAACGCCTTGGTGTTGACTTGATGCCTTGATGATGTGGATATTGGATTGAAAATAAAGATTATGGTTTGATGATTCAATATTTGTGCTCTCCAATTGTGATGAAATATTTCCCATAGGTGATTGAGTTTTAGCAGAATGGTTCTTTATTTTCATTATTTCCTTGGATCTTAATATCCATTTTAGGAAGTTTCCCCAAGAGAATACTTTCCATGGAATTCATGGATTTTTGTATTTCTTCCTTATTTTCATTCATATTCTTTTCTATTCCTTATTTCATTCATCTTATTTTCCATTTCTTCTTTATTTTCATTCGTATTCTTTTCTATTCCTTATTTTCATCCATATTCTTTTCCTTTTCTCTTCTAAGTTTTTCTTGAGTACCTACCAAATCCACCTTTTTCAACATGCTACCATCCATTTAATTAACTTTCTTCTCTAATTGAGAAAACATAAATGATAAGTATTCACTTTTTTCATGAGTCAAGGATGAACTTTCAATAGATTTAATTGGTGTAGTAGCTTTCTTTGGAGGCATGATGGAAAATAATAATAGTATTCCCCTTGATCACAACTTTCAATTGCCGCAAAAAAAAATGGGATCCTCTAATTAGCAGTTAGGCCACTTGCAAGTTATGTACCTTTAAAACCTTAAATTGGAGAATATTTGAATGACTGAAGTTTTTCTTAATATATCTCTGCGATTTGAGTCCTTTAGGATCTCAAATTTTTTTCTATAATACTCTGATTTGTCTTTTGTGCAATTCTACAAGTGTCACCAAAATTTGATGTGCCAAGTGAAAGCTATACGAAATTTTCCAAGACGTGTTGATTTTTGGCCTCTTCTAATGTGAAAAATTGTATAGCATGTCATGATTCCAATTATTCAAATATAATTCTGAAATTTGTACCCGAGGTACTTTTATATGTGTCCTAAAATAACTAAAGATTTCATGGTTTGCAATGTCCCAAAAAAGAAGATATAGAAAATATACCAAGCCGATGTGTTTAAAATTTATTTTAGGATTGGTCTCAAACCTTAACTTCCATAGGGTATAAATTTGAAAATATAACGAACCAAATTCTAAAGTTGAAGTAGATGTTCCTTGGCATTTCTCCTTACTATGGTCTAAGTTTCACTATCTGGAACCTCATAGAAATAAGTTATTGTGAAAATTCCAAATTGATCTATTTGAAATTGATTTCAACAACATTCAAGAACTCATATTTCCTTAGAGCATATATGAAAAATCATAGCGAACCAAGATTTGAAATTTGAACCATATGTTCATAGATATTATTAATCAATGTAATCCAAGTTTCATAGTCTGAGAAATCCTAATAGAAAAGTTATAGTGAAAATTTTAAAATGACATGTTTGAGACTGATTTTAGGAGTATTCAAGAACCCTAATTTCCTTGGAGCATATCTATGAAACTATAGTGAAACAAGATATGAAATTTCAACCATATATTAACCAACATTACTCAATATTCCCCAAGTTTCACCATCCAAAACCTCGAAGAATTTGTTTTATAGCAAAAATTCCATGATGGTTTGTTTGAAGCAACAAAACTCTAGGATCATGAGCTCTAATACCAAATGTTATGAACCTTGTGCCTTAAAAATTATAAGGAACCAATAATTATAGTCCTCTTTGTGGGGGAAACCTCCTTTTCCAATGAATACAATGTACAAGACAATCTTTGATGATGCTAAGACTAGGTCTCCTTATGTATATAGGAGACAAGGTGTACAATTAAAATGGGACCATTAGGGGTTCTAGCCTACATAACAATATAATAATAGAAATTAATAACTCAATATATATGGATTAATAAGGGGTTTTAGGGTTAACATGGGGCTTATAAAGGCTTAACCCTGGTGGAGCCAACCCATCATTAGTTAACGAATGGATGCATTGCTGCTAAGTGTTGGTTTTCCTATCAATTGCTTGGCCATCACATGGTGCTTCAATGAAAATGTTAATAAATTTCTTGATATATTATATGTTTAAGCTCCTACTCAATCTCCGAGTCATAAGGCACTTAAGGATATGCGCCCAAGTGCTAATCACCCCTGGAACATTGTCATATCAAATGTTTTTCAATGTGTAAGTTTTAACACATTTTCACGATACCTGATAACATTGGATCCTAGTTATGCCTCCTATCATAAACGGCTAAGGTAGATCATCTAAGGGCTAAGAGTTATTAGACCCCGAGAAAAATGGATGTGCAATTGCATAAATGTCAATTTTTTTTTCCAATACTTGATATGACAAGCCCCTGGTCACAACGTGCTAAGTGTTAACACCTAAGGGATAAAAGCGCCCTAAACCCCTCAAACCATTAGTTGAATATACAAAGTTTTTAACACAACATTTTTTAGATTTCCTTGATATCTAATAGCTCAAGATTTTCCTACAAGATGGTTGACAAAGTAGCGGCATGTCAGGTGACAGAGTAGTGACATGGCATGCAAGGTGGAGTAGGCGATGTGGTAGTGGACAAAAGTGTTTTAGCAGTTTTGGATGGCCAACTATTTAATGGTGAGTAACACATGGCATGTGTTAGTAGAGAAATGTGGAAGATGACACGTAAAAATAAGCTATGTGTTGGTCCATGATTTTCTAATGGAAGAATGTTGTGGCAGGCTATGCGGACCCTAGAGCCCCACAACCTTGAAGTGGTGATCCAGGTGGATATTGATGGCCACCCACTTATTCCACTTGGACCCCAAATACTATTTCCTTTTAGTTTCCTAATTTCCAACACAAATTCCTATTTTGACAGTTTCTATTTTTGGTTGTTTTTCGAGTCCTAAACTTCCGTAGCCATTTGAGGCCCTAAATGATGTTTTTTGTTTTGTTTTTTTTGTTTTTGTTTTTTTGTTTTTGTTTTTTGTTTTTTTTTGTTTTTGTTTTGTTTTGTTTTGTTTTGTTTGTTTTTGTTTTGTTTTGTTTTTTTGTTTTGTTTTGTTTTGTTTTTTGTTTTTGTTTTTGTTTTTTTTGTTTGTTTGTTTTTTTGTTTTGTTTTGTTTTGTTTTTTTTTAAGGGAATATTTTATAATTATTATAGGGGTTTGTAGTAAAAGGTTGTTGTCCTCATATAGATCTTTCTAACGAGGTATCATATGCACCAAACTGAGATCGTATGCCAAAGTTATAACCTCGGGAAGTTGACGTTCCATCTAGCCCCAATGGGGCCCACAAACTTTTGGTGCTCCATCTCCTAGGGCTAGGTTTTTGGATGTTTAGGGTTTTCCATTGTTTCTTGATGAAAAAAGGGCTTGTGAGCCTTATTGTAACATATTTCAAAAGGCATGTAGCCGTTACATCTCTTTCAAAGATAAGATACCATTGCCTGAGCTAGTTTGATTCTCTTATGCATGTAAACAATTTTCAACACTTGATATTTATTAATTGAAAGTTTTGTTTCACTATACCTTTGTGTTCTTGTTTAAATCTGTATTTCATTTCATTCCTTCATAAATCTGGATCAGTGGTCTCAAAGTGTTCTTCTCTTTCTCTGTTTTTCTGTGTGTGTCCCCAACAACGTTGGGGTATAAGGAGCTGGGACTTGAACTAGTTGAACCCTTGCAAGGCTAAACCCCGACAACCTCCCATAGCAGAAGAAAAGAAAGATGAGTGAGTAGGAGATGTAGAAATTTTGAATAATATGATACTTATTCATAGAGATTATCTCGATTATACACTATTTGCGGAATGCATGCATAATACATAACCTCCTCTACGTTGATCATCAATTTGCGGAATCAAAAACAATCACATGCGCACATTGAAACATCAATCACACATATCAACACAGTATGTAACCGGGGAAAGCATACAGATGAAAACCCCCAACTATCTGTATATTATAATGATAGAGAACATGTAACAATACATAGTACAATACTCCTCACAAGTACTCAGTACTATCTCCACCTGCTACACACAAACTAGCTCAGATCTGAATCAAGTCACAGGTTCAAATCTCCTCCGCTGTCTGCCTGCCTCTACTGCGCAATCCAATGTGAGAATAGGAATGATCCAAGCTCGTTTTCCTTGGTTTGTACTGCACAATCCTCATTGGAAATCTCCATCACTGATTGTGCAAATCTCATGCACAGCTATAGTCACAACTGATAGCAGTCTCACTCTTTCACCCACCTCTAACACTTGTCTCCACTGAACTGTCCATGCACTGAGTTAACTGATGTATTCTTTAGTTGCTTTATGAGTTAATAATTAGTGAATTAATTAATAATTAATTCACATCACTCATCACTAGTGTATTCTGCAGTTAGACTAAATACAACTAGTTCAACTAAGTCAAACTGAACACAACTCCATTAACTCCTCAATCAACTCCACTAAACTCAATCACTTGAGTTCTAACTAAAGTCCATCATGCAATAGCTCAACTGACCCATAAGAAAAGCGTATTTCCTTCTGGCAGTTGCATGTGCCACATTCGTAGCTCGAACTGAAGTGCTCCAAGAGGATAAGATAATGCTTATAGTCCAAATATTATTAAGAGCTAATAATATTCGACTGTTCTATTTTTAGCCTGGCAGTCTAAAAATAGACTCCACCCATACGTCTAAAAATAGGAGTCCATCTATTTTTACCAACATGACCAATCATCCACAAATAGCATCCTGCAACTCATAGACCATGATCAATATGTCTAAAAATAGACATAGTCTAAAAATAGACTTTGCGCCAAAAATAGCCTGCGGGCCCACTTAGTGAAGGCGACTCCTTTCCACTAAGCTCCATAATCTTGTTGCATTTTCAACACTCCCTCTCAACAAGATATGGATTATCTGCAACCCCTATCCTGCAACTCTGGAATGTTCTGCATGCAACACATTTGCCCGGTCCACTTGCTCCAACAGCACTTGGAACAAAAACACTCCCAACTGACCACTCTGTTGGGCTAGGAACATACTCTAATGCTGAAGCTCTACCTGCTGCTGACAAGTGCTCCCTCTCTGACATCTGTGCTACTGCAACATCTCCATGCATCTCGCACCATTGCACACTTATTTGTGCCACCTAGCACTGTGCAAAACACTTGTGCCTCTCGCATTGCTGCAGCCTGCTAGCTATGCGCTGTCCTGGGATTCCCTACACTGTTGCTCTCTCTGCCGCTCCATCTGCATCTGTCTCTACCCAATCAGTCAGTTCCTACTACTCCACATCGGGGCTCCCGTAGCAAGGTCTCATCCAAGAGGTTGGGTACCTCAAGGATCCTGCCCCTCCTCCTTGGGACAATCAATCCACATCACCCCACACCCTACCTGGAGGTATGGCTGCATGTGATCCCTCAGCCCACCTGGCTCGAAATTTCCCCCTACTAGAGGTCTCTGCATGAGTAGATGTCTCTACTCGATCTCCTCTAAGCTCCCCTTGTTGTAGCTGCTCCACAACCTCCTGACGCTGCTGTACCAATCGTGGCTCCTCCACAATCATCTGAGACTTCTTCTGGCTCTGCATGTTGAGAGGTAATATACGCTCCCTCTCAACCACCAAGTCTCCATCAGTTTCCTCGTTGCTCAAGGCTTTGCATGCATCTTGAACCTTAAGATCATACAGGTTCTTGACCCGTGAACCAATCTGCTTCACCTGTCAAGTGATGATGTGTCCAAAGAAAACCTTTCCCTTACTGAAGAATACATCACAGCCTCTGTCTTCCAGCATCACGATCGACACCAAGTTTCTCTTCAGTCTTGGTACATACTTGACATCGGTCAAGGTAAGGCGAGCTCCATGCTCCCTCTGAAAAATAACCGTGCCTACACTTGAGACACTATACTTCTCATCATTACCCATCGCTATGAGTATCTGGAGATCTTTCTCCTCCAAAGTACTGAACAAACTCTTGTCACCGGTCATGTGGAAAGACGCTCCACTGTCAAGAAACCAACCACTTCCCACCATGGATGAAACCATGCATGCAAAAAAGTGTGAAATCCAACTCAAACTGTGAAGAGAGTGCCTCACCTTCAGATCCTTCCCTGGATCCCTTCTTGGATTTCCTCTGTGGACAATTTGAAGCATATTGGCCCACCTCATGACAACGAAAGCATCGCAATTTCGATTTGTCAACCTTCTTCCCATCATTGGAAGAACTGGATTCGGAAAGAGAACCCTTCTCCTTCCCCTTCTTTGCTTTGGCAGCCAAAGCGCAATTTTCTTCATCAGATGCCTTTGATGAAGATCCGTCCCTGGTATTCCGCTTGATCTCCTCTTGCACAAGATCTGACCAAAGTCTCTCCCATCCTGGCAATTTCTCCCGACCATTAACAGAGTCCTGATAGGAATGCTAACTCTTCGGAAGACCAAGAAGAGCCAAGCTCACCAATTCCTCATCATCAACAATCACCCCCACACTTCCTAGCTCATCCCGGCATTGAGTGAACCTCGTGAGATACTTGGGCATACTGTCTCCTTTCTCACACTTAATGTTTCTGAGTTTATCCTTGAGTGCCTACTTCCTCTGGTCGCTCTTGATTTGGAATAAATTTGTCAATGCTTTCCACATCAAGTATGGAGAAGCCTTTCCATGCAGGCTGGATACAATGTGATCCTTCACGCCCTCCAATAGAATCCTTCGACACTTTGTTGTCTTCTTTTGCCAAACCTCAACGTGAGCAGCATCAGTAGGCTTTGGGACCTCAACCTCTATGAACTCCTTCAGCCCATTGTCATCTAACACCACCTCCATCGTGTCTTTCCATGCAATATAATTCGAGCTGCCCTCAAGAGCATACTCCAATCGCAATCCGTTGAAAGACATTTCAACTTTGACACCAAGAAAACATTGCTGCAAATTCGAATTCCACCAGCTCAAAACTCAACTGCTTCTGATCTAAAATTCATGAGAACAAGGTATTTCTCGTACAGAGATTGAATGTATGGGCTTTTACCAGATATCTCACCTTCCAAAAGAAGGATGAATCCAGAGACTACCTGGCCCGATTACAGACTCTGCCTGAAGAAATAAAATGTAATCACTTTTTGAATAATAGATCTGATGATCAACTCTGCTCTGATACCATGTAGAAATTTTGAATAATATGACACTTATTCATAGAGATTATCCCGATTATACACTATTTGCGGAATGCATGCATAATACATAACCTCCTCTACGTTGATCATCAATTTGCGGAATAAAAAACAATCGCATGCACACATTGAAACATCAATCACACATATCAACACAGTATGTAACCGGGGAAAGCATACAGCTGAAAAACCCCAACTATCTATATATTATAATGATAGAGAACATGTAACAATACATAGTACAATACTCCTCACAAGTACTCAGTACTATCTCCACCTGCTACACACAAGCTAGCTTAGATATGAATCAAGTCACAGGTTCAAATCTCCTCTGCTGTCTGCCTGCCTCTACTGCGCAATCCAATGTGAGAATAGGAATGATCCAAGCTCGTTTTCCTTGGCTTGTACTGCGCAATCCTCATTGGCAATCTCCATCACTGATTGTGCAAATCTCATGCACAGCTATAGTCACAACTGATAGCAGTCTCACTCTTTCACCCACCTCTAACACTTGTCTCCACTGAACTATCCATGCACTGAGTTAACTGATGTATTCTTTAGTTGCTTTATGAGTTAATAATTAGTGAATTAATTAATAATTAATTCACATCACTCATCACTAGTGTATTCTGTAGTTAGACTAAACACAACTAGTTCAACTAAGTCAAACTGAACACAACTCCATCAACTCCTCAATCAACTCCACCAAACTCAATCACTTGAGTTCTAACTGAAGTCCATCATGCAATAGCTCAACTGACCCATAAGAAAAGTGTATTTCCTTCTGGCAGTTGCATGTGCCACATCCGTAGCTCGAACTGAAGTGCTCCAAGAGGATAAGATAATGTTTATAGTCCAAATATTATTAAGAGCTAATAATATTCGACTGTTCTATTTTTAGCCCGGTAGTCTAAAAATAGACTCCGCCCATATGTCTAAAAATAGAAGTCCATATATTTTTACCAACATGACCAATCATCCACAAATAGCATCCTGCAACTCATAGACCATGATCCATATGTCTAAAAATAGACATAGTCTAAAAATAGACTTTGCGCCAAAAATAGCCTACAGGCCCACTTAGTGAAGGCGACTCCTTTCCACTAAGCTCCATCATCTTGTTGCATTTTCAATAGGAGATCCTTTCAAAATGTTGCTCAAAGAGGCCCTCGAGTGATAAAGGAATGAGATGATGGATAAATTTTACCAAATCCTTTGGTGGGTATCAACAAGTGAAGCATTTTCATCCAGTAGTCACTTCGAAGGTTCCACCCACTTTGAGGTACAACTTAACTTTGGAATTTCTATATTTAAAGGCCATATAGGAAGTTATGCCCTAGATAGATGGTTAAATCTTTTGGAAGGATATTTGTAGGTCCATAATTTTTTTGATAGGAAAAATATTACTTTTGCACTCATCAAAGCTGCCCCCCACATCAAGGACTGGTGGGAAAATTACTGTGACTAGAGGGACGAGGAGGAACCCTTACTATTTTCAGCCACACCTTCTTGGAATTATTTTCGAGATTTTGTCAAGGAAAAATATTACCTTTTTGGGAGATATGAAGATAAGTACATAAAATGAACCACACTATGCCAGGAAAGGGACCAAGATGTGCCAGATTTCACAAATATTTTTCATACCCTTTGAATGAAGTTGGGTATCAAGGATTCTGAACGACATCTGGTACTCAAGTACCATGGTTTTCTACAAAAATACATCCAGGCAGAAATGCAACTCATAGACATATCCTCGCTTGGTGTCGTGTACTAACATGCTCTCAAGATCGAGCATAAATTTAAATAGAAGAAAGGAGACTTTGGATATGAAAACTCCAAGCAAGGGAAAGGAACCTCCAAACTACAAAATAAAGGATAGAGCCAAGGTGGGGTGACCTAGGATAATCCATCGAAGCTAAAATCAAATAATAGCACCACAAAGATGAAGAAGGACATAGGA
The DNA here is from genome assembly GCA_031772625.1 of Pinus tabuliformis. Classification (NCBI taxonomy): domain Eukaryota; kingdom Viridiplantae; phylum Streptophyta; class Pinopsida; order Pinales; family Pinaceae; genus Pinus; species Pinus tabuliformis. The sequence goes on from CM062816.1 coordinate 870,541,544, forward strand.
AAATGGTGTGAGTTCCACAAGAGCCCTACCCACAACACAAATGAATGTCGCACCAAGCAGTCACTGATGGCTGAGCTAAAAGCTTTAGATTCAAATGCATGTTCCAATTCTGAGCTAGAATTGGATGAAGGGAATGAAAGGGGGAAGTATATTATTAATGCAAAACTCAGTGCCACCACGAAGGTCTAAAATATTGAGTGAAAAGATCTAGAGGAGGGGGAGCATCTCTTCCACTCACAGGTGTGGGTGAAGGGTTCTATATTGCAGTTCATTGTCAACAACGAGAGCTAAAAGAACCTCATCTCAACAGAGGTCATTAAGTGTTTGGGCCTAATAACTGCACCACTCCTGTAGCCATACACCATCGAGTGTCTCCACCAAGGATGAGATCTCCGTGTTACACAACAGGGACACCTTCCCTATAACATCAAGCCCTTCACAGATGGGGTAGTGTGTGATGTTGCTCCTCTTGAAGTTTGTGATGTATTATTAGGCCAACCATACTTGTGGAAGCATCATGCTATGTATGAGTCTAGAACACACAAGGTTATTATTTATTTGGGCATAAAACTATACAAGATTACAAAGGTAGCCCTTTCTACCACAATATCTTTGTTCTTTGCTAAGAAATGTAGTAAGGTCATCTCCTAGAATGATAGTTTTTTTCTTTTCTTTTTGATTCGCTCTCAAAGTAAGGGGAAGATTGTGGCCACATCCATGGCCCCTAGAAAGGGCTCCTCTGTGTAGCATAAATGGGTGTAAAAGGTCATGGAAGAGTACAAGGATATCTTCTCCTCACCCATAGGGGTACCTTCACACTGTCAAGCCAAGCATTCGATCGATCTAATTCCCAGAGAACCTCTACCCAATGGGCCAATATACAGCCACTCATTTATGGAAAACAAGGAAATCAAGTGACAGATCCAAGAGTTGCTACAAAAAGAGCACATCAAAGCAAGTTCATCACCTTGCGGGAGCCCAAATGTACTCATCCAGAAGAAGGATGGTACTGGGATACTGCACTGATTATTAGGAACTAAACCAAATCATTGTCAGGAATAGGTATCCAATCCCACGGATCGATGATCTTCTTGACTAACTTAGGGGGAAAAATATTTAGCAATATTGATTTGAAGTCTGACTATCACCAAGTTCTAATAGAACCCACAAATGTATGGAAGACCGCCTTCAAATCCAAGGAGGGCATTTTTGAGTGATTGGTCATGCCCTTCAGGTTAAAAAATTCCCCTGCAACATTTATGAGGCTAATGGATGATATCTTGTGGCCTTTCACCAACTCATAGTTGTATATATTAACAACATCCTCATCTTCAACAAGAGTTGGGCAGAGCACTTGCAACATACTCGGTAGGTCCCCCAAGCCTCGTGACAACACAAACTATGTGCCAACTTGGAGAAGTGCACCTTTGGCATGAATTGGGTCCAATATCTAGGCTATATCATTGATGAGCAAGGCATTCATGTGTATCTAGCTAAGATCTAAGTCATTCAGGATTGTCCAACCCCGAAAACTCTAACAGAGCTTCACAACTTTTTGGGCCTTTACAATTTCTATCAAAGGTTCTTATTGGGATTCTCTCATATCTCTTGTGCATTGAGTCAAGTTACCAAGGGAAGAGTGAAAGAAACATTTTTTTGGTCCAAATCACAACAAAAGGCATTCGTTGAGTTGAAACATCGCCTTTTCTCTATGTTAGTACTCACATTGCTAGACCTGCAACAACCATTTGAAATTGAGAAAGATGCCTTCGACTATGCTATTTGTGCTATTCTCACCCAATAAGGGCATCTGGTAGCCTATCACAGCAAGACACTCTCCGATACAATTCAAAAATTCCCTATCTATGATAAGGAGATGCATTCCATCATGCATGCTTGTTAACACTAGAAACATTATATTCTGGGGAAGGAGACAATCATCCACACAAATCACTGACCTCTTCAATTTATACAGACAAAAGGGAAGTGATATAACAATCACCATAAAAAATGGTCCACATATCTGCAACAATTTCATTTAAACATTAAATACAAGAAGGGAATCACCAATAACATTACAGATTGCCTCAATCGACCCCTAGTTGTGGCACTGACCTCTATTCTAAAATTTTGTAGGCATGACATTTTTGGATGGACGCAACTATACAAAAATGATCCATAATTTTCTACCACATACCGGATGTTGATGGATGTCAAGGAAGTACTAGACTTCCACCTCTAGGATGCACTATTATGCTAGCTAGGGCACCTTTATGTTCCTTCAAGAAAGCATGCCAAGATGATTTGGGAGCCACACTATAGTTGGGATCCAGGGAATTTTGGTCTCAAAAAAATAGTGGTAGTATTGCATAAGTATTTTTATAGGTTGAAACTTTGATAGGATGCTGGAAAATATATCAGATCCTACATTGCCTATGCCATCACCAAGCCAACCATTAAGAAGCAAGGCATGTACACTCCTCTACCTACTCCTAGCTAGCCTTGGGAATCCATCTCCATGGATTATATGTCTGGCCTTCCTTCTACCAAGCATGGTAATGACTATGTATTTGTGGTCATTGATAGATTTTCTAAGATGGTTATATTGGTTGCTTGCAAGAAGAGTATCACCGTAGAAGACACTGCCAAACCCTTCTTCAAATGAGTATGGGTACATTTTGGGATCCTGCAAATCATTATATCAGATTGAGATAGTAGGTTCCTAAGCACATTTTTGTTGAGCCTCTAGTAGTTTTTGGACCCCAAGATCACCAAGTTGACTGCATTCCATCCCCACACTGATGGTCAGACAAAGGTTGCCAATAGGATGATAATGCACATACTACACATGTACAACTACAAGCATCCAAAAACATGGGATGAGATTCTTCCTGATGTGCAACAAAAATATAATAGAGCTCTCCATAGCTTGACTGACCACATCCCCTTTCAAGTGAGCTTCAGATTTCAACCATTGTGCCCAATTGATGTTACCGTGCCTTTTGCGAATACACAAGCAGAGTTTGCATATGTATAGTCTAAGGCTAATAAATCCATTAGGTTTATTGAACAAATCCAACACCTCTACCAGTAGGTCAATGAGATCCTGGATAAATCCAATGCCAAGTGGAAAAAACATTATGATCAACATTGGTGCCACATAAGTTTCAAGTGGGCCACAAGGTATGGTTGCTTCTACAAAAGGAACACCTTGTTGGAGCCCATCAGAAGCTTTGACCACTTCTCCACAGGCGTTACAACATCACCAAGGCGATGGATGACAATGCTTCCAAGCTAAGTATCCCTCCATTCCTTGGCCTACACCCTATATTCAATGTGGAATGCCTTTGGAGATACTTTCCACCATTATTGGACACAACAAACATTTTTGAGCAACTAACACCAACAGATCTCAATCTAGATTGCATCAAGCTAGCCATAATTGATCGAATCATAGTCATGCAAATTAAAAACACTCTCTAATAGAGAATCCAGATGTATCGGGTTGTCAAATATGTCCAGCTCCCGCACCAAGGCAAGTGGCTCACCAAGGAGCAAATTCAATAAAAGTTTCCCCATCTCATGGAGACACTCAACGCAATGGGGACCATTAAGTCCTAAGGAGGAAGGACTGATCCAGCTGGATATTGGTGGCCACCTTCCTATTCGACTTGGACCCCCAAAATTGTTTCCTTTCAGTTTCGTAATTCCAACACAACTTCCTATTTTGACAGTCTCTATTTTTGACAATTTTTCGGGTCTTGAAATTCAATAGTCGAAATTTGTTTTCCTCAAATAGATATTTATAATGAGGTATCATACACACAAAATAGAGATTATATGCCAAAGTTATGACCCTTGGAAGTTGACGTTCCAACTAGCCCCAATGGGGCCCACAAATTTTTGGCTTTTCATATCATAGGGTTAGGTTTTTGGATGTTTAGGTTTTCCATTATTTATTGATGATAAAAGGGCCCGTGTGCCTCATTGTAACACATGCCTTCCAATTCAAGACATATGTTAAGCCCATTAAGAAGAGGCCCCTCATAAAATAATTTGAAAACTATTTTCTGTGTGAGGTGAACAACTAGCTCTTGCTTGCTTTATTCATGGTGAACTAATGGAAATCAAATTAATTGACTGCAGGCCTACACCTTTCAACAAAAACATTTTGGACTAATTTCCCAACCACTACCATACCTTCCTTTCCCTCACCTTGTCTATTATTTGTTGTCAATTGAGTCCTCCTCTCGCATGACATAGGTAATTAAGTACCACTCTCACATGACGTAGGTAATCAATTGTCATAGGATAGATGGTGTGGAATTAAAGGCATCTGAATTCTAAAGAGTTTGGATGCCAGTTGGGATGCATGAAAAGGAAAGGGAAAATGATTCAATTGGATTTGTTATGCAAACTTATTGACATAAGTGAGAGAGATTAAGACCTAGGCTAAGTCACAATTATTTTATACTGAATCAATCCAATTGTACATACCTATTCACAACCAAATTTTAATGATCATTAATTTAGATATATGCACTCCAATTGTACATATATATTCTCACCCGAATTTTAATGATGATGATTTTTTTTATCTTGTTGACATTTTAAAAATTTGTTCACCATAAAATACATTTGGAAAATGAAAAAAATGTTATGTGGAACATTCAATTCTAGGCCTATTTCTAGAGATGGTAAGCCATTTGAAGAACTTGCCAACTACGTCGAAATCAATACTCATGGCATCTTCGGCCATGTTTTCCATTTCTCACATGATTAGCCAGCTCAACGATAGACCTAGATAGAAGCTCCTACTAGTAGGGCAGGAATTTCAAATATGAAACACCCATTAAATTTGATTGTTTTTACAACTATAGGGTCCCTTTTGATCATTATAACAAAAAATGTTGACTGTTAAGAATTTTTTTTGGGCATAAATTTCAAATTAGAAACACCCCTCAAATTTGACATTTTTTTAAAACTATAAGACTTGTTTTGATATTTTAATGAAAAAAAATATTGAACGGTAAGATTTTTTTTTTTGGCTATATTTCACGGGAAAATCACCTCGCTATTGAAAATTTCTTCATCTAGGGAATCCTTGCTTTCCACTACTGACAACACATGCTTATGATTAGATACTTTTAACTTGATAAAACCTAATGGAACACGTGTTGGAAATCATGATTGCATAAATTTTGTTGCTTAATAAATTATATCACTATTTTCCACACCATGTTTTGCTTTAAGTTGCTCACATGACTAGATAGTTCGACAACAAACTTATTCCTTCGAAATATAGGTAAAACAAAGCTGTTGTGAGTGATGACCGCACAATATTATGGATAAATTCCTCAAGCTAGGAAATAACCTAATAGAACCTTAGAACACTTTTCAGTAATCACCTATATAGATTTGTTGTTTAATAAATTATATGATGTCTACATTTGAAGCCCATGCACATTATGATTAGTTTTGGGACAAAACATCTTATGTTGTAACAAGAACTCCACGATCTTAGGGGATGGATTCCAGTTGTTGCATGCCCTCCTTGCCATGTCTGCAAATAGCCAAAAAACTACCACGAAGGTTGTATGTGTTGGCATTATGATACAGGTGTTGTCCTTGATGGCAACTCTCTCAGATGATAGTTCACAGTGTAACAGGCTAACAGTAAAGGATTACAAATCAGACTCCAAAGAATGAAGAAAGAGAGGTATATGCTGATTCACTTTGTCCAAGAAGCATATACACACGGGTTAACAGAACAAAAGTAGCGTATAACTTATACAGGCACTTTCACAAGAGAAAAAGCGCGTACATGTTGGAAAACCAAGTATTTGATCCAAGATATTGGTCTAAGGTATTCGGTCCGAGGTATTTGGTCCTAGGTATTGACCCTAGGTATTTGGTCCAAGGTATTCATCCTAAGTGGTTTTGGTCCAAGGTATTGAGAAAGGCCTAAGAGTATATAAGGAGGAGAAGATCATTAGGCCAGGTGTGCAAGCAATAAGATTCTAAGGAATTCTTCTATCTGAAGTATATTTTATGTTGCAGGGTTACGTTTGGGACTAGATATGAAATATTCATGTGCACCTTGAGTTCAATATTGGATCAGGAATCATGAGACTGGAAATGACTTATTCTTGAATGATCTGATATTGGGTGAGACTATATCTGATGTTTTGCGCCTATTCTATTCATTATCTATCATAATCTGGGTTTGTTTGAAGTCTGGAATTGCAGCAAAGCTTTGAGTCAACATTTGCAGATATGTACGTAGGTTCGTCTCAGCGAAAGAGCGTATACATGCATGTTCGGTTCTTTCAAGTAGCGTATACAAAAGAAAAGCTTCCTTTTCAGATCTGATTAATCTATCTGATAAAATTGCAGCAAATCTTTGAGTCAACATTTGCAGATATGTACGTAGGTTTGTCTTAGCTAAAGAGCGAATACACACATGTTTGGTTCTTTCAAGTAGCGTATACAAAAGAAAAGCTTCCTTTTCAGATCTAATTAATCTATCTGATAAAATTCTGTTATTTTACTGCTGTCTGTCAATGAAGTCTACTTATATCTGAAGGTAAAATTGAATGCGTAAGGAGGATGGCATTTGATTGATTGATTGTATAAGTGAGAAGAAGTGATCTTTGTCCCCACTTGTGTAAAGCTCTGAAATATTCAGAATATTGATAGTTGGTACAAAATTGATTCAAAAGTTTATGTTTGCAGTAGTTTTTGAAGGTATACACAGGTTCAATTAATGGAAATAGCATATACACGCAGTTTGGATGCAACCAAGTAGCGTATACACTCTAATGCATGATTTTTGAGGTTACACCTGGTTCTGAATGATGATGCAGGGTTCTGGGTTTAGCATAGAGGTATGGTGTTAGTGATCTGATTGTTCAGATTATCTGAATATTGGTTGATGCAGTTTAAGTTTAAAAGTTATAATGGGTCCAATGTGAAAATTTGATGAAATGTGGCCTTCAGATTGTGGTGTTGTGATCTAGGAGTATCGAGTCTAAAAAATTCATGAAACGTGGTCCCTGGTGGAAGAGTGGAGTTTTTCTGTAGGCTGGCACCTACGTACTAGTAAAAATATTGGCTAGTACAAGAGATAGGGGGTTTTAGCTCCCTTCTAGTAGAAGCTGGAGAACTAGAGAAGGTTGTAACCTTCTGCAGGTAGAAGCCTACGTACTGGTATGAGTCTGCACCAGTACAAGATTGTAAACAACTTTTCTTATTATTAAAAGAAGACAGAGACGACATCAACATGTGGTTTTTACCCACATTGGGTTTCCACCTTACATCTTGGTGTTCATGTGTGTTGCTTATGTGAGATGCTTTATTATGCTTTTACTGCACTGTCTAATAAATCTCTGATATACTTCTTTAAGATCAACATATGATAAATTGTCTAAATCACAAGTTCTCTGGATATACGCTGGTTTCCTTAATCACAATTGCATGTACACGCTAGTTCACTTCACTGAAGTAGCATATATATATATCTGTTTGGGAAACAAAATTATTGATCTGATAATACTGATTCACCCCCCTCTTAGTATTATTTCCAACAATTGGTATCAGAGAAGGTCCTTCAGAAGAAGCTTGATCGCTTGAAGGGAGATCCATCAACATGAATAATCAAGAAAGCATGGGATCCATCAGACCGCCAATCTTCGATGGGAGAAACTTTGTTTATTGGAAAATAAGAACCACAACCTATCTACAATCACTTGGAACGGATGTCTGGGAAATTGTGGAAGGAGGATATACATTTCCAACAACAATTCCTACAGATGCGGCAGGTAAAAAGCAATATGAAATCAATGCCAAAGTTGTTTTATTGGGAAGTTTGTCACAATCAGAGTTTATCAAAGTCATGCAGCTCAAATCAACCAAAGAAATATGGGAAAAAATCGTTCTGAGCTACGAAGGAGACACTCAGGTAAAACGTGCTAAGCTTCAAACTCTCAGAATTTAGTATGAAACTCTTAAGATGCATAGTGATGAAAGTATAGCTAGTTACTTCTTACATATAGATGAGGTTGTTAATTGTATGAAGAATCTGGGTGAAGAAATAAAGGAAGTTACCTTAGTTGAGAAAGTTTTGAGATCCTTATCTGCTAAATTTGAATCAAAAGTGTCTGCCATAGAAGAAAAATAGGATCTGCAGAATATCACTATGACACAGCTTCATGGAATTTTAACTGCCTTTGAGATGAGAAAAGGAGGACCATCAGATATGAGAGAAGCTGCATTTAAAGCCTCAACAAAAGGAAAGGGAGAACACAATGAATCAGGACATATTTAAGAAGAAGAAGATGAGGTAAACTTTGTCAAGAAGCTTCAACGAGGTTCTGGAAGGTTTAGAGGTAATCTACCCTTCAAATGCTTTTCTTGTGGCAGAGTCGGTCATTATGCTACCAAATGTTCTCATAAAGATAAATATGAAAAAGGAAAGGAATATGCAAAAGGGAATAGAAGACAAGTTGTGAATAAAAGGAGTTACTATACTCATGAAGATAGCGATGGTTTATCTAATAGTGATGAAGATGAAACTGGACAAGATTATAGACATCTCATGGATTATGACGATGATAATTTTTGGGATGCTTTAGAAGATGAAGAACTTCATTAAGAAATCTCTAAACTCAAAGTCTATTTAGAAGAAAAGAATATGATTATAGATACCTTGACATACCAATTTGCTGGAAAGGAAAAACACAATGAAAAACTAGAATGTGAAATTGTGGGTCTAAGAAAGGATCTTGAGAAAATGAAATCTATCAATATTAGATTTGCTAAAGGATCAGAAAATTTAAATGAAATTATCAAAGTTCAACATTCTCCTCTGATAAAGACAGGTCTTGGATATACTGAAGAAGCATCTCAATCACAGAAGCTGTCAACCTCCACCAAAAGCTATCTTGATGCAGTAAAAACCAGTGAACAGTATGACAAACGTCAACAAAGTTATAAAGCTGATCACCAGGTAAATCATACTCAATTTACTACAAGAATGAATAGAAGCAACAACCAACCTCAGGAAAATCATACTCAATTTGCTTCAAAGATGAATATCAATAGAAACTACAATCACCAGGTTAACATATTCGACAGTCGCAGGAACTTTTTTAATGGGCAATGTTTTTCATGTCATAATTTTGGGCACAAAGTTGCTCAGTGCGTTGCTTACAAAACCATGATGACTAGAGAAGCACGAAATCAAAGGAATGTAATAGCAATCAAGAGAAGTTCCTATAATAACTTTTCTCCTCTTGAAAATGAAATAGAATGCTCAATTTGTAACAACTTTGGTCATGAAGAATCTGAATGTAGGAGCAAATTTCGGAAAACATCTCAAAAGGAACAAACGCCATTAAATCCCAAGATATGGAGAAGGAAAGAATCTTAAATAGAAAGATGTGGTATAGCCTTGTATGCAGAAGGACAAGAAAATCAGTGGTACATCGATAGTGGATGCTCCAAACACATGACAGGTGACAAAGAAAAACTTCACTCATATAATGCCTTAGAAAAGGAAAAGAATGTCTCATTTGGAAATGATACTCCTGCTGTCATAAAAGGTAAAGGTTCCGTTTTCTTGAAAGAAAAGGTTAAAGCTAGAAATGTTATGTATGTAGACGGTTTAAATCATAACCTGTTTGTTAGCCCCCTAATTTTCTCTCTTTTTACCATTTTCCCCTTCCTAAATCATAACCATTTACCGCTGTTTTACCTCTCTTATACACCCTCATCTTGCACCAGTCCAAGAATGGTGACATATTTCATATAAACTTTATTTTTCATATTTTTAACTTAACTTAGCATTAATTAATCATTTATTACATGATTTCTTACTTTTAATCACTCTTTGTAACTTATCGATATCTCCAATGTTGTTTGGTAGTTAGAGTACTTACCGTGACCACTGATCCTAGTGCAGGATCGGATCTTGCATTGTTGCCATCACAACAAATCCTTGCAGTAGATCTGAACCTCCTTGATCATCGCCTCATTTTGAGCAGCTTCAACCACGACAACAAGATCGATCCAAAGGCAGCCGAGATCGAATCGCCCCATTTTGAGCAGCTTCAACCACGACAACAAGATTGATCTAAAGGCAGCCAAGATCAAAACTATGAAGAACAAAAGTTGGATATTGGCTATGGCTAGTTTTGTTAACTATCTAAGTTTAAAGGCGGAGAAGCTAAATTCTGTGGTTGGTTATGTAATCGGTTGAAAGATCTATTTTGGCTCTTGGCCAAAGATTTATATAATGTAGAATGTAAATAGGACTAAGGGAATTTTTTTGGGGATAGAACAGAGACACAGCCAGAGAGGCGGTAATAAGTTGTTGTATTTTGTTATCGCCCGAATCTAGGTTGGACGATGTATTCACGCATGTACTTGCCTCAGTGAATTAATAAAAGGGAGCTTCGCCTCATGTTTTATAAATCACATTTCTGTATTTGAGCTGATGAATTGATTGAAGTACTGAGCAACGTTTTTATTTAAAAGGGAAATGCGCTGGTTGGCTAGGGCCCAACCAACCCAGCACGTTTACCCTATTTCCTGTTTCCTGTAATTTGTGTTTATATTGTCAAGTGTGATTTAATTTCAAGCACATGCATTCCTGTTTGAGTGAAAGCGGATCCGTTGTGTGAAGTAGCTAAATTTCCTTTCCTGCACTTGATTTTAGATTGGTTTTTCCCGCCTGGTCCAAGCAGGAGAAATAAACCTGCACTAGTGCACGTTGGTGTGATATTTCCTTTTCTGCAGTTCTGTTTGGTTGGTTTTCCTCGCCTAGTCCAACCAGGAGAAATGAAACTACACCAGTGCACATTGGTGTGATGCAACAAGCCTTCTTAGTCTACTTCCCGCAATCTTCTTTCTTTCATTAAATGCTTTATGACAGGATAAATGTATATGGATTGTTTCTTTATTTCTACACTTTGTCAAGATCAGAAACATTCATTTTTTATGTGTGCAATTTGATTTAACAATATAATAGCACTTGCAGTAACTAAGCACTCATTTCAAGAATTAAATGCTAAGTGCAAGAGGCTCTGATCTGGTGCAAGAACTAGTTTCTTGCCACGGGATCTAAGTGCTTTGAACTTGGAAAAGTTCAAGCCCTTGTAGGAAGTAAAAAGCCTTTAGTAAAGACACCATTTATACCTTCTACATAAATCTCTGTTCCTGCACTTGTGCAGGACAAAATAATGCAAGAAGGAGATCTCGAAAGGAGCAGGTTTAAGGGCCCATATGATGAGACTGCTAAGTGTCTCTACTAAAGAAGAACGCACACTCAGTAGTTAAACAATAGTTAGCTAGAGTGTTTGTCCCTTTATTTTTAATTCCCTCTTGCAAATGCATTCTTCCTTGTTCCAGTCTTAGATTATTTTGATGGTTCAAGTTGCCTTTTTATCTTTTTAGTTTGATTCTGCAATCTTTCCTTTAAATAAAGTAGGGATTTATATTAGAAAGATTTATACCATCTCTAGCATTGCCTGTGCTTCGTCTCTAAGTTTACGGATCCCTCGGGTTGACAAATTAAGTGTTGAGGAGTTTGCTTAGGTGTAATTCCTGCACCCAACATTTTGGCGCCGTTGCCGGGGAGACGATTTGATTTGGTAAGAATTTTCTGATTATACAATAGAGGTAGTTTTTCCTTTATTTTTTGCAGTATTGTTTGGAAAAGCTTATTTGAAGGAATTTTACTGGTGTTGATTGATTTCTGACAACAATTTTATTAGAAGTTGTTTGTTATTTTTCTTTCTTTTTTTTGAAATGAATGCCTAGAAAAGGTAAGGGTTCGACGCCCACTAAGGGCCGAGAGAATTCTGAAAACAATTCTCATATTGGGTCTCCTTCTGTGAGCAGGAAGCCCAATCCAATTCAAACCCATCACGCAGGAACAGTCCACCTGGATTCTGGTGACAACAACTCAGGTGTAGTTCAGCCTGTTGGGAGCAAAAGGGAAACCATGGCAAACCATGAAGATCATGTGGAAGGGATTGGTGAAAACCAGGTAAGTAGGGAACAATCCACTTTTGTGTTTCCAATTTTGGACCTTATATTGTGGCGCAAATGATATGCACAATTACATAGAAAATATCAGCGGAAACAGCTGATTTAGTTTTGCATCCTACCACCTTTGACAAGGGAAACATACGGGAGTTGAAACAATCAGATGAAGAGGAAATGGCTGAAACAGAAGATGAGGTAATTGAACTAAAGGATAGTTTTTTGCCCACAGGCTTAACCCCTTTGGAAGATCTGTTTGATTCAAATGATATCTCAAGATAGCCAAAAATGCAACCATTGAATGCTGAAATAGAAGATTGTAACATTGGGACTCCTGAAAATCCCAAAATGGTTAAGTTATCCAAAGCATTACCACCTGAGCAGAAACTAAAATACATTGAGCTATTCAAAGAGTTTCAAGATGTCTTTGCCTGGAGCTATGAGGACCTTAAATCTTATGATACATCAGTTATCTAGCACACTATACCTTTAAAAGAAAACCAAAAGCCTTTCAAACAGAAACTTAGGAGAGTCAATCCTGTGCTCCTCCCCCTTATTGAAAAATAGGTTAAACGTATGTATGAAGTTGGGATCATCACCCCAATTAGATTCTCAGAGTGGATTTCAAACCTAGTGCCTACTAGGAAAAAGACAGGGGAAATCCGATTGTGTGTTGACCTAAGAAATTTGAACAAAGTATCTCTCAAAGACCATTACCCCTTACCAAAAATGGATCATATCTTGCAAAGGGTAGTGGGAGCTGCTAGGATCTCTTTACTAGATGGTTTCTCAGGATTCAATCAGATTCTAGTACACCCGGATGATCAAGACAAAACTGCCTTCACAACACCTTGGGGAACATTCAAATATGTCAAAATGCCTTTTGGACTTAAAAATGCAGGGGCCACATTCCAAAGAGCAATGGATATTGCCTTTGCCAAGGAAATTCATGACTTCCTAGTTGTCTATCTTGATGATCTAACTGCCTTTTCAAAATCAGATCAAGAACACTTAGAACACTTGAGGCAGGTTTTCACAATTTGTAGAAAGTATGGCATATCATTGAACCCAAAGAAGTCACTATTTGGGCTGGAAGAAGGTAAACTCCTGGGGCATATAATCTCAAAAGATGGTATTAGGATTGACCCGGACAGAATTCAAGCTATCCTACAAGTACCACATCCAAGAAACATCAAAGAACTACAAAGCTTTCTAGGAAAGATCAACTTCTTGAGGAGATTCATTCCCAATCTGGCTGAACTCATTAGACTGTTAAATAATATGCTGAAAAAGGATTCCAAGGTCAAATGGACCATGGAAGCTAGACAAGCCTTTGAGGATATCAAAAGAGCATTGACAAACACACCCGTCCTAACAAGCCCTAGATTTGATCAAGATTTCATTATTTTTTCTTTTGCTTCTGAGCATACAATTGCTGCTGTTCTGCTACAAAAAGATGACCAAGGCTGTGAAAAACCCATTGCATTTTTTAGCAGAGCCCTTAGAGATGCTCCTTTGAAATATCAGATCATGGAAAAACAAGCCTATGCATTGGTAAAAGCCATCAAGGAATTCAGAATCTATATTCTTTACTCTCATATAATTGCCTATGTTCCTAATGCAGTGGTCAAAGATATTCTAACCCAAGAAGGAATTGAAGGCAAGAGGGGCAAATGGATTGCCAATATCTTAGAATATGACATTGAGATTAAACCTACCAAACTGATAAAAGGACAAGGCCTAGCCAAACTAATGACTGAAACCAATTTTCAAGCCCTTGACATTAATGAACTGGACGACGAACAGGAGATGGCGACTCCACAGATCAACCAAGCCTTTATGCAATCTCCCTGGTATACTGATATATGTTTTGTATTATTGAACCTGCAAGCTCCTCCAGGGTTGTCCAGAACCAAGAAAAGATTCTTAAAAATGAAAGCATCAAAGTTTTGTATTATTGACAATGTTTTGTTTTGGAGAAATCATGAAGGAATCTTACTCAATTGCTTAACAATAGAAGAAACTGACAATGTCCTCAAAGAATTTCATGCAGGTGACTGTGGAGGACACTTATACTGGAAGTCCACAGCTGATAAAATCCTAAGGGCTGGATTTTATTGGCCCTCCTTATTTGCTGATGTAAAGAGATTTGTAATGTCTTGCCACAAATGCCAAATTTTTGAGGGCAAGAGGAAGCTGCTACCTTTACCACTCAAGCCAGTTTCAACTGAAAGACCATTCCAGCAATGGGGTTTAGACTTCATTGGTGAAATTCACCCTCCATCCTCTGGCCAGCATAGGTGGATTCTCACTGCCACAGACTATTTTACCAAATGGATAGAAGCCATCCCTTGTAGGCAGGCCAATGACTCCATTATTATACAATTCCTAGAAACCAACATCTTGTCCAGGTTTGGCTGTCCAGACAAAATTATTACAGACAATGCTGCTGCTTTCAAGTCCAAGAAAATGATCAACTTTTGTCACAAGTATCACATGACCCTAGGTCATTCCACTGCCTATTATCCTCAAGGTAATGGCCTAGCTGAGTCTTCCAATAAAAGCCTCATCAACATCATTAAAAATGTTTTGGAAGAAAACAAAAAGAATTGGCATAAAAAGCTGGTGAATGCCTTGTGGGCAGATAGACTGACCACTAAGAGATCAATTGGCATGAGTCCATATGAACTGGTCTATGGGCTAGAAGCAAAGTTTCCTACATCTCTAGGAATTCCTGTGATCAAGTTGCTGCAAGAAATACAAGCTGAGCCAAATGAAATTCAAAGAAGAATTAATCAGACAATTCATTTACAGCAAACAAGAGAAGAAGTCTATCAAAGAACCCAAGTTCTACAAGAAAAGCTCAAAAGAATATTTGACAAAAGAACCAAAGCTGAAGATTTCTTCATAGGAAACAAAGTGTTAAGATGGGACTCCAGGAGGGAGGACAAAGGCAAACATGGTAAGTTTGATTTTTTATGGAAGGGACCCTATGTCATCTATGCTATACAAGGAAACAACACCTACTTTCTAAGAAGTTTGGATGGCTCAAACACTGAGGAAGGCCCGGTTAATGGGAGAATGCTCAAGCATTATTTTGACTCCATTTGATCAAACACTGAACAGGCATATATTGTACATAAATATTTGTATTTCCAGTATTTTCGATTACAGCAGATAAATAAAGCACCAAGTGGAGCATATTTTGAGAAGACCAGGGTGCTGCATTTTTTCCCTTTTTTTGAATATGTTTGATCCTGGCATTAGAAAGCAAAGAAAAACACAGGGTAACTATCAAGTGATGAGGAGAAATTCTGAGAAACAGGTAAAAACAGATCTGCAAATTCACATCAAATCAGCTCACTGGGTGCTGCCTGCAATTATCTAGGATCCTAACCAATGGTCTCCAACAACAGAGAAATTCAGCCTGCAGCAAGAAGACAGAACTTAGGCAATCTGACCTGCTGTTCTTGGCTTTTCACCTGGAAAAGCCATCCCCAAGTGGAGCCACTGTTAGCCTCCTATACCAATAGGTGTTCATCTTTCATGATTGACAGTGGAAGTGCCAAAAATGTTCACCTTCCATGCTACTAAGGTTCCATTTTTGTGAAAGAAGCAGACAGTTAAAAAATGTAAAGAGGGTATGCCTTAAAAGAAAAATCAAAAGGAAAGAAAATGAATTGGTCAAAGAAAAAATAAAAGAAATGAACCCCAAATAAAGACCATGAAAGTGGCTAGTCCAAATTGCCACTACTACTTTAATGGGTGGTCCAACAGCTCAAGCTGGGCCTCGCCATGTTTTAAATTGCATGTTGTAGACTAGAGAGGAAGTACCTGATCAAACAGTTCAAGCTTGACAGATGACTAGGTGGATAGAGAAAGGAAGGAGCCCAACTGCTTAATCTGGGCCCTTGGAAGTCATAAGGGTAGACTTAGATAGGAGGGTAGCAAAAAGAAAAGAGAATTATCAGGGTTTGCAAGGCTAAGTGCACCCATCCAAAGGAAGAAAAAATGTTAGGCATATTAGGCAGGGTAGGTAGTTGAAGGTTGCAGAAAGCAAGATCTAAGCATATGACATGGGAAATATCACAATGATGTCACCAGCATGAGAAAGGCAAGAACAATGGCCTATTTAGCCTATTGCTAAACCATAACTAACTTCCCTCATCCCCTTCAAAAAGTTTCTTACTAACATCCCCATGAGCACTGCAGGATCTGCCTGATCAGTTCTCCTTATACTCCTCATTTGTAAAAATTCTATATCAGAACTGACTTCTCTCTTTGAAAAGTAGCCACATTTCCTATGTAAAAATTCTTTCCATTTTGATCTACTCCCTAACTAAGTTTGTTTCCTAAAAAGCTTAGTATCTATCACTTCCCATTCACATTCCCCTCCAATACTAACTATTAACTCTATCTACACTAAATCCCCTATGTTCCCCTTTCCCTATTACTATAACACCATGGTGTATAAAACCCCAAACAATGTATAAATATCCCCCCTTTAGCATTATAGCTAAATAACACTTCTAAGGGAGACATTAGCCCACCAGGGACTATAGTCAACCCTTGCTTTGGGATTACCCTAACCTCTGGTTAGAGTAATAACCTATACTAAACCCTCATTTACCCTTTTTCTAAAAAAATTCATGAAAAACCCCTTCCCCCCCTCTCAAACCTAGCATTCAAAGGTTTTTTTTTAACCCCGACAGATTGACCCACATTAATCTATATATATTCCAAAACCCACGAAAACCCCCCTAACCAAAGTTTTAAACCCGAAATATTTAAACGAATATTTTATTTGCTGGCGGGTCCCCACCCAAACTTGCACGATGGGTCGGGGCGCCCGCCAGCCCTCGATTTCCTGCTGACCACAATCCAACGGTGGGCAGTCTTTTTTAGATTTGAAGTCGCTACGCTTTAGCGTCCGGGGAGCGGGTGGTTTTTCTCCCGTACGCTGGACGCGTGGCAGCCAGCGGAGGTGTTCGGAGCCCCCCTCCCCTATACCGCCTTCTCCCAAAAGCGGTGCGGGGAGACCGCTTACCGCCTTCCCTCAACCCGCCTCCCCTGTCACGTCGGTCCTACGTCGCTATGACGTCATACCATCGGCCCCGCTACCGCGCCCCGTGGCCCTCCACATCATCTTGCGGCCCCCACATCCCGCCACCGTGTCCTGCCATGCTGGCCTCCAGCTCAGCACCCACGTCACCATCCGTACCCGGGCCCGCCATGACGTCATGCTGACGTCATCGGCGGAAAAGCGCCAATAACCCATATTTTCCAAATTTGTCGTTAAAAACGCGCAAATGAGCCGTTTTATGTCATTTTCATTTGAAAAGAGAGGGAGCCGTTGTTTCTCGTTCGCTCCAAAAATTGCCTCTACGCTGCAAATTCAAAGCTTGGGACGCCATCATTTACCAATTCAGCTGTGTTCTTCACCCATTGTTCAACCCGGCGGCTCTCGGCGCTATTGGTCCAGGTATTTGTCGAAATTCACCTATTTTACCCGTGTTCATGCCATTTCTCTGCAATATTGTCCACTAAATACCTGGTAAATCCAAAATTAATTGCTGTCATTCAATAATTGCTGGCCCAAAACAACCTACATTGTCCCATGCTCCAAATTCGCTGTTGAAACAACCGTTCTCGGCCTTAAGTTTGCAAATTGACCTCCCGATCGCCCAGCATTGTTCCCATTTTCTAGGTACATACTTGAAGGACCAAATTTTACCAAATTACAATTATACCCCCTCCTCTGCAATTCATCTTCATTAGTCACAATCCCTATGAATTTACCTAAGCAGAGCAAAGGCAAGCCTGCCTAACCTGCCTATTCCTCTTTGAAGAATATATCTGGCATCACCTGTATTCAATCTGCCACTGGACTTCTAGAAAAGTTTGCAAGATATTGCACTTACCTTGTTGCATTCAGAAACTGCATTTTAAAAACAGCACCCAAAAGCTACACAATGGCTGCTCCTGCACCCACAGCTCTCAGTGTTGCACCCATGAATCCACCAAATAAAGAGCTTGAGTCCCTGCCTCTTGCTGACAGAGATTACCTCATTCAAGACTTTGTGGGTGACAGAAACCATTTGTAGACCTTCCGGGAATTGAGGGATGACTATTTAAACAACAATGATACATATGGGATATGGGAATCTAATCTACCTTATTACTTCCTCCCATCTGTCAACATTTTTCCAGAAATCATCCGCCTATGTGCTGAGAATTATGATCCAAATCACAGAGCTGTCAAGTCTCCATCTGGGAGCATCCTCTTCTACATTAATGCTGAGTCCATCAACCAAATGCTCAACTTCAAACAAACTCAGCAGCTGTATCCCTTCTCTATGAACTATCTGCTGGATATAGGTGCCAAGCTTTCCACTGCTGACATTCAGAAGATCACCCAGACATTTATGAGAGCTAACCGCCAGCCCACAGGGCCACCTCCTTTCTTGCATGTCCATTTTACTAATGAGGGCCAGCTTCTGGTTGACATGATCTCTTATGTCTTGGGCTATAAAACCAGTGAGTTCGTTGATGAGACAGTGCTAGTGTTATTAGCTGCTTATAGCCCAGGCCATCCTCCTGCCTACAAATATAATTTTGCTAAATTCATAGCCAACAAGATACATGACCAACTTTTCAAAGTGGACAGGGAGGGCATATTCAAATATTCATCTTACATCTACCACTTGTTCATGTATTACCAGTCTGAGGCTTTTCAATGCCATATTAAGAAGCTGGATTCTAGAGGAGAAAGAAGATCTGTTATCTTCTGGACATCTGTTTTTCACCAAGTCCAAGATTCACCATACTCAATTGATCAATTTGTATACCCAGTCTCTTGCTTATTGATGAGGTCCCCTCCTCCCAGAGTCTCATTTGAAATCCAGAAAACTCTGCAGCTGTCTAAAAATTATAAAATAGGTGATTGGTACCTATACCAAGATCATACAGTCATCAGAATTTATGGCTGTGAGCTCTGTCCATACAGGCTCCCAAAATATGTACCAATGAGACTATTTGCCTTGGAGTACTATAGGCAGCTCATTCACTCTGACCTCACCCACTTCCATAGTGCTAAAAAGAAAGCCCATCTCAAGTTTAAGCACCACCTGGGCCCCTTCATCATGAACAAAAAAGAGGGATGGCAAGATGCTGAGCAAATCCTCAAAGACAAGTACAAGCTATCAAAAAGCTTCCGGTGGGTCCCTTATGACCCTGAAGGCTTCATCTGTGCTAGGAGGGTCAAGTATAGGCTGCTAGGCTATGAGCACTGTAAATATCCACATATTGAGTAGTATGCCAATCAGCAAGAATGGCTGCAAGATACATTAATTGAGAAACTAACTGAAGAAGAAATAATGCAAAAGAATGTCAAGGATTTAGAAAAAACTCTTGACTTAGATTATGTGCAACAGGTAATCTTCAAGCAACCACATCCAGTAGGAGAAGGGACTTCAGCTACAACAACTGCACAAGCCACCCAGGCACCATCTACAATAGCATCAGGCACAGATAAGGGTAAAGGAATAATGGGTGCTGAAGAAGAAACAGCAAAAGAACAGCCTGCCTCCTCAATTGGGCAGCAACAAGAGCAGACCCCTCCATCGCAAACAGAACCACCAACAGCACCTATATTGCAGACTCCTGCACATGAGGAAAGGGGCAAGAAAAGAGACAGAGAAGAGTCCACTCCTGCTAGTGGATCCTCCCAGCAACCTGAGGCCAAGAGGCAAAAGGTTGACTCCCCAGTTATAGAAGAAATAAGTGAAGAAGTCCTTGACAGTCCAAGGAAAGAAGGGGGAGACAGCCAGCAAACGGGTACAAGCTCCTTTCAGCAGGAGCAGGGATTACAGCTTGGCTTGGAGGTGTCCTCCTCCACTCAGCAGAGCAAGAAGCCTTCAAGCACCAAGGCTTCCTTCAAACAAATAAAGGCACAGAATGATTTGCTGAGAATAGAAGTATACAAACAGTTCCTCAAAGCAACACCAGCCAAGCAAGAAAGGTTGATGTCTGTATATGACATACAAGAGGAGAAAATGATCCTCAGCCACTTCAAACCTAAGGTGCCGCAGCCTCAATCAGCTGCAGATTTTGTAAGAACAAGGGTGGAAGTCATGGCAAAGGACATTCACCCCATGGACCAGATTGAACTGCACAAACAAACGGGAGAAATGGTCTATGCCACCTTGGTGGACAGGGCCACAATGGCCCATGAATTGAAAGAATCATTGAAGAATACCAACATTCAGTTGGACTTTGAAAGAATGTCCTCCATGGCCAAGGACAACAGGATTAAATCACTAGAGGACATCATCATAGACCTAGGACATGATCCTAAGGACCCAAAGGGCGTGAGGGCCCTCATGAAGAAGAAGGAAGATGATCTTAATGCATTGAAGAAAAGGCTGAAACTGCTGCCCACCGAGCACCCCCAAACAGCAGAATTGCAGAAGGAAAAGGAGGCTGATGAGCAACTTGATCTAATAATGCAGCTCAATCAAAAGGTCCTTGATTTGGAAAAGGAACTAGAAGGGGCACTGCAAGACAAGCAGGGAGAATCCACATCCCAAGCTCCTCCAACTACCTCAACCACTGCCACAACTACAGAGGCAGCAGTAGCCCCTGTAACAACTACAGCAACAACAGAAGCAGCAGCAACAACAACAGCTCCTGAGTCCAGCTTGAACATGGAAGATTTGACAAAGGCTATCAAAGAGTTGGAGCTCCAAGCTACTGAGATCAAACAGGCCAAGGAAAAATTGGCAGAACTAGAGGCCAAATATGACAAGTCAAAGATGACTGTAGCAGAGCAGTCTAGAGAAATTAAGGCCCTCAAAGACAAAATAAAGGCCTTAGAAAAGGAGCTCAAGCTAGAAAGTGCTCTGGCAGAAATAAAGAGAATTTTGTGGGCCCGGATTGACCAATCCATTACTAGACAATGGAAGTCAATCAAGACTGTGCATGAACAAATGGATTTGATTGGCCAAGCACAAATTGAGATTCAGAAGGCCAGAACAGTACTGGGGAACAGGCCTGAGCAGGCCAATAGAATGATAAATTTTCTGAACAATCAGACTAAGGAGGAACTAGCAGCCATCAACATTGTCAACAGAACAGATGCTGTCCTTACAGCTAAAAAGGTGCTGACTCTCAGGAATTTTGTGCAGACTGTAGAGAGAAAATGCCATGAAATACAGGCTGAGGTAGATGAATACAAGCTCAAAATGGGAGCACTGCAAGCAAAGGGATTGCCCAGCCTATTAACTGGCACAGGAAGACTGCTCCCCCGTGAGCAATATGCCACTAGAATGTCAACTTTTATTGAAAATCAAATCACTGCATCTGCCAGCACTTCTGAAGAAACGGGGCCTCCAACAGGGCAGAGCCTCTATGATAAACTTGAAAATCTATTTTTTATTGAACATGAGATCAATCATCTTTTTGAGGTTCCTCCAAATTTTTATAGATATACAGAGGCAGATGAAACCTTGGTGAAAATTCGAAGGCACCAGCTGCCCAAAGAGGATTGGTGGCAGGCAATGTTACAACTTTTGCCTCAATAATTTCAGCTGCTTGGTCCTAGTCAGCTTCAACTCGGCCAAAAGCAAAAAGCAGAATATGAACAGCATACAAGGCAGCCGAAAGGGTGACTCAGCATATAGACAGCGACAGCAAGCCAAAAGATAAGAAATGCGCAAATTTTGGGCAGCACATCTTCAGCCGACTCCAACGGTCACAAAGTCAACATTCTCTGACCATTTTGGACAGCTAATGCACTTAGGAGTTACTACAGCATTTACTTTCTCAACTACAATGCTCCAGGAGTTGGCATGATATTAATGAACCATTTACTCATCAGCTAGATATTTTCTGATGTAAATTATGTATATATATACCTCCCCTGGCAACGTATGAGGGGTTGGTGATTTTCATTCTGAGGCAAATTTATTGTATATTTTCAGATAATCTAATGCAAGAGGCTGGAAAAGCTCAGTGATTTCCTGAAAGTTTGATGTCTTGGTGATGCTCTGCATGCTGTTGCAGAATTCCTGTGCTGTCTAATTGAACAATAAGTTTTCTCAATCTATGTTTTGTCTTCTTATGTTTGTTAGAATCATACATATGTTTCACCAATCTAACAGTAGAGAAAAGGAATAGTACAGGAAATGTTTGGTTACACATTATGCTCAATCTCTATTGCTGAAAATGTTTTCTTCAGAATTGATCATGAACATGAACTCTTAATTGCTCATGCTTACATTAATTCTATAAATATGAATGTTATATAGGAATTCTTCACTGCTTCTAAATAACATTCCCACCGTTCTCCATATCAGATTGTTGAAAGATCCCTAATTGCCTTTCATACCCTGATCACATCACACCCAATCACAGATTTAAAGAATTGTTTCTTAGAAACTTATCTGGCTCTGCAGCATCACTGTTGTATCAACACAGACATATCAAACAGTTTAAGCATCACTAACTCCATGCCCAATGGCCTAGAGCACCCTGATAAACATATATCTACCTTGACTGAAATCATCATCCAGCAAAATCCAAAACAAAACCTTGAGCATCATAACTAGCCTAAAATATTATACAAACAAAGTTAAATCATAAAGAGAGAGCCCTCTCTGGTCATAGGTAGGCTATAACCTGTGATCCAAAGATTGGTTAGTGGTTACCTCGGCCGTATTCCCTTGGGAGTCAAAGGGAACAACCTGAGTGATAACACAGTCATATCCATCTATGCATACACCTTATTCAATGCCTAAACTTCCGAGTTAGTCTACTCCACCGTTGCCTTTGCCTTTACCTCCACCTTTTTGACCTCCTCAGTTGCCTGCTCAACCTATGCCCAATCCTAACAATAATAAAGCAATGCAAATGATCTATGTAACAAACCCACCTTTGCCATTCGAGTACCAGTCTATTCCAGTTGGGGTTCATGATATTCAATTAAGATCGGGAAGGATTGTCACATCAGAAAATCAGAAGCAACCTAGAGTGATTGTTGAAGAGAAAGGAGAAGAGGAAACTCTTAACCATTCTCTGAAAGTTTTCACTAAATAGCCCTTACCCTCTGAATCCTTGCCATCTTCTTCCAACCAGTTGCCCTTTCCAAAGAGGCTAGTAATGGAAAGAAGTGAGCCTATTTCTGAGACTAGCTTGGCATTACAGCTTCAGAATATTTTCATTAAGATACCTTTACTTCAAGCCATCAAATAGATCCCTGTCTCAAGAAACCCGGGAGGAAGAGATTGGAGCCCCAAACCATTCAATTTGTTGGTAGGGTAGCAGAGTTGATGACGGGATGTGTGTCTATGGAAAAATATACTGATCTCAGAAACCCTGTTGTCTCAGTTCAGATTGGTAATGTCCTTGTCTCTAATGTTCTTATAGACCTGGGGGCAACCATTAATTTCATGACTAAGCAAACCATGGATAAACTTCGGTTATCTCATCTTCACCCTACTCCCACTGTGCATGAATTGGCAGATAGATCTAAAATTAAGCTAGAAGGAGTATTGGATGATGTGATCATCTCATTAGATTCTTGGGAATATCCTGCTGATTTCATTGTGCTTCAGCCAAAGAACCCAGTAGGAGGACATCCCTTGATCTTGGGTCGACCATGGCTTGCTACAGCTGATGCATATATTGGATGTTGTTCCGGTGATATGTATATTTCGCATGGAGATTCTAGGAAGAAAGTTACCTTATACCCCCCTGCCAAATCCATTCAAGACCTTCGAGATACTTTATGGTTGGATCAAAGAAGTGATGAGGAGACTCAACCCATTTCCCTTATCCATCATTAAACTGGGTCTTCACAAGAAGATGAGATTCAAGATTTCCTGAATAATCTAGACACTATGCCTAATTTTGAGCTATTGAGCCAGATTTTCAGCCTAGATTTTCAAGATAATTATGATTCTCATTATTCTGTACCACTGCATTTGACCACCCCCTTGAGTACTTCTGAGCCTGATACTACTCTTGTTGAGATTAGCCCCGGTAAATCCTTGCATATTAGTTCAGATTTGGACTCATCTTAGCAGAAGCGGCTTGTGAATTTGTTGCAAAACCATCTTAGTGCCTTTGCATGGGGCTATGAAGATATGAAGGGTATTCCTCCTGAAACTTGTACACATCATATCTATATTCAAGAAGGAACCCGACCTGTCTGACAACCCCAAAGGCAAATGAATCCAACTCTAAGAGATATTGTGGAGGAAGACGTACAAAAACTCTTGGATGCTGGTTTTATCTATCCTATTTCCAACAATCAGTGGGTCTCTCCATTAGTGCTAGTACTTAAGAAAGATGAAAGATGGCGTATTTGTATTGATTATCGAGAATTAAACAAATCCACTCTCAAAGATTATTTCCCTCTCCCTTACATTGACTAGGTGCTTGATACCCTTGTAGGAAAGAAATATTTTTCCTTTTTGGATGGCTTCAGTGGTTATAACTAGATATAGATTGCACCCGAAGATCAGGATAAAACTACTTTTACATGTCCATGGGTTACATTTGCTTATAGAACGCTTCCCTTTGGTTTATATAATGCCCCGGTGACCTTTCAAAGGGCAGTCCTGGCCATTTTTGCCGATCTATAATTTGTAGAAATTTATATGGATGACTTTTTTGTGTTTGGTGATTCTTTTCAGGAAGCTCTCGAAAATTTGGAGAAAGTACTTCTTCATTGTCAGGAAGCCCATCTCGCCTTGAGTGACAAGAAATGTAGATTAATGTGAAAAGTGGGAGTGGTACTTGGCCATTTGATTTCTAGTAAAGGTATCCAGGTTGATCCAGCAAAGATCGAAATCATTCTGCATCTTCCTGCACCCAAAACTCAAAGGGAAGTAAGAGGTTTTTTAGGACATGCTGGTTACTATAGAAGATTCATTAAATTTTTTTCTAAGATAGCTGCCCCTCTTTTCCGACTTCTAGCTAAGGATAGTGAATTTTCTTGGACCACAGCTTGCCAACAGTCTTTTGAAACATTGAAGGAAAAGTTAGTACATGCACCCGTTTTGAGAGGTCCTAATTGGTCCCTACCTTTTCACATTTCCCCTGGTGCTTCAGATTTGGCTATTGGCGCAACTTTAGGACAAGAGGAAAATAAACAATCCTATGCTATTTATTATATTAGTAAGAATTTGTCTTCTGCTGAATTAAATTATACAGTTACAGAGAAAGAGTTTTTAGTTGTATTTTTTGCAATTAATAAGTTCAGGCACTATATTATAGGATATGAAGTTTTTGTACATACTGATCATTCCACGATTAAATATTTGATGAACAAGTCATTGACTAGCGGTAGAGTGACTAGGTGGTTACTATTGTTGCAGGAATTTAATATTACTATTGTTGATAGACCAGGAAAATCTAATGTTGTAGCAGATTTTCTTTCTAGATTAGATAATCCTGGTGAAGCAATTCCTGTTAATGACCATTTTCCGGATGAACATCTTTTTGTTATGTCAACAGATTCTCCATGGTTTGCTGACATTGCTAATTACTTAGTCACTGGGAAAACACCACCCCACTTGTTTGCTCGTGAAAAGTGGAATATTATTCAGAAAAGTGCTGCATACTCCTAGATTCAAGGAGATCTCTTTTACACTGGTCTAGATCTGATTATCCATAGGTGTGTAAGAGAGGAGGAAGTGTTTGACATATTGAAATCTGTTCATGATGAACCTTGTGGAGGCCACTTCGCTGATAAGCAGACTGCATATAAATTATTGCGTGCTGGTTACTTTTGGCCTTCCTTGTTTGAGGATGCCAAATGGTATGTCAGGCGTTGTGATAGCTGTCAGTGAATAGGCCAACCTAATTAAATCAATGAAATGCCTTTGTGCCCCCAAGTTATGATTGAGCCATTTGAAAAATGGGCTATTGATTTTATAGGGCCAATAAATCCAACGTCATTAAGTAAAAAGCATATCTTGGTTTGTACAGATTTTGTTACAAAATGGGTAGAAGCTAAAGCTATTTCTTTTGCTACAGAAAAAGTTGTTGTTGATTTTCTTTTTACTGAAATCTTTACTAGATTTGGTGTGCCTAGAGAAATTGTTTCTGACAATGGTTTGCAGTTTATTTCTAATCTGGTATAGGGTGTGATGGAGCAATACAAGATCCGGCACAGGAAATCCACGCTGTATCACCCGCAAGCAAATGGCCAGGTGGAATCCACAAACAAAGTGATCGAGTCCATTCTTACAAAGACAGTAAATATGCATCAGAAAGACTGGGCTGAAAGATTACCAGAAGCTTTGTGGGCATACAGAACCACTTGGAGAAATAGCACGGGACATACACCATATGAGCTGGTATATGGCAAACAGGTTCTGTTACCAATTGAATTCCAGATCAAAACTTTCAGAACTACAGTTCAGTTAGGACTAGATCTCTCTGAGGCACAACAACAATGTCTTCTCCAATTAAATGAGTTAGATGAATTTCGTAGGGATGTTGTTTAGCAGAACATACTAATTCAACAGCAACACAAAAGGTGGCATGACAAGTCTATTCAGAAAAAGCAATTCCAACCAGGTGATTGGGTGATCCTTCATGATTCTAGATTTAAAATTTTTAAAGGGAAATTCCATACACATTGGATGGGACCTTATGAAGTGATCCGAGTATTCGAGAATGGAGCAGTAGAATTTAAAACTATTGATGGACAAAATTTAGTATTCTTGGTAAATGGACATAGGTTAAAGAAGTATTTTCAGTCACTTACCAGGAAAGATTTTACACAGCAAGTCCAACAACAATTCGGGATGGTAGTTGTGAATGGTAATACCAACCTTTTGAAAACATGAATTCTTCTTCTTCTTAAAAAAAAAAGAAAAAGAAAAAAAAGTAAAGAAAAAAAAACATTTTCCTATAGTTATGAAAATCAGTTCGCTGACATGATTGCAGAAGGATCAACCTGAAAACTAGCTTGCTGACAGGAAGATAAAAAATTTCTGATAAAAAGAAAATGTTGCTTGATCTTTAGATATGATAGCAACCACCAAGTAAAAGCAGGTTCGTTAGAACCAACCTTTATACAATTGGGGTAATTAGCATGGATATTTTTATTCAAGTAATGCTTAATTTTCACTGCAATTATTTTTCTTGCACTAGTACAGGCAGACCTTCCAGAAAATTTTCTGCCTTTCTTCATATTCCACTTTCGTAATATTCCCTTAGTCTTCTTCTTCAATCCCAACATGATTAACCTTCCCATATTCTTCTGAATTTACCTTGTCTGTTTCGAAAAAGTCCCACTTTACCCTTGATTTTTTTTTTTTTTTTTTTCCCTATCCCACTTCTATTTATCCCCTCTTGTGGTACTATTCCTGGAATCCTTGTAACAGAATTCCTTCCCATTTCGAAATTTCCCTTTTCCCACTTCTTTGTTCCCTCATGAATTCATTGCAAGATCTCGCGCACAAAGAGCAAAAGGATATGCTCTGAAGCATCAAGAAAGGGCAAAGCAAATTTGTAGTATAAGTTGAGGAAGCCATGTTGGAAGTTCAACCTATATTTTATTTAAATTCTCTGTTCTTTTTTAGATATTATGCTTGCACTAGTGTAAGCATGTTGTCCTATATGATAATGCAAGCAGAATGGTACCAGCAGAATAACATAATTTAAGCGGTGCAAGCATGCACCCTGGTAGAAACATAGTACAAATTTTTCTTTTCATAGTATACGTCATAGGAAAGTGGTCATCATGAAAATTTATAAGGAGTCCTTTCACTTAGTCGATGAGTACTCGTGCTATCATATTAACTAGGAGAAAATTATTTAAAGTACAAGGTGTTTTTAAGTTAAGAATCATGATCATTTTTTAATGAATGCTCTCTTTTTTTGAATTATGAGGGAATGCAGAAGTGTTTAACCGTTGCTTGGACATAATTACCCCTTTCCGCCATAATCCTAGATGTCCTTCACTCATAATGATTACCTCACCTAGCCATTAAAATGCCGCCGCAAGTACCAATCCGACCTAATTTCAAAGATGCTGTGCATCCATGGTTATTTCAATGGAATGAATGGGTGATAAGATGGAAATGATGGTGGACAGTTGGATCCATATCTATAAGAACCAATTTTTCCGGTGTTGCATGTAAAATTATCAACTGTTCATAGTCGTTAAGCAGCAATGCTGCCTGTTTGAAGCGAACCCTCGTCTCTCAGTAGGGTAGAACAGATTGCTGAGTATCACAATAGTCTTGCACTATTGCGAGACTCGGGCTTTCTTCAGTTCTTACAAAAGTTTGACGGGCATGACAGAGAAGTGGCCTTACAGTTTGCCAAAAGTTTAAAAAACGGCCGAGTAAAAATTGGGCCTCTAAAATTTGAAGTTACAAAAGAGTTTGTAGTAGCAGCGACAGGCTTGGAAAATGCGGGTGAGTAGTGATTTAAAAATCAGAAACTATAAAGGAAGCGATGGCATCATTTCGTCGTCGACAAGAAGATGGAGGTAGATTGGAAGGAAGGAGTTCCACGCAGTGCTCTGCTGGGACAGTGGTAGGACCTCCTTTTCATCCCACAGAAATTTGTAATCTGTGAGGGAAGGTACTCCTGCACTTTTGTATATCATTTTAGAATGTTGCAGCATTTTGAAGCTGCTCGACACATTCGGTGGAGGATGAATTTCCCCTATTTTTTGCTTAAGAGCTTGCAAAGAATGGCCAAAGGTGTGCCTGACAGATGGGCAGACCAGGCCAACACGAAGTTATATCACCATGACTTGATAAAGATTTTGGTCCAGAAACAACTAGAAGTTAAAGGCATGACCTGGGAGGCGTTGCTAAAACAACTATGTAAAAAGACAGCTGCTGGAAAGGAGACAGAGGACCCTGCCATCACAAGCAAGGGCCTGAGTAAGAATGTAAAGGGGAGTCCTTCTTGCACCAGTGCAAAAAGGAAACGACTAGAAAAATCAAACGAAGGAAGGGCCCCATTTCCATATAAGAAAACAACTAGTGCACTTGTTGAAGAGACTCCTTTTAAGCCACCAGTACAGGCACAGACCCCTGAAAAAGACAACCTATCAGTCCTTGCGGACACAACAAAATTTGCAGAGGTTGAGGATGACACTCTGTTGGCAGATTTCATTAAAGAGCCCCAGAAAAAGAATAAAGAATCTGATGCAGGAAAAGAACCACAGTTCCACAGGGCGTTGAATCTCCTCCTGCACCAGTACAAGAAGAAGAACCACAAGAAGAAGAAGCAGAAGAAGAAGAAGAAGAAGAAGAAGAAGAAGAAGAAGTAGAAGAAGAAGAACCAGAAGAAGAAGAAGTAGGAGAAGAAGAACCAAAAGAAGAAGAACCAGAGGAAGAAGAATTTCCTGATGTAACCATGAGGGATATTGAGGTCCCTGAGGAAGACACAGCCCCTGTCGAGACAGAAAAAGAAAAAGATTTGGTAACTCCTACTTCTTAGGTAGTTGAACTAGAGCTTCAAGTGCAGAACCTAGAACAGCTCATAGCTAAAGCGCAGGAGGATAAAGAACAGAGTAGAGAAGAATTAACTGTGGAGATCTAGAAAAAGAAAAGAGAAGTTAAAGTCTGGAAGTACCGAGCTGCGCAATGTTTCAAACGACTTCAAAAGGTGACAAAGAAACTAAAGAACATCAGAAAGAAGAAGTTTGAAACATTGCAGGCTGATGTCAGTATGCCAGAGCAGGATTGAGCTAGAATGCTCAAAGTTTTGAAGGTTTTTTGCAAAGGTAAAGAGTTATGTGAGGACACACAACAGTTTAGGGATGGGAGGATGTTAGCCCCCTAATTTGCTCTCTTTTTACCATTTTCCCCTTCCTAAATAATAACCATTTACCATTGTTTTACCTCTCTTATACATCCTCATCTTGCACCAGTTCAAGAACGGTGACATATTTCGTATAAAATTTAATTTTCATATTTTTAACTTAACTTATGATTTCTTACTTTTAATCACTCTTTGTAACTTATCGATATCTCCAATGTTGTTTGGTAGTTAGAGTACTTACCGTGATCGTTGATCTTAGTGCAGGATCAGATCTTGCACCGTTGCCAACATAACAAATCCTTGCAGCAGATCCGAACCTCCTTGATCACCACCTCGTTTTGAGCAGCTTCAACCACAACAGCAAGATCGATCCAAAGGTAGCCGAGATTGAATCGCCCCATTTTGAGCAGCTTCAATCACGAAAACAAGATCAATCTAAACGCAACCGAGATCAAAATTGTGAAGAACGAACGCTGGAGATTGGCTACGACTAGTTTTGTACTATCTGAGTTTAAAGGTTGAGAAGCTAAATTCTGTGGTTGGTTATGTAATTGGTTGAAAGATCTATTTTGGCCCTTGGCCAAAGATCTATATAATGTAGAATGTAAATAGGACTAAGGGAGTTTTTTTGGGGATAGAATAGAGACATAGCCAGAGAGGCGGTAACAGGTTGATGTATTTTGTTATCGCTTGAATCTGGGCTAGATGATGTATTCATGCATGTAATTGCCTCAGTGAATTAATAAAAGGGAGCTTCACCTCATGTTTTATAAATCACATTTCTGTATTTGAGCTGATGAATTGATTTAAGTACTGAGCAGCGTTTTTATTTAAGAGGGAAACACGTTGGGTGGCTAGGGCCCAACCAACCCAGCACATTTACCCTATTTCCTGTTTCCTGTAATTTGTGTTTATATTGTCAATTATGATTTAATTTCAAGCACATGCATTCCTATTTGAGTGAAAGCGGATCCGTTGTGTGAAGTAGCTAAATTTCCTTTCCTACACTTGATTTTAGATTGGTTTTCCCCGCTTGGTCCAAGCAGGAGAAATAAACCTGCACTAGTGCACGTTGGTGTGATATTTCCTTTTCTACATTTCTGTTTGGTTGGTTTTCCTCACCTGGTCCAAGCAGGAGAAATGAACTTGCACCAGTGCACGTTGGTGTGATGCAGCAAGCCTTCTTAGTCTACTTCCCGCAATCTTCTTTCTTTCATTAAATGCTTTATGACAGGATAAATGTATATGGATTGTTTCTTTATTTTTGCACTCTGTCAAGATCAGAAACATTCATTTTTTATGTGTGTAATTTGATTTAACAGTATAATAGCACTTGCAGTAACTAAGCACTCATTTCAAGAATTAAATGCTAAGCGCAAGAGGCTCTGATCCGGTGCAAGAACTAGTTGCTTACCACGGGATCTGAGTGCTTTGAACCTGGAAAAGTTCAAGCCCTTGCAGGAAGTAAAAATTCTTTAGTAAAGACACCATTTATACCTTCTGCATAAATCTCTGTTCCTGCACTAGTGCAAGCAGACTGCGATAGTGCAAGACAGAATAGTGCAAGAAGGAGATCTCTAAAGGAGCAGGTTTAAGGGCCCATCTGATGAGACTGCTAAGTATCTCTGCTAAAGAAGAACACACACCCAGTAGTTAAACAATAGTTAGCTAGAGTGATTGTCCCTTTATTTTTAATTCTCTCTTGCAAATGCATTCATCCTTGTTCCAGTCTTAGATTCTTTTGATGGTTCAAGTTGCCTTTTTCTCTTTTTAGTTTGATTCTGCAATCTTTCCTTTAAAGAAAGTAGGGATTTATATTAGAAAGATTCATACCATCTCTGGCATTGCATGTGCTTCGTCTCTAAGTTTACGGATCCCCCAGGTTGACAAATTAAGTGTTGAGGAGTTTGTTTAAGTGTAATTCCTGTACCCAATACTGTTGAGTGTCAGCCAAATGTGTGATCAAGGAAATGAAGTGGTGTTTCGATCAAACAGATGTGTTGTTCGTGAGCTTGATATAGGAGAGACCATGATCAAAGGTACAAGAAATCCAAACAACTTATACATACTCAAGGGAGGACAACAACAGTGCTATCTAAGCAAAAAAGATGAAAACTGGCTATGGCATAGAAGATTGGGACATATAAGATTTTCTCAAATAAGAAAAGCATGCAGACTCAAGGCTGTTCGTGATCTTCCAGATATTAGCATCCCAAAAAATACAATATGCAAACCATGTCAAATGGTAAGCAAACCAGAGTTCACTTCATGGAAAAAGAAGGGTTAGCTAGTAAGCCTCTTGAACTTGTCCATACTAATTTATGTGGACCATCAAGGAAAAAGTCACCTCGTGGAGAAATATAATTTATTTTGTTCATTGATGAATTTTCCAGAATGTGTTGGATAGGTCTTCTAAAGCATAAAGATGAAGCATTTGAAGAGTTCCAAGCCTTCAAAGGCTTGGTTGAAAATGAATCAGATCGAAAAATCAGATGCCTCAAATCTGATCAAGGAGGGGAATTTACATTGGATGAATTCTTTGACTTTTGTGAACAACATGGAATAAAAGGGCAATTCTCCATCGCAAGGACTCCTCAACAAAATGGTGTGGTAGAAAGAATGAACATAATAGTTCAACAAATGGCTCAAGCTATGCTAGATGAATATGGAACTCTTGCAACCTTCTAGGGTGAAGTTGCATTCACTGCCGTGACTATCCTCAACAAAGCAAATGTTCGAGTAAATAGCACTCAAACTCCACATGAACTTTGGTATGGTAAGACTCCTACTGTAAAATACTTTAAAGTCTTTGGAAGCAAATGTTTTATCAAAAGGACTGATGAAAAACTTGGTATGTTTGAACCCAGAGCAGATGAAGGTATTCTTCCAAAATCAAAGGATATAAATGTTATAATAAAAGACTTGGGAAAATTGTTGAAAGCATTGATGTTGTAGTTGATGAAGCATGCAAAAATCCAAAACAGATAAAAACAGAAGATTATGACAATGAAGAAGATGGGGATTATTTTCCCACATCAAATCAAAATGATATTGAAGAAGAAACCAATGAAGCACTAGAAGAAGAGATAATGGTAGAAGAAAAGACTCTGTCCAGGTATGTTCAGAAGAATCATCCAAAAACTCAAATTTTAGGGGAAAAAGAGGTAGGTGTACAGACAAGAAGAACCATTATAGGGACCTCAAGCTATCTAGCATTACTATCCTCCACCGAACCTCAAAATGTAAATGAAGCATGCAAAGATGAATGTTGGGTCAAGGCCATGGATGAAGAATTTGAGCAAATTGAAAAGAATGATACTTAGGAATTAGTTCCTAGACCTCATGAAAAAAATATTATAGGAACTAAATGGATATTCAAAAACAAGCTGAATGAAAATGGAGAAGTCATTAGAAACAAGGCCAGAATTGTTTGTAAAGGGTATGCTCAACAAGAAGGTATAGATTTTGAAGAAACTTTTGCACCTGTTGCCAGACTTGAAGCCATAAGGATGTTTCTTGCTCTTTCTAGCTCTCAGAAATTCAAAATATACCAAATGGTTGTAAAATCAGTGTTCCTTAATGGAGATTAAGAAGAAGAAATTTATATTGAACAACCAGAAGGATTCGTTCTTGGAAATGATGCAAAACTTGTATGCAAACTCAAAAAGGCTCTCTATGGTCTGAAACAAGCTCCAAGGGCCTGGTATTATTGCCTTGACAAATATCTACACCAACAAGGTTTTACAAAAGGTTCAGCATATAACAATATATATACAAAGATTGAAACCGATAAATTTCTAATTATTATTTTTTATGTTGATGATATCATTTTTGGTAGCAATGAAGAATCCATGAGTCAGAATTTTGCTTCAGTAATGTAGCAAGAATTTGAAATGTCCTTGCTTGGTGAACTTACCTATTTTCTTGGTCTATAAGTTCAACAAAATAAAGATGGTATTTTTCTTTCACAAACCAAATATCTTAAACAGATCTTGAAAAGGTACGGAATGAAATATCATAAACCTGTATGTACCCCAATTGTAACAGGATGCTGTCTCAGCTCAAATGATAATCAAAAGCAGTACATCAACCAACTTACAGATCCATGATTGGCAGTCTGCTTTATCTAACAGGTACCCGACTTGACATCATGCATGCAGTAGGAATAGTTGGAAGATTCCAAGCAAATCCAAACGAATCACACCTTCAAGTAGTCAAAAGAATTTTCAAATATCTTCAAGGAACTCAGGACTTTGGTTTATGGTATCCTAGAGATGCAGATCTCACTCTTCATGCATATATAGATGCAGATTAGGCAGGAAGTGTTGATGATAGAAAAAGCACTAGTAGTGGTGCATTCTATATGGGTTCCAGGTTAGTGTCTTGGTTCAACAAGAAACAAGGTTCAATTGCTTTATCAACAGCTGAAGTAGAATATGTGGCTGTTGCATCTTGCTGCACACAACTACTTTGGATGATGCAAACTTTGCAAGATATTCAGATCACATGTACTCCACTCATCTCCATTTTATGTGATAATACAAGTGCCATCAGTATTTCAAAGAACTCAGTCATGCACTCCAAGACCAAGCACATACCCATCAAGTACCATTTTCTACGAGAACAAGTGCTTGAACAAAAGGTCAAATTGGAGTATGTTCCCTCCAAAGAATAGGTTGCTGATATATTCACTAAACCATTGCCTAGAGAAACATTTGAATATCTCAGACAAAAACTGGGAGTAATTGCTGCATCATCATGCTGTTAGAATCTTGTTTTTTTTTTTTTTTTTTAGAAAAAGGTTATTATACGTGTGTTTCATGAAGTATAGTCGCGTATACACGTGGATTTCTGTGGGTGAAGAAGCGTATATGTTTTTTAGTCAAGAAAAATAGTGGGGAAGACTCTGATATGGGTGCTCTATCTGTTTTTAATGATTCCAGTCTATCGATATGCTTTGTTCATTAATTTTTATTTGACTGACAAAGATGCCTTGATCATTGACTTGTTAACAATGCACAGGTAGCACAGGTCTAGGGGGATAATTAGCCTTCACACACATTCTGCATTGTTGGCATTATGGTTGCTGAGTCCAGCTATTGATTCAGATATTTATACCATTTGTTGCTTAAATCATGTAAACGTTTAGGGTGTGATATGTCTTTTCATACATTTGAATGAGTCCTATTGGACAAATGATGCAATTTATATCCCCACTTTGCATGGGATGGATGATGTAACATTTGTTGTATTTCTATCATGTATAAACAATTGGTATATTCCCACTTGGTTGGGTGGATGAGTCAAATTTGGTATATCCCCACTTGGTTGGGAGATGGATGTATGTATGAGTCTTTGGTGATAGGAAGGTCATACTCACATAGTTGAGTTATAGAGTCATGTTATTCTTTTGGAAAATATTTTTGTAGATTCAACATATACTCAGGGGGAGCATGGACAACATAATGTATGTCAAAGGGGGAGAATATCTTGGTCCGCCCTTTGCCCTTGATGTCAAAGGGGGAGAGTGTCTTGGTGTTGTTGTTGCCATCAAGTCCAAAGGGGGAGATTGTTGGCATTATGATACAGGTGTTGTCCTTGATGGAAAATCTCTCATATGATAGTTCACAGTGCAACAGGCTAACAACAAAGGATTATAGATCAGACTCCAAAGAATGAAGAAAGAGAGGTATACACTGGTTCACTTTGTCCAAGAAGCGTATACACATGGGTTAACAGAAAAAAAGTAGCGTATAATGTATACACGCACTTTCACAGGAGGAAAAGCGCGTACATGTTGGGAAACCAAGTATTTGATCCAAGGTATTGGTCTGAGGTATTTGGTCCTAGGTATTGACCCTAGGTATTTGGTCCAAGATATTGGTCCTAAGTGGTTTTAGTCCAAGGTATTGAGAAAGGCCTAAGAGTATATAAGGAGGAGAAGATCATTAGGTCAGGTGTGCAAGAAATAAGATTCTAAGGAATACTTCTATCTGAAGTATATTTTATGTTGCAGGGTTACATTTGGGACTAGATATGAAATATTCATGTGCACCTTGAGTTCAATATTGGATCAGGAATAATGAGACTTGAAATGACTTATTCTTGAATGATCTGATATTGGGTGAGACTAGATCTGATGTTTTGCGCCTATTCTATTCGTTATCTATCATGATCTGGGTTTGTTTGAAGTCTGGAATTGCAACAAAGTTCTGAGTCAATATTTGTAGATCTGTACGCGGCTTCATCTCAGCCAAAGAGCGTATACATGCAGGTTCAGTTCTTTCAAGTAGCGTATACAAAAGAAAAGCTTCTTTTTCAGATTTGATTGATCTATTTGATAAAATTCTATTATTTTACTGCTGTCTGTCAATGAAGTCTACTTAGATCTAAAGGTAAAACTGAATGCATAAGGAGGCTGGCATTTGATTGATTGATTGCATAAGTGAGAAGAAGTGATCTCTATCCCCACCTGTGTAAAGCTCTGAAATATTCAGAATATTGATAGTTGGTACAGACTTGATTCAAAAATTTATGTTTGCAGTAGTTTTTGAAGGTATACGTAGGTTCAATTAACAGAAATAACATATACACGCAATTTGGATGCAGCCAAGTAGCGTATACACTCTAATGCATGATTTTTGAGGTTAAAACCGGTTCTAAATGATGATGCAGGGTTCTGGGTTCAGCATAATGGTCTGGTGTCAATGATCAGATTGTTCAGATTATCTGAATATTGGTTGATGCAGTTTAAGTTTAAAAGTTATGATGGGTCTAGTGTGAAAATTTGATGAAACATGGCCTTCAGATTGTGGTGTTGTGATTAAGGAGTATCCAGTATGAAAAATTCATGAAACGTGGTCCCTGGTGGAAGAGTGGAGTTTTTCTGTAGGCTAGCACCAACATACTAGTAATATTGGCTAGTACAAGAGCTAGGGGGTTGTAGCTCCCTTCTAGTAGAAGCTGGAGAACGATAGAAGGTTGTAACCTTTTGCAGGTAGAAGCCTGCGTACTGGTATGAGTCTGCACTAGTACAAGATTGTAAACAACTTTTCTTATTATTAAAAGAAGACAAAGACGACAACAACAGGTGGTTTTTACCCACATTGGGTTTCCACCTTACATCTTGGTGTTCATGTGTGTTGCTTATGTGAGATGCTTTATTCTGCTTTTACTGAATTGTCTAATAAATCTCTAATATACTGCTTTAAGATCAACATATGATAAATTGTCTAAATCACAAGTTCTCTGGATATATGCTGGTTTCCTTAATCACAATCGCGTGTACACACTAGTTCACTTCACTGAAGTAGCGTATATATATATATATATATATATATATATATATATATATATATATATATATATTTGGGAAATAAAATTATTGATATGATAATACTGATTCACCCCCCTCTTAGTATTATTTCCAACAGTACGACACTCATTTGGTTTGTTGAAATTATCCCAGGAAAAGGCTTCATTTGACTTGTGCCTTAGTCAAATGGAGAAATTCGATTTTCCACACTAGTAAGATGTCTTGAGTTGTAGTTAGCAAGAGTGACATGACCTTGTCTCCTAGTTAAATTAGTAAATTCAAGTTTGTAGGCTAGACATAGAGTCGTGCATGGGTTGATTGCTAAAATCTAGTAATCTGGTGGAGTTATTGTTAGTTAAACACATTTATCTAAGCTCTAGCCATTGGTAGAGTCAGTAGGAGTTCAGTTGAGTAGTTATAACAATTGTTAACTAACTGAGCTCTCTGTTAACTAATAAATTTACTAAAACTAGTCCTAGTCATGCATGGAATTCAAATTGCCTAAGTTGAGTGGAGGAAAGACACATCGTGATTGTCAATTATATACTAGCTAAGTGTATAGGTTTTTCATCACAACAGGTGATCAATTCCTTCATGATTTGTGCAAGGAAATAAGGAATTCTCCTTTTTTTTAGTGGCTAATTTCCTCAAGGATTACACAAGTAGGAGGACAATTAAGGCCTATTTTGGCTAAGTGTTGGTCAGAGCAGGTTAGTGAGAAGGAGATCAAAATTGCAGTGCATGGTGTGCTTAGGGATTGAAGCAAGACATTGTAATTGATCCATATTATCATATGGATTAATGTAAAGAAACGGAGGGGTTTTGCCCATTTGGGTTCCCATGTAAAATCATTGTGTTCCTTATGTTTTGATGGTTGCATGTGTTTCTATCGTGTGTTTCCTTTTCGTAGAATAATAGAAGAAAATTTTGTATCTTGATTTCAGTTCGATTTCATTAGTAGTAACAAATTTCTTGCAATTTCTACATGGTTGGGCCTGCCACTTGTCATGGTGGGTGGAAAATTCAATGCTACCTCAAAAGGAGGGTTTTTAGCCATGTTTTATGGTGTTTCAATTAGGTTTTTGCTAAGCCTATATAATTTTATTTGGGGTTGGCATATGGGCAATATGCTGTTGGGTGTGGAGCCTGATTATCTTCATGATTGTCAGAGGTTTTTTGTTTCAATTGCGTTGGATCCCTGTTCCTAATGGGGCAACAATGCCACCCGTTTAATCAATGCCATGGGGGGGGGCGATGACTACTTTTATGAGCACCCCTATGGAGGGGGTTCGGGGGCGGTGCCCTCGAAGCTAGAAATAGATGAAAAATTACTTTGTTAAATATTGTAATTTCATAGTCAATCCAGGCCGTTCATTAGGCAGATGATCTAACGGTAGAAGTTATGTTAATTTAGGTTTTTTTCCATAGAAGGAAACCCTCAGTTTATATGAGGTAATTGTATTGCAATTGTGTATTATTATTCTGAGTGAGAGAGAGAGAGATGAGGTTGTGTGTGAGAGAGAAAGGAGGTTGTGTGAGAGAGAAGAGGAAACTACAACGAATCTGCTATACGTTCTATCTCTTCATTTTGTTGGATAGTATAAAAGGAAGAACTGGTTATTTCTCCATGGACGTAGTATGATGACGCTTTTTTGTAATGCTTTTGTGTACCTTATGTATTGGTGTTTTTGGATAGTCACAAATGAGGGTTTGTTTGCAGAAATGTTTACACATAATTTTCGTAGGGTTTTTGTAAATTATCTCAGGGTTTTTGTAAATTTACTTATGGTTATTTTAAATTGTCCCATGTTTTTTGTAAATTGGTGTTTGTATTAGATTCAACTCCCATTCACCTATTCCTTAACTCTGGGATGAATATAGAATTTTGGTGTGTGTTTTTATGGTCTTGGTTCTAGAGCAAATTGTGTGTTTGGTGTTGGTGAACATAAATCAATTTTGTGTTTTTTTTGACACTATTGCAATGCTATGTGGAAGGATGAAGTTTCACTAGTGCACAATGTTTATTGGCTTTCATTTTAATGACTGTTGGATTCTTGGAATTAGTATGAGGATTCTTTTCTGTAATGTTTTGGCATTCCTTATGTATTAGAAAGAAAACAAAATGGGTTTTATGTTAGCTTATGGAAATGGAGTCTCTATAGTGACATATGGTGATTACTTTTGGAAACTGCATTGTAGAGATCAAAAACCTATGTGGCTTGATGTATTTACCTTTTTTAAGTGTGTTTATTGTTATGGGCAGTGATGTGAACTGATCTGCTCCTCAATTTGGTTTTGGCTAAGTTTTGGATTGCACTTTTGATGTATATCTTATTTTGATAATGGAATATATTGCAACTTATATACTATTACTGTTATGGTTATGGTTACTGTTTCTTATATTTATGGAGTTGTGAAATTATAAAAAGCGAGTTGTTAAAGATTTCATTATTCCATCATTCGTCATTTATTTGACAACTCAAAGAAAAATGTGTTGTTGTAAATCATTTGGTATATAAAGGAAAAACAAAAATTCCATTTGCATTCTCAGCTAGGACTTCTCCATTCTAATATACTTAAAAATGTTTCTTCTAAAATGAATTTTGATTAAAATGTCGCACACATTATGGAATGGAATGAACTAGGATTTAATCCAAAATAATCATGTAATAAGAAAAAGATGAAATCCATCTAAAATCCACATCCCAATGTGGTCACAAAAAAAAATATGACAACCCTATGCTTGATGCCCTTTAGAATATTCAGTGCCCAAACTTTTTGAGTTGCTTGCTTGAGCCAAGTAGGTTGGCCTATCTAATAATGGATGATTAGGATGTGTTGGATTACTTCCATATGATTGAGTCCAATTTCCCCTTGTAGCCCTGGAGGAATTGAGTACCCATATCTCATACTTGTCTTACTAACCCCCTGCATTAAGTGGAGGTGTCTGATAATCATACATAGGATCGATACCTACACTAGTAAGAATATAACAAGTACGAAAACCCCCATTTTGATAGACATGGACTTGGATGTTTATGAGGTCTTGGAATAATGGTGTATTATCTGCAATATGGTCCAATGTGTTTGATATCATCCTTGTTTCATTAATTGTGCTTGCATCATTGTCAACCCTATCTATCATCCCTCATTCTTTTTGATTCAATTGTTGAGCGTTTCTTGATTCATTTTCCTACCTTTCCAGTTGTTGTTGATGGTCCTTATCTTACCTTAATTTCTCTATTTCCAGCCTGTCCTTTACTCGATATTGTGCTACAACAATCCTTGCTTCCTTCTTTTCCTTGGTTAAATCCTTATTTTTTTGTTTTAATTCCTAAATTTCAAGTTTCTTTTGTTCAGACTAAACTAATGGTTTTATGTAGTCTTCTGAGGCGAGTGAGTGTCATGACTTCAGCCCAAACGAAGACTGCCTAGTTTTCCTTGCTTTCTTTTCATTGGCACCCTCTCTATTGGTAGCTTTAAGAACCAATCAAGTAACTAATCCTTTCCTAACAATTGTATGTCCTTGCTTGACACTTTCCTTTTATTATCTGGGACAAATTATTGAATTATATCATTCTCTTCATATGATTTGTCATTATGTACACTATCTTCTTCCAGTAATATATTTTCCACAAAAAAATGAACAATTTCATTGTTCAATTCTGCTAGTTATGAAGGCATGTTCATGCTTTATTCATTGGTTCTTGAGACATTATGTTTGTTCATATTCATCATGGCTTCTTCTAGCTGTGATGGTGGGGTTACTTGGCTTGGAAATGTCAATTGGTCATTATTGCTTCCTAGTGTAATATCAACAATTTCATTTTCAACCACATTCTCATTTCCATTTTCCTGATCAACAAAGTCGTTAATAATATCAAATGCAAAAGTTTGATGTGCTTTAGTTGGTAGAAAAACCTCCATGTTACTGTCGATTGGTTCATGATTATACTTTGTTTCAGTTACATGTTCATCATAATCACCATAAAAGTGTCCTTGAGACAAGGAAATCATATTATCAGTTGCACTGCATCTTCCTGTTCATTCGCTTCTTCTTGCGCTTCAACATCTGCTTGAAAATTCCCTTGTTGACCATACACATGAAATGCATCACTGGAACCAGTATCATGCATAAGAGCGTCATAATTCAATGCCCAAATTTCGGTCCTCCTAAATCCAATTGTATATTTCATGGTGTGAGAGCCCTTTTAAAGGCTTTACTTGCAAGCTCAAACCTTTTCACCTCAAACCCTGGATTATTTTCCATTCATGAAGCTCGCTCTATCCTAAAATAGTTCTTGAAAGGCCCAAACACAATGACATAAAGGGATTTCAATCGATGAGTGGTATGAGCAGGAAATGTTAATAGGTCAATGCCAAAATTATTAACCTCCCCAAGTGTTTGCACATCAATGTGGCTTCCATGGCCATCTGAACCAATAGGGGTATGTTCTCAAGTGAGACACCACCTGGTATAGATGCAACAACGTGGAAAAACCAATTCAAAAAAAGTTCTTTAGTCATCCATGCATGGGGATGTGCAACCATGCATGCACCTGATTCACAATTTTGTATATAGTTTTTCAGTTGAGTTTTACCTTTGAATAGATAAAATACTAGGATTGAAGCACTAATTTCATTAACACAACATAAAATAGTTATCCACTCCCTGCTCTTAGGAAAAATCTTTGGCACATTTTAGCTCTCTCCCTTAGCAATCACCTGCATGCCACAATTCCTTCTTGCTTGTAAACCTATTTCTTCATAGTTCCATAAATGACATGAAGCATAAGAATGTTTATTGTATGCACTAGAAAGAGTGTCATAGAGATTAAACACAATTGTAGGGCATATATTTAAATCTCTTTCTCTATCAAGGCCCTCATCTGTACACAATACAAGGTCTGGATGTTTTTTTTTAAACCCAAACAACAATGATTTACTAGGAAACCAATCTCTGAATGGGTTTGACCTCCCCTTAAAAATTTGAGCAACTGAGGATTTGGGTTGCATCAACTCTAGCCCATGTACCAACTGGACCATCTACCAACACCAATCAACCACCTCAACCTCCTCCTCTTCAGTCATAATTGTAAGAGGCCTTCTACATTTTGTATGAGTGAGCACATTTATCTAATAATGTATTGATGAGGGAGAAATACCATGCTCTTTTGTAGATTCCCGAACTGAATATCCATTAAAATATATATCGTCAATTGCAACTAACATGTCTTGTTTTTTCAACCTCTTATGTAATTGATCTTATTAGTTGAACTTGCACCTTGGACTGTGGTTGATGGTGGGAAAACATCATCATCTACAACATAGTGATCCTCAACAACATTGCTAGGAGCATTTTTTACTTTCACATGATCCACCCTATCCTCATCTAATGAAGTGCATCATAGTTGGGCAACCCTGATCAGTCACTTGCCATTTCTCCTTGTACGAGAAACATAAGTAACTCTTGCCATACATGCAACTACATGTAGATTTATTAGATGAATTTAGTTAACAATAATATATTACATATGCTCATAGAAAGGTTGAAATTCTGCTTTCCTATAGGCTATTAGTATTTTTTCTTTCCTATAGGCAATTAACAACATGCTAGTTTATTAAGGATTTCTAGGATATTTGAATAAATAATTTGTAATAACATGGATTAGAATA
Organism: Pinus tabuliformis; assembly: GCA_031772625.1. Taxonomy (NCBI): domain Eukaryota; kingdom Viridiplantae; phylum Streptophyta; class Pinopsida; order Pinales; family Pinaceae; genus Pinus; species Pinus tabuliformis. The sequence continues at coordinate 870,584,379 of CM062816.1, forward strand.
GAGAAACAATTCACAATTAAAAATAGTAACAACTTAATAAATTTTCATACATATACATTTTTAATAGTATACATATACCGTTTTCATACATATACCTTTTTTTCCACTTAAAATACTATGATTGTATCTGCACTTGGAAAATTATAGCCATCATGTTGAAATTGACCTAGACTTGGTTGTATTTATTAAATTATATCAGTAAATATTTTTGATAAATTGTTCTATGACATAAAATAAAATAATGTAGACATTGGAGGATTTCAAATAAAACAAGTGAAACCTAGTTATTTTTCTAGTTAAGATGTTAGCTATGTTGTTGGGACTGGATCTTATGTGTAGAATAGGACTGGAAAATACTATGAAAACGTTTTTGATAACTTGTTTTTCCACTTAAAATTATTCCTATATTTTCACTTGGAAAATTACTGCTGGTGTGTTGAAATTGATCTAGAAGTTGTATGTCTTCAATTATATCAGTAAATGTTTTCCATAAATTGTTTTATGACTTAAAATAAAATGGTGTACTCTATTTTAAGGCCTAAAATATATGGTTTTGTTTAGGTGTTTATTTACTTTCTAAGGTCCATTATTGACTTTTTTTTCATATTGGATGATTTCATGGTTTCATTGTATATTCAAATGGACTGCGTATCTTTATTATGCATTCCATTGAACTTCCATGTTTTTATCATATAAATTTCATGTGCACACTTCCTCTAGTGTTGTGGAGTTTCCCATCTCCTAGTTTCAATTTTTAGGTAGTAGGAATGATTCTTATTTTTCTAATACTCCTTTTACTATTGTGGGAATGGTTCTTAGTTTGCCAATATTCTTATTCATATAGATAACGCTCTCCAAGCATGAAGGAATCTCTAGGCTTGCCTTAGTAAAAGTTCTATTCAATTGCTAATTTCCTTTAAAAGGTTCAGGATCATGTCCATGAACACTAACTTTACCGACATAAAAATCGATTAATTTCTTTCTAATGGTTAGCAATTCTATATTTTTTCATCATTTACCCCCTTTGTCTTTTAGGCATATTATGCCACTGTAACAAGCAAATCACTTTGTTTTTCTTGTTAATTTTAATTTGTGAAATAAATACGACATTCAAATGTTGTATGTGAATCCAACTATTTATGTATATGTGAAATAGATTTATGTATATAGGACAAATGTTGTATTCCAATCTTGGATAACAAATTATAAAATAATTTAGAGAAGCTTATTCGAATGGAACATGCTAGTCATTCCATGCACCCTTACTATGGTTTCTATAATAGAATATATCTATGTAGATATTGAGTTTTGTTTGGCAAGCTTGTCAATGCATTCAATGAATTACTCATATTGTGAAACATAGTATATGAGCATAATAATTGTTTTAGAATAATTAAAGAAATCTATAATAGAAAAGATAAGAGAATAATGATCTATATTGCTAGGACTAGATCTTATACTTAATATAAGACTGGAACTATAGCTACTTGCTATGATGGGTATGTTTCTAGATATGGATCATAGCTACTGGCTATGATGTGTATGTTCCTTTATATGATCAATATGTTATCTTTCATAAATAAAGTGTAGAACATTTGGGTCCTTGAGATCTATTTTTGAATTATTGTAGGGAGACAACTTCATTGATTTAGTTTTATTTCCCAAGTAATTGTGAATAATGACAAAAAACATAGAAAAGGTGCATTGTGAGAATACGAGAACACCTTAATGAAACCCATGTGATTTAAGGGCCATTGAATTGATGTGCCTATCTATGAGAATTATATCTATAAAATGTTGGGTAATGTTAGCCCACATTGATGTGGTGGAAACTAAATTCACTCTTTGAATAATAGGACTACAAATGTAGCTACTGACAGGCCTCCTAAATAGGTACAAATCAAGGCCCATTTGGCCATCCTTCAACATAATTTTACCTCTCTCTTTGCATTTAATGACATCTTTTTAAGCTACAATGTGGTCATTAGGAAGGTTAAGGAATATTTGTCATATCCTAGAGCCTAACATATTGAATGTGCAGGGCAAGGAGAATTTATTGTGTATAAGTACATTTGAAACCAACTGGAGGAAATATAGGAGTCTCACTCCCTGCATTAACTCACCTACAACTCGACTGGTTATTTGGAAGTTACTACACTCAGTGGTTGTGAGGATCTTAGGAGAATAGATGCACTTTTATAGGGATTTTTGAGAGAAGCATCCCTGCTTCCAAGGAGGCTACCTCCTCACTCATTTTTTTTATAAATAAAGGAGACTAAGTGCTCAATAAGATTCTACTTTTTAGAGGAAAATAGTGACTACTAGAGCTAGAGCTTGTTACTTGTCATTTCCATTTCCATGTCATGTATTTGAACACTTTCTGAGATCGTTGAAAATAATTTTGTTTCCTTCAGTCTGAGTTTGTTTTAAGAGGGTTGAGTTGCCTTTGGTTAGGGCCCAACACAAGCACTCTAGTCTCTCTCTCTTGCACATTTCTATTATGCATTCCCTTCTCTACACTTAGCTTGGCTGTGTCTCTTTTGTAATATTTGTTTGTATAATTTTTTTTTTTCCTCCGCAGATTTATCAGCCATTTCTCTTGAAAAGTGTGGTTGTAGGATTTGTAAGGGAAAGAAAAAAAACAAGTTTTTCTCTTGATGCAATAGTTAAATCTTGGTTAAATTCATCTTATCCTTTCCTTTACATTTTGATTTTCTACAATTAGTATTTTTGACATCCTTTAGATCTTGATGTTTTGATAGTTGAATAACCTCCTTGTGTGCAAGTGATACCTACTAGCTTGCACGAGAGAGAAACATCATTTCTATTTGCAAACCCAACATCTTCCTTAGCACCCTCCTTCCATTCTCATCCATTCCTTCAAATGGTCTACACACATAAATTACATTACAAATTTACTAGAGACTGTTAGTTTTCATTTTCCCCTTGTGCAAGATGGGCTCCTAAGGAGAACTAAGATTGACAAGGTCTTCCATACTCTTCTCCAACCTTGTACCATCTTCCCTCACCTCCAAAATTTTTTTAGAACCCTTGGAATGATTTTAGATGCAATCATGTAGCAATATAGGGCATCATATAACATCCTATATCAGTCTTGTAGCATCCTATAACATCTCATGGAATCCACCAGAACTTGACTAGAATTGACCCTTAATCCTAATTTTTTATTTTTACCCCTCCACAATGTATTCTAGGCCTTGGAAACAAGCTTGAGCAATATTAGAGACCCCTTAGAAATATTCTTTTCAACACAATGGTTTTATTTCTACAATTAAGGTTAGTTGTTTTGATCACAAATATAATAGTACAAAAGTAGTTTCCAGTGATATTTCAGGGGAATTTATTGGATTTTGTAGTTATAATAGACTTTATCTTGAATGAAATAGATTAGGATTAATTTCATGGTATTTACTTCATGCAACTAGACTAGGTTTATTTTCCCATCATTTATTTTTTGATACAAATTAGGGTTTATTTTTCAAGCATTTCCCTCCTTGCAAGTAGATCAAAGTTTCTCTTATGCAGTAGGACAAATAATGCTTTGTTTTTTCAAATTTATATCTAGTCCATTACCATCTTGAGCTTGCAAAGTGGTCTTTTTCACATCTTGATTTGATTCATTGCCATAGAGTAGCCTAGGTGGAATCTTGCCTATTGTGTATACAACACTGTCACCTCTTAAGTTTGTACGAACCTCAAATTGACGAATTAAAGTTGGTAGCCCTAGGAGTTGCAAAATTCTTGTTGTAATACTAGAACTCATCACTTTTTGGTGTCGTTGTCGGGGAGGTGTCAAATTAGGTGTTGTTTTTTCTTTGAGTTTCTTTCTCTTTTCATTTTATTTCCTAAAAAACAACATTTTTTTTTCTTTTGCATTATTTTTTTTCTACATAGAAAGATCTTAAGAAAAACAAAAAACATTTATTTCATGGCTCGTAGGGTTAGGGACAAATTAGGGAAATTTCTATGTAAAACCTCGATTCCTACATGCAGTTAACTTACACTTCTTGGTGATTGTGAACCTCCTACTATGACCACAAAGGATTTGGAGAACCTTTTGGGTGAGAAACCAAAGATCTTTGAAGAATCTATAGGGGAGGAGGAACATACATCACCTACCCAAGAGATGGATAGAAACAGGCAGACTGAACTCTTTCCTATCAAGGAAACCAATGGGGAGGCTAGAATGAAGAACATAAGCCCCACTGCTCTCCCACATTTCCATGGAATAGATTACGAGGACCCTGATACATTCATTTTTTGAGTTTGTTGTGGTTTGAAGAACCTATTATTACACTTCTGATGAGAAAAAAAATGAAGTTATTTCCTTCCACCCTCAAAGATGTAGCCTTGTGATGGTTCACGAGTTTGGAAGGAGGAAGCATCAACACTTTGGCTCAAATGGAGCAAGCCTTCAACTAGAAAGACAAATATTATTGTAGGTCAAGGGACACCAAAGAAGAAATATTTAGGATGACTCGAGGGCTAGATGAGTCCCTAGAGGACTATGAAGAGAATTTTTAACTCAGCTATAAAAGAGCCAAATGCACCCTTGACCCGGAGTCAGTAAAGTTTATACTACTTCGAGGGACAAAAGATGAGTTGATGAAAACCCTTAACATGCTATCTGGTGGAGACATTTACCAGTTTAATTATGATGACTTCAAGATAGTATTCAAGAATAAATACAACATTCAATAATTACAGATGGACACCATGCCGATTAAGAAGAAACAAGAGGAGTAAGAAAGGGAACTAACTATATTTTTCCCTATACGCACCAAGGCACCCTAGAAATGAGCGCCCACTAAATGTAATAGAGATATCCTCTATTTGTGAAGAAAATCATGAAAATGACAAATGTCCCTCTCTTCCAGGTCTGAAGCAGTGTATCAAGGAACAAAAGGTGGCTTGGAGCAGCTTTGCTTTGTCAACCAAAGGAGTTCGCAAGGTCCTCAACCATATTAGTAAGGAATGCAAGGTATACACTATTCACCTCCTTTCAGATCAAGTCATAATGCACCTTTAAATCCTGGTATCCTCCAACCAACGCACCTTGGTCCATGCCTTCCCCTTGGTCCTATCCTCCTTAGTATCCTCCTCAACCTATGAATCCACCCTTCCAACCATATCAACCCCAACCTTATTAATGGGGAAATCCCTCATAAGGATGGATGGATCAGACAATCTAACCATCTACCTCAATGACTCCTTAGCCACGACCACCTAACAATAATCCACCCAAGCAACCCCAAATGCCTACTTAACTCAATCCAAACCCAAACGACAAGAAGACCCAACAAGTGTATAATGGGGAAACATCCTATCCTACCTACACTGTGAAATCTAGGAAATCGACCTTAGGTCTGGGAAGGTACTTCCATATGCTCACCCACCTTCTCTAGTAGAATATATTGAAGAAGAGGAGGAGGAAAGTACTCATCAAGCCAATATACCTCCCTAACTTGAAAGGTTGGTCCAACCTAAGTAGCACACCTTAGAAGAGGTTGAAGTTTTGGGAGAACGAAAGAACCTATGTGTTAAAATGCCCCTCCTCTAGGACATCAAAGATGTTCCCATCTATAACAATATCATTAGGGAAGAATATTTCAAGAATCTAGGAAGGAAGAAGAGAGATGACCCCACTATCAATATTTTGGGACAATTGGCTGATCTAATGCTTATGAAGATTATCTCCCCAAAGTACTTGGATCTCGGTAGCCCGATAGTGGATGTACATATTAAAAATGTCATAGTCCCCAAGACATTGATTGAATTTGGAGCTACAATCAATGTCATGACGAGGGAAACCATGCTTAAGCTCAACCTCCAGGGATCCCTAAGGAAGACCACCATTGTGCTTCAACTTGCAAACATATCCACAATAGCCCTTGAGGGTGTTATTGAGGATGTGATGGTTTCCATCAATTCCTTGGAGCACCCTAGTGATTTCCTTGTACTCCAACCTAATAAAAAGTCCAGTGGGTATCCTCTCATCTGAGGGAGTCCTTGGTTAGCTACTGATGATGCTTATATTAACTGTAGAGTTGAGAACATCATTAGAGAAATTTTGAGGTAAAAAATGGGCCTCAAAATAAAAATGTACAACAAAAACCAACTTTATAAGAACCAATAGGATTCAATATGATGATGTCAAACATGGGGAGCGATTTACCATTTTTGGAGTTAAAATGGTAAGAAGATTAAAAAAAATAAAATAAAATAAAAAAAACTATTTTTTCAACTTGTATTTTCAATGTATCTCCTTATTATTTTACTCAAATTTCAAGCAGGTGCACTTGTTGGATGCAAAATTCAATTTTGCATCTGAATACCCATGTTGCATGCTTTCAAAGGACCTTACTACATGAAAAATGTGAAATACATGAAAAAAGTGATTACAATTATGTTTTTTCATATATTTCACATTTTGCGTGTAGCAGGGTCCATCGAAAGTATGCAACATGGGTATTCCTTGGATGCAAAATTAAATTCTGCATCCAACGAGTACATTAGCTCAAAATTTGAGTAAAATCATAGGGAGATAAGTTGAAAATATGATTTGAAAAAGTAGTTTTTTCTTTTTTCCCTCCAAAACATGATGAGGTAATCTAATATTATTTTATTATTTCCACTATTATTTTATAATATTCCTTAGGAGGCCCATTTTAGACCTCAAAATTTCTCTAATGGACAATCAAGAATGGACAACTCACAAAATAACTTGTATTATACCCCCTTGCTCAACCCCTTGTTGGCCATGATTTTCCTATGTGGGTAGAGGAGGAAAAAGAGAAAGACTTCTATCAATCATCCCCTACCCAATTTGTACATTAGAAGTCGCTGTTGGAAGCAGGCAACTAGATGAAGATGATATCATTGACAATTTTATGAAAAACAAACATCTTGCTGCCATTCAAATTCATGAACTAGTAGAGGATCCTTTAGGGTAGCCTAAAAATAGTCCATGGGCATAATTACTCACTGCTTGTTTTGATCAAGATTTGTCAAAATTGTGGAAATCAACCCATCTAGAAACCTGAAAATTAGACCTCCCCTTTCAACAGATCAAGAATAACAATTGCTCACTGTCTTAAGGAAACCCCATGATGCCTTTGCTTGAAATCAGTGCATCCGTTAATTTGTACACATCACATATACATTAAAGAAGGCCATAAACCCTTGTTCCAACCCTAACGAAGAATGAACCTTGCTTTAAATACATAGTAAAAGAGAAATTGCAAAAAATGTTAGATGCAATATTCATTTACCCTATTTCAAATAATGAGTGGGTGTCACCTCTTGTTATTGTGCCCAAAAAGAATGGGAAATGGAAATTTTGTGTTGATTACAGGTAACTTAATAAGGCTACAAATAAAGATAATTTTCCCTTACCTTTTATTGATCAAGTTTTGGATGATATGGTAGGGAAACAATTATTTTCATCCTTGGATGGTTTCAACAAGTACAATCAGATCCAAATTTGTACTAAAGACCATGATAAGACTACCTTCATATGTCCACGGGGGACCTTTGCCTACAAGGTCCTTCCTTTTTGATTTTGTAATGTCCCTGCTACATTCGAAAGGGAAATGTTGAGTATTTTTGCTGATCTGGTTCATGATGTAGTTGAAATTTATATGGATGAATTCACTCCTTATGGGGATGCATTCTAGGAAGCCCTCTCTAACCTGTGTAAAGTTTTGAAAAGATGCATTAAAATGAATCTCTCTCTATGTCCAAAAAAAATGTGATGCAGGGATTGTCTTAGGCCAATTCCTCTTAAATAAGGGATCCAAGTTGACCCTAACAAGATTTCCATTATCAAAAGGGTCCCTATCCCTTAGAAACAAAGGGATGTTAGGAGTTTCCTAGGACTAGATGGATATTATAGGATATTTATCAAGGATTTTTGTAAGATGGCCTTACCTTTGTTTGGTTTGCTAACTAAAGATTCATATTTGTGTTGGATAGACAAATGTGAAGAAGCATTTGAAGAACTCAAGGAGAAATTGACCACTGCACCAATTCTCAGGGGCCCAAATTGGGCCTTACCTTTTCACATTCACACAGATCCATTCAAAAAAGATGTAGGGTCAACCTTGGGAAAAGTGGAAGGTAAGTTTCCTTATGCAATCTATTTTAATAGTAATAATTTGTCCAATGCAGAACTCAACTATATAGTTACAGAAAAAAAATATCTTATCTATTGTACACTCCTTGAATAAGTTTAGACATTACAGTACAAGGTACCAAGTGCTTTTGCACACTGATCATGCAACCATTAAGTATTTAATGGAAAAACCTGATGTCATGCTAGTATCATTAGATGGTTATTTTTGTTATAATAGTTTGATATAACCATTGATGACAACCAAAGAAAGGAGAATGTGGTTGTATATTTTTTTCCTAGACTAACGTTTCCTACAGAGAATGAAGAGATGATAGATGCTCAGCTCCCTTATGAACACCTATTCACCATTTCATTGTTGTTACCTTGGTTTTTTGACATATAAAAATTCTTGGTTGCTCGGAAATTTCCTCCCAATTTATCCTCCAAGGAAAAAAGCAGAATTGTCAGAAAAAGTGCACCTTTCACTTGGATTAGGGGCAACCTTTTAAATTAGGACCAGATTAGATTTTGAGGAGGTGTGTAAGGGAAGATGATGTTTTTAATATCCTCTCAATAGGCCATGAATTTCTCCAAGTAGGATACTATTGGCCTACCCTATACCAATATGCCAAGAGGTACACCACTCGATGTGGTGAATGCCAAAGGATGGGCAATCCCACAATGAAGGATTAAATGCCACTACAATCTCAAGTGAATCTTGATCCATTTGAGAAGTGGGGCATGGATTTCATTGGACCTATTGGCCCCCCATTTGGACAAAAGAGGTACATCATTGTATGCACTGATTATTTGACAAAGTGGGATGAAGTGAAAGTAGTCAAAGAAGCCACAGAGCAAAAGGTGGCAAAGTTCTTGGAGGAGAACATCTTCCATAATTTTGGTTTCATAAGGGGTATGGTCACTGACCAAGGGCTCAATTCACTTCTAATTTTATTGAGGGGATTATGGAGCAACATCACATCAGGCATATAAAGTCCACCCCCTATCATCCTCAAGAAAATGGGCAGGTGGAGGTGAAAAATAGAGCTTTAGAAAGCATCTTAACCAAGGTTAGCAATAATAGAAAAAATGATTAGGAAGCTAGGATTTTGGAGGCCACCTGGGCCTATAATACTACATGGAAGAAAACCATTAGGTTCACTCCCTTTGAGCCGATTTATTGCAAAAAGGCACTGTTGTCAATTGAATTTGAGTACAACACCCTGAGAATGGAAACATAGTTAGACCTAGACATCACCAAAGATCAACAAGAGAGGCTGGAACAACTCAATTCCCTTGATGAAATTAGGTTTCAAGTTCTCATGCATACTAAGGTGGTCCAATTTCAGAGGAATATTTGGCATGACAAACACACTAGGGAAAAAACCTTTTAGGAGGGTGATTGGGTCCTCTGATATGACTCCAGATTCAAGGAATTCAAGGGAAAACTAATGACAAGATAGCTATATCCCTAACTAGTGGAAAAGTGTTATGAAAATGGCTCTATACAAATTCGAACAATTGATGAGGAGAAGATTCCGCTTTTAGTCAATGGTTATCAATTGAAACTCTACAAGAAACCTTTGTCAAAGGAGGAGTTTACTAGTTGAATAAGTAGAGAATTGAATGTGAGTGGGACCCTCAAGCTCCCAATCCATCAAATTTTTATCATCAGAGAAGAAAAGGGAAAAAAGAGAAAAAAAAGAGGAAGAAAAAGAAAAAAAGGGATAAAAATCCTGGGTGAAAACCTCCATGAGGCAACTGAGGTAAGCTCTTCGACTGAAAACCTCCACGAGGAAGTCCAAGAGTCTAGAAAAAACAAAAAAATGATGAAAAATAAATAAAAATATCCCCAAGTGAAAACCTCCTTTGAGGCAGTCTTATAGGTTGAAAATATCCTTTGAGGTAGCCTGCAAGTCTCTAAAAAAAAGGGAGAAGAAAAAGCACAAAGAAGAGAAAGGGAGCCCTTGCACTATTTTTCTAACATTTCTGTAGGGTTCCAGTGATAGTCAATAAAGTTCAATAGACTCAGAAGCAAATTTAAAAATTCACCTTCACACGCTCCAAATTAGCTGTCTGGGTGCACTCCATCCCTCCATTGATTTTCCCCAAGATTTCTTCATCATCAGATGGCCTTCCTCACTTGGTTCTACCATAGTCCTGTATTGCTACAAGATTGTCCCATAACTATGACATGATACTAATTAGTATAAAAGGAAGGAGAAATTTAGATGTTTTTCACTCAAGAACAAGGGGGGGGGGATAACCTTATCATCCATCCACCACACCAGTTGACATTTACCCATATTTATTCCCATATTTGTCCTTCAAAAGAATTGTCCTTCATTCGTTTATTCACCTTTCCCATCACAACAAAGCTCTTTGACACCCACCAACAACTTCCTTATGAATTATAAATATTTTTTAAAGCAATACTTGGAGGAATTGAAGGTCCTAGTAGGGTCTGTGTGACTGCTACAAGAAGACAAAAAGTCTTGTCGTAATCCACACATACCCTACAGGACCACATTTAAGGCACCAAATCCACAAATTTAATCACCATGAAGCATTGAAAGATCACATCATCGGTCTTGAGCAACTACGTGATCCCTGTTCAATAAAAAATAGTAGCATTTGATTCACGATGGCACCTGCATCATCAAACCTCAATTAGCAAAGGACATTAAAAAAAAAAAATTAAGGCAGTGCTGGAGCAATGTAGACAACAAAATTGCATCTCAGAAGGAAATAAAACAATAATCCCATGCAAGCATCAAATGGTTAGCACATTAGCAGGAGAATCACCAAGTAGGCACAAATATGAGAATTCCCAACCTCTCCCCTTGAGTGCATCTTGGTTTAAAAAATGTTGTTAATGCATGAGAGACAAGGTTTTGTAAGCTAAGGTTGGTTCAACATTCTAGACCACCCTGAACATGTTATAAATTAAATAAAAAAGAAATGGAACACTGTTAGGTCCCTATAATACTAGTGTAGGCCCCTTATTGTTACTGTTAGTGTATCCCTATTATTGTTATTTTTGTGCCTATGTAGCCCCCATATTGTTATTTTTGTGCCTATGTAGCCCCCATATTGTTATTGTTGTGCCCCATATAAGCCCACTATTGTTATTGTTGTGCCCTTACATTATTTTTGTTATGTAGGCTGTGATTATATTGTGACCCCTTAGACTCCTATATATACCAAGGAGGTATTGTCATTTGTCTCATCCTAGGATTGTTCATTTATGCGATGTAAAGGAGGTTTCCCCCTCAAAGAGGATATTTTCAAGTCGTTGATCTATATTTTCTTTTGTTTGTTATTTGGTTGCATAACATTAGTGCAACAAATTTCTCTCTTGCAAAGAGTAACCAAAAATGAACGGAAGCTAAGATGGAAGGTTTAAAAGCAGAGATGGGAATTTTTAAAGTAGACATAAACACGACGAATGTCAAGTTGGAAGGATTGAAAAATTTTCTGCAATAAAGGATTCCCAACGGTGACAAGGTAATCCATGAAAATCATGAAGAGGAAAAAAATAATATGAATTATGATTTTAGAGACTCCAATGTTGGGTTTAAGACCCACCACATTCCAAACATAGATATGAGGAAGTTTGATGGAAAGGATCCAATAACATGGATACTACAAATGGATCAATTCTTTGATCTACATGATGTGTCACACACACAAAAGGTATGCATTACATCTTTATATTTAGAAAAAAATCAGTTTGTGTGGTTTCGATGGCTTTGTTCTCATAAATCAATTGTCACTTGGACAATTTTTGCGGAAAAATTAGTAGCACATTATGAGGATACAAAGAGCAATAACCAATTGATAAATCTCAAACAAAAGGGTTCAATGGCTTAGAACATTGAGGACGTCCAAATATTGAATATCAAGGTAAATGATATTCCAAAGGAGCATAGGATTGATGTCTTCATAGGAACTTTAAAGGATAACATCCAACATGAGGTTCACCTTTGGGAACCTAATACATTGGAGAAAAAAATCAAGGTGACAATAAAAGTTGAAAGAAAAATTATGGCAACAAGGAAGTCTACCACTCACAACTATAAAGATGGAGGTGTTGCTGCTCCTAGCCTCCCACCACTTACAAGGTTGACTCCACAAAAATTGGAGAAAAAAAGAGAAAAAGGGTTTTGTTACATTTGTGATAACAAATACACTAAGGGTCATAAGTGATGAGAAGAAATTATTTTACATATATTTTGAATAGGAGGAAGAAAAGGATCAAGAAACATCAAAAGAAGAGGATATACAATAGGAACCAACCCCAAAGAAATAAGAAATGAATCCAACCATATCTTGTAATTCATTGGAAGGAATTTTTAGTGTCAGTCCTTGCAGCCTTCCTCCAGTGATCAAACATGCTCTTACAAAGTGATTTTAAGGTGTCGAGGTCAAAATTTTGTCATTTCAGTGAGTCTTCAAGCAAAATTTGGTCACTAGGTATTAGGTCTAGGGTTTGTTTTCACTCCTTTCAAATTTGTACAAATGCCGGTCCATGTCACCATTCAGCTGAGTGTACCATCATTCAAAGGGTTTTCATCATCATGTTAGGTTCCAATGGGTCATTTTACACCTTGTTCATGCTTTAGTTGTGCCTAGGTAAGGTTCATTTCCTTCTGCTAGGGTTTTGAGGGTAATTTCTCTTGGATGGTCAAATCATCAGCAAAACTTGTATCCTGATGTTCATACACCTTCCCCTATCCTTAATGTACCTTATTAAACACTTCCCATCATTGATATCCCTCAAATTCCTCATTTTCGCACAAACCCTAGTTTCTTGCTACAACTTGACAATGTTCTAGGCTAGGCCTGTGTTTTTCCCTTTTGGACCTTTTCCCCTCACTAAATCTTTGAAATTCCACTTTCCCATGCTTCCTAACATCCCTCCCTACTTCCAAAAATTTTCTCAAGAATTTAGAAGCCCCTTATCCCCTTCATTTCACTTCATTTCGACAAATCCCCTGTTCCACACATCGGGATAGGTTTTACTTCAATGATGTTTCTGAGCAAGAAAAGATGAATTTGGGAAAAATGAGAGACATTTTTTCCACAATAGGCCAAGGAAGAAAAACCTCCTTCACTTTTTACACAGGTGTCATGGTTTTAGAGAAATGTCAAAAATACAGTTGCCTCAGGAGAATTGATGCACCTCTGAAGTGACCTTGGGAAAATAAATATTTCTCCTAGATTGGTTGGCCAAATGACTTGCCTGATGAGTCAAATAATAACTAGACACAAATATCTTTCCAATGAACTATCATGAGCTCAATTTGGAGTTGAGGAAGACCTTCAAAAGTTGACTGCAACAGCACTCTGCCTTGAGGCAGCCTCATTTGGCACATTTTGACCAATATTGGGAGATTTTATCTTTGACAGGGAAAATGAAATCCAAATTGAAAAATTATAGTTGGGTTGGAAAGTAGACTCAATAATATTCCCAACGAGTTATCCTGTGCCCAATTTTGACACCGGGAATGCCTCCAAACGTCTCCTGCAAAAGGTGCTACGCATTGGGTTTGGTGGCGCGTTGCATTGGGTTTAGGGGGCGACGCATTGGGTTTGTGGCGCGGCGCATAGAGCTGCAAGCCATTTTCACCACAAATTCATCGATATTATCAATTTTCTTGGTTTCCTCCGGTCCAAAGTAAGTCGAAAACTCTCCAAATGCCAATGAAAGTGTGTCTTAAGATGTTTATGATGATTTAGTGAAAAAAATTCAAAACCCTACCTCCTTGCAATTTTTGTTCAAAACATGATTGCTTAGTGTTGGTAAATTTGTTTTTGTTGCCATAACTCCCTCACCTTTTATTCCCTCACTTCTTTTCTAGTTTCGTTAACCCATTTCACTATCCCTCATATCCCTAAAACTAAAAACCCTAATACCTAATCCCACTATTCCCAAACCCTAGTCAAATATCCCCAAACCCTAATTGCTATCCTAAAGCCTAAATACTATTCCCTAAACCATTTCATTCCCAAAAACCCTACAGCTAGCATCAAATCCTCCCCTCATCAGTCCCATTCATCCATGGAGCTCAAAAACATGCAAGCAACCGGCAAGCTGCTAAGAGAAGGAAAACCAAGTTGACAACACTTGAAAGGGAAATTCAAGCTGAGCGTGAATCTTGGATTGAGAGGAAAAACTTGCACTTGGGAAGGATGCTAGAGAAGGCCAATAGGGAGAAGACATTTTTAAGGCATATGGCTTATCATTACATGGTAAGAAAAAAGGTCTGCAAGGCAAGAATCAGGAGCTTGAAAGCAAAGTTGAAAAGGGCATCGAGGAGGCGAGAGGAGCACGATAGACTTTAGGTATTGTTTGAGGATTCCTTGGCTCATCACAACACTTGATGGAGAAGACTCAGCCCAAATTTCAAAAAATTTGGGATACTTTTTGCATTTTTGGAATTTTTTGCACAAAAAACAGAGTTTTCTGCTCTATGCGTCGCGCCACGTGGCGCTCGCTTTTGCTATGAGCCTCCAAATGAAAAAACTCAAATTTTTTGGATTTGGAATGGAAAAATATGCTTCCCTACCAATGGCCAAGAAATTTGGACAGGTTTTGAGTCCTCAAAAAGGTCAAAAACACTCAAAAAAGACCTCACTGCCCCTATTTTGACACACAGGAAGCAGTGTTGGGAGAACTGAACTTTGGAAGGGAAAATGGAGGCCAAATTGAAAAATTCCACTTGGGTTGGAAAGTAGACAGGCAGACCTTTCCAACAAGCACACTTGGAGAAAATTTGGACCCTAGTAAGGCCTCCAAAAGTGGCTCCAAACAGGCACTACACATAGAGAAATCAGGCACGGTGCATAGGGAAAATTTTGCTAGTTTGACCAAGTATTACTCTGTTTTTCGCCCAGCTTTGGCCAGTTTTACTTTTTCACTTTATTAATAGAAAATTTGTGATGTAATTTAATGTAAATTGATGGATCATGATGTAAATATGTCAAATTTTCACTTATGGAGGTAGATTCATCAGTTTAAAAGTTGTTTGAAACTAAATGAATCAGTTCCCTTGTTTCTAGAGGCATGCTGTTCTGTTGCCTGAGTTCTAGTTCTCAGTTTAGAATTAGTTGAAACAACTCCTAAACATGTGAGCTCAACCCCTATAGACTAGGATGAGCTATGGTTGTCTATATTATGTTGTTTTTTAGTCATTAGCATGGTTGGACTTTTGAGAAAGCCTTGAGCTTCATTGTACATTCATATCAGCATTTTGGCTAAGGAATTGAGACCAGGATTTGCAGCACTCTTTGGGATCCATGTGGCAATTTGTCTTGGTACAATGCTTTCCTTTGTAATTGTGAATTTTCTTATGTGTTATGTATTCCATTCTCTATCTTGTTTCTTCTTAACTAAACAAACAAGAGTGTAAGTAGAATCCATTGAAATTGCAGTGCTCTACTTGAGGTTTGCTTTAGTTTCTTGATGTTTTCAGCTGTTTGGAGAGGATCCATGAGTTTTCTTGCCCTCTTCAACTCCTCACCTATCTAATCCCTCCATCTCATTCAATTTGAAGTGCCAAAAAAGTTTGCCTACCTTGCCCCATTGAGATCTCTGCAAGACTGAGCCTCAATCCCTGCACCCAAAATCTACCTTTCCATCTGAGCCAACAAAAACATCTTTTCATTCAATCAAAATTTTTCACACATATACCTAGCCTAAGATCAGTATTCCTATTAGTCATCTCAAGCCCTCATCTATTATAATTTGCTGAGATTGACCTGGAGAGAGCCCTCTCCCGACCTGGTAGGGCTAGCTACTAGGTTAAGCGTGGTTTGATGTTGGCCCTGGAACCTACCTTCCTCAGCCTAAGGTAAATCTAGGCTCTAACATAGTGGCGACCATGCTAGGGAAGGAATGTTTTTTGTTTGCTTTATAAACTATAGACGGAGCCTGAAGTTAGCCAGGTAGCCTTCGAAACGCTCTTGCTTTGCATTAGCGAAAGTAGATGAATGCTGCTTCAGTCAATCTCCGGTCTAGTTTATGAACTAAACATCTGGTTTCCTCAGTAAAATGTAATCAAGTTTAGATCTAATTGTTGATGGTGGACAACTATCAGACATCGGAAGGCTGAAATCATTCACCTGGCGACTCTAAATCAGTTTTGAGATTAGATCCAAGGACTCCACTGGAGGATGAACCCGATCAACAGAAACATGAAAGGACAATATGGATAGATCAGGTATTCAAGTTGGAATTTCATCCAAGACATTTTGTTCTTTGTTGTAAATTATTTCTTCTCTTTTCCCGAGAATGTAAAAAGGGATTTGCAAAGTATATTATATTTGAGAAAATATCCTCAACCTGCATTTGACTCCTTCCCTTTGAAGATTGTTAATACCAAATATTTGCATGCTTTTGAGCTGGATCAAGACCTTTTTTCTGAATCTTGTGATGATCATCTTCAAATTGATGAGCCTCAAGTGACCAAAACTGATTCTACACCTTCTGTACATACTCCTACACCTTATAAAATTCTAGATCGATACAAGCCTCTGATTTTACCTCCTATATCCCATGCTTTCCCTAAAAATCATGATCTATATCTACCAAGATTTGATGGTGAACGCGACAATATCACTGCTGAGAGACATGTATTGAATTTTGAGTCTTTTCTCGACCTTTTTGAAGTTAATGAAGAAGATGCTAGTATTAGGCTTTTTGCTCTCTCTTTGCAAGGCAAAGTCAAGAATTGGTTCAAAACCCTACATGATGCGAGGATCTCAGATTACCAGCGATTCGTCAAAGTTTTCCTCGATAGGTGGGTGGTCAGATAGAACCCTTTATTGATTATAGAAGAGTATAACCAGCTGAAAAGACTGCCAGGGGAGACAGTACAACAATTTTCTACCAGATTTAACCAAGTTTATTATTCGATGCCTGTTAATATAATACCTCCTCCTAAATCCGCTCTCGTGCACTACCCGGGTGCCTTTGATCCAGAAATGGAGTTTCAGCTGAGAGAAAAGAACCTTGCAACACTTGAAGAGATGCAGAACAGTGCAGTAGATGTAGAGGCTCATTTGCTGATCCGAAGGGCAAAGTTGAAGGAAGAAGAGATGAGAAACACAAATCTGGAGGAATCAACATCTTTAGAGGTAAAGCTCGACATTTTGGTAAGTGCAGTGGAAGAGATGATGCAAAAGATCACCACAAGGAATGATTATGATGTTCAAGACCATGGCTTGCTAACTGAAGAAGAACAAGTTGCTGATCCAAAACATCTTATTTCTTATCCCAGTTGTCATAGATATGATAATGATTGTTTTATAGATCATCTTAGAGAAGAGAGATCTGTTGATATGACATGTATGCTTGATGACGTCTTTTATACTGATGATTTGCCTCAGTTTGATCAGTATGATGATGATTATGTTCTCCAAACAGAAGCTAATCTTGTAGACAAATCAACAGCTAGTTTGTGGGAGGAAGAAGTTCACTTTCAGCAGCTCGAATACAATGTTCAGCCATCACATATCAGCTATGGAAACGATGAGGAAAGTGCAGCAAATTTTGAAGTAAGTGAAGGATCTTTGCCTTTTTGTTTTGCTTCGTTTCAATTCGTCAGAGACAACTTTCATGCAATCAGAAATCAATTGTCAACAAGTCTTGATCTAGATCACCTTGAGGACAATGAAAACCTTGTTCAAGACTTCTCATATCCAGATTTGTAGCCCCCGAATGCCATTGATTGTCAAGTTGCAGATGAAGACTTGGAAGCTAGCACATATGATCAGATGATGCAAGATAATTCTGTACCTTTTTGTTTTGAATCATTTCAGTTTTTGAAGGGAAATTTGCATAGTATATCTTCAAATGAGCAGCCTGTAGGAAATCATGTAATCTCATCTGAAATAATAGAAAATGGGTTGCGGCAATATTTTCATGTTTTTCATGATCCAATAACTGATGTGTTGGATGATGTTTGCAGTCAAAGTTCTTCTCCGTTGACTACATGTGAGCTTGAAACGTGTGCTGATATAAACTTGATCTGGCAACCGATTTCTTTGTCATTTTCAGCAGAAGTCTCGTCACAAATCTTAGATGAAAGTTTTCATTCATGGTATGAGGAAAATAGAAGTAATCCATTGGATGAGCTAAGTACCAGTGTGCATGAACTTCAAGATCCTTATGCAGTGTTTTTGGAGGCGGATAGAGAATCCATAGTATTCAACAGATCTGTTCACAAGTTTTCTTGGGATTTGCCTTTCAGTAGTTCTCTCTTGTTGTTCATAAGCAAGCACTTGTGGAGAATTCAAATAGCAGCCGGAATGCTTACTTGGTTGCATTGGTTGTTTCATTTCACTTGATCAGGTGATGAATGAAACTGTTAGAGTAGGTTTTGATGAATAAGCTCTATTTTGAGCATATTTTCTAGTTTTTCGGTTGTGTTTAAGTATCGAGTCAGTTTTTAGTTGAGTGAGAGTCAATTTGTGTCGTCAAGTCATCAGTTTTCAGTCATGCATTTCAGCTTGAGTTTTTGA
Source organism: Pinus tabuliformis (assembly GCA_031772625.1). NCBI lineage: Eukaryota > Viridiplantae > Streptophyta > Pinopsida > Pinales > Pinaceae > Pinus > Pinus tabuliformis. The sequence continues at coordinate 870,603,040 of CM062816.1, forward strand.
CTCCATTGCCCAATGGATGAAGGCACTGTCTACTTTCCAAAGATCTGTAGTTCTTGGCACCTCCAAGGAGCTACCATCCCCATTGGAGCCAATGTTAGTGTCAGTCTTTGCAGCCTTCCTCCAGTGATCAAACATGCTCTTAAAAAGTGATTTTAAGGTGTTGAGATCAATTTTTGTCATTTCAGTGAGTCTTCAAGCAAAATTTGGTCACTAAGTATTAGGTCTAGGGTTTGTTTTCACTCCTTTCAAATTTTTCCAAATGCCGGTCCATGTCACCATTCAGCTGAGTGTACCATCATTCAGAGGGTTTTCATCATCATTTTAGGTTCCAATGGGTCATTTTACACCTTATTCATGCTTCAGTTGTGCCTAGGTAAGGTTCATTTCCTTCTGCTAGGGTTTTGAGGGTAATTTCTCTTGGATGGTCAAATCATCAGCAAAACTTGTATCCTGATGTTCATACACCTTCCCCTATCCTTAATGTACCTTATTAAACACTTCCCATCACTGATATCCCTCAAATTCCTCATTTTCGCACAAACCCTAGTTTCTTGCTACAACTTGACAATGTTCTAGGGTAGGCCTATGTTTTGCCCTTTTGGACCTTTTCCCCTCACTCAATCTCTGAAATTCCACTTTCCCCTGCTTCATAACATCCCTCCCTACTTCCAAAAATTTTCTCAAGAATTTAGAAGCCCCTTATCCCCTTCATTTCACTTCATTTCGACAAATCCCCTGTTCCACACATCGGGATAGGTTTTACTTCAATGATGTTTTTGAGCAAGAAAAGATGAATTTGGGAAAATTGAGAGATTTTTTTGTCCAAAATAGGCCAAGGAAGAAAAACATCCTTCAATTTTTACACATGTGTCATGGTTTTAGAGAAATGTCAAAAATACAGTTGCCTCAGGAGAATTGATGCACCTCTGAAGTGACCTTGGGAAAATCAAGATTTCTCCTAGCTTGGTTGGCCAAATGACTTGCTTTATGAGTCAAATAATAACTAGACACAAATATATTTCCAATGAGCTATTATGAGCTTAATTTGGAGTTGAGGAAGACCTTCAAAAGTTGACTGCAACAACACTCTACCTTGAGGCAGCCTCATTTGGCACATTTTGACCAATCTTGGGAGATTTGATTTTTGATAGAGAAAATGAACTCCAAATTGAAAAATTCTAGTTGGGTTGGAAATTATACTCAATAACCTTTCCAACGAGTTGTCCTGCGCCCAACTTGGACACCGGGAAGGCCTCCAAAAGTCTCCTACAAAAATCACTACGCATTGGGTTTGGTGGCGCGGCACATTGGGTTTGGGGCACGTCGCATTGGGTTTGTGGCGCGGCGCATAGAGCTGCAAGCCATTTTCACCACAAATTCATCCATATTCTCGATTTTATTGGTTTTCTCCAGTCCAAAGTAAGTCAACAACTCTCCAAATGCCAATGAAAGTGTTGTTGGCATTATGATACAAGTGTTGTCCTTGATGGCAACTCACTCAGAGACAGGTACAGGTGATGGCAACTTAATCAGAGGAAAAATCATAGTGCAGAAGGATAGCAGCAAGGAATTGATGATCAGTCTACAAGTATGAAGAAAAATATATACATGCTGGTTCACTATATACCAAGTCGTGTATACAAGCAGGTTCACTATATACCAAGTCGCGTATACGCAGGTTCTCTATATACCAAGTCGCGTGTACACGCAGGTTGGCTTCAGTAAAAGAGCGTGTATGTGGAAAACTTATCTTTGGTCCGTGGCGGTTGTTCCTTGGAAGTTGTGCCTATGGTTTTGGACCATGGTGTCTCGACGGACGTGTTGATCCCTAGTTTTGAAGTTGATGGTATTGGATTTCTATGGTTTTGGCCCATGGTATTGTGAAGGGCCTAAGGCTATATAAGTAGAAGATCATTAGGCAAAGTGTGCATGTAGTGTGTATCTGACGGAGTGAGAAGATCTGGTATTGCTGGTTATCTGTTCGGGACGCTTGGCAAGGGTCGGATCTGACAACGAAGGTATAAGTAATTATTTCTAGATCTGCACACGGGTTGCCTTTGGAGAAAATGCGTATACACGCGGTTTTGGTACAGTGAAGTAGCGTATGCATAATAAGATTTGATATTTCAGGTTTCTGTTGATTCTGGTGGTTGTTGCAGAGTTCTGGGCTCTGGTTTGGGTTCTGTGTTCTTGATGACAGGGTTTCAGTGATTCAGTATTGGGTTGTTTAATGAATTATGATGCAAGTATAAGTTGATGATTGTATTGCAGTAATGTTTGTTTTGTACTCTTGGATCCAGTCTGAAAATTGATGAAACGTGGTCCCTGAAGGAAAGAAGGTTGTAGGGTCAGCACCTACGTACTAGTAAACGGATCGGCTAGTACAAGAGCTGAGGGGGTTGTAGCTCCCTTCCAGAAGTAGTTGGAAAATGAGAGAGGGTTGTAGCCCTCTGCAGGTTGTAGCCCGCGTACTGGTAAAGGACTGCACCAGTACATTGTAAAAGAAGTTTCTTATTAAAGAAGAAAGAGATGAATTGCAGCAGGTGGTTTTCACCCACATTGGGTTTCCACCTTATATCATGGTGTTCATGTGTGTGGCTCTTGTGTGATGTTCTGTTCTGTTATACTGCACCTGTTTACTGTTAATATGCTTAATAATGTTCTGATGCATTTACTGAAGATTAAGCTAACTGAATCATAAGATCTCTAGATATACGCTAGTTGCATTAGACACAGTAGCGTGTACACGCGGGTTCACTTAATTGAAGTAGCGTATATGTTTCTGAGTATGAAATTGGAAAGGTTTTACTGATCTGATAATACTGATTCACCCCCCCCCCTCTCAGTATTATTTCCAACAATTGGTATCAGAGCAGGTTCTTCAGAGGAAGCTTGATCGCTTGAAGGAAAAGATCCATCAGAATGGCTAATCCAGAAAGAGAGGCACACATCAGGCCACCAGTCTTTGACGGGAACAATTTTACTCACTGGAAGATAAGAACCACTGCATATCTACAATCACTTGGAGCAGAAATTTGGGGAATCGTAGAAGGAGGATACAAATTCCCATCAGCAACTCCTACAGATCCAGCAGAGAAAAAGCAATATGAGCTCAATGCCAAAGCTATTACTGTCCTATTGAGTAGTTTGACACAATCAGAATTTATGAAGATCATGCATTTCAAATCAGCTAAGGAAATATGGGACAAAATCGTCACAAGCTACGAAGGAGATGATCAGGTAAAAAGAGCAAAGCTTCAAACTCTCAGAATCCGGTATGAAACTCTTAAGATGCATAGTAATGAAAGCATAGCTAATTATTTCCTGCGTATGGATGAGATTGTGAATTGTATGAGGGATCTGGGTGAAGAATTTGATGAAGTTGTCTTAGTTGAAAAGGTTTTGAGATCTCTGTCTGCTAAATTTGATTCTAAAGTATCTGCCATAGAAGAAAAGGAGAATGTGCAGAAAATCACCATGTCACAGCTTCACGGGATCTTAACTGCTTTTGAAATGCGACAAGAGGTACCACCAGAAGCCGCATTCGAAGTGTCAGAGGAAGAAGATGAGGTAAATTTTGTCAAGAATCTTGAACGGGGAACTGGACGGTTCAAAGGTAAGCTACCTTTCAAATGTTTTCTATGTGGTAGAGTTGGTCACTATGCTGCTAGATGCCCTCATAACAAAGGAAAGATATCTGAAGATGATGGTAGAAGCTATTATACCCATATTACAAGTTCATTCAATGATAGTGAAGATATTAGAAGTCTCATGGCACATGAAAAGAACAATGCTTCATCCAATAATAGCAAAGATATTAAAAGTCTCATGGCACATGAAAAGAAGAATGCAGAAACTGAAGAAGTTACCAAATTAAATGAACAATTGGAGACACTAACCAGGGTAAGGGAGCAATTGCAGGATGTAGTAAAGGATCAGAGCATAACTATTCAAAGGCTTGAATCAAAGATCCTCTCTCTAAAAGAAGATCTTAAAAAATCAAGAGAACAGAACAGAGAAGCTCTTGAAGATCAAGAACATGAAGTGATCAAACTAAAGCGACAAGTGGAAGAAGGAAGAAAAGCTGAAGAAGACCTAAGGAATCAGTATCTGAAAAAGGAAGAACAACATCAAGTTGAGGTAAATATCTTGAAAGGTAAACTAGAAGAAAAGGATAAGCTTTTACGATTTCAAGATAGTACTAAAGTCTTGGATGATATTCTTAATAGCCAAAGGTCTCCTGCTATCAAAACTGGTCTTGGTTTTCATGAATATGTTGAAGGTGAATCTAGTTCACAAGGTGAGGCAAGAAATTCTAAGGAGAAATCTGAAATGCTCAACAAGGAACAACCAAGGAAAGAAATTCCTCAAGGAAGATCCTTTAATCCTAACTATGGACGTGATAGACGATTATCTCCTCCACTGAATAATGTTGAATGTCATGTATGTCATAATCTTGGACATGTTGCAGCCAGATGTAGAAGTAGAATGGTTCAAGACCATTACAAAAGATCATTGCATCCCAGGTATTTCAAAGGATATTTCTTTGCCTGCAATGCATATGGACACAAAGCAATTGATTGTGATAGAAGGAACATGAAATATGTAAGATGTTATACATGCAACAAATATGGACATAAAGCAAGGGAATGCAGGAGCAGATTTCAAAATTCAAAACAAGAGGACCATACATCATCACAGTTCCAGGAATTGAAGAAGACAGAGATAGAAAAGTGTGGCATAACTCAGTCAGCTGACATAATAGACATAGGGGAATCTGAATGTGATGAATTTCAGTATTCCTTGCATACGCTTATATAATGAAGACAAGTCGCGTATATACGCGAGTTACAGGCTGCAAAGTCACGTATATGAAGAAAGGGCAGCAGAACAGACCCAGGTTCAGTCATGGTTGGCTCAGGGTCAGGGGGAGCAGAACAGACTCAGGAAATGGTTGGCTCACACTCAGGGGGAGCATATACTTCAAATAATTCATTGTTGGCATTATGGTTAGAAGTTGCTGATGAAACTAAATGATACATCTTGTTGTTTGATCAAAGGAATAGTATTGCAGACTGATGCTTATGGTACAGATCTGAATGGCTGGTCTTAGAACCTGCATCTGCTCAGGGGGAGCATGGATAGATTGGTACACTTTGGCATAAACAAAGGGGGAGCCAAATCAGAAACTTCAGCATGTACTCAGGGAGAGTATGGACAGCAGTATGGACAGTAGAAGGTATACCAAAGAAGAAAATATCTTGGTCCGCCCTTTGCCCTTGATGTTAAAGGGGGAGAGTGACTTGGTGTGGTGGTTGCCATCAAGTCCAAAGGGGGAGATTGTTGGCATTATGATACAAGTGTTGTCCTTGATGGCAACTCACTCAGAGACAGGTACAGGTGATGGCAACTTAATTAGAGGACAAATCATAGTGCAGAAGGATAGCAGCAAGGAATTGATGATCAGTCTACAAGTATGAAGAAAAATATATACACGCTGGTTCACTATATACCAAGTCGCGTATACAAGCAGGTTCACTATATACCAAGTCGCGTATACGCAGGTTCTCTATAGATTTTTATGATGATTTAGTGAAAAAATTTCAAAACCCTACCTCGCATTTTTGTTCAAAACATGATTTCTTAGTGTTGGTAAATTTGTTTTTGTTGCCATAACTCCCTCACCTTTTATTCCCTCACTTCTTTTCTTGTTTCGTTAACCCATTTCACTATCCCTCATATCCCTAAAACTAAAAACCCTAATACCTAATCCCACTATTCCCAAACCCTAGTCAAATATCCCCAAACCCTAATTGCTATCCCAAAGCCTAAATACTATTCCCTAAACCCTTTCATTCCAAAAAACCCTACATCTAGCATCAAATCCTCCCCTCATCAGTCCCACTCATCCATGGAGCTCAAAACCATGCAAGCAACCGACAAGCTGGTAAGAGAAGGAAAACCAAGTTGACAACACTTGAAAGGGAAATTCAAGCTGAGCGTGAATCTTGGCTTGAGAGGAAAAACTTGCACTTGGGAAGGATGCTAGAGAAGGCTAACAGGGAGAAGACAGTATTGAGGCATATGGCTTATCATTACATGGCAAGAAACAAAGTCTGCAAGGCAAGAATCAGGAACTTGAAAGCAAAATTGAAAAGGGAATTGAAGAGGCGAAAGGAGCACGATAGACTTTAGATATTGGCTGAGGCCTCCTTGGCTCATCACAGCACTAGATGGAGAAGACTCAGCCCAAATTTCAAAAAATTTGGGACACTTTTTGCATTTTTGGAATTTTTTGCACAAAAAACAAAGTTTTCTGCTCTATGCACCGTGCCACGTGGCACTCGCTTTTGCTAGGAGCCTCCAAATGACAAAAACTCAGCATTTTTGGATTTGGCATGGAAAAATAGGCTTCCCTATCAATGTCAAAGAAATTTGGACAGGTTTTGAGCCCTCAAAAAGGTCAAAAACACTCAAAAAATGACCTCACTGCCCCTATTTTGACACACAAGAAGCAGTGTTGGGAGAATTGAATTTTGGAAGGGAAAATGGAGGCCAAATTGAAAAATTCTACTTGGGTTGGAAATTAGACAGGAAAACATTTCCAACAAGCACACTTGGAGCAAATTTGGACTCCGGGAAGGCCTCCAAAAGTAGCTCCAAACAGGCGCTACACATAGAGAAATCAGGCGCGGCGCATAGGGAAATTTTTGCTAGTTTGACCAAGTATTACTCTGTTTTTCGCCCAGCATTGGCCAGTTTGACTTTTTCACTTTCTTAATGGAAAATTTGTGATGTAATTTAATGTAAATTGATGTATCATGATATAAATATATCAAATTTTCACTTATGGAGGTAGATTCAATAGTTTAAAAGTTGTTTGAAATTGAATGAATCAGTGCCCTTGTTTCTAGAGGCATGCTGTTCTGTTGCCTGATTTCTAGTTCTCAGTTTAGAATTAGTTGAAACAGCTCTTAAACATGTGAGCTCGACCCCTAGAGACTAGGATGAGCTATGGTTTTGTATATTATGTTTTTTTTTCAGTCATTAGCATGGTTGGACTTTGAGAGCAGGATTTGCAGCACTCTTTGGCATCCATGTGGCAATTTGTCTTGGTACAGTTCTTTCCTTTGTAATTATGAATTTTATTATGTGTTATGTATGCCATTCTCTATCTTGTTTCTTCTTAACTAAAGAAACAAGAGTGTAAGTAGAATCCATTGAAATTGCCGTGCTCTACTTGAGTTTTTCTTACCCTCTTCAACTCCTCACCTGTCTAAGCCCTCCATCTCATTCGATTTGAAGTGCCAAAAACGTTTGCCTACCTTGCCCCATTGAGATCTCTGCAAGATTGAACCTCAATCCCCGCACCCAAAATCTACGTTTCCATCTGAGCCAAAAAAAACATCTTTTCATTCAATCAAACTTTTTCACACATATACCTAGCCTAAGATCACTATTCCTATCAGTCATCTCAAGCCCTCATTGATTATAATTTGCTGAGATTGACCCGAAGAGAGCCCTCTCCCGACCTGGTAGGGCTAGCTACCAGGTTAAGCGTGGTTTGATGTTGGCCCTGGATTCTACATTCCTCAACCTAAGGTAAATCTAGGCTCTAACAGGAATTACCACTCCTAAAACTCTCAAGATAGAAGGATATCAAGAAAAAAAGGTATTAGTGCTGATCAATTCAAGTAGTACCCATAATTTTATTCATTGTAAGGTAGCTAAGGAATTGAATTACTGTCTATATCTAGCACTAGAGTGTCAAGTGATGGTTTCAAATGGAGGAAATATGAATTGCTCAAGGAAGTGTCATAATATCAATCTAACCATGGGGCAATATATATTGAATAGTCCAATTATTTCCATTCCAATGGGTGGTGTTGATGTTGTATTAAGAGTCAAATGGTTACAATCTCTGGGGATGATAGCTTTTAACTTTCAAAAATTTTTCTTGAAATTTCACTAGGAAGGAAAGGAAATTGAATTGAGGGGCATCATAGGGAAATCGGGGAAGATAATAAGATCTAATGGCATGACAAAGATGTTGAAGAAAGAACAACAAGGCATAATTGCACTTATGCTCATTAGATGTTCAAACATCAAAATCATCTATTTCTCCAGATCTCCAAAGAATATTGGACAATCATTCAAAGTTATTTGAGACTCCAAAAGAACTCCCACCTATTCATGATCATGATCATGCTATTCACTTGATTCCAAGAAGCATTCCTCTTAACATCAGACCTTACAAATATCCCTATGCCCAAAAGAGTGAAATTGAACATATGGTTGTAAAAATGATGGAGGCAGGTATAATTCAACCTAGCCAAAGTTATTTCTCTGCTGCAGTAGTATTGGTACACAAGAAGGATGGATCATGGCATATGTCATTGATGAATTGTTGTATGAATTACATGGAGAAATTTACTTCACCAAGTTGGATCTTTGTTCAAGATATCATCAAATTAGAGTGAATACATAAGGCATTCCAAAAACAACATTCATAACTCATGAAGGTCATTATGAATTTTTGGTCATACCTTTTGGCCTTACTAATGCACCTTCAAAATTTCAAGGTTTGATGAATTGCAATTTCAAACCCTTCCCTAAAAATTTGTGTTAGTATTTTTCGATGATATGGTAATCTACAACAAGTATTGGAAGGATCATGTTCAACATGTTGACAAGGTGCTCAAACTATTGGAGGAGAAACAATTGTATGCAAAAATCTCCAAATGTTTCTTTGGGGTTCAAGAGGTGGAATATTTGGGTCATATTGTATCTCATGAGGGTGCCAAAGGTAGATACTAGCAAAATTAAATCCATGAAGGAATGGAAAATCCCCATGAGCCTAAAGAATCTTCGAGGATTTATTGGGTTGACAAGGTATTATCATAAGTTTGTTAAGAATTATGGGAAGATAACAACACCTCTAACAACATTACTGAAGAAATATGCATTTTTTAAGACACCAGAAGCAACTAAATCCTTTGAACATCTTAAAGAGGCAATGTGCTAACCTCCGGTTTTAGCTACTCCATACTTCAAAAAAAACTTTATGGTGGTATGTGATGCCTGAGGAAATGGAATTGGTGCTACTTTAATGCAAGAAGGAAGACCCATTTCTTTTTAAAGTTTTCCAATCAATGGAAAGTATTTATACAAACCTATTTATGAGAAGGAAATGTTCACAATACTACATGCCTTGATATAATGATGCCCTTACCTAATGGGAATACACTTTAAGGTAAAAAAGATCATGATAGCCACAAATAATTTTTGGAACAAAGATTATCTTTAGAAGAGCAACAAAAATGGGTCACCATGTTATTGGTTTATGACTTTGAAATTATCTACAAAAAGGGAAGCAAAATGTTGTTACAGATTCACTGTCAAGAAGGGATGAGGATGTGGAATCATTCTTCTATGACATTTCCATTATCCAACCTGATCAGATAACTAAATCAAGGGATGAATGGAATAATTATGAAAAGGTGCAAAACATTAATTCAAAATTTGCAACAAGATCTGAGTACATCTGATACATTTATCTCGAAAAATGACTCATTATGGTACAAATATTGCTTATATATACATAAGAATTGTCAACTCAAACAAAATATTATTTTGGAATTGCACACCTCTCGTTTAGGAGGGCACTCAAGATTTTTAAAAACATACCACAAGGTCAAGAGGGATTTTTTTTTTTGGGGATGGCCTTAAATCTAATATTCAGAAGTTTGTGGAACAATGTTTGGTTTTCCAACAAAACAAAGTTGAGATAGTTAAGACCTCAGGTCTGTTACAACCTTTACCCATTCCAAGTCAGCTTTGGGAGGAGGTTGTAATGGATTTTATATTAGGTTTACCCAAGTCTGAAGAAAAGAGTGTCATCATGGTGGTAGTTGATAGACTTACCAAGTATGCACAATTTTGTGCATTATCTCATCCTTTTAAGGCCAGTATAGTTGCTACTGCATTTAAGGAAACAATTCAAAAGCTACATGGAAACCCAAATATTATTGTAAGTGACAGATATCCCATTTTCACTAGAAATTTTTGGACGGAATTATTTTCTTGTCTTGGTACTTAATTAACTAATAACTCATCTTATTATCCTTAATTTGACAAATAAACTTAGATTGTGAACAAATGTTTGGAAGGATATCTTTGTTGCTTTGAATATGATAAAAAAACACAATAGGTTAAGTGGTTACCTATGGTTGAATGGTAGTATAACACTTCCTTCCATAATGTAGCAAAAATGACCCCATTTATGGCACTTTATGGATATCATCAACGTTCCATCACATCATATTTAAGAGAAAATTCTAAGGTTCAAGCAATGGAATCTTAGATCAAGCATCAACAATAGGTTCTCTAACTCTTAAAGGATAACCTCACTCTGGCACAAAATCGAATAAAACTACAGGCATACCATCATCATAGTAAAATAAGTTTTGATGTAGGTGACTGGGTATTTTTACGGCTACAACCATACAAACAAATGTCCCTAAAGCAAGCGAAGAGGGATAACAGATTATCACCCAAGTACTATGGTCCTTACAAGGTGTTGTAAAAGCTTGGTACTATGGCATACAAATTGGAGCTGCTTACATCTTCCCGGGTACACCTAGTTTTCCATGTTTCATGCTGAAAGAAGGTTATCAGTGACAAGCTTAGAGTTCAAACAATATTGACAAAAATTGAACAGGAAGGAAAAATCATATTGGATTCGGAATCCATCATGGAAACAAGAACTCGAAAACTACGAAATCAATCAATTTTAGAGTATCTCATTAAGTGGATGAACTTACCTGCTGAAAATTCCACATGGGAGGATGAGAATTTTATACATAAGCATCTAAAACTACTCAAGCGTTGAGGGAAACAAATTTTTTTGAAGGTGAGAGGAATGTTAGGTCCCTATAATACTAGTTTGGCCCCCTTATTGTTATTGTCAGTGTATTCCCCTTATTGTTATCGCTGTGCCCATGTAGCCCCCATATTTTTATTGTTGTGACCCATAGAAGCCCACTATTGTTATTGTTGTGCCCTTACATTATTTTTGTTATGTAGGTTCTGACTATATTGTGACCCCTTAGACTCCTATATATACCGAGGACGTATTTTCATTTGTATCATCCACGAATTGCTCATGTGATGCAAAGGAGGTTTCCCCCTTAAAGAGGCTAATTTTCAAGTTGTTGATCTATCTTTTATTCTGTTTGTGATTTGGTTTCATAACAAACACATATAATATTTTAGAATAGCAAACAAAGAAAAACATAAAACAAGAGAGACATTGATATATGTGGTTCACCCAATTTTGGCTATGTCCACGGAGAAAAAACCAGTCCTTCCTTTTATATTATCCAGCAAAATAAAGGGATACAACCTATGACAAATCCATTGTAACTTCCTATTCACTTTCACATAGTCTCCTCTATTTTTCTCACACAAAATAATACATAGCTGCAATACAATTCCCTCATATAACGGAGGGTTTCCTTCTAGGGAAAAAAAAACCATAAATTAACATAAATTCTACCATTAGATCTTTCACCTAATGAATGACCCAAATTAACTATGAAATTACAATATTTTATAAGGATATTTTTTTATTATCTAATTTTTGTTTTGGGGGCAGTGACGGTAGAAATAGTGGGTAGGGGGAACCCCCCACACCCCCTTATCAAGGAATGGGTTTAAAACGTGTTTGCAACAATACCTATGAATCAAGAATATATTTAAGCTCCACACCCAACACAACAGTTAACTGACGTTGTCTTCCTCTCCCATCAAATGTGTGGAAAGACAAAATAAAAAAATGTGATGACTATGAGGGGTGGGTCAACGTGCCTATAGTGGGTTTGTAAAGGTGGTAGGTGTTGGGAATCATGATTACTGTTAGACCAAAACCCACAGGTGTTAGTCAACAATCACATCACCAGAGATAAGGATCTACAAGAGGCGGTTAGTCCATGTCGCGAAACACACGGGGAGTGTTGGTTTATCCAATGTCCAACAATCTCCCCCCCGACGCGAGATGGGTGTGTATTGAACTTGTGACCTACGCTTTGATACCACTTGATGAAAACTTGACTAACCCGAGAGGGGGGGTGAATCAGTTTAGTATATTTATGGACATTAAAATTATTTTCATTAATCTCACTAACTGAACCATTATATGAGCAACTTAACGAATGATGACCAACATATTGAATATGTGAACAACAATTAATAAGCAAACCAAAACATCATATCAGCACATAACAATAACACATATTGACACCAGATATATGTGGAAACCCATAAAGGGAGAAAACTACAATTTTATTTATTGTTGTGATGCAAAGGAAAACTCCTACTCCTTATTACATCTGATTTTTTGTAGACTCCAACCTATAGGAGGCTGCTACCTCAATTTTCTGCAAGATGCAACATAAAAGAAAGCTCCAACTCCCATATGTTTTTTGTAGGCTACAACCCATAGGAGGCTCCTACCTCAACATGCTCCAACCTGATGTTTATCAAGCCACTACTTGAAAGGAGACTACCATCCCCTGATGCAAACAAGAAATAACAATGTGCTGGTTTACCTAGTCATAAATTATGCATATCTCCATCTTCATTTCTGCATCTTCTTCCTTTCAAATCTGCTTCACATAAGCTTCATATGTGATAGGTAACTAATTCCTAATACCTCAATCATCTCCCTCTCATTATCCCACTATCTCTTCTATATCCATGCCTCCCAAAATCACATATTTTATAAAGATAGTTTTTTGGCTATTTGTATCCCACATAGGAATATGAAGTGAATAGGCTTGACTCTTTTCCTTCCACTTATTCATTTCCAAATTCTTCATATCTTGAATATTAGAACACAAAAATAAATAATCCATCCAATATTAATTTTAGCCACATGTAATGATTAAATGCATCAACCTAATGCCAACACCAAATAACAATATCTATCATTAATGCATCATAACAATCTTTACAACATCTTTGCCTTTGCCTTGGATTCTTGCCTTTGCATCACAACAATTCAACGCAATCAACAATTTCACACCACATAATATAGTAATCTTTGCAACATTTTCCGAGCATATTACAACTCCTTTGTGCTGCTTCCTTTCTCACTGCTCTTGTGATGCTCCTTTGCTTGATGCTCCTTGTGCAAGCTGGTCCTTTGTTTTCTGTTCCTTGTGCTCGCTGCTCCTTTTCTTACTGCTTTGCAACTATAACAACATATGTCTTTCTTTGCTTCTTTTCCTTGATTGCAATGCTTGTTGTTACCCCTTCATTGCTCCTTGTCGCTGCTTCTTCGCCTATGTTGCGCTTTTTCGATCAATGAAAATAATGCCAACAATCTCCCCCTTTGGCATTGATGGAAAAACACTGATCCTCCCCCTTTTGTCTTGAGAAGTGTCTTCCTTTGATTACTTCCCCCTTTGACATCAATGGCAAGGGGGTTAAAAATGTCGAGACGACTTATTAGGGATGCTCCATATTAAATGAATGATGCTCCAAAATGACATATAAACATTGTTCCAAATAGGCTTAAGGATTTTCTTGTAAAATATTGCAAGAATATTGTTGAGAGAACACTTTGTAAGATATTACAATTGCATACAGATAAAAAATAATTTCTGAATAATACTCCATAATCTTGTATGTAATAGGAAATAAATATGTAAGAATGAACATTGCTCTAATGTTCATAAATCAATGTGTATGTTGTTTTCGCTAGGAATGATTGAGGGAAATAACTGGTCCAGAACCCTATAGGGAAGACAACTCTAAGAAGAATATTAATACTAGTAGCACTGCTACATTAATGCATATGAGTGTTTCTTAATTTATATGAAAATAATCATATTGTTGTAGGTCCATGTAGCATATTGTGTTTCTTCATGTTGTTTAAACCACTTCCAACGTTGCTTCATCCCAAGTCGATGTTGTTGAAGATATTGTTCAATGCTTGAAGATTCCAATTGATAATAACTTCAATGCAAAACTTAAGCTAACTTATTAAGAAGCAGCCAAAATAATTTTCAAAAAGGTTTTCAAGCTCCGAAACAGAAACATGACATGTCTCTCACTTGAGCTATTGCAGCAACCTCGAACATCCATTTCATCTGCATCATGCATTTTGAAGCCTCCATAGGGTTCTTTCATCTGAAGCATATATATTTTTAATTTATTGAACCTAGAGCAGATTGTCCTTCAATGGTTACAAGAGCATTAACATTTTTCTCCAATTTAGAAGGAAGCAATATAGACCACAATTCTCTAATTTTGAAGCAATAATCCTTAAAAAAACACATCTGACATGTTCTAATTATTGATACTATAACTTGGGATTGATCCTTTTTAATATCAACATTTTACATCTGTTTAAGAAAATATACAATGTTTCATTGATTCTAAGAAGTGCCCTAGCATTGATAGCCACAAAATTGTAATTGTTGCTCAGTTGAATCTGTAGTCCTGCATAAACAACATATCAATCATTATGCCATGTGAATAGCCCTATGCTTCCTCCATAATCTTAACTCAATGGATGATTTCTGCTTTCATTGGGCAATGAATGAATGTTGCCAATGCACAATATGAATGCTGCCTCTAGCTGCCTCCCACTAGAAAATATTTTTGCATGCACCATTCACATGCTTCAATCCACACACTTGAGTGATAGTGCACATCACTGATCCTCGATAAATATTGAATGGAAATTGTCAAATGAAAAATGGATAAGAAATGGAGCGAATATGGTAAAACAAAATAGCCATTCAACACAGTTCCCGTCATTTCACTAGCACTAGACCTTCATTACAAAACTTTTACCCATGTTTATAATATTTAACTCACACACTTGACATACGATATTCCCCTCACCATTTCCATGCGTATACATTATAATTTTCTCACCATACCATTGTATGCCATTTCACAATGAACTCCTCCTGCCACGTTGACAAAAAAATCGTGGGAAGTAATTTGGAATCCTCGATATATTGAGAGCACTGATATATAATGGTGTTATGAATGTAGTAATGTTGTGATGAATGCTGCATTCTGGTGGATAGAAGCACAAAATATCATTGAAGCTATTGACACCTAATCCTTGTGATTGGGTAAATTTATGTAAATAAATAAATTAGAAATATGAACAGTCATCGGGAGATGAACTGAACAGTCTCTCCCTCATGTATATAACAAACACCTACCTGATGGAATAAATCAGTCGAATCATTTTTGCCTTATGGAGTTACTGCCTGGTCTGACATGGTATCAGAGCCAGCTCCCAAAATAGTTGTAACTCCCTTCTGCCTACTGCTCCCTGTCCTCTGTCCCTGTGGAGTCTGTCTACTGGGCTCTCTGTCCACTGTCTACTGTGCTCTCTGTCCTCTCTGTCTACTGTGCAGTCTACCCACTGTTCTCTAAATTCAGAAGTCATTGAGTATAGCAGCGTTTGTGATGAACGCTGGGGCGGTGAGCGTGGAACTGTTTGAATAATGCTGCGACTGTTTCTTTTTTCCATGTAAAATACGTCTGAGGGTTTATGGCGACGGGAGTGTGTTTGTATGGCACGAGGTGCTGCTTTATTCATTGCCTGTATCTCAATCAATAAGAACGACCTCCCTCCACGCTGGTAGAACAGCGCTCCAGGCGGCATAGTTTCTGCAATTATACATTGTATATTTTATAGAGCTGTTGCAAACTATCAGAACGAGTTGTTGTATATTTTACATACGCTGTTCGATTATGAGGGTCCGTAACCCTTGTGTTTAGAACTCCATTTAACACTGTACCGAGAGCTTTTAAGGACTGATTTTCATGCCTGTTGATAGTATACGCTCTCACTCCGCCTGTAGTGCCTTTCATTGTCTTGCGCTGCTGCTTTCACCGAAAATCCAGTCACTATTCTTGGTTTTGCCATTTTATAGTGTGTTTGTGCATTGCAGTGGCCGTTTCTTTGATCTAGAGGTGAAGTTAGTTTTTTAATATCTGTGTACAAATGGCGGCAGCGGCGATGGTGGAGTCATCGTGGGAGGAGAATGTCTACATGGCGAAGCTGGCCTAAGCTTTTGACCTGCGGACAACTGCTGCTACTTGTGGAATCCATCCACATTCAGAAGTGGGATATACGCTGCTCCCTTCAAGACTCGCCAGAAGCTGAGTTTGAACACTTATTCAATTATCACATGACGCCTTACCAAGCATCAGGCATCATTGATGACTGAGAGACAGAAAAGGAAAGAAATGTATTTTTCCAAAGAGAAAGTATGCAGTCAAGGTATAAAGCATAGGATTTGAGCATAGAGATTTATATTTCCGTCCAAGTGTTTGGCAAATTCTGATTTGCATCAGATTTCTGATTCGCTTTTGAGCAGTTGATACTATTTCCCTTTGCAACCATATTGTAAAAATAAATATATATATATATGGTGATATTCTATATGCATAGAATATGGTTTTGATTTTTGAAGGAAGAATAAGGCTGTATCATTTTTGAAGCACATTTCCCCAGCAGAAATATTTTTTCTATTAGCAGAAATATTTTTTTTACAGAATGCATTCAATCATATCCATGGTGGGAATAGTTCTCACTGGCAAGGAGAACTATCCTGAATGGTCCCGGATGATAAAAAACACCCTCATTTTCAATGAGTTGTGGAAAGGAGTGTGTGTCGGAGACAGAGACAATGAACCAGTACAACCTACCTCAGACAAAGAGCTTGTCATTTGGGAAAATAAGAACAACAAAGCTTATGCATTAATCTTAGCATCTGTAAATGAAGAGGTGAGTCACCATATTTCGTCATATTCAACTGCCTTTGAAGCCTTACAAAAGCTGATAGAACTCTATGACTCACATTCTGCACTCGAAGTTGTTCAACTCATGATTAAACTCTTCACTCTTGAACTGCAAAATAATGATCCTCTTGCTCTTGCATCTGAAGTAAAGTCTATAATGCATGATATCAAATCCACTAAAGTTGAACTGGATATTCCTCTTATTGCTTTTCTCAAGGAACTTTATCCTACTTACTCTAATTATCTTGAGTCATTGCAAGCAAATGGAAATCTCAAAGATATAACCTTTGACTCTCTTGTGAAAAAGTTTGCTGAAAGAGAGAAAGCTTTTGGAAAGAAGACATCCCCTGAATCTTCTGAAGAGGCTGTGTGCCTTGCTCATAAAGAAAAGCATCCTGCTTAAGATTCTACAAGAGGAAGAGGTGGTCGAAGAGGAAGAGGAAGATATTTCAAAGGCAGGGGGGGCAAACATTCTTAAGGAGAAAAAGCAGATTTGCACTGCATTCGCTGCAAGAGAAATGGATCACATGATGCCTCTACATGCAAGCTACCATGGGACAAAATTGAGCAGAAAAGAAACCAACAGAAAGGTAAAACTGATGATACAGACAAAGGTAAAGCACTTGAATGCACTCACTATGTTGTGGCAGAATGTAACATTGGAGTAAATGAAGATTTGTTTAATGCTTCACTTGCTTCATGGAAAAATGATTGGTTGCTTGATTTAGGAGAAACCTGCCACATGACTCATAGAAAATATTTTTTTGAAGATTTCACTGACAATGTTGATGGAGCAGTATACTTTGCAGATCAATCAAAAATCAAGCCATCAGGGCTTGGCACAATCAGGCTTAAACTGCCTGGTCTTCCAGACTTTCTTCTGCATCATGTTCTATATCTCCCACAGCTCAAGAGAAACTTGCTGTCCTTGGTCCACATCTGCCAGCAAGGTCACTCCATTCATATGTTTGATGGCAAGCTTGAGGTAAGAAAAGCATCTGACCACTCACTTGTCATGAGGGGAATAAAAGAAGAAAGGCTTATCAAGCTGCAAGGAACCTCTGCTCATACACAACATTTCTCATCATAAAGAAGGTACACTTCCATCAAGTTTATTATGGCATGCTAGATTTGGACATTTGAACTATGACAGTCTCCGCTTATTAAATAAAAATGGTGTTGTTGGTTTGCCTACAATTCCTAGGAAACTTAAGCAATGTGATGCTTGCATTCTAGGAAAGCATAGCAAATAGTCTTTTCATGATTCACATTCAAGAGCACATAGAAAACTTGAACTCATTCATTCAGATTTATGTGGTCCAATGCCTGTTCCTTTTGCAAATGGAAATAAATATATCATGACATTTATTGATGACTACACCAGAATGTGTTGGGTTTATTTATTGAAGAACAAATATGATGCTTTTCAAACATTCAAGAATTTTAATAAATGGATTGAAAATGATGCACAATCTCATATTGGGTCTATTCGCACTGATAATGGAAAAGAATACACATCAAATGAATTTAAAAACTATCTTCACCAACATGGGATCAAACATCAAACAATTGTGCCTTATAATCCCCAACAGAATGGTGTAGCTGAAAGAATGAATAGGACAATCTTAAATATGGTACGATCCATGCTCTTCTTCAAAAATGTAAAGATAATGTTTTGGGCTGATGCTGTTCTATGTGATGCATATATAAAGAATATATGTCCATCTAATCCTATAAGAAACAAGACTCCATATGAAATGTGGTATGGAGATGTTCCATCGGTAAAGCATCTCAGGGTCTTTGGTTCCACCTGTTATGCCTTGATACCAAAGGTACATAGAAACAAACTTGGTGCTAGAAGTCGCAAGTGTATCTTCCTGGGGTATTCAAACACCTCCAAAGCATACCGTCTCTATGATGAAGTAAATAAAAAGTTTGTTGTATCTAGAGATGTAATTTTTCTTGAATCATCCAAAACTGACAATGTTGTTGAGTGACAACTTGATCGCTTGGATAGATTCGCAAAAGCAAAATCATTTCAAGAATTTGATAATCAGATTCCACATCTTGAAGGGGGGATTCCTATACTAGATCAACATGTGGAATCTTCTTCTGAAGAACACTCTCCCCCGCATGAAAATCCAACGACGGATGATGCTTTAAGTGATGTAATTGATAGAATTGGGAGACTCAATCTTGATTTAGTCCCAACTCAATCAACGGAGCAGCCTGGACCAAAAAAAGGTCCCCCAAAGTGGGTGACAAAGACACTTGAAAGTGTTCATCCTGATGAAGTTGGAAAGATAGGAACCAGAAATTCAAACCGGCAAAATGGAGGTGATGTAGATGACTCTAATTCACCTGTTGATATGGATGTTTCTTATGATTGTGAATTGAACTTGTCTACAGATTTTGAATCAACTTCCTTCAAAGAAGTTGCTTCTCATGATGAATGGAAAGAAGCGATGCAAAAGGAGTATGATGCCCTCATAAAGAATGACACTTGGAAGCTGGTTGATCCTCCATTAGGAACCAAACCAATTGGCTGCAAGTGGGTCTACAAGAACAAGTATAAAACTGATGGCTCACTTGACAAGCACAAAGCTAGGCTTGTGGTAAAAGGTTTTGCAAAAAAGGAAGGGGTCGATTATGAGGAGACTTTTTCCCCCACAGCAAAATGGGCTACCATCCGGACACTCTTTGCATTAGCAGCTCAGAACGGTTGGAAAGTCCACCAAATGGACGTAAAAACTGCTTTCTTAAATGGAGATTTAAAAGAGAATGTTTTTATGTCCCAGCCTGAAGGATTTGCTGTGAAAGGACATGAACATAAAGTATGCAAACTTGTGAAGTCCTTGTATGGCCTCAAACAAGCACCGCGAGCCTGGTATGAAAAACTAACTGAGCATCTTTTGAAACTCAATTTCAAACATTTTGATCTTGATGATGCAACTTTATTTGTCAAGAAAGTTGGCAAAACAATTGTATATCTTGTGGTATATGTAGATGATCTTTTGATGACAGGGAACAATGAAAGCTACATTGCATCCATAAAGAAGGAATTGGGGAAAAGTTTTGAAATGACTAATTTGGGCTATGTTCATTACTATCTTGGCATTGAAGTAACCCAAAATCCAAAGTCCATATTTATTTCTCAAAAGAAATACATTGGAGATCTGTTAAACATGTTTGGCATGACAGAGTGCAATCCTCTTACTACTCCAATGGAACAAAACTTAAAGCTCACATCTATTGAAGGAAAAGAATTTGAGGATGCAACAAAGTATAGACAACTTGTAGGAAGTCTCAACTACCTAACTACTACCATACCAGACATTTCGTTTTCTGTTGGAATCCTCTCCAGGTTTATGCAAAAGCCTTGTGAGGGACATTGGTCTGCTGCAAAAAGAGTTCTAAGGAACTTGAAGGGAACTCAAGACTTTGGAATCAAATATACACAGGTGGACGACTTCAGCTTGATTGGATACTCTGATTCAGACTTCGATGGAGACAAAGAAACTGGGGTATCAACTTCAGGATATGCTATGAGTCTTGGATTAGGATCTGTCTCCTGGAGATCACGTAAACAATCAGTTCTAGCAGATTCCACAACAAAAGAAGAATACGTGGCAGCAGCTGAAGCAACAAAAGAAATTGTGTGGCTCAGGAAAATTCTTGAAGATTTGCAGGTAAAACAAGTACAATCAAATCCACTCATGATTGGCAATACCTCTGCAATAAAGTTGGCCAAGAACCCAAAATTCCATGATCAAACGAAGCACATCAATACTAAATATCATCTAATTCGACATCATGTTGAGGCCAAAACAATCCATCTCCATAATTGTTCCACAAATGAGAAAATTGCAGACATCTTCACCAAAGCGCTTGGAAGAGAAAAGCTTCAAGAACGATTCAGAATGATGCTTGGACTCACCAAAATCCCTTTAGATTAAGGGGGGGAATGTTGACACCTAATCCTTGTGATTGGGTGAATTTATGTAAATAAATAAATTAGAAATATGAACAATCATCGAGAGATGAACTGAATAGTCTCTCCCACATGTATATAACAAACACCTACCTGATGGAATAAATCAGTCGAATCATTTTTGCCTTATGGAGTTACTGCCTGGTCTAACAGAAGCAATATACATTGGAGCATAACGCTAGAGCAATATACAGTTGGCATATTGGAGCATACGTTGGAGTATATCAAATTTGACGTTGAATAATATATTATATCAATGCTATGCCAAATATATCAGTGCTTTGACAAATCTTTGCCAAAAAGAATATTGAGAATCACTTAATAACAGAAAAGATCATTTGAATAGCTATTGTTTTGTATATGTATCGGTGTGTTATGTCACTTATATAAAAGCAAGGGTGTACACCTTACATGCAGAGTAGCCTGGTGCTTACATCTTAGTTGGCCATTTACAACTTACATACAAATAAAAATGGGGCATACTGCTTGGTTACCCAGTTGTGTTAGAGCTTCTCTGCTCCTCATAATTCAAGAAAATCCTTACGAGCTAAACTTGTGTCATTATTTGTGAAGAGTAACTACCTGAAGAGCATATTTGACAATTTGTTTGGGGATAACAATATTTTCTTGCAGTACGACCACTTTTTTAACCACTTCAGCAGTCTTAGTATGTCGTCACTCCACTCCACAAGCTTCCGCAATTATTCAATTCATTCTACTATCTCTGTTATGCATGATAGACTACTTTCCCTGCTTCATAATGCTTCCGACGACGAGCTTATCATCAATTTACACAACATTTTCTGTCAATTTTTGTTCAATATATATCACTTGTTGGAATGGAATGGGATTCAATCCCAAGTCTCTTCTACTCAATCTCCCACTAGTTCCTTCCCTGACTACCCTGGAGGAGGGTATAGAGGCATGCATGTTATGAAACCAGCTTACAAAAAGATAGAAAAGATAGATCAACGACTTCAAAATTAGCCTCTTCGAGGGGACAACCTCCTTTACATTACACAAATGAACAATTCTTGGATGATAGAAATGAAAAGACCTCCTTTCTATATATATGAGTCTAGGGGGTCACAATATAATCAGAGCCGACATAACAATAATATTGTAAGGGAAGAAAAATAACAAAAGTGGGCTTCTATGGGGTATAATAATAACAATATGGGGACTACATGGGCACAACAATACAATAAGGGGGTTGCACTAGTAACAATAAGGGGCTACACTAGTAGTATAAGGACCTAACATGCTCCTGTCCTTCAAAAAGTGTTGTCCTCAATGCTTGAGTAGTCCTGGATGCTTCTGTATAAAATTATCATCCTCCCATGCAGAATCTTTAGCAATTAAGTTCTGCCACTTGATGAGATACCCCGAAATTGATCGATTTCTTAGTTGTCAGGTACTTATTTCCATGATTGCTTTAGGTTCCAATATGATTTTTCCTTCCTATTCAATTTCAGGCAATATTGTTTGAAATGGGAGCTTGTCACCTATAACCTTGTTTAAGCATGAGACATGGAAAACTGGGTGCACTTGGGAAGGTGCAGAAAGCTCCACTTTGTATGCTGTAGTACCAATCTTTTGCAACACCTTGTAAGGACCATAGTACTTTGGTGATAATTTATTATTCTTCTTATCTTGCTTGAGGGACATTTTTTTGTATGGTTGTAGCTGTAAAAATACCTAATCGCCTACATCAAAAATTCTTTCAGTGCGCTGTTGATCAGCCTGTTGTTTCATTTGATTCTGTGCCAAAGTGAGGTTATCATTTAAGAGTTGGAGAACTTGTTTTTGATTCTTGACATGATCTTCCATTGCTTGAACCTTAGAATTTTCTCTTAAAGATGATGTGAAGGATGGTGTATGATATCCATAAAGGGCCATAAATGGAGCCATTTTTGCTAAAGCATTATACCACCATTCAACCAGAGGTAACCACTTGACCCATTATGTTTATTTATCAGATACAAAGAAACGAATATATCCTTCCAAACATTTTTTCACTATCTCCATTTGTCCATCTATCATCAGAGTTTGGGCAGTGCTAATTTCTGCCAATGCACTACAAGATATGGTCGAATTCATTTCTTCTTTCTCTAGGGTTGGTTCCTTGTGTATATCCTCTTCTTTTGAAGTTTCTTGATCCTTTTCTTCCTCTTCTTCACAATCTATGTAAAATAGTTTATTCTCAGCACACTTATGAAATTTAGTGTATTTGCTATCACAATTGTAACAAAGCCCGTTTTATCTTTTTTTTTTCCAATTGTTTTTGTGTTAAACTTGTAGGTTGTGGAAACATAGGAGGAACAACACTTCCATATTTATAGTTGTGAGTTGTAGGATTCCTTGTTGCCATAATTTTTCTTTTAATTTTTCTTTCCAACTTGAATGCCTTCTCTAATGAATCGAGTTCCCAAAGATGAACCTCATGTTGAATGTTATCCTTTAAAGTCCCTATGAAGACATCAATCCTCTACTTCTCTGGAATATCATTTACCCTTATATTCAGTTTTTGGAAGTCCTCAATGTGCTCTACCATTGAACCTATTTGAGATTTATCAATTGGCTAAAGAAGGTGTTGCTCTTTGTATCCTCATAATGTGCTATCATTTCCTTTGTGAAAATTGGCTAGGTAACAAGTGGTTTACGAGTACAAAGCCCTCTATACCATACAAACTGATTTGGTTCTAAATATAAAGATGTAATATGTACCTTCTGTAACAGTGTCACATCATGTAGATCAAAATATTGCTCCATCTGTAGTATCCAAGTTACCGGATCCTTGCCATCAAACTTCCTCATATCTCTTTTTATTTCTTTTAGGATCTCGATATTGAAATGACTGTAATTCTGTAATTTTGGATCTCCAAGGTTTGAAATTATGATCTATTGTATCCCTCTGTGTCCTCTTTCCAATTCCACCAGTCTAATTGAAATTGGATTCTCCAAGAAAGATTTATGCAGAATCTCCCAATATGACCTGATTATATACTTTTTCAGTTGAGTGAAATTGTACGAAGTGCCATGTGTCACAGTTTCGACCTTTGGACCTGAAAATGATACACAAAAAACTACAATCTGTCCTCTTTCTGTAACTTCTTACCAAATTTCAATATGATGCTCAAAGAGAAAGTTATGATGATTTTCCCAAGGTCACATGTTTGGGATGTAATTCGGGAGCTTGCAAAAATCCTAACTTCCTTGGATCATATATCCGAAAATATAGAGAAACAAGATCTGAAATTTGGACTCGAGGTTTATCAAGATTTCGTCTCAATGGATTTTGATTTCAGATTCTGAAACATCATATAAAAAAAGTTATTGCGAGAATTCTGTGATGACCTGTTTGGAGCAGTGAAACCCTAGAATCCAAAGCTTCGATTCCAAATGTTATGAAACTAGCTTACAAAAAGATAGAAAAGATAGACCAATGACTTCAAAATCAGCCTCTTCAAGGGGGGAACCTCCTTTCAATTACATAAATGAAAAATTATTGGATGATACAAATGACAAGACCTCCTTTCTATATATAGGAGTCTAAGGGGTCACAATATAATTAGAGCCAACATAACAATAATATTGTAAGGGCAGAACAATAACAAAAGTGGGATTTTATGGGGTATAATAATAATAATATGGGGACTACATGGGCACAACAATACAATAAGGGGGTTTCACTAATAACAATAAGGGGCTACACTAGTAGTATAGGGACCTAACAGTGCATGCATTGACTACTAATGCCCACCTTATATTGGAGAAAAATGAGGTACTTGGGCATCAAAATGGAGAGCAGGGTCCCCATAGCTAAGAAAATCTTGGACCATTTTCTAAGCCAGATCATTGCATTTAGGAAGAAAATAAGGGTTCAATATAGTGTGAATAGCTACAACGTGGGGCAAGACATGGATTTCTTGTCGATAGTCCTTTTACATGAGCAGGATATTAATGGTGGCTACAAACCAATAAATCTACAATGCGGTGGATTCTCTTATATCATCCTCATGGTCTACAAACACAGGCTTCCAACCTGAATACCATATATTGAGATCAACTTCAAATATTGTGAACCAGTCATTCTATAATAGGAACAATTGTATAAGATCAATGCCACCATATAATAATGTAATAATGCTGATGTATAAGGATGTAACACACCATAATGATCCACCATAGTATACCAAGTAGGAAAAAATATTAAAATTGACATATGTGAACGCATGCAATAAAGAATTAAAGTCCTTGTCTAATGCATCTCCTTCACCTCCTGACATTCAGATCTAGCACGAGATAATGAAGATAACATAGTAAATATGAAACACTTTCAGAATTTATTTGCTCAGTCATTATTTTTGTAACATTCTACTGTGCGATGGTCCACTTGTAAAATTCTATGCAGTGCTGGGCTAACCTGTATCAGTGAAATTTAATGTGGCACAATGTCAATTACACACATGGTCTTCTGCATATTTGGTATACTGTCATTCTCAGGTTTGTAAATTCTTTCGGATTATGTATTTTCTGCTAACTAATATCATATATCTACAGGAGTATTCCTAATGATCCATGACATTCTTAGATGTCTTTAACACATTATTCTCTGGCGCATATCTTTAGTCCTGACATATATTTGTTGTATGTAACACAGAAAAAATTCTTATAGCAGGTAGGCAGGCTTCATAAAATAGAGAATATATTCCAAGTTCTCATGATTAGTTGTAACTTTTGTGGCATGTAGCAAGCACAAGATTCCTCTAGCTGCCTCATAGTGTTCCAGATTCCCCTATAGTTGTAACATCCCTTTGTTCCTTCATTATTATTCAATTGATTCCATATTGATTGAAGGAGAGTTGCCACTGAAATACCCTCTGCACCTGTCTCTTTATTGACTTGGCCATGTGAGAATTGCACTTTGAATTCTCTGTTTGCAATGGAGCACACAAATCATTCATATGTAAAGGAATTGGCAAGTGGTTCAATTACTATTTGTTAAGCATGCATACCGAGCCAAACTATGCAAATGATTCCTATGTTGTCGAATGTCCAACAATGTCTTAAAGAAGAACACTCCTTCTAGCAGGTTGAAATGCATATTGCTACATGCCCCATCATTTTTATCACATACCTTCATCAATAATAGAAGGGGTATTTGCTTCCTTCATATTTTTTCTCCAATATTTTATTAACAAAATTAGATCAATAGCTCCAGACTTCTTACGATGATTGAATATGTTAGAGGGTTCAAAAGCTCAAGTTGTGCTTCATCTCCATGTCTAGTGTTTGTGAGTTTTCCTATGCCCAAAATTTATTTGCATGGGAAGGAATGAAATTGCCACTTTTCCTACCTATCTGATGGTTTGGTTCTATGATATAAATCATCAACAATTTGTCTTTGTAGATTCATCTCTGAGCCATATGCTTTCATGTAATCTGAGAAGGAATGCATTTTATCCAGGACATTTACAAAAAAACACTATATTTCAAACCCTCTAATGCTTTCTACTTTCATCCCTTTCTCGCAACTCAATTTTCTTTCATTTGACTTCATATATCCATTTTCTTTATAAGTATCATTATGATTTTAGCTTGTTTCCTTTTGTAGCTTTCAGAGAAGTTTTGCAGCTACTGTATTTTGATTATTTTTATGTAATGTGCAACAAATTGTGTAGAAATCACCCTCCTTTTTGTTGAAAGATGTGCAGGTGGTGCATGCTTTTCAACAAGGTCCTGCAAACACATTTCCTTTTGAAATTGGAACTGAATATAGTCATCATTTTTTTTCATCAAGATTTTATTGCAGAGACACTTCAACATATATTAAATTGTCAAAGAATTATTGGAGCTGCTCTCCCCCTGAGATAAGGCTAACTTCAATTTGTTATTGAAGTTAAACAATGATGTTTTTTTTTGGTGGTTTCTTTTGCTTGATATTTTAGTGGTATCCTAGACCCAATTTCCTTTACTCAGAAATTTAGGTTTGAATGTGGACAAGGAACTTCTTATATTGATTATCTCTTCCAAGATATTTTTGGTGCTTCTTTCTTATGTCGTTTGAGGTTACAAGAGAATTTGAAAATAACACTTGCTCTTTATTTTCAGCTTCTCAATCAAGGCTATTATTGAATGCATAATGCAACAAGTATGTCCTCATGATATTTCCACTCCCCCTGTGATGATGCTACTCTTCTAACATTGACCGAATGATTTCCATGCTGCTTAGAGAAACTCCCCTTGAAATTATGATGACTTCATTATGTCATTGAAGTAACAGGATCCTCCTTTTTCTTCCTCTTCCATATTTTGGTAGGTTGCTTTCTACTATTTGCATTTCTTTTTAATTCAGAGTTTGGTATGTTTTGATTTGCTTCCATTATATGTTTAGGATTCTTTAGGGTATATGGCAGCTTGCATTTATTGACTTTGTGTCCAAGGTTGTGACATAAATATCATCTTATTTGAACAAGGTATGGTTGAGATGGTGTGTGGCTTTTTGTGCCCCTTTTTGCATATAGTTTACACTCAACAACTTTATGTCCAAATTCATTGTACAAATAATAGTTTCCGTGGAAATGATTTGTGTACTTGGTGAATGAATTCCTTTTTCATTTTCTTGCTTGAGGGAGTCTTCTCATTCGCTACATCTTTTGCTGATTAGTCTTGATCTTCTTATTCTTACAATATGATGCCACATGTATATGTTTATGGAAAGAAAAACATGTGTTGTTTTTCCCAGGAGAAAAGAATCTCCTCCGAGATCTTCTGAACTTGTTCAACTCATTTTCAAGAGAGAATGATTTTCTTGCAGTGTACCCTTTCTTTATCTCATTCATTGGCTTTTTATATTGCTACTTGTTTTTGTTTTCTTTGAAAAGCATGCTGTTGTTAGAATTTTTTCCTGTAGGTTCTTTTAGAGCTGTTTCATTATCATCTTTAATGGTTGCCTTTGCTGAGTTATTTATGGATCCAACATCCTCTTCTAGCTGCTTACACAACCTATTCTTTTTTTCTAACTTACTTCTAGCTAAATCAAACTCAGCTTCTAATCTTTTACACTGTAGGTCCCTCTCCTTGAATTTATTGCTCATCACCTCTGCTAGTGTTATGAAACCAGCTCACAAAAAGATAGAAAAGAGAGATCCACGACTTAGAATTCAGCCTCTTCGAGGGGGCAACCTCCTTTACATTACATAAATGAACAATTCTTGGATGATACAAATGAAAATACCTCCTTTCTATATATAGGAGTCTAAGTGGTCCCAATACAATCAGAGCCTACATAACAATAATATTGTAGGGCACAACAATAACAATAGTGGGCTTCTATGTGGCACAATAGTAACAATATGGGCACTACATGGGTACAACAATATAAATAAGGGGTATAACTACAATAGTAATGGGGTAATCACTAGTATTATAGGGACCCAACATGCCCCTCTCCTTCAAAAAAGTGTTGTCCTCAACGCTTGAGTAGTTCAGGATACTTCTGCATAAAATTCTCATCCTCCCATGTGGAATCTTCAGCGGATAAGTTCTTCCACTTGATAAGGTACTCTGAAATTGATCGATTTCGTAGCTGTCGAGTTCTTGTTTCTATGACTGCTTCCGGTTCCAATATAATTTTTCCTTCCTCGTCAAGTTCTGGCAATATTGTTTGAACTGGGAGCTTGTCGCCTATAACCTTCTTTAAACATGAAACATGGAAAACTGGGTGCAATCGAGAAGCTGCAGGAAGCTCCAATTTGTATGCCATAGTACCAATCTTTTGCAACACCTTGTACGGACCATAATACTTTGGTGATAATTTATTATCCTTCTTAGCTTGCTTGAGGGACATTTGCTTATATGGTTGTAGCCGTAGGAATACCCAATCACCTACATCAAAACTTCTTTCACTGCGATGTTGATCTGCCTGTTGTTTCATTCTATTCTGTGCCAACACGAGGTTATCCTTTAAGAGTTGGAGGACTTGTTGTTGATGTTCGATGTGATGTTCCACTGCCTGAACCTTAGAATTTTCTCTTAAATATGATGTGATGGATGGTGGTTGATACCCATAAAGTGCCATAAATGGGGTCATTTTTGTTGCTGTATGAAAGGAAGTGTTATACCACCATTCAGCCAGAGGCAACCATTTGACCCATTGTGTCTGTTTATCAGATACAAAGCAACGAAGATATCCTTCCAAACATTTGTTTACTATCTCAGTTTGCCCATCAGATTGAGGATGATAAGATGAGCTATGAGCTAACTGAGTACCAAGACAAGAAAATAATTCTGTCCAAAAATTTCCAGTGAAAATGGGATCTCTGTCACTTACAATAATCTTTGGGTTTCCATGTAGCTTTTGAACTGTTTCCATAAATGCAGTAGAAACTGTACTGGCTTTAAATGGATGTGATAATGCACAAAAGTGTGCATACTTGGTAAGTCTGTCAACTACCACCATGATGACACTCTTTCCCTCAGACTTGGGTAAACCTGTGATAAAATCCATTGAAACCTCCTCCCAACGTTGGCTTGGAATGGATAAAGGTTGTAATAGACCCGGTGTCTTAATTGTTTCAACTTTATTTTGTTGGCAAACCAAACATTCCGCCACAAACTTTTGAATATCTGATTTAAGGCCATCCCAAAAAAATTCCTTCTTAACCCTGTGGTAAGTTTTTAAAAATCCTGAGTGCCCTCCTAAGGGAGAAGTGTGCAATTCCATAAGAATCTTTTGTTTTAGCTGGGAATTCTTACAGAGGTATAAGCGATCTTTGTACCATAACGAATCATTTTTCCAGCTAAATGTATCAGAAGTACTGGAATCTTGTTGTAGCTTTCGAATAAGTGCCCACACTTCTTCGTCATTCTTCCATTCCTCCCTTGCTTCGTTTATCCAATCTGGTTGGATAATAGAAATGGCACACAACAATGCTTCCACATCCTCATCCTTTCTTGAGAGTGCATCTGCCACCACATTTTGCTTCCCTTTTTTGTAGATGATTTCAAAGTCATAACCCAACATCTTTGTGACCCACTTTTGTTGCTCTTCAGAGGATAATCTTTGTTCTAAAAAGTATTTAAGGCTATCATGATCCGTTTTTACCTTGAAGTGTCTTCCCATTAGGTAGGGTCGCCATTTCTTAAGTGCATGGAGTATTGCCAACATTTCCTTCTCATAAATAGCTTTGCTTAAAAACTTTCCCTTGATTGGACGACTTTCAAAAGCAATGGGTCTTTCATCTTGCATTAGAACAGCACCAATTCCATTTCCTGAAGCATCACATTCCACAATAAAGGTTTTTGTGAAGTCCGGTGTAGCTAAGACCGGTGCTTGGCACATTGCCTCTTTAAGATGTTCAAAGGCCTTTGTTGCTTCCGAAGTCCATGAAAATGAATCTTTCTTCAATAATGTTGTTAGAGGTGCTGCTATTCTCCCATAATTCTTAACAAACTTGCGATAATACCCTGTCAACCCAAGAAATCCTCGCAGATGCTTTATGGATGTGGGGATTTTCCATTCCTTAATGGCTTTAATTTTGCTAGGGTCTACCTTAACTCCTTCATGAGATACAATATGACCCAAATATTCCACCTCCTGGACTCCAAAGAAACATTTGGATCTTTTTGCATATAATTGTTTCTCCTCCAATAGTTGTAGCACCCTGTCAACATGTTCAACATGATCCTTCCAAGACTTGCTGTAGATTAGTATATCATCAAAAAATACTAACACAAATTTTCTAAGGAATGGTTTGAAAATTGAATTCATCAAACCTTGAAATGTTGAAGGTGCATTGGTAAGGCCAAAAGGCATGACCAAAAATTCATAATGACCCTCATGAGTTCTAAATGCTGTTTTCGGAATGTCTTCAATCTTCATTCTGATTTGATGATATCCCGAACGAAGATCCAACTTGGTGAAGTAAATTGATCCATGCAATTCATCCAGTAATTCATCAATGACAGGAATGGGGAACTTATCTTTAATAGTGAGCTTGTTGAGCTCCCTATAATCTGGACACATGCGCCATGATCCATCCTTCTTGTGCACCAATACTACTGGAGCTGAGAAAGAACTTTGACTCGGTTGAATTATACCAGCCTCTAGCATTTCTGCAACCATACGTTCAATTTCACTTTTTTGGACATAGGGATATCTGTACGGCCTGATGTTTGGAGGAACACTTCCTGGAATCAGATGAATAGCATGATCATGATCACGCATAGGTGGGAGACCTTTGGGAGTCTCAAATACCTTGGAATGATTGTCCAGGACTTTTTGGAGATCTGGAGAAATAGATGATTCCAATGTGGAAACATCTAGCGAACATAATTGTGCAATTACACCTCTTTGCTCCTTTTTTAGAAGCTTTGTCATACCATTAGAGCTGATTATCTTTCCTGGTTTCCCTGCAATACCCCTTAATTCAACTTCCTTTCCTTCCACAGAAAATTTCATGAAAAGTTCTTGAAAATTAAAAGCTATTGTACCCAAGGATTGTAGCCATTGGACTCCTAGTACAACATCAGCACCTCCCATTGGAATGGAAAGCATTGGGCTAGTCAATACATATTCTCCCATGGATAGCTTGATATTATGGCACTTTCCAGAACAATTTATTGTTCCTCCATTTGCAATCATCACTTGACACTCTGGTGCTGGATATAGGAAGCAATTCAATTCTTTTGCTACCCTACAATGAATAAAATTGTGGGTGCTTCCTGAATCAATCAACACTATTACCTTTTTCTTCTTGATTTGTCCTTCTATCTTGATGGTTTGAGGAGTGGTAATTCCCGCCAATGCATTACAAGATATGGTCGGATTTATTTGTTCTTCATCTAGGCTTTGTTCCTGGAATATATCCTCTTCTTTTGACCTTTCTTGCTCCTTTTCTTCTTCCTCTTCACAATCTATGTAGAATAATTTCTTCTCAGCACACTTATGACCTTTTGTGTATTTGCTATCACAATTGTAACAAAGCCCTTTTGCTCTTTTTTCTTCCAATTGTTGTGGTGTCAACCTTGTAGGTTGTGGAAGACTATGGGCAACAACACTTCCGTCTTTATAGTTGTGAATGGTATGCTTCCTAGTTGCCATAATTTTGCTTTCCATTTTTCTTGCTAACCTGAATGCCTTCTCTAATGAATCAGGTTCCCAAAGGCGCACATCATGTTGGATATTATCCTTTAAAGACCCTATGAACACATCAATCCTATGCTCCTCTGGAATATCTTTTACCCTTATGTTCAATTTTTGGAACTCCTCAATGTGCTCCATTATTGAACCCTTTTGTTTGAGACTTATCAATTGGCTAAAAAAAGTGTTGCTTTTTGTATCCTCATAATGTGCTATCAATTCTTCCGTAAAAATTGCCCAAGTGATAAATTGTTTACGAGAACAAAGCCATTGATACCATACAAACTGATTTGGTTCCAAATATAAAGTTGCCATACGTACCTTTTGTGTGTTTTGCACATTATTGAGATCGAAGAATTGCTCCATCTGTAATATCCATGTGGCGGGATCCTTGCCATCAAACTTCCTCATATCGATTTTTGGAACATGGTGAGTCTTCGATCCAACATTAGAGTCTATGGAATCATGATTAACATTTCTTTTGTTCTCATCATGAGTTTCCTTTACTACCTTTTCACCATTAGTGACCCTTTCTTGTAGCAACTTCTTCAATTCTTCCATGTTTGTATTCAAATCTATCTTCAAATTTGCCATCGAATCCTCCATCTTAGCTTCCATGCCCTTTATCTTAGATTCCACACCATTTACCTTAGATTCCACGCCACTTATCTTAGCTTCTGTTAGCTTTTGTGAGCGTGACATTTGTTGCACTTGTTCTTGTAATTTTGATATATCATGTAGCATTTCTTCCTCTTCTTCATGAGTCATGCTAGAGCTTTCAGGTTCCTTACTAGGTGTTTGCATTTTCTTTCCTCGGGGCATCAGTTACCGATAATAATGCTTTACTATGCCCTTTGAATTCCGTTAAACCAAGCTTACACAAAAATTAAAAAAAAAAAACTACACACCTTTTTTCACTTTATAGAAGCCTGATATTGAATCTGATGTATCTCTGTAATTTCAGATCATCCAATTCTGAAATTGCTACCTGTAGTAGCCTTCTGCGTCCTCTTTCCAATGCCACAAGTCTGAGCCAAATTGGATTCTCCAAGGAAGAGTTATGTGAAATCTCCCACAGTGACTTGCTTTTAGACTGGTTCAGTAGAGCGAACTTGTACGACGTGCCACGAGTCACTGTTTCGACCTTTGGATCTGAAAAACACCCACAAGAAACTACAGTCCGTCCTCTTTCTGTACCTTCTTACGAAATTTCAATCCGATCCTCAGAGAGAAAGTTATGACGATTTTCCCCAGGTCACCTGTTTTGAATGTAATTCAGGAGTCTGCAAAAAGACCAACTTCCTCAGATCATATCTCCGAAAATATCACGCGAAAAGCTCTGAAATTCGGACCCAAGGTTCAGCGCGATTTCTTCTCAAATGGGTTTTTTTTTGCGACTTCTGAAACGTCACAGAAAAAAAGTTATAGCGAAAATTCCACGATGACCTGTTTGGAGCAGCGAAACCCTAGAATCCAAAGCTCTGATACCAAATGTTATGAAACCAGCTCACAAAAAGATAGAAAAGAGAGATCCACGCCTTAGAATTCAGCCTCTTCGAGGGGGCAACCTCCTTTACATTACATAAATGAACAATTCTTGGATGATACAAATGAAAAACCTCCTTTCTATATATAGGAGTCTAAGAGTCCCAATACAATCAGAGCCTACATAACAATAATATTGTAGGGCACAAAAATAACAATAGAGGGCTTCTATGTGGCACAATAGTAACAATATGGGCACTACATGGGTACATCAATATAAATAAGGGGCATAACTACAATAGTAATGGGGTAATCACTAGTATTATAGGGACCCAACAGCTAGTCTCCTTTCTTATTTAAGTTGTGTCTTCATGCTGACAATTTCCTTCTTGTACTCATGCTCTCTCATCACATATCTGCACGATTTTCTTTAGATCTTTGTTTTCATTCTTCAATCTTTCTATACTAGCCAATGATAAGTCAAGCCTAGCTTGATTTTCATTTGTATTTTCTTCAAGAGAGTCAAGTACACTCACACATGTAGAGGTTTCATTTAACTAAACACTTTCCCTTTGACAATTTTTTTTCTCCTTCCTCTTTCTCTTTCCTTTCTCTACATTGTTGCTGCTAGTCTCTTCATGCATGAGCTGCAATCTATCCCAGATTTATTTTGCAAAAGTTAAATCTATTACTGTATCAAGATCCTTATTATGAAGGTTGTTATACATAAAAAATTTTGACTTAGCATTCCACAATTTTTCTTGCAAAGAGGGAGAATCTTTGCAGTAACCATCACATATTAGTTTCCATACACCAGATTTGTAAGATATGAGTTCAGATTTTACCTTATCTCTCCATTCATGAAAGTTTGTTGCACTCAACATAGGTACACTTTGATAGTCCATGATTCAACCGGATCTACCTTCAAGCTGTTAGGCTTATATAGAAGGAACCTCGCTTTGATACCACTTGTTGGGAATCACGATTGCCATTAGACCAAAACCCGCAAGTGTTAGTCAACGATCGCATCACCAGAGATAAGGATCCACGAGAGGTGGTTAGTCCATGTCATGAAACACACAAGGAGTGTTGGTTTATCTAATGTCCAATAGTAGGTGGGGGCCAGTTCATACAACACACTGAGCCAACCACCCAACCACTGATAACATAAGTTTGGCCCAAGCCTCATTTGGCACAAAATTCAAATTTTAAAAAGGTAAGGAGGCCCACTATTACTATCGAGAGTCCATCTACTTATGCCATCATCCTTATAGATAACTATGGAGGAAGCTATAGGAACTATAAGTAGTTTCTACAGGATCAAGACAGTCTGCTACAAGATTAAGACAATGTGCTACAAGATCGTTCTCAAGTGCTATAAAAAAGTCCAGAGGGTTGTAAAAGAGTCTGATTTTCAGAAATTTCATCCTGAAAACCCTATATTTGAAGAGTAACCTCCAAAGGAAGGGTAAGTACATATTTTTCCTTGCACCCTATGGAAAAGAAGCCTGCAAATTTTTTTCAATCTTTCAACAATGCATCCTGTAGAAAAATTATGATAAAAGTTTGGGAATGGAAAGAAATTGAAATGTGAATGTTTCTCTTTAATTAAGCATGATAATAAGGGAAACATAATAATTTTTGAGTTAATAATTAATATTTCCCTCCTCTAACTAGTAAACTTCTTCTTTTACTCCTGTCCTGAAAACCCTAATTTCTCATACAATCTCTATAACTGGTAGAAGATAGGAGAATTACCTTGCCAAAATCTAGAAAATTACAGTGAAAACCTTGGGGGGGAATTTCAATTGAAGAGAGCCCACAAACATCAAGGATTCACCAACACTCTCTTGTTAGGGATATCTGTGCCAATCACCAATGTTTGGGATTCTTTTAGAAGTTCAAGGGGTTTGATGATGAGATTACTCAGGAGTTTGTTGTAGGCCTCTAGTCTCAAGGAGAATATAATGCTACTACCATTGTAAGGGGACTCACCATCCATGTGAATGAAGACGTTATCAATAGAGTGACCACATTTCCTCTATGTGTAAGATGGAGCAAGGAAGAGAGAACAAAGGCTATCACAACCAAGAATAAATTTCTCCTCCCTAAGGAGTATCTAATTGAAGACAAAAATGGAATCAAGAGAGAGAGAGTCTACCCTATCCCTGGGATGAGGTAGCATACCATATTCTGAAATGAAAATCTTGTTAGGGGAGACTCATTGTTGTCTATGCCTATCAGTTTAGGCTTCTCTATCAGTTGAGGTTCCATATAGATTTACCTATCCAAAACAGATTAAACATTCCCCAACTTATTTTCCAGTCCATAATAGAGATGAGCCAAAGAGAAAGAGGAGGAAAACATTAATATATAGGTCACCATGGGCTCATAAGGCTAATTGTAATAGATGATTTGGATCATGTTCAAAACCAGGTGTCATGGACAAACTTTGTGGATATGGACAAGGAGGATTTCCTTGAAACGCAAGCCCAAACCGTATTAAAACTTGGAGAAACAACAAAGAATGGTTATGTAGAAGAAGAGGACGTAGCAGGAAAATATGTACTAAAGCAAAAATCAGAAAAGAAGGTAAAGGTAGAACAAGAAGAAACATAGGCACCTGCTGAAAAAAATTACCCAAGAAAGTCTCAACTAAGCTTGCTGTGACACAAGAAGGAGAAAAAGGAACCCAACAGATTATTGGGGCATCTTCTAGAACTAAGAACAGGAGAATAAAAGAACAACATGTAAGTGTTTCAGAAGGGAATATCGAGGAAGAAGTGACTACCAACATGTAAACCTTAAGTACACCACTCAAGCCTAAGGGGAGGAGGCCAAGGCAAGGTCCCTTGTATTTCAAGAGGAAGAGAAGCACTAAAATTAAGCAAGGAAAGCCTCAACCATCCTCGACAACCACCATCACCATTAAGGGGTCAACTAGCCACCATGAGGGATAATTGGAGAAAAATAAGAAATAACCTGAAGAGATTACCTCCCTAAAAGCCAAAGGAAAACAACTACAAACTTCATAGAAGAAACCAAGCACTGGGGGAACCAAGACTAAATAGACCCTTAAGCTGCAAGAGGAATCTTCCATGCTACAGGAAGGCATAAAGGTTCTATAGGAAATCATAATAGTGTTTTAGGAAGGTGCTGCATAACTAAAAGAAGGAATTGAGGGGTTACAGTGCAAGATCAAACCCTACAAGAGCCAGAACCTCAAACTAGCCTTAGGTTCTACTACAATTTTTTTGAAGCAAGGAAAATAATTCCTTCCAAATCTATAGTTCCTCTCCTATTTGAGCTGGAGAAAGAAAGGGATAGAACCCATAGGTGGATCTAGATAATTTATAGCTAGGGATAAAAAGGAAAAGATTATCAAAAGTTCATTGAGTTTTGTCAAAAATCCAGTGTTGAGGACAAAGATAAAATGATTGAATTTTATATGCATAATATGATACTAACTGATATGAACTTTTGGGATCTCAACTCAAGAATGGGGGATGTACAACTAATAGAATAGGCCTATTGGCTTACTCATGAAGCAACAAGGTCTGAGGAGATCAAAAGGGGCATGACTAGGGGGGGAATGAACCTTTATGATTAGAGCATAATTGAGAGGACCGTGTCTTCTCACCAACAATCATAGACTCATTGTTGAAGACCCTATACTAGCACCATCCTACATAGAGAAACAAGAACAAGTGATCCTGCACTTTGGAGATATTTTAAGGTTACTAAGAACTGAGAATTTATAGACTTGTTAGAGGAGGTGGCACTCTTTACAACATATCCTAAGAATCAAAGAGTGCAACTCTCTAGAAAGACTTAGAAATTCCTTGGAAAGGACACCCTTGTACAAGAGAATGGTTAAAAGGATGAAAAATAACTGGATTGGGCTTAAATTTAGCCCTCCTTTTCTATTGGGACTACAAGAAAGAAGAGAGAAGGCATAAGAATAATGAGAATAAGAATAAATAGAAAATAATGTAGGTTTCGACCCTGAAGAGGGGTTCCATCTGATGTACCTTGGGATATTAGGGAGGCCACCAGGGCTATGAATGAGATGCAATTAAGTGATTGAGTTCCTTAGAGGGTGAGTGAAATTTTCAGTAGGGGGGTAATGATGGGCCTCCTAAATAGGTACAAATCAAGGCCCATCTAGCCATCCTTCAACATACTTTTACCTCTCTATTTGCATTTGATGACATATTTTTAAGTTACAATGTGGTCATTAAGAAGGTTAAGGAATATTTGTCATATCCTATATCCTAACGTGTTGATTGTGAATGATAAGGATAATTTATTGTGAAGAAGTACGTTGGAAACTAGCTGGAGGAAATATAGGAGGCTCATTCCCTGCATTAACTCATCTACAACTCGGTTGTTTATTAGGCAGTTAGTACACTCAGTGGCCATGAGGATCTCAGGATAATAGATGCATTTTTATAGGTGTTTTGGAGGGAAGAATTCCTCCTTCCAAGGAGGATACCCCTTCACTTATGTTTTTATGAATAAAGAATCCTAAGAGCTTAGTAGGATTCAAATTTTTAGAGGAAAATAGTGACTGCTAGAGCTAGAGCTTGTTACTTGTCATTTCCATTTCCATGTCATGTATTTGAACACTTGCTGAGATCAGCGAAATGATTTTTTTTGCCTTCATTCTAAGTGTGATTTAATATGTTTGGTTCCCTTGGGTTAGGGACCAACCCAAGAAATCCAATCTCTCTCTCTTGTACATTTTTGTTATGCATTCCCTTTTCTACACTTAGCCTGGATGTGTCTCTTTTTGCAAGATTTGTTTATATGGTTTTTTTTTCCTCTGTACATTTATCTATCATTTTTCTTGAAAAGTGTGGTTGTAGGATTTGTAAGTGAAATCACAAAAATATATTTTTTCTCTTGATGCAATAGTTATATCTTGGTTTAAATTCAACTCATCCTTTCCTTTACAATTTAATTTTTTGCAATTAGTATTTTTGGCATCCTTTAGATCTTGATGTTTTTCTAGTTGAATAACCTCCTTGTGTGCAGGTGATAGCCTACTATCTTGCAGGGGAAAGAAACATCATTTCCATTTGCATACCCACCATATTCCTTAGCACCCTCCTTCCATTCTCATCAATTCCTCCAAACGGTCTACACATAGAAATTACATTACATATTTACTAGAGATTGTTAGTTTGCATTTTTCGCTTGTACAAGATGGGCTACTGAGGATAACTAAGCTTGGAAAGGTCTTCCATATTATTCTCCAACCTTATACCATATTACCTCACCTTCAAATCCTTTTTAGAACCCTTAGAATGCTTTCAGATGCAATATTGTAGCAATATAGGGCATCCTGGAGCAGTCTTGTAACATCTTGTAGCACCTCACAAAATCCACTAGAACTTGACCAAAATTTATCATTAAGCCTAATTTTTGCTTGTTATCCCTCCACAACGTCTTGTAGGCCTTGGAAATAAGTTTGAGGAAGATCAGAGACCCCTTAAAAATCTTCTTTTCATTACTATGGTTTTATTTATACAATTAGGGTTAGTTGTTTTTATCATAAATACAATAGTAAAGTAGTTTCCAATGATATTTATTGAGAATTTGTTGGATTTTGTAATTATAATAGAATTTACCTTGAATGAAGAAGCTTAGGATTGATTTAAAGGTATTTACTTCATGCAACTAGACTAGGTTTATTTTCCTATCATTTATTTTCTGCAATAGATTAAGGTTTCTTTTTCAAGCATTTCCCTCCTTGCAAGTAGATCAAAGTTTCTCTTATGTAGTAGGACAAGTAATGTTTTCTTTCTTGCAAAGTTAGATCTAATCCATTGCCCTCTTGATCTTTCAAAATGGTATTTACAAATCTTATCTTGATTCATTGCCTCAAAGTAGCCTAGGTGAAATCTTGCCTACTATGTATAGAACACTGTCACCTCTTAAGTTTGTACGAACCTTGAATTGATGAATTAAAGTTGGTAGTTGTGGGAGTTGCAACATTCTTGTTGTACTACCAAATCTCATCAACTACTGGAAATTATGGGTATGTTTCTGGATATGGATCGTAGCTACTAGCTATGATGGGTATGTTCCTTGATATGGATCATCGACATCAATGATGGGTTCATATACATATGCTTCCTCTTTTGATGGTAATCTTGAACCCTGGTATAGACCTAAGCCCTATATTCTTGCATTGTCATCAATTGATTGATTCTCCTATTAATCATTAAGTAGTATTCTCCGCTTAACTATTCCAACCTGCAAGGATAAATGTTTTGCATAGTCCAATATTTTGTGTGGATTTCATGGTTTCTTGTGACATTTTGTGCTTATGTTTATAATGTGCATGATTTTATACTATATAGGTTGTCTTGGAAAAAAACAATAAGAACATTAACAATAAATGACTTGAACAAAGATCAATTAGTATGGAAAACTGAAATACATACTGTGAAAAAACTAAAATAGCCTAAATATATTGTGCACTCTCTCTGATATATGTCTCTAGGGCTGATGAATAGTTTCAATGTTTGAAATGCAAATTCAACAAGGGTTGAAGTTATTTTATAGTTATTTGTTATTGAATTTGATTGGAAACAAGGATTGACATGGATTGCAATTTCTCAAATTTGAAT
The DNA here is from genome assembly GCA_031772625.1 of Pinus tabuliformis. Lineage (NCBI taxonomy): Eukaryota > Viridiplantae > Streptophyta > Pinopsida > Pinales > Pinaceae > Pinus > Pinus tabuliformis. Next base: position 870,643,136 of record CM062816.1, read on the forward strand.
GTGTGTTTTGGATTGATTTGGATGTGATCCAATGGTTGGGAATTTGTTATGGTTGATCCTTGTGCTTTGATCTATTTAATGGAGAATTTAATGGGTTGGGTGTCATTTATTGAATTTAATTGGTTGGGTGTCATTTATTGAACAAAGTGGGTTGAATTGTTGAATAACTCAACAGTTATGGTTGACATCCATCAACTTTGTATATGTGCAGGTATGAATGTGCATTGGGATACTTAGCTCCAATTCAGTTTAGTGGGGGTTGAAGTGATGGGTACCTTGTACTAGTGGATTAGACCATTTTGGGACAATTTATAGTTTTATTTATTTTGTAGTTGGGACAAGATGTTTTGTACTCTTAATATTTAAAAGACTATTTATGGACAATTGTGGGCCCAGTCAATATATGGGAAACTTTTAGACATAATTTAAAATATATTTGCACTTAATGTTATTTATTTATGTTTAAATATTGGTTGCATATGTGTCAAGTTCTGGTGGTTGCAGGGACCGATACTATGACAACTACTAGTCCCTGCACAATAATAGACATTTCTCTCCTACAACATATAAACTCATTGTAGAATCCACACATAATGGGCCTACCCAACCGAGGGAGAAATGTGAGAATGGTCCATCCCCTCTGTCCATCTAAGTCATTGTATTTCACTTCACAAATTTCTATACTCATCAATGATAACTAATTGTTATTGGAAATTCTTTTTATTCCTAATTGTCATTTGTGAGCATATGAAGATATACCTAAAAATAATCTTCATGTCCTTATTGTTTTATTTTTTTAAATATGTAATGTTTCCAATGTATTTATTTATCTACTTTTAATTTAAATATTTATATATCAACATAGATTTATCTTAATTTCAAAGCTATCAAATCTATCAAACCCGACCCCTTCATTTCGCATCTGAGAAATGGGGTAATGTATATATATCTATATACATACATACATACATACATGCATATATATATATATATATATATATATATATATATATATATATATATATATATATATATATATATATATATATATATATATATATATATATATATATATATATATATATATATATATATATATATATATATATATATATATATATTCTAACTAGATCGGTGCAGCTCCGGGACCCCATCAGACCTTGAATCTGCAACGCAAAGTTCCCCCTTCGAAATCCCTATCTTTCGGTTGACGTGCCACAACTCTGGGATCCTCATGGCATCTAAAATATCACTTGAGACATGCCCCCCCCTGGGGAATTTGACTGTCTAGCTAACGTGTCTCGACTTTGGGGCCCTCAAAATGTTTCAAGCTCTCAAGTGAGGCCTCTCCTCGGAATTTTACCTTCCAATACTACTTTTTGCAATAGTTATGGGCTTCCAATACTCTGAGATGCCACATGACCCTCCACACGCCATCTATCGATGTTCTTGTGGGATCCCCAACCCCACCACATATGCCCAACTACTTTCAAGTTAGTGGCCCCGAGTGATAGATAATTTCTTCGTCAGCAAGCATGTTGTCAATTGACAATCCTTAGTACCTGTGATTCCCCAGGACATTCAACCCTTCACGTTCATGAGGTTTTCGACCTTCGGGGTCTATCCATCTCCCGAGTGACGTTGAACGACGTCATCCACACCACGTGTCAACCTGCGAGAGGTCCATGTGTCACCCGTATGTGGCTCCTTTAGGTACCCCAAAACTCCCAAACTACTTGCAACATGTCCTTCAAGGCATCCTGCTGATGTCATCTCCACTTTGATGATGAGTCACCCTTTTTCTAGGTTAAGGAGAGAGTGAGATCCCTCAAAGAATGGATTCACACTTGGTTTCACTTCATAAAATGGGAACCCTCGAACCTGTAACCCTTTAAGAAACCATTCACACAACGCTCCGGGGTTATGACCTTCCGGGCTTCCAGGGTAGCCACCTCTGGTAGCTTCCCTACTTGATGGATCCAGGTGATAGAAGAAGTCTCTACCACCATCTCTCGACGGAACCCCGGGACCCTTTCCATTAAGTCCCCGACTCTAATTTAAATTATCTTTCGGGCTTCAAGATCTACGACCTTTCTGCCCCATCACCAGTCACATGAGGGGAATCTGGTTCTACCAATCAGAAGCCTCCCTTGATTAGGTTTTTGACTATTCAAAGGATAAGGTTAGCCAATAATTATTCTATAAGTTCATGGTATCACTCCATTTCTCTGCAGTCTCCCTTGCTACAAGCTCTACCACCACACAGGCTTCTTCAATCTAATCTTGTTGACTATGGATATTTCTCAGGAATTTGGTAGACTCACATACATGCTCCACGGTTTCATGATGATTCCCTTGGTTTCTTAGGGAGACTTGATACATTATCCCTCCTGAGATTGAGTGAAAAATTCTTCAATGAGGTCTTGGCCCGCAAGCCTTGCCTTCTCACGAGGAGGGAATTCCACCCAGGGCGGCATAGGCACTCCTGCATGGCTTTCCTACCATGGGCTTTGCATAGACTCCTGAAAGGTTCTTACCTCTCCCACCACACGCCAATGCTACCGGACCCTTCGTCAAGCCTGCAAGTAGCTCCATGCTAGTATGCAAAGTCTTTGGGTGCCTTGAAAGCCACCCCAAGACACCAAAAACATGTATCCATCTTGTTGAAAATGCAAGGATGAAGGACATTCAGGTAAAGCTGGTAGCTCAACTGGTCCCAGAGAAAAAATACCTTGACATTAATGCATTTCTTTCCATGCAACACTGCAACTTGTAACTTGGTCGACAAATGATGCAAAAGATAAAACAAACCCTACCATGCATAGGGTCTTTTATGTAATCTTCATATTAATAAGAAAGGTCTCACAACCCACTATTCTTTCTCAAGTTTATTCCAAGCTCTCATGGCTCGGTCATGAAATGAAATGATTTTTGTCTCTTTCTTAATAACTTGTTTATGTGATGCTTCTCACACCATTAAACATGTATGTCGATATAGACTCAACATAGTATTGCAAATTAATATTTATTACCATACAATTTTTCATGCCTCTTATGCATCATATATTATGTGTCTACCATTTGTAATCATTACACACATTTTTTGCTTTCAACTTTCACACACATACATCTATATTTTCCACACACACACACTTATATATCAATAAAAAATTCCCACAAATATGTACCACATATGAAATCATAATCAACACAATGCAGTTCCAGAATCCAGAACTATTATCTACAACACATCAACATGATTCATTGAAAGATAAAAAACCTAAATAGATACACTTATCTTTGAACTTGCAAGGAAACTGAGTTCGGGATAAGGACTCTCCACCCCACTATAGGCAACTGCAACTACACTTACTTGCATCCATTACCCTCGAGCCAGATTCCAGAATATGGTGGGGGGGGGGGGGGGGGGGGGTTCTTGCTTTAGGGACTAGCACACCACCTTCCACTAATTCAAGGATTCCAGAGGACTTCCTTCCTCAATCCCACTAGCTAAAAACTTCTTACTTATATGACACCAGGAGTCCAAAGGAACCCAACCTCACCCCTGAGTGCACACATAGTGATTCACCCTTTCTAGGGAGTCCATAATCCACTATACCATCCAGGCGGTAACCAAAATCATTCATTTAGGTCTTCCTCTGCTTATGATTTAGGATGGTCTCTTCCTAAGCTGTTACATGGCTCTAAAGTTTGCTATCTCAAACCACATCCTCTAGGGGACCTAAGTTGTTACAGGGTTCCAGAGATTCCATCCCAACCTGTAGCCTCTAGGGACCCAAGTTGTTACATGGCTTTAGAGGCCTCTGCCTCAACCAACTGGCTCCAGTGACCCAAGCCGTTACAGGGCTCTAGGGATCCTATCTCAACCCACAACCTCCAGGGACCCCAATTTGTTACAAGGCTCTAGAGACTAGAAAATCAACCCACAACCTCCAGGGATCGAGAATCAATCCCATTCTTTTATCTTCTCTTCAACATTGCATGTTGGAAGATCTGGCTCAGTATTTCCTCGATACCATTCCTCATCCATATATTTATCTCTTACTCTTGTATAAATGTTTCTCCATGTGGTTCTCCCTTGTCTCTTCCCTTATGAATCTCCCTGTTGGATTTAGTATCTCTATATTTTCTTGGCCTCTCCCTCAACCACCATTACTACTGCATCCTTGCTATCCCGTAGTGCGCAATCCTCAATAAAATTCTTGTCCTTTTTTCTTGTGGTTGCCTCTCAAGAAACATGGGCCTATATACTTCCTCTTGTGTCTCATTTAATTTCAATTTATACTTCCTCAATTCATGCACCAATAAACCTTTAAAGAGTGTCTTGCATTTTAGGTTTCTTCTCTACATAAGAAACCATTACATCCCCGGAAAGTGACCTCCTCCCCATCTTTTGAATCCATGTCCCTTGAATCAATCCCCTTTTTATTGATTTCCAATATTGAAAAACATTCACAATGCAGTTATAATGCAACTTATATGGGGAATTTGGGTGGGGTTGTCATAGTCCCCTCCCCCTTGAGTGAACGCTGCCCTTAGTGTTCAATTTCCCATATACAATCATAGGATCAAAATGCAACACATACTATTTAATGGAGCTTTATACACACAACTCTATACAATATTTACAATTATGCATGCTTGTGTTAACCATCAAACAAGAAAGGATAATCAACTTTCATGGCATCAACCATTTCCCACGCGACCTCTTCTGGCCCAAAGCGCTTCCACTGTACCTTGACTTGCTTGATGGCTTGGTTCTGGAGTATGAGACTCCTTTGGTCTTGAAGGCACATTGGCTTTGGTTGGAATTCTCCTTCTGGTTCCACCTGCAGCACAGACCAACCAATCACACTATTATAATACTATACATACTTTTTAAGTAGAGAAACATGGAAAACATCATGAATTATAATTGATGGAGGTAGGGCTAGTCTATATGCTACTGGTCCTATCCTTTCAAGGATTTCAAATGGCCCACAATACCATGGTGCCAACTTGGCACATGTCCCCATCCTTAGTGAACTCTTCTTGGGTTTGATTATCTAATAAACATGTTCTCCAACGTGGAACCCTTTGTGAAATCTATGCTTATCTACATAGCTTTTATGTATATCCCATGCCACTTTCATATTTTTCCTTATGATTTGAACTTTTCGTTTCATATCCTTAAGCATATAAGGTCCTACATGGACCCTGTTAACTATATCACTCCAACTAATAAGAGTATTACATCTCCTGCCATATAATTCTTCAAAGGGGCTCATCTTTATGGATTCTTGGTGCCCATTGTTGTATGAAAATTCCACAAGTGGAAGATACTCTTCCCATTTCCTAGGCTAATGCATCACATACATCCTCAACATGTCCTCAAGGATCCAGTTGGTCCTCTCTATTTTCCTATTTGTTTGTGGATGATAAGAGACATTGAATGCTAATTTTGTTCCCAATCCTGCAAACATTTCCTTCCAAAATCCGGAAGTAAATCTAACATCTATATCTGACACAATATTCTTCGGGATACCATGTAGTTTCACAATATCTTTTATGAAAATTTGTGCTATATGACTAGCATAATTGGTGGATTTGGCCATAAAATGAGCTACTTTGCTAAGCTTATCCACCACTACCATGATTGCATCATGCTTCTTAACTGTTTTGGGCAATCCTGTAATGAAATCCATAGAGATTACCTCCCACTTCCATTTCGAAATAGCGATAGGCTGTAACAATCCTGTTGGGTGCTTGTATTTAGCCTTTACTTGCTGGAATTCCATGCATTTTTCCATGAATCCTCCTTTTTCAGATTCAACCAATAGTAGTATCTTTTAATGGCCATAAGGGTCTTTTGATACCCTAGATGTCCTGAATATTGTTTAGCATGGAATTCTCTCATTATAAGTATTTTTACTTCATCACTGTTAGGCACATGTATTCTTCCTCTGAATCTAACTAAGCCGTCTTCAGTGAGAGGGTATTCCCCATCCTCACCACCTTGCCGCAACCTTTCCTTTATTTTTTGGTATGTTCCATCCTGTTGTCTGACACTTTTGATCCTTTCCTCTAGAATTGTTTCATATGAGCTTACAATTGCCAAGTGATTCACTTGGATTCTCTTGCTCAAGGAATCAACAACTTTGTTTTCCTTTCCCTTTATAGACTTAATCTTGAAGTCAAATTTGTTGAGCATGACTAGCCACCTAGATTTCCTAGCATTCAACAATGGCTGTCTAAACAAATATTTGAGCTCACTATGGTCTGACATGAGCATGAACTTCGGACCAAGGAGGTAGTACCTCCACATTTTTAAAGCATGAATGTTAAGAGCCAATTCTAAATCAAGCATCACGTAATTTTCCCCATGTTTATTTAATTTTCTGGACTCATAGAATACAACTTGCCTTTCCTACATTAAGACTCCACCAAGTCCCTACTTCCAGGCATCGATGCATACTATGAAATCCTTACCAGGATCCATGATTTTCAGCACTGACACACTGGTAAGTAATTTCTTTAACTTCTCAAAGCTTTCTGCACATTGTGCAGTCCATTCAAATCTTTTCGCTTTTCTCTATAAGGCTATAATGGGATGTCCCATTTTGGAGAAATTCTGAATAAATCTCTTGTAAAATACTGCCAAACCCATGAATGATCTAATCTCATCCATGTTCTTTGGATTTGGCCACTCCCTTATGGATTTGATCTTATTAGGATCAACTGATAAACCTTCCTTGGAGACAATGTGCCCTAAATAGTGTACATGTGACTGGAAGAAGTCACACTTACCAAGCTTTGCATAGAGCTTATGTTCTCTCAACAGTTGCAACACAATTTCCAAGTGTTGTTCATGTTCTTCTTCCATTTTTTAATAAACCAATATGTCATCCATGAATACAATGAAAAACTTGTCCAGGTACGGTCATAACACCCCATTCATTAGGCACATGAATGTGGCAGGGGTGTTAGTAAGCCCAAAGGGTACCACTACGAATTCATAGTGCCCATATCTTGTTCTGAAAGAAATCTTATGAATGTCCTCCTCCTTGATTCTTACTTGATGGTAGCCTGACCTCAAGTCAATTTTGGAGAATATTACTACTCCTCTTAATTGGTCAAAGAGATCATCAATTCTTGGTAATGGGTACTTATTTTTGATGGTTACCTTGTCCAACTGTCTGCAATCAATGCATAATCTTAGTGTTCCATCTTTCTTCTTTACAAACAATACCGATTCTCTCCAAGGAGACACACTTGGACTTATGTATCCTTTCTCAAGCATTTCCTTCATCTATAGTTTTAGCTCAACCAACTCTAGGGTGCTCATTCTATATGGGGCCTTAGATGCTGGTGCTTCTTCAGGTACTAGCTTGATAGAAAAACCTCTCTCTCTATGAGGTGGCAATCGAGGAACCTCTACAGAAAGATGTCTGAATACTATTGTAAAATAGGGTATTTTTGAAGCAATTCAACTTCCTTGTCTTCCATTGCTCTATCGACTCCCTCATTCTTGGAAACTTGTACTACAAACAATGTACATCCCTTCCTATTGCTACGTTTTGATTTCATAACAATGATCAACCTTACTAATATGGGTTTTTTCTTTCCTTGCAACACTCTTTTTGTTCCCTGCTCATCCATGCATTCTACTGCCTTCTCATGGAAATCTACCTTGGTCTGGTGCTTGTACAACCAGTCCATGCCCAACAATATCCCATACCCACCCAATGGTAGCACATTCAAGTGGGTTATTGCGGGCATGCCACAGAGTTCAAATGCACTTGACTTCACCCAATGGTTAATTATTCTCCTTGTCCTCGTTGCCAATTGAACCAGCCAAGGTTCTCTATGCAATTCCTTGTCCAATATGCACTTTTCGACAAGCTCTGGGCTGATATCGCTATAATTAGAACATAGATCAATCAAAATAGAAATAAATTTCTCTTGTATCTTACTTTCCATATCAATTATGGATGCCCGATATTCTACTTGGTGGTTGTCCAATGTTGCATAAACCCTTGGAATACTCTAGGCTACTTTGCCCACCATGCTTGCCTCCTAAGCACTGTAGATCTTGGGTCTGACTTCATGCTGATGTGGACAATCCCTTCTCCAGTGGTTCCCACCACAGGTATAGAACTTGAGTGGTTAAACTTCGATCTTGAGTTGAGTTCACGCCGATTGCTATACATTTCCTTTAATGACAACATTGGTCTTTTGCTAAGGCTGACTTATTTGAGCTAGGTGTTCCTTTTTTTTTTGGGTTCTTCCCAGGCTAATTCTTAATTCATCCAGTGGTGCTTTTGGCTGGCTAGTTACTTTTAATCTCAGGCCCATGCCTTGCTTTCTCATAGCATTGTTTTAACTTCTTGATCACGTCCTTTAGGGTCTGGGGTTCTAGCAATTCAATTTTATCTCTGAATACCACAGGAAACCAACTAATGAACCTCTAAATTTTAACTTTCTCATCCTTGAGATATGATACATGCCTCAATAGTCCCAAAAACTTGGTGATGTATTCATCATTGGTCATCTGCCCATTTTTAGTTCATAGAACTATTTTTCCTTATCGTCATAGTAGTGTTCAGACAAGTATTTCTCTCTTAAGAGTTTCTCAAACTCCTTCCATGTCAACTCCTTTTTGATAATGGATCTAGTATTATTCAAGTCCTCCCACGAGATGTCAACTTTTCCCTTTAAAATATAAGAGGCGATTGCCGCTTTCATGTTTTCATAATAATAATTTATTTTAAATAATTTCTTCATCCATGGTGGCCATGCTTTAATGTCCTCTACCTTCTTCACATCACCATCGAATGTGGGTGACTGTGCATTTTTAAATTCTTTGGGAAAATGATCCCTTTCCTTTCTCTCTGAGTGATAGCGATAGCGAGAGTGGTGGTATCTCTGGGTAGCAAAGCTAGATGATTTAATTGACCAAGGGAATTGCATTCTAGCCCTTCCTCCTAGAGTACTCAAAGGTTCTCCCCTCGGTGCTGTGTCCTCACTTTCTTGCCTGGGCCTCTTTCCAGGTCTACCACCATCTACTTCATTGGTGTTCTCTTTTGATTCTTGAAGGTTTTTTTTGTCTCTATGGCCGGTCCTCCTTTCAAATTACCTTTGCCTCTACCAGTCTGATAGACTTTGTAGGATGAATGCATTAATTTGAACCTGCCTTTCTTGGGCTCCTACTAGCCTTTCATTATCAGCCTTAAATCTCCTCACCTCATCTCAAAGGCTTCTTAAGGTGTCCATCTAATTTGAGGAGTGATTCCCTCCCCCTTTCCCAACTAATCTCTCTTCTTCATTGGTTCTAACTCCATCACTTCCATGTTGGGATTGATTAGAACTATATTCAACCATTCCGGTTCTCATCAATGCATCTTTTCTATGTTATGCTACTTGTGATGTGTTGTCAATCACACACATTGTTAGACATTTTAAAACAACTGTTAAACACAAAATCAAGATCATGAGCTTGCATTCATGGATTTTCCATGGGGGTTCTTTTGGTAATAAAACAACCATGTTAACATACAATCCATTCAAAAATCATATTTAACAGTCATTCAATTGTGCAATTAGTACGTAGTTAATGATAATAATGTATTCAAAGCCATAACTCCACTCCCATCGAGCTATTAGCCATCCTCTAACTTACCTTAGCACAATTTCATTAACAAACAACAAGAACTGTTCACACTAACTCAATACCTCATAATTACTTAATAAAATTTCCTCACTTGCCCATGACGAACTCATCCAGTCCAAGTATTGAACTTGGGTGCTCTGATACCACTTTGTAACATACCTGACCCCTTCATTTCACATTCGAGGAATGGGGTAATAAATAAATAAATAAATAAATAAATAACTATATATATATATATATATATATATATATATATATATATATATATATATATATATATATATATATATATATATATATATATATATATAACTAGATCAATGTGGCCCTATGACCCCATCAAACCTTGAATCTGCAATGTGGAGTTCCCCCTCTAGAATCCTTATCTTTTGGTTAGCGCACCACAACTTCAGGACCATCACAATGTCTCAACTCTCACTTGAGACATTCCTCCCCTGAATCTGACCGTCCGACTAATGTGTCTCTACTTTGGGGCCATCAAAATGTTTCAAGCTCTCATGTGAAGACTCCTCCCAGAATCTAAACTTCCAATATTGCTTTCCATAATAGTTACGGGCTTCCGATACTCCAAGATGCCACATGACCCTCCACGTGCCATCCACTGATGTTTTGTGGGACCCATGACCCCGATGCATATGCACAACTAATTCTGAGTTAACGACCCCAGGTGACAAAGAAGGTCTACATAAACTAGTGCACCATCAACTAACGATCCCTAGTACCTGTGTTTCCCTAATACATTTATCCCTTCACGTTCACAGGGTTTCCAAACTCTAGGGTCTATCCATATCTTGGGTGACATTGGCCGATGTCATCCACACCATGTGCTGACGTGCGAGAGGTCCACATGTCACCTGTATGTGGCTCCTTTGGGTACCACAAAAATTCTAGACTACTTGCCACATGTCCTTCAAGGCATCTTGCTGACATCATGTCCACTCTGACGATGAGTTTCCCTCTATCCAGGTTAAGGAGAGAGTGAGATCCCTTAGAGACTAGATTCACACTTGGTTTCGCTTAGTAAACCAAGAAACCTCAAACCCATAACCCTTTAAGAAACCATTCACACAGTACTCCAGGGTACCAACCTTTGGGGATTTCGGGGCGTTAGCCTCCGACAGGTTCCTTGCCTGATGGATCCAGGTGATAGAAAAAGTCTCCATCATCGTCTCTTGACAAAACCCTGACACCCTTGCCTTTAAGTCCCTGGATCTAATTTAAATTATCTTCTGGGCTTCGGGCTCTACAACCTTTTTGCCCCATTATTCTAAGTAATCACGTGAGGGAAATATGGTTCCACTAATCAAAAGCCTCCCGTGACTACGGTTTTGACCATCCAAAGGATAAGGTTAACCCAAAATTTATCTATAAGTTCATGGCCTCACTCTGTTGCTCTGCAACAAGGAATTCATCCTTATTCTCGCTATGACTTGGTCAAAGGATCTCGAATCTGCATTGTGTAGTGTCTTAGATGGAGATCTCCGCAATCTCCTTAACTACAAGATCTTCTGCCGCACAAGATTCTTCACTCTAGTCTTGCCGACTATGGCTCTTTCTCAGGAATTTGGTAGACTCCAAAACATGCTCCACAATTTCATGACAATGCCCTTGGTTGCTTAGGGAAACCTGCGATGTTATCCCTCCTAAGCTTAAGTGACATATTCTCCAATGATTTCTTGGCCTACAAGTATTCCCTTCCTATGGGGATGGAATGCCGCCAAGGGTGGCATAGGTGCTCCTATGTGGTTTTCTTACCACGAGATTGGCACAGACTCCTGAGAGGTTCCTACCTCTCTTGCGACAAGACAATAGTACTAGACCCCACATTGAGCATGCAAGCATCTCCATGCCAGTATGTAGAGCCTTTGGGTGCCTTGACAACCACCCCAAGATGCCAACAACAGGTATCCAACCTATTGAAAATGCAAGGCTGAAGGACATTAAGGTAAAGTTGGCGACTCAATTGGTACCAGGGAAAAAATACCTTAACATTAAATGCATTGATTACCATGCAACACTGCAACTTGTAACTTAACTGACAAATGACGCATAGGTGAATACAGACCCTACTATGCAGAGGATATTTAATGTAATCTTCATATTAATAAGAAGGGTCCCAGAACCCACTATTCTTTCTCAATTTTACTCCAAGCTCTCATGGCTCGGTCATGACATGAAACAAGTTTTGTCTCTTTCTTATGTTTATGTGTCGCTTATCATACTATTAAACATGTATGTAGAGCTAGACTCGACACAATATTTCGGCTCAATATTTATTACCATGCAATTTTTCATGCTTCTTATGCATCATATATTCAGTGTCTACCATTAGTAATCATTACACATATTTTTTTTCTTTTATCTTTGACACACATACGTCTATATTTTCCCCACACACACATATATCAACAAAAAATTCCCACAGAGATGTGCCACATATGCAAGCGTAATCAACACAATGTAGTTCTAGAATCCAGAACCATTATCTACAACACAATGACATGATTCAATAGAAGATAAGCAACATAAACAAATATTTATCTTTTAACTTGCAGGGAAACTGAGTCCAGGACAAGGAATCTCCACTTAACCATAGATAGCTGCAACCACACTTACTTGCAACCATCACCCCTGAGCCAGATTCTAGAATCTTGGGGGGGGGGGGTTGCTTGCTTCAGGGACTAGCACACCACTCGCAGTTGATTCAGGGACTCCAAAGGACTTTCTTTCTCAATCCCACTAGCTGAAAAATGCTTGCTTTGGCGACACCAGGAGTCCAAAGGTGCCCAACCTCACCTTCAAGTGCACACACAGTGATTCACCCCCTTCTAGGGAGTCCATAATCCATTGTACCATTCGAGCGGTAACCACAAGCCTTCATTCTAGTCTTCCTCTGCTTCTGCTTTAGGATGTTCTCTTCCCAAGATATTACATGGTTCCAGAGTTTTCTATCTCAACTCACAACCTCTAGAGGACCCAAGCTGTTATAGGGCTCCAGAGATTCCATCCCAACCCACAACCTCCAGGGACCCAGGCTATTACAAGGCTCCACAGACCTATGTCTCAACCCAAAGCCTCTAGGGACGCAAGTTGTTACAGGGCTCCAGGGATCCTATCTCAACCCACAACCTCCAAGAACCCCAAGTTGTTACAGGACTCCAGAGACTAGAAACTCAAACCACAACCTCCAAGGATCGAGAACCAGTCCTCTTCCCTTCTCTTCTCTTCCCTTCTCTTCAGCACTGTGTGTTAGAAGTTTTTGATTAATCTTTCCTCAATACCATTCCTCATCCGTTTCTGTATCTTTTCATCTCGTCTAAATGTGTCTCCATGTGATTCTCCCTCGTCTCTTCCCTTCCGATCTCCTCGTTGGATCTTGTGTCTCTAGCTTTTCTTGGCCTCTCCCTCAACCACCATTGTTGCTACGTCCTTGCTGGCTTGGAGTGCACAATCCTCCATAAAATTCCTGTCATTTTTTCTTGTGGTTTCCTCTCAAGCAACATAATCTTGCATACTTCCTCTTGTAGCTCATCTAATTTCAAGAGCTACCCTTACCTAAGCTAGAAGGTCCTGAAAGACATATTGACTTTCCATGTGAGTCATTATTCGAGTCAGGCTAGCCCTAGGCATTGAGAGCATTCCAGAAGGGAAAATATTAAGGGAAGAATATAGTAACATTATAGAGGAATGCATCGTACAATAAGAGGGCTACACCTTGCCATATCTGAAATCCAACTTCACTAGCAACACATAGGTTCTTGACAGGGAAGAGGCATAGGGAAGTGCAGAAGGTTAGCAACTCATTAACCTTTCCTTAATAATGACCATGCTTCACTTTCTCGCTAATTGACCTTGTACTATTATTGGGATCCTATTCATAATATTTGCAAGGGTTGAATGGCCAGTCACTTACTCTGCCTACCTTCAGAGTTAGTTCGAAGCCTAAACTATTTGAATTGAGTGCTTGCCTACATGAGGTGCCTCACTTGCCCCGGGAAAGCCATTGAATAGGTAGCATTATGTTGGAAAAACTAATAAATAAATAGAGTTACTATGCGTTTTTGGGTTGATTATGGTATTAGGGGAAGACCGTTGGTTGAATTGGTTCGAAGCAGGTGCGCAAGCATCTTTCAATGCTAGCAATAAATCCCTTCCCCCCCCCCACACAACCTTGTTGAGATTATCAAAAAATTGATCAATCACTTTATTGAAGAGGTTAAGCCATTAGAACCAGGGAGATGGGTGTTCATAACTGCCGCATCTTCCCCAATTCATGCACCAACCAGCCTTTAATGGTTGTCTTGCATTTTTGGTTTCTTCTCTACAAAAGAAACCATAATGTCCTAAACAAGTGACCTCCTGCCCAACTTTGGAATCTGTATCCCTTGACTCAGTCCCCTTTTTCTTGATTTCCAATATTGAAAAATATTTATAATACATTTATAATGCATCTCATATGAGGACTTTAGGTGGGCCTATCATAGACACTCAACTTAAAAGTGGGAGTAAATAGGAATCTGTGTGATATGCTTAGAACATGTATAAATTAAATACTATATATACTATTTACACACTTAAATTAAATATTTATATTACATGGGAATGGGGTTAATTATTATGTTATCAAAATAATTATTTAAATTTTGTAATAAAATAAAAAAATTAATAATACAATTTGTAATTTTTTATAAATATAGATTTAAAATGTAAATAAATTTACGTACTTAAAAGATACTTTAATTATATAAATTACATAAATCAAATTTACAATTCCAATACATATTACCAAATTTAAAGTGAAAAAAAAAACATTCCACTAAAATGGGAGAGTTGTCCTCCCCATCCAAATATGTATAAATAAAATAACTCACACAATATATTCACACTAATTTAAATATTTATAAGATGCACTCAACATATTTATGAAATTGTAAATTTTCTTGTTTTACAAATATATGGAGATAATTATTTCACTGATTTTTTTTTTTAATTATATATAAATAGTTATAATATATTTCAAATGTTTTTTTTTTCAATTTTTTTATAGATAAAATATTTATTTTTCATTTTTATGTGTAAATAGTATATATGAAAATGGTTTGATGAATGATTATGTAAATGGTTGCTAATGTTCCCTCAAATCATATTTGGTGTGTTGGATGAAAAGTGTTGCAAAATCAATATTATGAAATTTTTTGAAATTGCAATTTAATATTTTAAGAATGTTTTTTCATCCTTAATCTTTTTAAGTGATAACAAATTGATTTTTTTGATCTAGTTACTATGAAATCCATTTTGTCATTGTTCATAGTCATATTAGGACCAGAGAAGAAAATTTTGAGGTTTCTTAGATGCATGTTAATATCATTGGAACTCCTTTCCATAAGAATAATATTATTGATGAAAAGAACAACGATGATGACTATACTAGTAGTTAGGATAACAAAACCTACTTCTTAAAAAAATTCTTATAACATCTCAATATAAATGCCAAAATGGGTAAGGGATAGAGGACACCATTTTGAAATCCTATATTGTGGTTAATTTCCTTTGACTAACCCTCAATGATCCTAAACCTGGAAATATGTTCTCATATAATGTTACCATAATAGCTCAAGTCTATGAAATAACAAAGGAGATTGGTTTTATCATTGTGGTACTCCTTTGTGATGATCCTATGTGCAACAAGGTGGTCATGGATTTCTAGCCATTTGTTGATCTTTCTTTCCAAAATATTTTCTTAAATCTTGGAGACGTGAGGAATGAGGATAAGTCCTCCAATTTTTAAGATTTGATCTTGGTATCCTTCAATTTCTTTATATTTCCCTTGTTTGAGTTGCTTAACCTGAAATTTTATGTCTTCTATAAAAGATACTTCATCCTTTATACAAATGTTTGTAATTTTCTCTAAGACATTAGGTTATTCATAAATATTTTTAAGACGAGAATTCTGTCGCTCAAGGGAATTATATTATTTTCTTTAGTATGAGTTAGAATTTACCACTATAAATTCTTGAGATATAGCTTAGATAGGTACAAAATATTCTCTTGATTAGTTATATAGTACATTTTTCCCATTTTAATTAGGGATTTGTATTTATTTATCTTATCATGTTTTATGGACTCATTTTGAAGAATCCATAATTTTTTAACAATTTCACATACATTATCATACCAAGGTGTGGGTTTATTTATTTTTACATAACACCTTGATAGAGAACCTATTAATGGAAGTAGAGAGGGTTGTTATGAAATTATGAAAGATATCTTCAATATGGTTCTTGTATTATTAGAGATTTGATTCACTATTTAAATCGTTAAAAAATCAACATTATCTTTGTAAAAAAGAGAGGGCCTTTTGTCAGTAGAATGCTCTTTAATGGGTCTTTTTTGCACGAAAAAGTTTAGTTAGGGTTAGAGGTATAAAATTAGAATCAATCTCAGGGTCATTTAAAAGGTTATAATTTAATATTTGGTTTTGTACAAGGATATTTGGTATCATATGATTCATGAGACTACAACTCAACCCATGAATACAAGTTATTTGGTTAGATTTTAACCATTTCATAAGACTATTCCACTTCATAAGACCATAGCAAATTATTAGATCTTTATAATTACAAGAACTGTTATCTTACTACTAAATAAAGTCTTAGTTAGGTCTTCCAAGTTTATTTTATATTTATTAGTTGGAACAAGGTCCTCCTCTGGCCATGGATTATTAGAGTTAAAATTATTACTTAAAGCAATAACTTGATTCATTACATGGTTCTAGCATTAAAGCCTCTAGTAAGAGGATACGACATCCATTTACCAAATCGTAAATATATTGTTCTAAGCTTGTGTAGGAACATTTTTTTCTAGATTGTTTTTCTTATAAAAGGTAGAATTAATATGTGCAAACAATAGATTGCTAAATAAAGACCTTATTTTTATTTTTCAAAATTAGAATAAATTTATTATTATTTAATTAAAGAACCTATTTTATGGAATACTTGGAGGGATGGGCTTTGTAGTTCATGTGTCTTCTATGATTTTCTATAGTGTATATGCCTATGTGAATGACTCTATGTGGAGGTGTAGTGATTTTTCCATTCCTTGTAGAGGATCATATTTTTCCTTTCTCTATACTATCTTCAACCATATCCATGTTCCAATCGACTTGCTGCAACATGTGGATCCTTTTCCAAATGCCATTTCAAGATGGAGGAGGACAAACAAACTATTCCATCAATTCGTATCACACCCAAATATTTCATGCCCAATCATACTATGGTGGAATTATTGCCAAAGTGGCCTCCTTAATATTGGCATTGGATCCAGATGATCTCATGTTCTGTCTTTAGATCCTTTTTCAAATCAATGATAGGGATCATGTCGATACAAGGATTCTTTGCAGCTAGAGAAGGATGTCCCATTGCCCAAGTCTTACAAGCTTTTCTTTGACAATAACTGTCAACCCTCCTTTCCTTCTCCCAGTTCTCCCACTGGAACACATTCAAACTCCCCCATTGTTTCCCTATATTTTACAAAGAAATCTAATCAATATTTGAAGGGCTTGCCTCTTATTCATATGAGGAAAAAGTGAAGTATTTGAGCTAAGCTATTGAAGGAATCCATGGTGGTGGGGTGTGATGTTATCTTGGATGCTATCATTTGGATCCTTGGAAAAACCCTAGTTTGTAGGTTTTGTGGAAAATAGGTGAAGGAAAAATAATTGTTAGATTGATTAGAGCATAATTGGAAGCTAGTAGTGGGTTATATTTTGTCCTTTCATATATTTTTTCGGGGTTGTTTTACATTCATTTTCATATCATAGGATGACTATGGAAAAATCCTCATTTATCCCTAGAATTGGGGGCCATTAGGGCTCCTCTTAAAACCTTCATCTATTAATTTTGACGTATCAAAGGAGTTAGTTTTGTTTCAATTTTTTGGGTTATTCCTCCTATGTTCCCACTAATTTTATTGGTGAAATAGATTCTTAGGGCCATGGGGGAAAATATTAGACATCTCCTTTGGACGAAGCCAAATTGGTTAGAAAAAAAGGATCATTAGTGGTAATGGATACAAGTCAAAGTGGATGTTAGTGAGGCTTAGTGGAGAAAATTGAGATTCTTTTCAAGTTTTCTTCCTAGACCCAAAAAGTAGATTATTGTTACATTTCATTTTGTTATGCCTAGCATGAAATAGGCCACCTGCAGGCTCACCAAGAAAATATCTATTTGTCAATGAGAGGACATACAATTAATTTGGGAAAAAATTGTTCAAACGGACATGCTCAAAGGGGAGGTGGCTACTTCTCATATTTTAATTGGTAGGGATTCCTTTTATAGGCTCTCTTGTTAGCCTCTTAATTTCTCTATGCATGTTAACAATGCAAATGGCTCCCCTATGGGTAATATTTTGGATAGCACTGATGTATTTCCCCATGGTAAATGTGCCCCTTGATTCTCCTCCCCTCCCTCATATCCTTGTTTCACTATTAAAAAAGCCCTTTAGGCCTCATATTAATCCCAATTATGTTATGGCTCCTTCTATGGGTAAGGATTTTATCCCCTCACCAAAGGGCACTATTAATGGGTCCCCTCCAAGGAATGCTTATTTATGTGGTCATGTGATTGACTCAAAGATGATTTCTCATCTCAAAGGGGGTTTGGATTTAGACTTGATCCTCTCTAACCATGTAGGGTGAAAATTTCACCTCTTAAAAGCATAAAACAAGGCTGATATTAGTAATAGAAAAGATGATCCATCAACTATTTCTAGGGCCCTTAAAGCATGGATGGCCCAAAAATTCATTCACCCATGATTATCATTTATTTCAACACCAAAAGGGTGGGGCCCACTATTACAGTTCTTTTTTCCGCATCCTAACAAATGACCCTGAACCTGGATCTATCATCATCCATTGACACTTTACAATCATCCCCTACAAATCCAAAGGAATTCCATTTCCAGAAGTTACAAGAATCCTAGATTACATTGGATAAGAACCCTAATTCTGTGGGGCATCACACTTTCCTTTAAGAAAGACTGTATTGACACAGGTTTCACACATATAAACTACGTTGGCTGGCACAGGTTGCTTTCCCAAAGGTGTGATGATAGCTGGAAATGAGTAAAAATAAAACAAATAAATTAAATTTTCTCTCTATAGAAGCTTCAGAAGTGGTTTTAACCATTTACTATTGGATTAGATCTCAAACTCCTTATATTGAGATCTTATCTCTTATATAATAGAAATTACCTCTCCCTTATATGGATCTAAGCCCTAAAATGGTAAATCCAAAACCACCTCATTTACCCTATAAATTCACTGCCTCCCATAGAGTCTAGGTTGGCTTTTGGAGATGAATTATGCCCTTATGCTACTCAATTGTGTCTAGAGGTCAATAATCCATCCATGTGCTTGAGGTGTGATTAAAGGCTTACTATGGTGGCAAAGGAAGGAAACTATAACTGGGAGAGTTTCACAAGGCTGAGGCCTACAAGGGTTGTAATTTTTTCCTTCTTTTATTAATAAAAAAAATGCATTGTTTCTCCTATACTTCTGTCTTATTTATGCATATGTAGAACATGAATCCTTTGCTTCTTGTTTAGATTTGTTTGTATGTTCTATTTCGTATGCTTTGGTTCTTTTGCTTGTTTTGGATGATTTGCAGGTTCCACTTATAGAAATTGGACTTGGAGTTGGATCTAACGAGCCAAGAGAAGGAGGAAGCTTACATCAGATCCCAAGTAGGTATTACTTCCTTATTTCAAACATCTCTAAAGAAAAAATTTCAATTTTGTCTTAGTTGTTTCTAGATTAAGCCACTAGGTCTAGGGATATTTCTTCTGTCCGCAAAAGGAACTTATCCACAAAACAATGCGGTGACCATACTAGGGAACGAGATGCTCTTTAGTGGTTTTATTTGTATATCCTTTCAGGACCTCTAAAATCGACTCTATTTATCTTGTTTAGACTGTCATTGGACTTAGGAAAGCCTGATTTCAAGCTTGGTTAAGGTTTGATTTGTGTGTTTTGAGAAACATTAGCCCCATCACACTTTTTATTTTGAGATAGAGCGTCCCAGTGCACTTTTCCCATTCTGTAAGTGCAATGAATTGATTTCCATACAGTTCCTGTGACGATCCTATAAGTGAAAAAAATTGCATTTTCTCTACCTTGCTTTGATTCTGTTTTATTAACAATGTCTTCCTAAGACTCTGGTCCGCCCTAGGTATCTGTAAATCCAACAACTTGTTTGGAATTGAGTGTGATTTCCTTTTTTATGAGAGTTTTATTCTTTTTGTTTCTTCTTGTCAATTAGGGTTTATAGAAATTATGATGTAGATTTGCAATTGCTGATGAAGTTTTAATCAAAATCATAAGACACAAACCTACTCTACTACTCTGTGGACATTAATTCACAATCTAGAACAAAAATTTCAAGCATGCAATAAGAAATAACAAACATGAAACAAGTATTTTTCTCAGGGAAAGAAAACTGCTAAAAAACCCAATTCCTTCTTGCATTAAATCATAAGAATAGAGATGTATTACAATTGCTTTTCTCAATTGAGCACACCCTATAAGTGCATAACCTATCTCTTTTCTCACTGAAAAGCTTTGACCCAGACTTAGTCAAATTTTGACTTTTATTAAGCTCTTATTTCCTTGTATTATTCCTTGAGAAATTAGGCCCCTATTATTTAGAAAATTCCTCAAATTGATTGTGTAATTACTTTAGGCTGATCCTCTGACTACATGCAACAACTGTACACTCAAGACTAGTCTACAACTGATGTTGCCTTGGAATCTCCACCTCAACTGGGTAACTCGAATTCTCTGCATGCAGTAGCTATTTTAGGATGATTTATTAGTTAAATAGATGATCATTGAGTTTGACTAAAGTCCCACTGCTTAACTGTCCTTCCACTAGTTCCTCCAAAAGTTGGAACTAGTTTAACTGAAAACAACTTGAGATAACTGACATTGATTGCGACAAATTAGCAATCACACATGCTAAAATGAAATATAAATCCTCCAATTTGAATTTACTGTAAACTGGGTGACACAAGCCATGTTAGAGAAGTTAACATCATCCAAGTTGTATGCTAATGTGGAAATTCAATTTTTCTCAATTATAAAGGCAAAATCAAATTGATTATTTCTTATTGCATTTTTCAACACTCCCTCTTAGCAAGAAAGGGATTATTAACCACCCCTATCCTGCACCTATGGGACTCAAACTTCCCTCTTCACAAGGCCTTTGTCAAAATGTCAGCATCTTGTTCCTCTGTTAGAATTTACTACCACAACATTATCCGCCTCTTCACACAGTCTTGTAAATGGTGATACCAGATATCTATATGCTTGGATCGATTGTGAAAAATAGGATTCTCAGAGAGCTTGATGCAACTATGATTATCACAGTAGATTACAATTGGATCCATCATTTGACCAAACAATCCAACAAGTATCTTTTTCATCCAGATCGCCTAACATGCTTCTTGACTTGTAGCCATGTATTTTTCTTCTACCGAGCTGAGTGCCACAAATCTTTTCTTCTTGTTGTACCAAGAAACTGCTGCGGACCCAACACTGAAAATTCCACTTGATGTACTCTTTTGGTCGGATGGAATTCCCAAAGAATCTTCATCTTTGAGTCCTCACAACATCACTCCCTCTGTCTGTCTGTACCATAGTCCAAAATGGGTAGTCCCTTTGAGGTACCATAGAACATGCTTAGATGCCCTCCAAAATAATTTGGTTGGCCTATGATCAAGATTTAAACAGGAACACAACATATTATAGAGATAACCATAAATACGGAGATGCAACAGAAATAATATTTCATTTCATTAATGTAAAATACTGAAATATGCTTACAAACAGAAAATGGAAATAACTAGCTCAGGGGATGGTAGCTTATCTCTAAGGAGATATGTAGCGGCTACATGCCTCTCAACTATCTTACAATGAGGCTCTAAGGACTATTTATTATTGAGAAACAATGGAAAACCCTAAACATGCAAAAACCTAACCCTAGGAGATGAAGCACCAAACTATGGGCCCCAATTTGGGTAAATCGGTACATCAACTTCCCGGGGTCATAACTTTGGCATACGATCTCCATTTGATGCACACAATACCTCGCTATAAAGATCTATCCGAGGACTACAACTTTGGGAAGAGCAACATCGGTCCATAGACCCATGTTGCTCCCACTTTTCCCAAGAAACGTCTTTTAGGGCCTCAAAATGGCTCCGGAAGTTCAGGACCCGAAAAACTGCTAAAAATAGTAAACTGTGCTACAATTAAGGAAACTGAAAAACTGAAAGAAACAATGGTGTGGATCCAAGTGGAATTGGCAGGTGGCCACCAATATCCACCTAGATCAGCCTAACCATAACTTGGCTCAGCTAGTTGACTTCATAGCACATAATTGGTCATGTGTTCACAACACACATCAGTGAACCCACTAGCTACCGATAAATGGTAGCATCCACTTCTTCACCTAAAGTGGCATATGCCTTCCTCCAGTTGGTTTCTAGAGGTGCCTCTATGGGTTTGAACTTTGCAACTATCCATGCAAAACCTCTATAGTATCTCATTTGCATACTTTCCTTGAGAGAAAAACAATTCCCCATCACCTTTCCATACTTCCAACCTGAGGAAGTAGTGCATGAGACCCATGTCCTTCATTTCAAACTCCCTTGTAAGTTCTTCCTTGCAAGATATGATCAATTGCTCATCACCAGTTAAAATTAAATCATCAACATATAAGACAATAATGAGAAATTTACCTTCTACCAAGATATGATAGAGGTTTGCATCCGCCTCACTTTTGGTGAAGCCCAAAATGGTGAGATAGCTATCGATCTTGGTGTACCAAGCATAGGGTGCTTGCTTGAGACTATACAATTCTCACTTGAGTCTGCACACATGAGACTCCCGATCAAAAGTATCAAAGCCTTCTAGTTTCTTGATGTAGATCTCCTCCTCAATAACTCCATTGAGGAATTTTACATCCATCTGGTATATATTCCACCCCATTTGCGTAGATAGAGAAATAATTGATCTAATGGATGCATACCTTGCTATAGGAGCAAAGGTATCCTAATAGTCAATCCATTCAAATTGAGAGTACCACTTGGTCACCAATCTAGCCTTGTACTTCTCTATGCTTCTGTCTGATGCCTACTTCACCTTGAAGATCCATATTGAGCCCACAATTGATTTATCCATTGGTCTTGGGACCAATTCCCAAACAATTTTCTTTAAAATGGATTTGTATTCCTCTACCATTGAATCAACCCATTCAGGTTTCTCTACTGCTTCCTCGAAAGAGGATGGCTAAGTCTCTACAAGTGCCGTCATTATAGCCATGTATCGAGTGTACCGATCTGGTCACCTTCTCTACCTATGCTGATTGGAAGGAGCACCCACATTCCCCCTCACATCCTGTAAAAGTCTCTCAACTTTCCTGGTCCTTTTTCCGCCTTCTGGTTCTGCTTGAGTGGTTGTCTCCACTTTTTGCTCCTCATTTTGTGGCTGCTCCTTGAGATTCCTCCTTTGGAGCTAAAAGCTCCTATTTTGGTGGGATCTGAAGCTCCCTCTCAAGAGAGAAATGCGTGGATTTCTCCTTATCAAATTTTACACCCCTTCACAAAAATATCATTCAGAGGGATGGAAAGTACACACGGTAGTTGTGGGGAGTTTTTTTGTAACCCACAAATACCCCCAATTTTGCTTTTGACCCTAGCTTCTTCCTTGATTCTTTGGAGACATGGAAGTAAATAGAGGCTCCAAAACTCCTGAAGTGTGACGCATCCAACTTCCTCCTTGAGAAAGAATCCTCTAGTGTAATCATGCCAAGAATCCGATGAGGACTTTAGTTATGCAAATAGATTGCTGTGTTGCATGCCTCAACCCACAAATGCAGAGGTAGGCCTTGGTCATGCAACATTGCCCTCGCTACTCCCACAATGCTACGGTTCTTTCTCTCAACCTCCCCATTTTTCTATGGGTTGTGGGGTGCTGTCAACTCTCATCGAATACCTTCTTTTGAACATAAATTTTTAAATTCGTTCAACACTTTCTCACCTCCATTATCGCTCTTGAGAGCCTTCACCTTCTTATAAATTTATTTCTCAACTAGTGCCTTTAATTCTATGAACTTGGAGAATGTATCATATTTCTTCCACATGAAGAAGATCTTGCACTTGTGTGAGAAGTCATCAATAAAAATGAAAAAATATTTATTCCTAGTAGTGGAGGTTGTCGAGAAAGGTCCATAGACATTAGATTGGATCCTTTCAAGGATTCAATGTGCTTTTTTGTCCCGATCATGGAATGTGGATTTTGTGTACTTCCCCAAAGTACATCCTTTGCATACATCTTGCTTCTCAAGGGATCCTTTGGGGAGGCCTTTGGTTATCTGCTACATGATCTTCAGGGCACCATGATGCAAATGACCAAGTATTATGTGCCAAAGTTCACCGACACCGTGGCTCTGCACCGTCTCTACCTTTGTGATTAATGAAACAAAATCTTCCACATCTAGCTTATATAATTTCTTCACATGAACCTTGATATGCTTCACCTGTCTCGTGGCTATGTGTCTTAGGAATGATTTTCCTTTGCTCAAGATCACATCATAACCACAATTTTCCAAAACTGCAACAAAGATGATATTTTTCTTTAGGCCTGGAACAAACATGACATCCTTGATCCCGAGGGGGGAGCCTGACTCCCTTTGAAAGGTGATTGTACCAATCCCGATTGTGCTATACCTTACTTCATCCCCCATATCAATGTGCATCTGCAAATTCCAGGTCATTGAAAAACTATCTGCACCCTGTCATGTGGAATGATGCACCTGAGTCCAAGTACCACACACTCCCCATCATTGTGATACCCATGCATGCAATGTGGGTAAAGTCAAGCTCAAACTGTGAAGTCAAGACTTCACTTGCTACTCCTCTTGAGTTCTTATTTCTTTCCTTCTTGTGTGGACACTTATAGCATAATGCTCGAATTCATGACAATGGAAGCATTTAATTTTGGACAAATCTTTCTTCTTGCCCCCTTGACTAGATTCTAGTTTGGATTGAGATTTCTTCCCTTTTCTCTTCTTTGCCTTCCCAACCAAATAAATTTTTTCTTCATCATCACCCTTGGATGAAATCCCATCTTTGGTATTCCACCTTATTTCCTCCTGTACCAAATCAGACCATAAGCATTCCCAATTCGACAATTTCTCCCTCCCATTCATTGAATCTTGATAGCTATACGAACTCTTAGGAAGGCCCATAAGGGCTAGGATTACTAAGTCTTCTTCGGGGACAGTAACACGAACCCTGCCAAGTTCATCATGACACCATGTAAACTTGCTCAGATATTGCAAAATTGTAGAATTCTTCTACATCTTGATACTTCAAAGCTTATCCTTGAGCTCCAGCTTCCTGTGGTCACTATTATTCTCGAGCAATTTTGTTAGTGCTTTCCACATTGTGAATGAATTTTATTTTCCATGGATATTTGACACAATGTGATCCCATACTCTCTCCAAGATTATTCTCATCACCTTGGCTACATATTTCTTTCATTGAGCAAGGTTCTCGGCATCAAATGCTTGTGGTTTTTCAATATCGGACTTGATTGTATTATAGCAATCCATTTTCATCTAATACCGCCTCCATGTGATCCTTACATGCAACAAAATTAGAGGTGCCTTCCAAGGCATAAGGCTAGCCATAGTGCATTGAAGGCCATCTTCTCAACTCTGAAGAAATCCTGCTACACTGAGCTCCAAAATTGAACCTCCTGAGATCAACTTCGAATTACTGCTCTAATGTGAATCCTGCTCTGATACCATGTAGAAATTACAATGTAGATTTGCATCTTCTCATGAAGTTTTAATCAAAATCATAAGACACAAACCTAAACTACTGCTCTGTGGAAATTAATTCACAATCTAGAACAAAAATTTCAGACATGCAATAAGAAATAACACACATGCAACAAGCATTTTTCCCCGGGAAAGAAAATTTCTAAAAACACCAATGCCTTCTTGCATTAAATTAGAAGAATAGAGATGTATTACTATTTCTTTGCTCAATTGAGAACACCGTGCAAGTGCATAACCTACCTCTTTGTTCATTGAAAGGATCTGACCTAGACTTAGTCAAAATTTTCCTCTGCTTGAGTTCCCATTTCCTTGTGCTGTTCCTTGAGAAATTAGGCCCCTATTATTTAGGAAATTCCTCAAATTGGTTACACAATTCCTTAAGGTAGATCCTCTGAATGCATGCAACACCTGTATTCTCAAGACTAGTCTACAACTGATGTTACACTGCCCTGGAATCTCCACCTCAACTGGGTAACTCGAATTCTCTACATGCACTAGCTATTTTTGGCTGATTGATTAGTTAACTAGATGATCACTGAGTTTGACTGAATTCCCACTGCTTAATTGACCTTGATTGCTACAAATTAGCAATCACACATGATGAAATCAACTCTAACTCCTCCAACTCAAATTTACTAAATAAATTGGGTGACACAAGACATGTCACACAAGTTAACATCATCCACGTTATCTGCTAATGTGGAAATTTGATTTTTCGCAATTTAATCAAGGAAAAATCAAACTGAGAATTTCTTACTACATTTTTCAACAAGGTTTTAATCATTTGACTTTGTTATTGATTTGTTAAAGGATTATTAATATTATAGTTCCAATTTGTTTGAATTCTCTTTGATTTAATAATCTTGTGAGTTTTCATTTTTTCTTTGCTTTGAAAATTGAAAAGGAAAGAAAAGAAAAAAATTCATTTTCTCATGCATTAGGGATTTGAATTTCTGAATTTGAATAGTGAATTTGAAGATCTTGTTTGGGAGTTCTTGTTTTTTATATAATTGTTTGAAACTCCTTCCCTTCCTTAGTTAGATCTTCATTGAATGAAAAGAGTTATTTTTCTCATGCTAGTTGCATTTTAGGAGTTCAGGTGAATTCATTTCGATCCTTGAAACTGAAACCTTAATCAAGATCAACATTAAAATTTATCAATTAACCTAAGGAGCATTTGAAACATTAAAGACACATTTATTGGTCTAGGTTAGAAGACGTGTTCTGATGTCTCTAAACGTAGGAGCTATTGTTACTTGTCAATATTACATCTCAGGGATGGTTGGATTTCCACGTACAATGGTGTATATCATAACGTTCTTCCATGTACCTTTTTGTATATAGGATGATGCTCCATGCACAACAATATATAGGAATGCCCCCATCTTACAGTGACGCATTAGAAAACACTACTACAGACTGTGCTTCCAAGTACCACAGTGTATATTTTGGAAGTCCCCACTAGGTTGAAAACCTTCCATAGGTAACTAAGTTGGCCGCCTTGTTAACTGTGATACATCGAACACAACATTCAGGGAGATTTCCTACACATACGTAACCATATATTGTAGTTCATAATGACTTGGTAATCCTTATATGCATAGTTACCCCTTTTTTATTTTTATTTGTGTCCTTAATTTTCAAAATCAATTAATTAACCATGACAAAACACCCTTGTCATTTGCGTAGAATGAAAAGATTGCCTCCTTTATCTCCAGAGGCAACACCTGGACATTGTAAAAATAAGAAAACACAAACTATCGCTCCTGGTACATCAAAAGTTATGCCATCTAGAATTTGTTGTAGCGGCTACAACCATCCTCCAAAATTTTGGCTTAGCTTCATTTTGGAGCCTCCCTACCAACCATCCTTAGCAGCATGTCTTGCACTGCTTAGGTACTTATGCTTTCAGTTGAGCTTATTTGGATTATCAACTCGTGTATGCTAACTTGTTTTCCTTTCACTCGCAAGCTGACCTCCCGTGACTTGTTCTTCAACCGATTCTTGTGCTGACTTGGAGAATTGTGCAGAACTGGAGGGAAACCAACCTTGCTCTCCAGAATTGTGCAGTGCATCCTGGCAGTTAGCACTACTCTCCAAAATTTCACAAAGCATGCAGGCTTCCTTCCCCAAGAAAATTGCGTAGAGCAGCCCATCACCGAGCTTTCTCTCAAAAATTTTGCAGTTTTCGTTGGAAGCCTCAGCTTTAGCCCAGAAATTGCACAGAGCTTAAGGGGTAGCTAGAGCCACTCAGCCCAAAAACTACGTAGAAGTCATCCCAAGGCTTGTTGTCCATTACATATGCTCATAGGTTGACTGGATCCCCCCAAGACTGTGCAATATTGCCTTGCATGCATGGAAGATTTTTCCCAAAAAAGAAAAAAGAAAAAAGAAAAAGGCATCCCTAGATTTTAGGGATCTATTTTTAGCAGCTGGGGTTTACATGCAAAAGCCATTTTAGAAACCTCCCGCCAAGTATTGATTTTACCTAGAATTGTGGCATGAACGTCATAAGCCTTGATCTTGTCAAAACTATTTATTCGACTCCTTAGAGCTCATTCCTCACTTTCGATCTTGGAGTTCTGGCATCCCCAATGCATCTAGGAACTTTCAGCCTACTTAGCACAACTTTTCTAGGTAAGTCTGCTTTTCATATATTTTGCTGCTTTTCTGTCACTTTTTGTATTTCAGTTTGTGTTGGTTCTATTTTCTTGGTTTTATTGAATGCTTGCTATCATTTCAATGCATGTTAGCTTGTAGAAGCATTGTTTTTAGTTTTACATTACATTTCCTTGCTGTCGCATGCATGACACTGTTTATGCACCAATAGTTGTCGTTGCGACAACCCGCTTCACACACTTAGTTGTTTTCCCATCTTATTGAATCCTATACTCACTAATTGCATGCATGTTCATTCACTCATGTATGCACCTAGCTTCACACATGCATTTAGTCCTTACTGTTTTCAGTGCCCCGTCGACGGGTCTGAGCTGCCTTGGCTCGGACCTTGCCTTGCCTAGATTGCACTGCACATTTTTGGGATGGAAGGCCTTGCCTTTCTCCCAAAAATTGGGTAGAGTCTACCTCACACTGGCCTCCCAGGATGTGCTCTGTGTAATTTTGAGAGACAATGCCTCAGTTGGTCCCCAGGATTGCGCAGTGCAATTTCCCGGGTTGCAGTCATGCTGACTGAAACTACGCATTGCGTAGTTCCAGTCCTCAATAGACCAAGATGGACTATACTCTATGCAGTTTCAGCAGTCACTCAGCTCACTAACAGCCTGGACTATGCTCTGCGCGGTTCTGGCAGTCAGTCTCCCAGCCTCTCCCATAGAAAATTGCACAAATTTCCCAGTCAGTCACCCAGGTGTGTTGCATCAGTCCTTAAGTTTATTTTGGTTTTCAACTAACAATTTTCTTTCCATGAGTGTTTATATGTCTCCAGGTATCACAAGTGTTTATTAGTCTCTCAACAGTATAGAGACAATGGCTTCCAAGAGAACAGGGTCAAAGGACACCATTGAGAGTGCAACTGGAGAAGTGGTTGAGTAAGTGTCTATGATATTGCCCATCTATGAAGATACTAAGTTGTTCATAGACAAGGAGATTAATATTAAATGGTAGGACATCAATGGCATCTTCTTAGGCACATTTGAGGAGAACTTGGAGGAACGTAGAGTCTATGTCAACATACTCAAGTTTGGCTTGTACTGGGTTGCATGGAGGTATCCCGCATTTCCATGCGTGGACATGATCCATTAGATTGTCTCTCATACTGATCCAAAGACAATGGTATTGAGAAGTGTTAGTGGAAAAAAACTTTCTACCTTTAGGACAAAGAACTTTCAGGAGATGTATAACTTGCCGTAGCTGGTGAACAAAATGGATGCACTCTTCACCCATCCCAGCAACAGTGTAGACTCAAGAGACATCTTGAAGATCTGGGTGAGAGAGCCGTCTAGGTTTAGGACAACACCCAACCAAGTAAACAAGACAAAGACATCACGGAAGGCTTATCAGTTCTTGGTCATCTTCGCATACTACTTATACAGCCAGGAGAGTACAAAGACCTTCTTGCAGAGTTGGGTGATTGTGTTGGATCAGTTGGCGAATGAAGGAAAACCTTTTAATTGGTTCGACATGTTGGGTCTCCAGCTGAAGGGGCAAGTAAAAAATTCCTGGCATCCGCCCAAGGGTCAACAAGTAAATCTATTCATGTCCACCTACATGCTTGATGCAATCTATGCCCGTCAGGAGTTCCCTGGCTTGGGTTGGGCTTGGACACCTTCAGAAATCTCTGTGCACATCTATTATAGGTTGTTCTCCAAGTGCACCTTCCATGGAGTTATACTACAACTATCAAACCACTTCATCACCTCAGTGTACATGATGATCTTTGAGCAAGATCCACCTTGCATGTCACAGACAATGATGGAGGCATTGGTTAACATAGCAAATTGGTATGCCTCACCCCTTGGCACCTTCATCCAGATGTACAGTGTGGAGAAGGCTCTACATGTGTTACCGAAGTTTTCCATGGACAAGATGGTCATGAAAGAGGTTGCATACCACATCTCGATAGGGTTGTCAGCGAGTCTACACAGGAAGAAGAAGGCACCTTGGTCCACTCTTCCTTTGCGAATTAGGTTGTATGAGATATAGAGTCTAAAACATGCTCAGGCCAAGACAAAGGAATTGAAGAGATTCACGTTCGACACCAGAAGTTTAAATCCATATGACCCACATCGCCTAGTGGAGGACCACTATGCAAGAGTGTTTCATCCTTGGATCCACAGGGCATATCATTAGCTTGAGGAAGACCCATGGAGATACTGCTACAACTACTTAAGGCTCAATGAACTAGTCAGAGTGGCTATAGAATGGTTAGTAGTGCACAAGGTAGCAACATCGAGAAAAAACATCAGCAACATACTTGCACATCAAAAAGGCAAGAGGAAGGTTGCTAATAATGCAGAGGCAGAGAAAAGTTGCAAGTTAAAGGAAGATCCACTTGTATTAAGAGAAACTTTAGAGATTGAAGCAAGGAGCGACAACACAACATAATGATTGCGCAAAGGTAGAGGGAGAAGCAGAAAGTAGGAGAGGCAGAGAAGAAGTTTTAGGAGGTGAAGCAAAAACTAAGGGAAGAACAAGAGCTGTGCCAAAAAGAGAAGGAAGAAAATAGGAACAAGAATAGCAGGAAGTGCAGTGTGCACACATAGATGAAACTACACAAATACATGTCATTGACTCATCAGAACAATTGGCAAATAGAAAACATGACAAGCAGTGGCAGGAGCAGGACTTTGCTCAAGAGTTTGAACAAATGTTGGAGAAGATGGATACAGATGTGGTTCAGCCAGAGTAGGATCAAGATATAGATCTCATGCCCAAAGGCCTAGAGGTTAGTCCATTGACTTCACCAGATCCAGGAACAGAGGAAGTCCTAAGTGATTAAGGGGACACTAAAATCCTTGAGGAAAATCTGGAAGAAGATATGCACAACATAACCTTTGACGAGTCACAACACAGAGTTGTGTAGTTGCATAGAGTGCCCACT
The DNA here is from genome assembly GCA_031772625.1 of Pinus tabuliformis. Classification (NCBI taxonomy): domain Eukaryota; kingdom Viridiplantae; phylum Streptophyta; class Pinopsida; order Pinales; family Pinaceae; genus Pinus; species Pinus tabuliformis. The sequence continues at coordinate 870,674,289 of CM062816.1, forward strand.
CCAGATGTCCATGCATCTCCTATGCATTTTTGAGAACGAGTGATTGAGTCCGATGTGCGCATACATCCAATTGCATTGGCCGATGCTACAAAGGCATATGCCGAATCCACCAAATCAAGTGTGAGATTATTGATAGTTGAGAATGAGCGCATGGCTAAGGAGTTGCAAGCGAAAAAGCAGGGAGAGGAGAAACTACAACATCCTCCAGAGCAGAGTTGAAGAAAGCGATACTTGATGAAGTATCGTCTCTTGAGATAGTCATGCAGAAGCTGTACTTCAGGTTCATCACCATGCATAAGCCAGTTGTCCATCTTAATGGTTGGAAGATATGTTGTGCTAAGAGAGCATGCATCTTAATAGACATACACACTGTTGTTGATCACATGTAGATATGGACAATGAGGTGCAAGGGAGCCTCGTTGTTCTTGCCAAAAATGATGAAGCCAAAGGCAGTGGAGTTGAAGACATGCATCTGGAGTAAGATCTAGAACTATGTGGAAATCCCACAGCTCATCACTAGCTTATAGGCTTCACATGCACGAGTGTTTAGGAGCATGGATGTCATTGTGCACATGCTTGTGATCCCATCCATTGGCGCACTCACTGAGGCAAAAGCAAAGAACCAAGTCCGACTGGAGCTTGACATGTACTTCGAGCAGTTGATGTGCATAGCCACCAATGCAGACTTACATATAAGCGTAGACACTATGCACTAGTATGTCACTGGTACGAATGCACTCAAGAACATGATGCACATGTTATATGATGAGTTGGATAGAGGTGCCAAATTAGTGTACCTGGATGCAACAAAGGCAAGAGTTTGCTTTCAGAAGGATGTCACCACGGAGTACGTGGACACCATAACAGACTACCAAGCTTGGCATCAATTCGCCACCATCGATCACCAAGAGGATGTTGATGAGTTAGTCTTCCCACAACTGTTCGAGTCTCATTGATGTCTTGCATGGCTTACTCAAGCCCATTTTTGTCTCACATGGGTACATGTGTAAATTATATTGTAAACATGTTGTAAAGTGAAATACCAAGTGTCAATAGTAGAATGTAAATAGTCATGTGTAAGTTGAAGAGTCATGAGGGTAGTTGAAGAGTCACAAAGGGGAATGTCAAGGGTCACCCCACCCTTTGTTATATATAGAACCTCATAACTCATTATACAGGATTTTGGGAACCAAGCTTATGATAGGTATAACTTAGAGAAATCTTGGAGTGTATTGTAATGAGCCTTGGCTTCTCCATGGTGTAGAGTGATTACATCTCTTTGGAGGAGCAGGCAACGGTGACTGTAATGTTCCACTACTGGGGCTAGTGGTTGTCATGGTTATGTTTATGATTGGATCTTTCACTCTTTTAATATAAGAGAGCCAACACGTTTCATGCATGTATTGTTATTGTAGTTCAACTATTCTGGTTACTCTAACAATGTATGTAGTTGTAAGTTACACATGTATGTATGGACTATTCCATATATGTTTGTATGAATCTTATCGATGCATGTTGCTGGTTTAACTCATCACTTTGGATTGTCGACTATTCTGCTTTCCATCTTGTGATGTCTTTTAGCTTGTGTGATCCCTTTCAAGCTGTGTGTTATCATAGGCTTCTAAGGGGCTCACTCCTCTCCCCTTTCGTGTGTTAGAGCCTTTCATGCATCTCCCTTGACTTGCTACAAGGTCACATCCTTGCTTCCAACAAGGACATATTACTTACCTCTACACACAACCATAGTCAAGGCGATACCATACTACCCACTGCTAGGACTCCTACTCCAAACGGTTTGAGGTCTAGTTGGGACTTCTTGCTGGGGAGATCCCCTGACATGTTGGCGGGTCTAGCACCGTCAACAAAACTGTATATGAAATTAATCGACCAAAATCATCACTTCCTACCGAACCCAAAGTTACATCTTTGGAAATTGGTGAGTTTGAGACAGTTGAAACTTCTCAACCATAAATTATTAAGACATTAGAACCTATATAGAACCTGAAATTATAGACCCAGAAATCTTACAACCTGAGCTAATTCAACCTAAGGAACCACAAGTTACCAAAATAATCACTTCATGAACTTATTCTTACACTTCTCTACCTTTGTCTCATCCATAACCTTTGTCTTTAGGTGTTGAGGAAGAACAAATTCCACCTGTTTTATTGAGTATAGAGGAAATTACCGAGGAAGATACTCCTCGAGTTAAAACTTTTGTTCACATAATAATAACTCCTCTTTGTCAAGATGTTCCTTTTTAACCCCTAATAATCGACCAAAAGATCCTTTATGTCAAACTCCTTGATTTAATTCAGTGTTGATCTCTCCTTGGAAAATTCATCCACACACTCCTTTGAGAGGTCTAACCATGATAGAATCAATGACAGTCACCCAACCTGTATCTGCCATTATGAGAAAATCAACTGAAGTTGTGGTGACCTCTATGTTCATCACTTCACCAGAAAATCACCTATTTTGTGGTACATCAATACCACTTGGATACTAGTCGTTGAAAGGAACCTTTTTCGGTGTGTCGACTAGTCCTTGGAATTCTCCTTTACCTTCATCATTTGGAATACTATCTGGTCTATATTTATCAAACACCCCACAACCTATTCCAGCTGTTGCACCCCAAAATCCTTTGGATCAAAAATATGGTGCGTTTCTCAGTGGATTAGGACACCCACAATAATCCATTCCATTGTATAAATTACGATGTAGATTTTCAACTGCTCATGAAGTTTTAATCAAAATCACAAGACACAAACCTACTCTACTACCCTGCAGGAATTAATTCACAATTTAGGACAAAAATCTCATACTTGCAATAAGAATCACACACATGCAAATATTATGGTGCGTTTCTCAGTGGATTAGGACACCCACAATAATCCACTCCATTGTATAAATTACGATGTAGATTTTCAACTGCTTATGAAGTTTTAATCAAAATCACAAGACACAAACCTACTCTACTGCCCTGCGGGAATTAATTCACAATTTAGAACAAAAATCTCATACATGCAATAAGAATCACACGGATGCAAATATTATTTTTCCTAGGGAAATAAATTCTCCCAAAACCCTAGTGCCTGCTTGAATTATATGATGAATAAATATGTATTACAATTGCTTTGCTCAACTAAGAACAACTTGCAAGTGCATAACTTATCTCTCTTCTCACTAAGAAGCTCTGGCCCATACTTAGTCAATTTATGTCTCTGCTTTAGCCCCTATTTCCTTGCGCAATTCCTTCAGAAATTAGGCCCCTATTATTTAGGAATTTCTCCAAAATGGATTTTTCAATTCCTCAGGTTGATCATCAGGTTGTATGCAACACCTATACACTTCAGAATAGTCTACAAAGGATGTTACACTTCCTTGGAATCTCCACCTCAACTGGGTAACTTAAATTATCTAAATGAACTAGCTGTTTTGGGCTGATTGATCAGTTAACTGGATGATCACTGAGTTTGACTGAAGTCCCACTGCACAACTGACCTTCCACTAGTTCCTCCAACAGTTGGAACTAGTTTAATTGAAAACAACTTGAGATAATTGAATTTGATTGCTAAAAATTAGCAATCAACATTATTAATTGAACACTAACTCCTCCAACTCAAATTTACTAAGTAAACAAGGGACACAAGCCATGTCACACAAGTTAACTGCGTCCAAGTTGTTTGCTGATGTGGAAATTCAATTGATAATTTCTTGCTGCATTTTTCCACACTCCCTCTCAGCAAGAAAGGGATTATCAACCACCCCTATCCTACACCTATGGAACTCGAACTTCCCTATTGAAAAGGCCTTTGTCAAAATGTTAACATCTTGTTCCTTTGTCAAAATGCACTGCAACAACATTATCCGCCTCTACATAGTCCCGTAAATGGTGATACCGAATATCTATATGCTTGGACCGATCATGAAAAATAAGATTCTCAGATAGCTTGAAGTAACTCTGATTATCAAAATCGATCATAGTTGGATCCATCATCTAGCCAATCAATCCAACAAGTATCTTTCTTGTCCATATCGCCTCACATGCTACTTGACTTGCAACCATGTATTCTGCTTCTGCTGTGCCGAGTGCCATAGATATTTTCTTCCCGCTGTACTAGGAAACTCTTGTGGACCCAACATTGAAAATTACACATGATGTACTCTTTTAGTTTGATGGAATCCCTGCCCAATCTGAATATGTGAAGCCACACAGCTTCACTCCCTCTATCTGTCTGTACCATATTCCAAACTAGGCAGTGTCTCTAAGGTACAGTAAAACACGCTTAGCTACCTTCCAAAATAATTTTGTTTTCCTAGCCATAGCTTGGCTCACCTGGTTGAATGCATAGCAAATATCTAGTCGTGTGTTCACAAGGTACATCAGTGAACCCACTAGTTGTCGATAAATTCTAGCATCCACTTCTTCGCCTGAAGTGGCATCCTCCTTCCTCTAGATGGTCTCTAGAGGTGTCTCCATGGGTTTGAAACTCTCCATGCAAAATCTCTGAAGTATCTCATTTGCATACTTTCCTTGAGATACAAACAATTCCCCATCACCTTACGATACTTCGAACATAAGGAAGTAGTGCATGAGACCAATGTCTTTCATTTCAAACTACCTTACAAGGTCCTCCTTGCAAGATCTGATCAGTTGCTCATCACTAGTTAAAATAAAATCATCAACATATAAGTCAATAACCAAAAATTTACCATCTACCAAGATATGCTAGAGATTTGCGTCCTCTTTGCTTTTGGTGAAGCCCAAACTGGTGAGATAGCTATCAATCATGATGTACCAAGCACGGGGTGCTTGTTTGAGACTGTATAACACTCACTTGATTCTGCACACATGAGTCTCTCGATCAGAAGTTTCAAAACCTCTTGTTTTCTCAATGTAAACCTCCTCCTCAATAACTCCATTGAGGAATTATGTTTTTACATCCATCTGGTGGTTATTCCACCCCATCTGCACAACCAAAGCAAGAATTGATCTAATGCATAAGTACCTTACTACAAGAGAAAAATTTTCCTCATAGTCAATACCTTCAACTTGAGAGTACCCCTTTACAACAAATATTGATTTGTACTTCTGTATGCTTCCATCTGCTACCTGCTTTACCTTGAAGATACATCTCAAACCCACAACTAATTTATCTTCTTGTCTTGGGACCACTTCCAAAACACTTTTCTTTATAATGGATTCATATTCCTCCACCATTGCATCAACCCATATAGGTTTCTCTACTACTTACTCAAAAGAGGATTACCCAGTCTCTACGAGCTCATTCATTAGAGCCACATAGCTAGTGTACTGATAAGTCTTTCAACACAAGCCTTGCACAATTCTCTCACAAGTCTCTCATTAGAGCCATCTTGCACAAGTCTCTCAACATCCCTAGTTATTTTTCTACCTTCTCTGGATGGTTCTGCTTGAGTGGCTGTCTCTACTCTCTCCTCCTCAATTTGTGGCTGCTACACAACTTCATGAGGTTGCTATGAAGATCTCTCTAAAGAGAGAAACACATCGCTTTATCCTCATCACATTTTACATCCCTTTGTACAACTGTCATTCTAAGGGATGGAAAGTACACATGGTAGTTGTGGGGAGTTTCTATGTAACCCAAAAATACCCAGAATTTTTCCGTCGGTTCTAGCTTCTTCCTTGTTTCTTTGGAGACATGGCAATAAAAAGAGGCTCTAAAAATCCTAAAGTGTGACACATCCAATTTTCTCCCCGAGAAAGTCGGAGCCAATGTAATCATGCCTAGAATCTAATGAGGGCTTTAGCTATGCAAATAGACTGTTGTGTTGAATGCCTCGACCCACAAGTGCAACGGTAGGGCTTGGTCATGAAACATTTCCCTTGTTGATCCCACAATGCTAAGATCCTTTCTCTCACCCACCCCATTCTGCTGTGGGCTTTGGGGTGCTGTCAACTCTCGTTGAATGCCTTCTTTAGATTTTTTTTTTTTTTTTTTTTAAATTCATTCGACACATACTCACCTCAATTATCGCTCTTAAGAGCCTTCACCTTCTTGCTATTTTCTTTCTCAACCAGGGCCTTGAATTATATCACCTTGGAGAATGTATCATCTTTCTTTCACATGAAGAAGACCCATCACTTCTGTGAGAAGTCATCAATAAAAAAAAAATAAAAATATTTGTGCTTGGCAATGGAAGCTATCGAGAAAGGTCCATAGACATTAGAGTGGATCCTTTCAAGGACTACATGTGCTTTGATGTCCCAATCATGGAATGCGTATTTTCTGTACTTCCCCAAATTACATCCTTTCCATACATCCTGTTTCTTAAGTGCTCCTTTGATGAGGCCCATGGTTATCTATTGCATGATCTTCAAGGCGACATGATGCAAATGGCCAAGTCTTCTATGCCAAAGTTTACTGACATCGCGACTTTTCACCTTCTCTGCCTTAGTGCTTAATGCAACATAATCCTCCCCATCTAGCTTATATAGGTTCTTCACACGAACCCCGATCTGCTTCACCTGTCCCATGGCTATGTGTCTCAGGAATGCCTTTCCTTTTCTGAAGATCACATCATAACCATGGTCTTCCAAAACTGCAATAGAGATGGGATTTTTCTTTAGGCCTAGAATGAACATGACATCCTTGAGCCTGAGGGGGGGGCTTGACTCCCTCTTAAAGGTGACTGTACCAATCCTGGTCATGCTATACCTTCTGTTGTCCCCCATCTCGATGTGCATCTAAAAATATTTTTCTTCAAGGTCACTAAAAAACTATCTACACTCTATCATGTGGAACGATGCACCTGAGTTCAAATACACACTCTCCGCATCACTGTGATGGCCATGCATGCGATGAGGGTAAAATCAAGCTCAAACTATGAAGCCAAGGCTTCACTTGTTGCTCCTCCCGAGGTCTTCTTGCTTTCCTTTTTGTGTGGACACTTCGTGGCATAATGCCCGAATTCATGACAATGGAAGCATTTAATTTTGGACAAATATTTCTTCTTGCTCCCTTGATTGGATTCTAGTTTGGATTGGGATCTCTTCCCTTTTCCCTTCTTTTCCTTTCCATCCATGCAAATTTTTCTTCATCCTTGCCCTTGGATTAAGTCCCATCCCTAGTATTCCACATTATTTCCTCCTGTAACAAATCATATCATAAGCACTCCCAATTCGATAATTTCTCCCTCCCATTCTGAATCTTGATAATTTCTCAGATACTATGGAATAGTGTCATTCTTCTGCATCTTGATACTTCAAAGTTTATCCTTGATTGCCACCTTCTCATGGTCACTATTATTCTCGAACAATTCTGTTAGTGCTTTCCACATTGCAAATGAAGTTTCATTTTCATGGATATTTGAGACAATGTGGTCCCATACTCCCTCCAATATTATTCTCCTTGCCTTGGCTACATCTTTCTTCCACTGAGCAAGGTTTTGGGTATAAAATTCAGTGGTTTTGCAACATTTGTCTTGATGTATTCTAGCAATCCATTGTCATCTAATACCACCTTCATGCGATCCTTCCATGAAAAAAAATTAGAGGTTCCTTCCAAGGCATACTCTAGCCTTAGTCCATTGAATGCCATCTTCTCAACTCTGAAGAAATCCTACTGCACTGAACTCCAAATTCAAACCTCCTGAGAAACAACTTTGAAATTCATGTTCTAATGTGAAATTAGCTCTGATACCATGTAGAAATTATGATGTAGATTTTCACCATGAAGCTTTAATCAAAATCACATGAAACAAACCTATTCTACTAGTCCAAAAACATTAATTCATAATTTAGAACAAAAATCTCAGCCATGCAATAAGAAATCCCACACATGCAAATAGTATTTTTCCTTGGGAAAGCAATCTACTAAAAACCCCAATGCTCGCTTGCATTAATATGATGACTAGAGATGTATTAAAATTTGTTCTCAACTGAGCACAACTTGCAAGTGCATAACCTATCTCTCTACTCACTTAGAAGCTTTGATCCATAATTAGTCAATTTCTGCCTCCGATTGAGCCCCTATTTCCTTTCACAATTCCTTGAGAAATTAGGCCCCTATTATTTAGGAATTTCTCCAAAATAGATTGTACAATTCCTTAGGTTGATCATCAGGTTGCATGCAACACATGTACACTCAAGAATAATATACAACTGATGTTACACTGCCTTGGAATCTCCACCTCAATTGGGTAACTCAAATTCCTTGCATGCACTAGCTATTTTGGGATGATTGATTAGTTAAATGGATGATCACTGAGTTTTACTGAAGTCCCACTGCACAACTGACCTTCCACTAGTTCCTCTAATAGTTGGAACTAGTCCAACTAAAAACAACTTGAGATAAATGAATTTGATTGCTACAAATTAGCAATCGAACATGCTTAATTGAACTCTAACTCCTCCAACTCGAATTTACTGAGTCAACTAGGTGACACAAACCATGTCACACAAGTTAACTATATTCGAGTTGTCTGCTCATGTGGAAATTCGGATTTTCTCAATTTAATCAAGGCAAAATCAAATTGATAATTTATTGCTGCATTTTTCATCATCCATTGTATACTGGATACCCTCCCACTGGGGGGCAGTGGCCTCCTTTCACTCCTTATCCTCCAACTGGGCTTTGTATCATGTAAAAATAATTATTATTGAGTCAAAAAGGTAATTTTTTACCTCCAAACCAAGTTGTCCCTACATCCAAGAAGTTAGCCTACATAAGGGCAATTTGACCCAACAGAAAGGCTATATAAGGAGAAGCAATTCGACCTATTTCACTCATTCACTAAACAAGTTCGATCTACAAGAAAGAGAAGCAGAAAAAGAGAGTGAAGAAGTTAGAGAGGGAAGAAGTTTGTTTGGAATACCTAAATCAAGTTTTGGCCCATCTTTATCTCACATGTGTGAAGATTTTTGTGCATTTTCTAGGGCCAAAAATTTGTGTTTACTTCAGGTCTAAAATTTTGAAGCTGTGGGTCAGAGTTCTACTGCTAGGGGGAACAAATTCTGGACTGAAGTTGCTGCTGGGAAGTTGTCACTTGGATTACTTTGTCAAGATCATATATTATAGGGAAGGGCCGACTTGGTGGTTGGAGGAGGTCTTTGTCTAGGTCAAATAAGTCTGGAAAGTGTCTCATCTTGATTTGAATCTACTGAAGGAAGAGTTTGTGACTGGGTTTTCCCCTTTTTTTCCCTGCCCGAGCGCCTACATATTGTGTCTCCTGTTCTTGTGATCTTCATACACATATAATTTGGTAATTTCTTGATGAAAGATAAGCTAGTTAAGAAGTAAAACAAGGCAACATAATTCACAAGTAATTATCAAGAAAGAGGAATCAATTAGGCTACATCTAGTGCAAAGCTTTGAAGCTGCTGCATCAAGGTCGAAGCTGTGAAGATGCTACATCAAGGTCGAAGCTATGAATCTACATCAAGGTCGAAGTTGCGAAGCTATTAGGATGAAGCTATTGAAATTTCTAGATCAAAACTGCATTCTTGAAGTTGGGTCAAAGTTTTATTGATAAGAAGCCAAAATTTCTAGATTATTACTGGGTTGATAATTACTTGTGATTGGGACGAAATTTTCTCTATTTGATAACTACTTGTGATTTCCTTAATTTATTATTATCTTTCTTGTGTTCCTATTTTTATCTTAGTTCATCAAGCAATTAGAAAAAAAAATAAAAATCAAGGACACCAGATGTATGTGCACGGCCAGGGAAGAGCCCCTATATAAGGGAAAACCTAGTCAAGAACTCTTCCTTCAGTAGAATCATTCATATGGTAGTGAGACAACTGAGGCCGTAACCAACATACCTTCCTCCTCCACCAAGTCAACTTTTCAATGATATACAACAACCTTTGATAGTCTCTTCTTGTCCAGTAGCTTCAACACAACATCAACCCAGAAATTTCAGCCTAGCTTCACCAACAACTTTAGAATTTTGGTCTCCCCAGCAACTGTAGAATTTCGGCCTCCCTAGAAACTACAGAATTTCGGTCCCTCTATCAGCTTCACAACTTCGACCTTGATGTAGCAGCTTCACAACTTTGACCTTCGTGCAACAACTTCACAACTTCAACCTTGATGCAACAACTTGACAACTTTGACCTTGATGCAACAACTTCATAGCTTTGACCTTGATGCAATAGAATCATAATTTCATTGCATATGAGAGAGAAAGAGAGACCCAAAAACCTCGATTCCAACTTCCTTCTTCAACTTCACACTTTTTTTTCTTCCCAGATATTGCAATTCGATTTGATTGGGTAGTTCAAATGGATTTGTGCCAACTTGGTCTAGAGGTTTCCACATACGCTTTCCAAATATGCTCAGAAGTTCCAGGATTGAAATTCTATTATAATCCACCAGTTTCTGGTTTTCTTCAGCGGACATCTATAAGTCATCTTGCCTAGAGGATTTGGATTTTTTCCCCTCTTTGATGTTTTTAATTTTTTTGTTAGAGATAATCAATGAGAATGTAGGTTACAATTTTTTTGCATGTGCATTCATCATCTTGTATTTTGCATGCCATTAATGTACTCTTGATATAAACCAATCATCTTATGGCATGCAAGTTTCCCTCCACAAAAAATGGTCATTCTAATTGATGAATTATGGATAATTTATCACCAACTACATTGATGTCCTAATTAATTTGTGTTGTCGTATCAAAGGTGGTTGTGTAATAGTATACATTTGAAGATAAGTCGATGTGTGTGAGCACATGGAAAGGAGTTGTGAGAATTCCTAACTAGGCGTTCTTTGGCTTAAAAATTTATCATTATTAGTAGCTAGCATATCTAATGAAATATGAAGGAAAACACATTTTATCTTTGATGGGAGATCCTACTTAGTATGTTATTAAATTCAATATATGATAATCATATGGTTTGCTCGAAATATTTTAAACATTAGTTATAAAAAATATTGAAGTATGTTTTTATTTTCCACAGATGAAGGTACAATCATGTTATTATATCTTTAGTATTTTTTTGTTTGCTTAGGTCAAGATGTCATACAGTTCACATATGTATTATTTGGAGGTTTCATTGTGACCTTCACCAAAGGATGGAAACTTGTCAGGCGGAAAGAGTCGATAGTGCGGACACAAATCAACCTCCCTAGGAGCCTAAGACTCTCTAGTGACAAACAAGACAAACAAGAGCAATCCTTCTCTAAACATGCATTTACTATATGGGAAATCAAGTGTTTAAATCCTACCTGTAATCCAACGCTGTTGTAGCAGTCCAGCTCCGCTGATCCGGATGAGCTCCTCCTTCACTTTGAAACTTGCATACACTGACAATCAAACGATTAAATAGCACTTGATAATCTCATAGAATAAAACATATTTAACACATAGACCAAGGAGTACATGAAACAACTCATAAATAACAAGTTATTGAGAAGAATGGACTCATTTGCATTAATAGGTAACAAAAGGAACAAATACAACCTGAGCCTTGGTGTTGTGCAAGTCCCTCCCAGGGTCCATCAAGAGTTCTCCTTTACTTTGACAAAGCTCACCCACTTCCAAATAGAACAAGCAAAGATGGCAATCTCTCCTCACAAGCTTCTAAATGGGAGTCCTAATTCCTGCAGCATTTACCCTTAGAAATGTATAGCTTCCAACCTCCCCTCCTTCTGGCCCAATGCCTGTATTTATAGTGCTCAAGAGGAGGTTAATCAGGTCCACCATCAATGGGATAATCCCCTCTTTGGATGGGATAGCTCCCTTATTGATGGGATAAGTTCCTCTTTGGTAGGGGTACATGAACCATCTGGAGGCGCTCAATACACGTCGAACAACCTTCTAGAATGCTCTAGAAATGACCACAAGTAACTTTTTAAAGATGAAACTTGTGCATTTTGACCTTTACAGGGGGACGCACCTGCCCCTTTACATACAGAGCGTCCAAGGACGCAGTTTTTGTGAACATTGGGTGCGTACCCGCAGGTAAGGTTGAGAGAACCTGCGTACCCAGAGATAAATACATTTATAAAGACTTTCTCTCTTTTTTTGAGTTTGACATGGAGAGCAGAGGCATAAGACTTGCCTAAGAGGATAGCATGACTGTTGATAGAGCCATACTAACTGTAAATAGCCATGGTGACATTTTTTAGTGTAACAGATTGCCCCCTAAAGTGCGAAGCCTGTAATAGATTAGGGTTTTGTATTATCTAGGAAGGGTGAAGCGCTTTATCATTTCAAGGATTATCTCGTGGAGAGCCTGGTCAGAACCTGCAATTTTCAACACAAAATACATGTATAAGATTATATCATCACTGAGGTAGGCATTCCCATACTCAGATCAAAACTTTAACTAACAGACTAACTACTCTGATACAGGAATGATCTTGCAGTACATCATAATCATAGACTTTTGTAGACACAGTATGGGTGCAGCCATCTGTTTATGATTAGTCTACTTAGATAATGAATACAAAACTCCTCGCAGCCTGGATGGTGGAAACTAGATCCAGGGTCTTCATTTCTACTTCCCGAATTGGTACGATTCTAGCCATGCGAATAAATGAGTTGATGTCGAACATGGTAGAAACCACTTGATTACCAGTCGATGATGAAAACTGTTAACAAGTGTGAGAGAGACCACCAGTAATGTCAATGGTTCTCAAAGTACCCAGTACAATCCATGAGATGTGAATGAATGAGTTGATGTCGAACATTTCACGGAATCCTTCGATCGAAAGTCAATGATGTAAACTGACGTCAAAGGCGAGAAACCTGCCATTGATGCATGCAGACTTCAAGGTACTGACGATTTCTAAGTTATCTCTCTAGATAATGTGCTGATGTCGATAGAAAGCGACTCGTTGCAGGCAAGCCCGCAACACGAAATCATTATTCAAGTTGAAGAAATGTTGCTGTAAGGACTGACTCAGGGATGGTCAAATGGATGATAAGTATTTTGCAGATGAAAGTTTTGTTTGCAGACCTCTTGAACACATAACGACACAACAGATGGCTTGGTGATAAACGACTCAAAGTTAATCCCTGGAACCCGGCTGAAGACTTTCAATGTGGTTTGATCAACTGTGAGGTAAAAGATTTCCCAACCCAGGTGAATGAAAAGTGTCGTGTTCAAGAGTGGTAATAAAGTTTCTTCTGAGACAAAAGGTAACAAACATGCTCATTCTTCTCTCTTTTCCCCCACCATTTCTGGCAAGTACCTCTTTATTTTTAACAAGCTTGAGGAGGATAACATATGCTTGATTATAAGCTCATCCTTCGGATGAGTCCAACCTAGTTTTGATTCGAACCCTAGGAAGGAGTGGTTTGTTCCTGTTTGTAATTGAACAGGTCTTTTACTGTGAAATGTTTAACGAGCCTAGTATAGGAGAAACTCGGCGTTTTTCAATTTTAGAGAGTCTGAAAAACTTAAGAAGACTCCAAGTTGAACTTTTTCGTAAATTTGTGTCCCCCAAGCCCGAAAAAGTATAAAATAATACTTGGGGGAACTGCTTGATCTTGCGACCAAGGAGTACTTTCATGTTAGTGTCGTTGACCTAAAAAGTAAAAAGCGATCAAGGACACGTCGTTTTATTTCCAGTATCGAGTTTGAAACGACAAAAACCCGACCAACTTTTCCTGTTTTTACGGTCAGAAAAGGGCTATAAGGGGACCGTCTTTTAATTCCGTTTTAACGAATGTAAAAGAAACGCTCGGCAATCTTTTCATATTTTGAGAGTCTGAAAAGGGCTTAAAAGAGAACTCCAAGGTTTCACTTTTTCGTAAGTTTTAACGAGTTCGAAAAAATGATAAAAATGTACTCATGGTTTTCATTTTTTCGTAAGTTTTAATGAGTTCGAAAAAATGATAAAAATGTACTCATATGGCCGACTTTCAATTTAATTTACGAGTAGGAAAAGACGGAAAGAACTCGGCATTTTCATTTGTTTTACGAGAATGAAAAATAGCAAAATAATCTCGGGATTTTCATGAGTTTAACGAGTCTTGAAAATAACTGAAACTGACTCGAGATAGGTTTCATTTTTACCAAAGCTTGAAACAGAGAAAAACTATGCTTCAAAGTAGTTTCATTTTTTAAACAAGCCTGAAACAGAGAGAAAACTGTGCTTGATGCCCCCTAAGCATAATTTCTAGAGTGCATGCCCCCCAGCTTCATTTCATTCAACCAGTTGGATGAAATGAAGGTTGAGTTACGAGATCATTTGAAAGACTCAACCTAAAACTTGTAAGAAAATTATACAAAACACTGAAATAACTAACCTAAATATACAACTTAACAAATGAGATCTAGTCAAACTCTCGACTCAATTAGGGGAGGATTTGTTTCATTTTTTAACGAGCTTGACACAGGAAAAGAACTATGCTCGGATTCGGTTTCATGTTTACGCAAGCTTGAAACGAAAAACTATGCTTGTTATAAGTTCACATGCCCCCAGCATAATGACGCAAAACGAGGTACATGCCCCCCAAGCTTCATTGCATTCAATGAGGTGGATGGAATGAAGCTTTACTTTCAAGATCTTGGAAAGACTTGTGGGAGTTGTTTCATTTTTTAGTGAGGTTGACACAGGAAAAGAACTATCCTCAAAACCCTTGTTTCATTTTTAAACGAGCTTGACACAAGATAAGGAACTATGCTCATAACTACTCTCTACAATCTACCTAACCATAACCTCTACTCTAAAAACCTTGATTCATTTTTTAACGAGCTTGACACAAGACAAGGAACTATGCTCTTAAAATCCTTGATTCATTTTTTAACGAGCTTGACACAAGACAAGGAACTTTGCTCGTGACTACTCTCTAAAATCTACCTATCTAACCTACCCTTGTTTCATTTTTTAACAAGCTTGACACAAGACAAGGAACTATGCTCATGAAGTTCGCATGCCCCCAGCATAATGACGCAAATCAAGGTACATGCCCCCCAAGCTTCGTTTCATTCAACCAGCTGGATGGAATGAAGCTTTACTTTCAAGATCATGTAAAGATCCGACTTGAAAAGGGAGTTGTTTCATTTTTTAACGAGGTTGACACAAGAAAAGAACTGTCCTCATACTCACTGATTCATTTTTTAACGAGGTCGACACAGTAAAAGGAACTTTCCTCGTTAATCCTACTTACATATCCTAAAATCTAGCTGATTCATTTTTTTTTAATGAGGTTGACTCAGTAAAAGAACTATCCTCATAACATCCAGTTTCATTTTTTAACGAGGTTGAGATGGGAACAAACTATCCTCGCACACACTGATTCATTTTTTAACGAGGTTGACACAGTCAAAGGAACTTTCCTCACAACGCTGATCATGGCTTCCAACTGGAAGAAAGACATGTCAATGGACACACCCTGATCATGGCTTCCAAGAGATCTTCATCAGAAGGAAGAATAGTTCTCTGGAAGGAACATATGTCAAGGGACTCAAAAGGGATAAGAACATCGCGTTCAAGTAATCCCATAGAGTTTTCCATGTCAATTACCGGATCTAAATCAAAGGAAGATGAGAAAATAGTGAGAGGCTCACTTACATCGGTAACTGAAAACATGGGACCAGTTGCCACATAATTAACCCGTGGCAGGGTAGATACCACTTTAGAATGAGGAACATTTAGGGGTGTCATATTATTGGTAGTTGAAACAAGACTAGGGAATGAAAGCTGGTCTACAGTCACAATACTGCCATTGTGAGGGAAAGACATCACGCGAAAGAGTGTCGATACGACAGCTTTCATTCCATAAACATAGTCTCGCCCAAGGAGTAAATTGAAATCCAAGGGACTTCAAACTACCATAAGATCAATACAGACAGTTTTACCTTCCAAGGTAATAGAAAACTTAGGAAGGATCCCTAAAGGTTCACTAATGGTTCTGTTAAAAGCTTTCAGATTCTGCGTAATAGGCGCAAGCTAAGGGGAACCCAAAGCTTTCCAAACAGTTGAGGATAAAATACTAACAGAAGCACCTTCATCTACCTGAGTACGATGTATGTCCCTACCACCGGCCTTGACAATGATTTGGAAAGGGATGGAGGAAGGAAGATGAGGTTCTGTCAGTCTATTCCAATCAAAGGAAAAGACCTCAGTGCTTGGAGGGGGTTCTGTATGAATAGGTGAAATGCCCCCCGGCATAGAAGAATCTGATGTAACAAGAAGAACATCAGCGGTATGAAATTTACTCTCGAAAGGGAGAGTGTGATCGACCAAATGTGAAGTTGAATTGACCACTTGATCAACTAATGGATCATCAACCTGAGTGACATGAGTTTCATGAGTGTGATTGACCGTACTTGAAATTTGATCAATCACTCCGTCAGTTGACGGTAGGTTGGGAGAAAGTTTACAGTAACCAGTTGGAAATTCTTGCTGTGGAACAGTAAGTTTTTCCAACAATGTTGAGGCTTCATCCATGTGAGGGCAAATGTGAGTTTGATGACTCCCTTTGCATAACTTACAAGGAAACCTAACTTCACCCTTTTTCCCAGGAACCTGACTATCACTGGTTGATGGATCAACGGAAAGTTGATGAGATTTTTCTGACCATACTTCCAAGACCTTTGGAATACCAGGACAATTGACAAGGAAGTGGTCACCCTTACAAAGCCTACAAGGGTATTTGGGTTTACGATGCATGTCGGAGTTTTCCTCAACACAACTAACACTTACAGTCGTGGTTGGTTGGTTGACTTCTTTCTTATCTTGCTTCTTCTTCTTCTTCTTCTTCTTCTTCTTCCCTTTCTTCTTCTTCTTAGCCTCCTGGTTACTAGCATCGAGGCTTTTACCAGGTGAAGAGGAAAAAATGGAGGAAGAAAAATTAGGCGAAGAAGGTAAAGGGTCAACAGAAGGTTGGTGATGTTGAGATGGTGAACTCTGTTGAGGTGAAGCATCCGGTTGAGGTGGAACAATTGGAGTACTTTGGGCCAACGAAGTTGAAAATAACCATATTGGTAAACCTATTGTAAATCCAGGTAATGACAAAGTAGCGATGTAAGGAGGACCAACATTTCCAAAGTAAGGAAAAGTACTAGGATTCTCGTTAGGAGGGGTTCCTAGGTTGATAAATTCCGGAACATTTGCCATTATATCCAACTTCAGTGAATTTTATTAACAATTTAAAACTAAAATTAACAATTCACAATTCACACGTAACAATTAAAATTCAAAATTCACACCTATGGTCTCTAAAAGTAAAAACAAACAAATTAACACGCGCTATCAAATCTAGGAGTCAAACCACACACAAACAGTAACCTTCCGGACCGAAAACACTAGTTGGGGATGAAATCCAACATCGCAGAATTCAGTATAGAAGTGGCGGGTGGAATAGTTACCCCGGCAACTTGCTTAATGAATAGACTGGACCAAGTTCCTCCACTTTAACCGTCTCGAGTGAAGTGAACCCCCCAGAAAATCCAAGTGAGTCTAGCCGACGTCTGCTCCAGGTACAGTGGGATCTTCCCTCCACCGTCACCTCGGGTAGAATCCTAAAGATAATGGTTACTAAGGTTACCAACAACAACAAATATACCTGGGGGAACAGTCTACGACCCGATAGCACGCAAGGGCAGAGTAACAAGCTCAATCCCCTTGCCGGATCCTTGACAATAATCCAAGGTTTACCGACAAGTGACCCCAGGCTCCTCGACAATAATCCGAGGTTTACCGTTTGTAGTACGTGCGTATCTGGCATCTTTCCCAATGAAGGAGGATTGATCCCCTCACTGGTTCGGACACGGTCTCGTGCTTCTCCTTTAAGAGGAGCTTTCCCAGAGTACAAATGAAACAGTTGGATTTATCCTACCACAAGATGAGCTACTTGTTTGGTTTACTGTCTTGGATTGTTAACTAGATCCTAATCCAAGACACTAGCCTAAGCTAGTTGGTGTATCAGAGCCCTAGAAATGTAAAAATTACTAGATGAATTTTAATTAAGCGCTGTGTTATTAAGGCTGTTATTACTCAAATGGGTAAATGGATACGAAACCAATGGTGTTATGACCCGACTCAACTGAATGCAATCGAATATGATAATGTAATCTTTTCAATTCGATGAATCCTAACTAAAGTAAGGAGAGAGTTTCCATTCACTTCCAACAATGCAAAAAATTGATCACTAAGAGAAAATATAACAAATTCTCTAATGCACTAATTTTATCAAGAAAAACTAATGCAAATCAATTCCAAACCATTTTTTTTTATTTTTATTTTTGTGTAAATTCAAATCAAAGAAAACTGATCTAAATCTACGATTGATTTTTCAGAATGTAAACTATGCAATTGTAATCTATGCACAATTCACTTGAAAAGTATGCAAATGTAATCTATGCACATTTTTCATTCATATTCTGAAAATGAGAATTCTAATTATACAAATGTGATCTATGCAAGAGAATTCTCAAACACAAGATGATTCTAATGTGATCTAAGAACCAATCAAGTGCAAGTTGAGAAAATTGGGTGAGAGTTCCAAAGATCATAAAATAAAAACACTCAAAGGTGATTAACACTCATACACAATTTAGCCCCCCCCGGCGAATGAGGGGGAATTTTTTTTGCAAAAACAAAAGCAAAAAGATGCAAAATTGTGAAAAGACTGAGACAAACCTCCAAGTAATGACCAAAGGAAATCAAATCAAGAATTTCTCAAGAAAAAGACTCAAAACACCCAATTGATGAAAGCTTAGAGCAAGAATGATGTCGCCAATTTGTGAAACTTGTGAAACCTAAACCCCCCCAAAAAACAAAACTAAAACCTAAAATACAATTTTAATCGGATGAAATTGAAGAGTAGGATGTTGTAAAATACCTGGAAGAGACGGCGTTCGATTCTGACGGTCGGATTTTCCGCAGCGACCACGGGAAGTTTCTTGCCAAAAGCCCTTTTTTCAACCTCAACAGTAAAACGGTAAAAATGATATGGTAAAAAGTCTTTTTATAGGTTTTTTGGATGAATTTGTTCATTTTTTACCATGGAAGGATGTTTTTCGATGTATTTTTGCCTATCTTAAACAGGTATGAGTAATGTGTTGTTTTTGTGCAGGACAAAGGGACTTAGAGGGAAAATTGTCATTTTTCACAAACCAAAATATTAGAGTCGCCAATTTGTCAGGCGGAAAGAGTCGATAGTGCGGACACAAATCAACCTCCCTAGGAGCCTAAGACTCTCTAGTGACAAACAAGACAAACAAGAGCAATCCTTCTCTAAACATGCATTTACTATATGGGAAATCAAGTGTTTAGATCCTACCTGTAATCCAACGCTGTTGTAGCAATCCAGCTCCGCTGATCCGGATGAGCTCCTCCTTCATTTTGAAACCTGCATACACTGACAATCAAACGATTAAATAGCACTTGATAATCTCATAGAATAAAACATATTTAACACGTAGACCAAGGAGTACATGAAACAACTCATAAATAACAAGTTATTGAGAAGAATGGACTCATTTGCATTAATAGGTAACAAAAGGAACAAATACAACCTGAGCCTTGGTGTTGTGCAAGTCCCTCCCAGGGTCCATCAAGAGTTCTCCTTTACTTTGACAAAGCTCACCCACTTCCAAATAGAACAAGCAAAGATGGCAATCTCTCCTCACAAGCTTCTAAATGGGAGTCCTAATTCCTGCAGCATTTACCCTTAGAAATGTATAGCTTCCAACCTCCCCTCCTTCTGGCCCAATGCCTGTATTTATAGTGCTCAAGAGGAGGTTAATCAGGTCCACCATCAATGGGATAATCCCCTCTTTGGATGGGATAGCTCCCTTATTGATGGGATAAGTTCCTCTTTGGTAGGGGTACATGAACCATCTGGAGGCGCTCAATACACGTCGAACAACCTTCTAGAATGCTCTAGAAATGACCACAAGTAACTTTTTAAAGATGAAACTTGTGCATTTTGATCTTTACAGGGGGACGCACCTGCCCCTTTACATACAGAGCGTCCAAGGACGCAGTTTTTGTGAACATTGGGTGTGTACCTGCAGGTAAGGTTGAGAGAACCTACGTACCCAGAGATAAATACATTTATAAAGACTTTCTCTCTTTTTTTGAGTTTGACATGGAGAGCAGAGGCATAAGACTTGCCTAAGAGGATAGCATGACTGTTGATAGAGCCATACTAACTGTAAATAGCCATGGTGACATTTTTTAGTGTAACAAAACTTACCCTGGTAATGTTCATTACAATTTCTTTTCTTGTAGCAGCTGATAACACTATGACTACGATAATATTGAATATGTCAAGCCGAAGTTAGAAAACATATGTAGAAGAAAGCAATGTCATGTATTGGCTCAATTAGGACTGTAAGTATATGATCAACAAGGAAATGCATGCCTTGGTCCTCGTCATATTGTAAGGCCAATTTTATTTCCTTTTGGCTGAGGTTATTGTGTCATATCAATACATATTGTATTACACATTTCTAAGACTAGTAAAGTAGATAAATGACCTTTTATGTTGTACCTTTTACAATGGAGAAAAAAATTGTGACTAACTATGATAAGTCACTTAAGATTTCTTACAAAGCTATTGCTCATAAATGGTTGGCTACTTGTTTTGGCATGGGCATTGCCTTCTTTATTATATACAACACCTATGCATTGGATATTTTATATGGATCAAAGTTAATTATCAATTAATGGTTTTACAGTGGCAATGTGCTTAACATCATATTTGAAGTTATTTTTGGCAGCATCTAAGATGAATATGAATTTCCAAACACAATATTATCATTAGATAAACAAATTAAACTAAATGGTCCTTCAATTATTCATGTAGATTAAATAAATTCAACTAATTTTCCTTTCACATATTCATGTAGATAAAATCAACTTGATAAATCAAGGAAATGACAAATATTTTTCTAGATCGTAGGTTAATAACCTAGACATCACCATGTTTAAATGCATTTGAAGTTGGACAAGTTGCAATTCACAAAATGTTTGAGAAAATTAATAGGAAGCTGGAGATTGATACCAATGATATGAATGGATTGGTCTTTAAGGAAATTCATGGTGATATTGAACTTAAAGATGTATGCTTCAGGTATCCAACAAGGTCTGCTGTTGAAATATTTTTTGGGATATCATTCAGAATACCTAGAGGCACCATTGTAGATTTAATTGGAGAGAGTGGAAGTGGAAAATATAGAGCGATAAGTCCCATAGAGATATTTTATGATCATAAGCTATTGAAGTGCTTATAAACAATTTCAATATCAAGCAGTTTCAACTTTAATGGATAAGACAAAAAATTGGACTTGTAAGCTAGGAACCTGTCCTCGTTACATGCACTATTAAAGAGAATATAATGTATGGTAAAGATGGAGATAAACTAGAGGAAATAGCCGTTGCTACCAAGCTTGCTAATTCAACAAAATTTAAAATCAATATGCCATAAGTTTTTATTTATTTATATAGATCTTGATTATTTCTAACTTTCCTCATTGTGTAATATGCATTTCTTTGCATATGGATATTGCGTATTTTGATGATTCTAGTTGTCATTTCCATGGTTTTGATACAATGGCAGGGGATCATGGCACCTGATTATCTAGAGGCCAAAAACAAATGATTTCGATTGCAAGGGATATTTTAAAAGATCTCCAAATTCTTAACCTTGATGAAGTTATTAGTGCCTTGGATATAAAGTCTTAAAAAGTGATTCAAGAAGCTCCTAATAGAATTCTCATAAATATAATAATTATTGTTGCTCATCATGTGACCACTGCAAGAAATTCTGATATGATTTCTATGGTTAAGCATGGTACCATTGTTGAAAAGGGTAAAATTTTGCATTGCATTAATTTCTTTACCTTTATCAATAGAGAATAAATAAGAAATCTAGTAACTAAATGAGTTCTTCTCACCTTGTGCCACTGATTTTAACATGTGTGGCTATGAACTTTGTAAAATGGCTCTTCTACACTTCTCATGTCAGTAGTTTTAAGTTTTAACTCAGGTTTTGAAACAAGTTTACTGAAAAAATTCCTCTTGGTTCTCCATGCCAATCTATTAATGAATATGAGAAATGTGATATTTAGGTCCACACTCTCGTCTCATCATGAACCCTTTTGGATCATATTCACAACTTATATATTTGTAGAAGGTGCATCAATCAGAATACCAACATTCAAATGATCTTGTTCAATTCGAAATACATTTCGATAATTCAAAATATATTAGTAAGGTTGAGATTCAAAGGTCAACTCTTAGTTCTATAATCAGTGAGTCACCTAGACTTGGTGGTAGTCATTGATCCATTTTGTTCCCATCTTCCTTCCCTGGTGAAGAGAGTCTCCAGGATGTGGAATATGGTTAGAAAAATCATGGAAAAGATGTTCCGCTTTTACACTTAACATCTCTCAACAAGCTAAAGGCTCTAGTGCTCATATTGGGATCCATTGCAACAATTGCAAATGGGTGTTCACTGCTTTCTTTTTATCTCCTTTTTTTTTTTTAATTTTTTAATTTTTATTTTCAGGTATCATGGGTAGCTTATACAAGCAAGCTAGCTACAGGAATTGGGAGAGCCAGGTTGTGATGGCAGGGAAGAGGGGAGGCTAGTTCTCTTTTGGCTGATGGTCTTCATGTCCTTTTTTTACAATGAAGTCGGTAAGGGAGTTAGATTTTCCCTTGACGTGGGAGAAGACTATTACTTCTTGATGGGAGAGGATGTTAGCCAAGTGTTGTACATGATATTATATGTGCCAACAGATGGCCTGATTTGTTGCAGGAGATCCATTGATGATGCAAGTAGCTATTTGAATTATTACCTAAGAGTTTCCTTCTGTGATGAAGGGGAGGAGGTGATTGATCTTGGATATTTGAATTCCCTCAATTAAGGCTTCCAGCTCTACCACATTATTACTTTCAAATCCAATGTGACCCTTGTATATGCGTATGATCTACCCTGTGTAATCCCTGAAGATGCCACTAGTGCTTACTTCTCCTAGGTTTCCTTGAGAGGCCCCATCAAAGTTGAGCTTGAAATGGAGAGGGGGAGGAGGGAACCAGGAGGAGGGTGAAGGGGTTGGAATTTTGGAGGAGGGAGCATCATAAGCTAGGTTGGGTGGTTTGAGGTTCCACCAAGAGAGAATATCTTTTTTTCAGATGGATGGGCTTGATATTCCTTGGATGAACAATTGGTTGGGGTAGTGGATTCCTCTAGATTCTTATGGAAAAGGAGCTAGACACCTTCCGGGGATTTGTGGGAATTGTTGAAAATTCTCTGGTTTCGTTCCTTCTAGATTTCCTAGGCAAGAAATGAGGGGGCGGTGGTCCAGATGAAATTTAGAATGGGGTTGCTGAAGGGAGAATTGAGCCATTGCTTGAAGGTTCATGCAATGAAACTTTCATCTTTCAAGGTTTTGAGGAAGCCATGTCCCAACTTAAGCCAAAGACTTTCGATGTAGGAGTAGGAAAGGAAGATATGGTTTAAGGTATCTTATTGTTCACAATAGAGGACACACCAGGATGGTCCCTGAAATCCTTTCTTGGTTAATTTGGCCCACTTGAGGACCCAACATTTGGATATGAGACATAGGGAAGTTTTTATTTTTGGCTAAGTATTTATGCTCCATAGCTTGGTCCAAAAGGGATATGGATCTAGGATATTAGAGATTATAAGGAGGTTGTAGGCCTCTTTTAGTAAAAACGACCTGAATTATGATAACCCCATTGGAGAATATCAATTCCATATGTTTGTCCAATTTTTCTCTTTAGTAATTCATGCTAAAGGAGATAACGATTATGCTCATTGTCTTCCTCGGCACATAAGATGTTTGAAGCCCAATTGCAATGTGTTGTGTCTTCTAGATTTGTCCATAATTGATGAATCAAGATGCACCCTATGTTGATAGCATGTGCTTGGCATAGGCAGGTGGGAAGGATAATGGCTAAGATCGATTGTTGTTGTCATGAATCGTTCCAAAAGTTGGCAGAGCATCCATCCATGACTTCCTAGAAGCAGTGAGAATGAACCAGTTGTTGACCTTGACTGGATAGATTCCAAATGAGAGAACGAAGAAGGGTAAAAGACAAATGGATGGTATTTCCTTGGGGCAGATTACTGGCATATTTGGTATGCCACAGCCGGGCCCATGGTTCTTATTTGTATTTGATCCATTTCCACCAAATATTTACATCCATGACCTTGTTGACTGCTTTCGGATCTTGAAAACTGAGTCCTCCATGTGCTTTTGGGAGACGTAGAGTGTCCCACTTGACCAAGGTCCGTTTGTTCTTCAGGTTGGACTCTCCCTAGAAAAAGGAGCACTAGATGTACTTGATACTCTTGAGAACCCATTTGGGGGTAGCTAGAATTGAGAACAGGTAGAGGGGCATGGATTGGAGGACAAATTTGAGAAGAACTAGCCTAATAGAGATATTTAGGGCTTGGTGAGTCTAGCAATTGAGCTTAGAGGCAAATTTTTCAATGATATCCCTCCAAGATAAGTGTTTGATTGTTGAGTTTGTGAGCCCCCCCTTAGGTATTTATAGGGGAGGGAGGTAATAAAAAAGTCGAGTAGGTGTTAAATTTTCCTTTGAATGATGATGGGGGCATTGAAGAAGAAGATTTAGGATTTGTCTAGGTTGATGTCAGTTTTAGAGGTCAAGGAGAAGAGGTCAAGAGTGGATTTGATTTCTATAGCTTCCTAGACATATGGGTGGTTCATGAGGAGGGTGTCATCCATAAATTGTTGATGGGTGTGAGCCAAGTCATTGTGAATGAAGAGGTCTTTGAGGTATCCTTTAGATTTGGAATATTTGTTGGTTCATCCAAGGCCTTCTGCCATGAGAATAAAGAGGAACGGGGAGAGGGGGTGTCCTTGTCTTATACCCCTGGAAGGGAGGAGAGTATCGAAGGGGGAACAATTAACCAGGATGGAGAAGAAGATAGTAGATATGATAGACATGACCCATTGAACCCAATGAGCACAAAATCGAAAAGCTTTTAGGGTGCTTTTAATATAGTCCCAACTTAGTTTGTCGAAGGATTTCTACATGTCTAATTTGAGTAGCATACCAGGCTTTTTGAGAGTTTTAAGATAGTGGATAGTCTCATGGGAAAGGATGATGCCATCAAGAATTTTCCTTCCTTCCACATTGCTTGATTGCTTAG
Organism: Pinus tabuliformis; assembly: GCA_031772625.1. Taxonomy (NCBI): domain Eukaryota; kingdom Viridiplantae; phylum Streptophyta; class Pinopsida; order Pinales; family Pinaceae; genus Pinus; species Pinus tabuliformis. The sequence goes on from CM062816.1 coordinate 870,699,393, forward strand.
GGGAAACAAGGAGGGGAAGGAGAGGCTTGAGCGTGTTCACAATGATTTTGGTAATTTTTTTGTAAAAAACATTACATAGGGCTATAGGTCTATATTTACCTAGTGATACATCACTTTCCTCCTTTGGGATGATTGTTAGGAAGGTGGCATTGAAATCCTAGAGGATGGATATGGGACTTTTGGACTCTACTATGTCATGTATTTCATTGCCTAGGAAGTGCTAAAATCTTTTGAAAAAGGAGAAAGTGAAGCCATCCAGACTTGGGGCTTTGTTTTCCACCATTTGAGTGAGAGCTTCCAAAACCTCTAATTCAACTGCAAGTCTCATGAGGGCTACATTGTGATCTTCCGAGACTAGTTGGGGGATGCTAGTTATGATTTGGTTAATGGTTTCCCTATGCTAAATGAGAGGTTCCTAGAGGATGATGGGGAAGTAGCTAACCACTTCCCGTTCTATGTCTTCCTATGTCTCCACCATGGTGCCTGATTCCATTCTGAGAAGGGAGATCTGGTTGTTGGCCCTATGTTGTATGGTGTATTTTTGAAAGAAGGAGGTGTTGTGTTCACCTTATTTGAGCCAATGCACTCTCAATTTTTGCTTCCAATAAATTTCTTCCTACTTGTATTGCTCCTCGAGTTGCTTTTAAATGTCTGCCTCTTGAGCATTGGTGTCCTCTGAGTGAACATCTAAGATGAACTCTTGCTAGAGGGAGGCTATGGCTTTTTCAAGAGACTTTTTATCTTGAAAGATGTTACCAAACTCCTCCTTGTTCCATTTCTTGATAAGGAGCTTGATTTATTTGAGTTTTTTTCTAGAATATGTACATTTTGGATCCTTTATAATGGCACATCCCTTTTCACTAGCCTTGAATCTTGGAGATGAGGTTGGGGTCTGTGAACCAAAATTGCTCAAATCAGAAAGGTTTCTTCATTGTTTTTCCAAAGGTTCTCCAAGAGAGGGTGACGGGCCAATGGTTTGAGCCAGAGGAGGGTATGACCTCTGCAAAGAGCTTGTACCCATTGAACAAGAGTTCTTTAGAAACTAGAAATATGTCCAAACACAAAGAGATATGGGTTTATCCACCTCTTTTGTTGTTCCAAGTATAGAGGCCATTGGTGGTTTTTATGTCATCTAGGCTGGTTTCTTCTATGAAAGTGCTTAAAAGTTCAGATTCATGGTCCAACTTTCTCCTACCTCCTTTTTTTATTAGAGAGAGGTGATGATATTGAGGTTGATCCAATAACCCATTTGGTAGGATTAAGCCGATTCTCTAGAGATGAGAGATGATCTAACATAACCTTTTCCTTATAAGGGGCTTACGGTATGTAAATAATAGAGAGGGAACCATGAAGATTGGTTTCCATAAGGTGAAATGAGGAAGTAAGAATAGGAGGGTTGAGGGAGAGGGGTTCCATACCTATTTGAGAAGGGTTCCAGGTGATTCCCATACTGCCAGAGGCTCCTTGAACATCCACTGCAAGGATTTTGGTTGATTTTCAGACTTTGGATATGATAGATGCAAAATCAATGCTAGAACACTTAGTTTCTTGGATGAACAATATTGTAGGAAGATCCCTCTAGATATTTCTACAAATTATTCAATTATTTGAGGGGTTCTTAAGGCCCTTTATGTTCTAGGAGATTATTTTCATAGGGAAATTCCAAATTGGGAAGAGTAGATCTCCGAGATCTGCTTGTATTACCCTGATTCTAGCTAGTTTGTGGCCTAGAGTGTCTAGTCTTTGAAGCATAGACTTTCTTCCTCTCTTATTGAATTCTTTGCTATTTTTCTTCCCTTATTTGATTATTATGGTTTGAAAACCTAGCTGCATTTTGTATTTCACTTTTTGGAGTGCCGCAACGAGAAGGTGTATCTGTTTTTCAGGAATGGTGTTCCAAGGATAGGCATCCTCCAGAGCGATGAGCTCTAGACCTTCCAAGTCAGTAAAGTCATCATTTTCTTCCATGGGGCATCTTCTTCCTAGGGATGTGAGTCCTTTAGGTCCATGCATTTAATGGACACCAGGGCTTTTCCTTTGTCCATTTCCACATGTTGGTCTTCTGTTGAGCTGGGTGCTGCTTCGACTTGATTTTCTATTTTTTCTAGCGTTTCTTCTAGGAGATCCTCCAATAAAAGGTATGTTGGGTGTTGGATGATTGGGTTGTGAAGAGGTACCTTGCTTATTCATGTGCCTTCACGTAGTGGAGACCTTTGTAAACTCATCTGCCTCAGTGGGACTAATGTTGGAGGTCTCTAGCTTGGGGTCATTGATGGGACAATCTCTAAATAAATGGCCATGTTGATGGATATTTATGAAATCTAAATGCGATGTGATCATAATCAAGAATTTGTAACCAATCCCTGTCTTCTGATTCTATATCTATGGCTTCAGGGGGGAGATAAATAGATATCCATATATACACACATTCTCGCGTAGGCTGTGTAGAAACCTTGGTGGATTTGTTATGAGAGGAAAACAAACTTCCCTAGGCTATTGCCTATATTGTGGAGAGTATCAAGGTCCTAATACTCATAGGGTAAAGAGTAGAGTCAGATCCATACAACTTCCCAGGATAAGTCCTCCTTTTCTGGGATGAAGAGCAATGTTCATTATCACATGTAGAGACTTGTAGAGTTGAGAAAGTAAGGACCTCCCTCTAGAACTGATTTTAGGTCATATTGATGTGTGAAAATCACTATGAAGAATAACTTGGAGCCAAGTTTGACACTGTAATGGTATTTTGTCTTCCATTGCATAGCAATATAGTGCATGAGAATTTTCTTTGTTGGCCAAAATATGATGAATGTATAAATCAATGCATGGTATTACATGAATTCAATGTCGTTATTTAGCCACGCTGGGGGAATGTGTAGTCTTGGGATCTTCTCTAATTTTGCCTTACATGTGTTGGTGTTCCTTTACTCTAGTTCGGGGTGAACCGAAGGTTCTTGCATAATAACATCATCATATTTTTTGCTTTGTAGTTCAGTCTTGGCAGTTTGTGCAGAGGGTTTTGGGTTAGAGGCCATAGAGGCAATCACGTGACATTGTGGAGCAGAGGAGTCGAGGGCTCCTCCCCCAATGGTGTCATGCTTCCTGGAGCTCAACTACCAGGGTGATCAAGGGGTGCAAGAGGGATAAGGGACAGTTGAAGGGGTGGGGATTTTTACGGGCATCATTGGAAGAGGAGTGCACATTGCAAGAATTCGGTTCCATAAGAATATTATCATTGGTGAAAAGAGTAAGGATAATGATTCTACTAGTAAGAGTTGAGCCTACTTGTTTCAAACAATCTTTTAACTTCTCAATTTAAATGCCAAAGGGTAATGGACAAGTCACAACCATTCTTAAATCCTATATTTTAGTTAATTTATTTCATCTAACCTTCAATGATCCTATATTTGGAAGTAACATTCATAAACTTATCATAGTAGCACTCAACTAGAATTGGCTCTTTTAGCATATTCCAAAGGTTAGTCCTAGGTAATGTTTCAAAATATTTTGTAAAGTCCATGAAATAGAAAACGAGTTTGGTTTTTTATTGTAACTCTCTTTTGTGATGATCCTATGTGTAATAAAGTGCTCTACAGTTGAATGCTAGATTCTAAGTCTAGTTTGTCCTTTAGCTCTCTTTTCATGGATTTTTAGTCATGTGTTGATCTTCTTTTTATAATAATTTCTTAAAGATAGGATAAAATGGAGTTAATCATAGTGGTCCAATAAATGAAGGGATTGATTTTATCCCCTCGTTTAAAAAGTAATACAATGGGGCTTTGAGTCTAGGGTTCAGGGAAGTCTTATTTGAGTGTCAAATTGAAGAGCTTTTGTATTTGATGAATGAGGATAGGCCCTCCAATTTTTAGTATTTTAGCTTGGGATCCTTCAACGCCTTTAGTTCCTTGTTTGAATTGCTTAAAATCAACCTTTATGACTTCTATAAAAAATATTTATAAAATTTGTGGATGGAGAAGAACATGATTCAATAGGATTTCACATATGATGCACTCCAATACTTATGAATGTTTTTTTCTTCAATTTGTATTTTCCAAAAATATTCTTACTATATTGTGTGAATAATTTTTATATAAAAAATATAAGATTACATATGATATACTAAATTTCGGAATATGCCAAAGAAAAAAACAAAAACAAAAACAAAAACAAAAACAAAAACTTAGTTTAGTTGGTTTTGTTTTTTTTTGAAAAGGTGGAAAACCCCATCATAAACATTCCTATCTAGAAAAATAACCAACTATATGTATATAAAATGAAAAATATCCACTAATATTTATGAAAGAGAGATTTTGTATACATTTATTATAAATAATGATACATAGATAAGAGAATTTTAAAGATATTATATATTATATATTTATAAAAATTGATTTTATATTTTATAAAATAGATTTTTTTATTGATTTTTAAATATTTGGTAAATTAAATATTAAAATAAATTTATATTAATAATAATTTTCTTTTATCATCTTTAAATAAATACACACACACACACACACACACACACATATATATAAACAACGGTCGGTTTGGTAGTATAGGTTCTCCCTATGCCTTCATTAAGTATGCCCTTTCCTCCGGTTGCAATTAGGTACTCTTTGATGGCCTCTCATTAGGTTGAAATAAAACAACTTGGCAGATGATGTTATAGCTCCAGTGAAAATGGTAGCATCCATAAAATATCGTGGAAATCTTGTTAATCTAGAGTACCTATTTAAGTAATCATTATAATAAGAATTGATATGATTATGCTATATCAATTGCAATCTAATTCTACTAATGTAGATAAAAGTCAGAGTACACAACAAAACACAATTACGAGGACTACCACTACAACATAGATGAGGGTTTTAGGACAATAGTTGAGACAAATTTTCTGTATATTATCTTAACTTGAGACAAAAAGGTTTTGTGTATTGTCTTAAATATTGTCTTTAAGGGAGTATCTCACATTATTGTCTCTATAAACACAATATATAACACACGTGTTATTGTCTCTTAGGAGACAATTTCATTTTTGTCTTTGTAGATACAATATTTGGATTAAAGACATATTGTATTTATAGAGAAAATATGTCTTTAATCCTAGAATTGTCTCTCTAGAGACAATAAAAAATATATTTAAAGACAATACAATATCACTTTTATCTCTTTAGAGACAATATAAAAAAATGAATCTGGAAAAATATCTCACTATTGAAATAAATCAATATAAAAATATTTAATTAAAAATAAATTACAATATCATTCATTAATTCATGTTAGGGCATAGTGGAATTGAACCACCAACCACCTGCATATAACACAGGTGCTCTTCCATTGAGCTAGCACCCTCTAAATAATTATTTGAGGAGTTATGACACCTATTATATTAAAGTCAACCATAATTTGCACCTGGCCTCAACCCCATGGAACGTTCTTAGTATAGGGAGAAAACCTTCCAAGTTTTGAACCTAGAGCATCATTGATTCAAGCTAGAGTGTAGGTACAAAGTAGGACAAGAAGTCAATGTTTCTTTGGGTTGGCCGTTTCAGCCAATTAATTTGTAAAATCAATTTCATGTAGTCTTCCTTTCGATATTGAATTGAGAATCACATGAAATATGTCATATCTTTAAGGAGACTTCCTGTGCCATAATATATTCTTTCTAGCTTTACTAAGTATAAAATGCATGGAAATTTACCTTCTTTTTGAAATTCCTAGAATAATGATCTTCAAATTTGGTATGTCCTCTGCAACTATTGTTGAGAAGGATTCCTAGTTGAGTTCCTCATTGAAGGAAAGAAAAAAATGGTATTCTATTATCACAAAGAAACAATCACAGTAAATTGCATCCACTAGCCTTGGACTGCTTACTTCATAGCCCATGGGACAAAGTAAATATTTACTCTCCTTCATGTGATTTATGTAGGATTTTCCTTTTCTATTTTTGGAGGTAAGTTCTCATATATATTCATGTCAAGGTCCTTGTTTTTCTAGTATTTGAATAAAATTGGCCTTACCCTACCATGATTACCTCTAGCAGAAAATGTAAGAATGGACCACTTTCTTACTGGTAACCCCCAAGACAATGGGGTGGCTATTGTAAACACTCCAGGTTGGTTTCATGAATAGTGTCATCCATGCCTGATCAAAGTATCTCTTAGATAGCTCGACATTGCAAAGAAATTTTATGGCATTCAATCTGAGTTCAAGATGCTCTTTTGTTGTGTAGCGTCCTTACGAGTAAGTTTTTTCTTTTTTTCAACACATAAAACAAATCCTTTCGACATAATAAGATAGAGATTATTATAGAATCAAGTCATTTTACCTACCATGTAAGAAATAGAGAAAAAATAAATGGAGCACATACTAATCTTAAGTACAACTTCATTTCTTTTAGCATAATAATATAAAAATTAGTATAAAGTATACATTACTATTATTTAACAAGGAATATAGACAAAACAAACATACATTTATAATCTTGTATTAAACAATTTTAAAACACCATAAAAAGAACTATAACAATCAAGATATTTTTATTTTCTTTTTTGTAATTAGGATGAGAGCCTAGGCAGGGGTCAACTCCAAACAATATACCCACTAGCGGGATGGTGGTAAGCGCGGTTCAGCTTAGAAACCCCTTGGAATAGTTTAATTCCTCCAAACATGGATTCCATCCTCAACCCCTAACCATGATGATTTAACCTGAGACCTTGTGGAGACTAAACTTCACTCAAATCAACTGATGTATACCTCATAAAAAACAACAAAAAAATATTTAAAATAAAATAATCGCAATGGCTATGACATATTTGAGATAATTGAAATGGAAGTTGTGCATGTAATTTCTTTTAGTTTCAATTTCTTCATATGCTCACATAGGTGACAGTATATAAACAAAATGTTTCCATCCTATTAATAGAAATCTTAGTAGCTTCATAAGTAACTAGCACTCACCCATTCATGGCATGCAACAAAGGGTATTGCAAAGAAATTGTGTTCACATCATCTCTTATAAACATTGATAATTTTGGCATATTACATTGTTCTAGTGTAGGAATTCCTATTCTCATCTCATATACAACGTAGGGAATATGATATACATGAAATTTCCTAAAGTCCCTTGTAACAAATTGTTTATTCTCTTCCATCTGTTTCATAAATCATTCTTCTAATGCATATATGAAACCCATGGTACCCTCATGCAAATAGGATAGACATATACCTTCAATACCTTCTCCATCATTTCATAGCTCCTGCAATTGGCATCACTCGTTAGCCTCAGAAAAATTTAATATATGATGGACTAATGATATATTGACCATGAAAAAAAACAAAGTGTTTAACAAAACAATCCAATATGTAAAATATATTTAATGTATTTTCTTACTTGATTGATTTGTCATTATAGAAAAAGTTTTCAGACTCAAACTCAATAAAGAATCGACTAGCCTAGGACTTGGAAAAACATTGTGACTCGGGAAATAGTCAATATAGGATTGGAAAAGACAACAAATGCTAACCCAAAAAAACTCAAAATATTATCTGGTGATTCTGGATGTGTACAAGTATTGTCCAAGTCTATGCTAAGTGGTGAGTTTAGGGCCAAATATGAGGTCTATACTAATCTTAGATAAGACTCAACAGGGCTTGAGAAGACATAAATTCTGGTTGAGTCAACCAATAATGCTTACAAAAAAATAAAACTAGCTTCTAAAGGGCTATCTTTAAGCACCATGCACATTTATAATGTTGTTGCTTGGAAATGGGCAGAAACATATAAAGTTAGGTTTACATTCAAGGTTCCAAAACTTACCCCTGGCCATATTGTATAGTTCTTCCCATTTCATTCAAAGTTATAACCTATCCCATGCAGAGATCCGCCTCTTTCCATGAAGAGAGAAATAAGTGACAAGTTCCAACCTACTCCACATATTCTTCTGCCCATTTTCAAGGAGAAATCACTAAAGTCAACATGGTAAATAATTAAAGTCACTAGAGAAAGAAATCATTCTTACACAATAAAACATTTTAAGTATTGTGTCATGTTTATGTGACATTTGATATCTGGCACTTAGCATTTGATATGGATACTTATATCAGGTACTCATATTACCCTATTTTTGTTAGAATCTCATAAATGAGGAAGTGTCAAAATTGCAATTTTTATTGTTCAAATTGTAATTTGAGTATCTAAGTACATTTTGAACTCAAGAATTAGTTCAAAATTTCAATTTACAATTCTTGAATTCACAATCTTAAATTTATCGAAACTTTGATAGAATTATGGGAAAAAAACATTAAAATAATGGGGTGATATGATTGGCCCCATATACCAGGACCATGTAGAATTTCTGAGACAACCTTGACGTCACATGTAGGGCAGTTGAAAAGATACATGTTTGCAAGGTTTATGGTAGAACACTTGTTACATCAAGTAAACTATGAAGACTAGTATACTACCCACATTCTCTCATATTCCAAAACGTCTTTTCTTACTTGACCGGACCTTGGTTGATTATGTTAAATATGAAAATCAATAGGAGAAAACTACCCAAAAATCAACTAATATTTTATAGTGTTTATTGCATTACCTTTTGAAATGAGACACATTATGATAAATCAAGTCGCATAACTCTGGATTGTCGAGAATAGGGGTTGCATTTTCAATTTCATATTTACCTAAGAGTACTTGTTGCTTGATTGTTATTACCCATTCTTCCTTCTGCACAACCATGCCAAAAAGTTGGGGTATTATAATGGATGCCTTTGATAGATAAACCTAATATTATAGTTCAGATTCAACTGATTTTGTTATGTTTCCTACATCTAACATGGTTAAGACCCAAGCCTTCTTGATATCCAAGAATAGAAACCAAAATATTCCAGAAAGAGAAAGGTAACAAAAAACCTAAAAATAGTACAATAGCCTGTAAATCAAATATTACAATCATTAAGTACGACAAATATTGTTCCAAATAATAATGCATAAAATTGGCTTAATATAATGCTAAGAGCTCAGAAGCCAACTTCCTAGGAAAATAGTGGGAAATCTTAATCTCCATTATTAATAATGATAGGAGGGAGAATATAAACTACAAATGGAGAAGAGTGTAGTACTAATACCTCTTGGCCAAATCTTAGTTTTAATTGTGTGGCATATACCATTTATCATATGGTGAAGGGGAATTGAAATAATGTAGCAAGGGGGAGAGATTTTATAATCCTAAAAACAAGTCTCAGAAGGGTTGCTAGAAGGGATGCTAATTGTAGAGCATAACAACCTTTAACACACTAACTCTAGAGGGTAATCCCTCCAATATTTGAGGAAATTGAACCCTTGTAAGGGTATAATAGTGCCTTGTTCTCACCAACAGGGTTCACTTCTAAAAGGGGAGTACTAATGTGAAATGAAATCCCATGAAATGTAAATTACAACTATGTTACCAACAAAATATTTCAAGACTAGAATCCTGGATGCTCATGAATATAAGAGAAAGGATTGTCCTATATTCATAGCTTCAATCCAAGCATCTTATACCAAAACGTAAGGGGAAAAGTGAATGTTTAAGCACATGAAAAATCCTAAGCACAATGGCTGTATAATTGACTCACTGGTTAAGAAAAGGAGGGATCAAATTTTCGTAGACAAGACCAAAATTCTTACCTTAGGTAGGGTAAAATTTATTCCTAAAAATTCAAGTATTACATCTTTCTATAGTTCATAGTAACTTTAAAATTACAAAATTCCATGGTTTGTATCTTTAGGGTCATTTTTTTTAATAATTTCTTTGTTTGCTTGACAATTGTTTCACCCCACCCCCATTGGCTGGGTTTCATATACCATAAACTCCATTGGTTGTGCATTGTTCAACAAGGGTCTACAATTTTCACACCTTATAATTCTATTGTGGTTTAAATAAAAATAAGATACCCCAGATAGTATCATTATGACACAATAAATTAAGAAAAACTTAAACACAATGATAAGTACCTTTGACTATTTCCAGCGCCATACAATAGCATGTTGGGGTTTGAGAATAAACAACGTGCAGTAGATTACCTCAACATTGATTTTTATGGTGGCATATCAAGAGAGTTTTAGTGTAGCTCTTACATTCATGGTGATACATTGAGAGTTTGAGGCCTAACACTGCAGAAAAACTGCATAAATTCATGTAAAAATCTCCATTAGCATCAATGTATTTTATGCAAAGAAAATACAATTAGTCAAATGTCATGAAAACATATTAGATGATCACAAAATACTAGAAATGGAAAGAGTTAGGACCCTATCTCACATGTATATGCAAACTAGAGAAACAATAAGCAATAGAGCGAAAAAATGTCTACATTTCAAGCACACTTTTCACTGTTGATCCAATCCTTGTCTGATGGAAATAATCAAAGTTGTATGTTGAAATATGCTCATTAGCTACTTGAATTAGACTAATTTTGGCATGCTTGCATAATAGAGAACAAAATGCAAAAGTTCCACCTGCATGAATCTGTAGGATTAGATAGACCACATAGAAATAGAAATCCTTGTGTCATATTAAGATGCCAGAGGATAAACTTCCCTATGTACTACAAAGACATTATTGTAGAGGTATCATTCTTAATCCCCATATTATAAAAAGAAATCCTATGACTTCCACATATGAAAATTGAAATAAATATTTGAATATATTAATTGTCAAATTGAAAATTTTGAAGGTAGCTTCTCCATTCTTATCAACTCCTGGAACTATAAAAACATACTTGAACATTGGTATCAAGGTTGAAGTCCATAATCTAAGAACCTTTAGACAAAAACAAAGAAACACTCAGAAATATACACTACTATTGGTCTAATGAAAAGCACTAATGATTTATTTAAAAGGATCAACTATTTGACCTTAAGAGGATATTTTATTTAGTCAAAGGAAAACTACTAGAAAATATTTCTAGGGACTCCAAAATACCATCAACATGTAATAGTTCAACTCAAAATTTTTGATATTGTAAATTATACCTGTATTTGATCTACTTCCTTGATAACCATTCCTGGAATTCCCACTAGAATTGGATCAAATTTAGCTCCTGGAGATGGAGTCTCCATAGCTAGGATGAACCCAATTGCATCTAAACTCTTTTTAGTTTCTAACAGACATCTTACATATGAGGCACCATCGGCAAAGTTATATGAATATCCACAAACTAGAATGTTACATTGAATCACAGTCTTGTTAAAAGCTTCAAGGTTTTGACATTTGAACTGTATATCACATAAGAAGAATTTATCATTGCACCAGTTCCTACATTAAGAGAATAAGGCTGAACTTTGCATGTTGGGGTTGCACATAGTATCCATTTTCATATGTTAGGAATTGACTACAACAATTAGTGGATGCTAGTCCCAACAATATTACAACAAGTTCTCAAAGAAATACTACGTAAGAGATTATAATTTGAAGTAAAGAATGTAGAAACATATAAACCAAGAAAAGGGTCCATTGGAGCAATGAAAATGGAATTTTTTTGTTTAATTCCCAAGTGCAAGCAAATAAATCTAATTTCTCAATGACGAGAACTTAAGTGAAATCCAAATTCATGGAAGATATTTTCCATTTTCTAGAAAAAAGGTGTGTTTTTGTAGCTATGATCATCTACACCAGCTACTACAAACATTATCCATGGAATAAAAAATACCATTATTTTGGGATATGGATTGTTACACAGTAATTTGTCACCATTTGTCACCGTCCCTGTTACCCCTTTCCCGCACTTTGGAGGACTCATTCCGGGACCTGTGAGAAGTGACATAACTTGAAAACACTTGCATTATGTTCCCCTAAGTATGGACTTCATATGCCTTGAAGACATCTCCTGCAGAATATCCTTAAAAAGTCCCCTTTTTCCATTAGCACGGATCCACAGTGTATCACCCGCGCCAATGAGGGAAATTCTCCAAAGAGGGCGCGCCCGTTGGCGCTCTGTCTCAGAGTCTTACTCGCGCCAACCAAGTTTGGGAAAGCTTTTTAACAAACGCACGCTCGAAAGTTTTTTCCTTTCGACTCATGAGGCTTTTCAAGGATAATGCCAATCTCATGGATGTCGAGATTCCTCGTATCTCTATCTATAATAGCTTTTCGAGGATAATGCTTATCCCATGGATGTCTGGATTCATTGTATCTCTTCCTCCTCCTCCATCTATAAAAGCTTGTTCTGGTGCATTTGACAAGCTAGTTTTTGAGTATAGGGAGAATTATACTGTCAGAAGTCTGAGAGATTGCTGTAAGAGTCTTCTTTGCATTCATAATCAAAGAGAGAGAGGCTTGTTCCCGATCTCGACAAGCTTTGCAAGACATATGTAGCTGATCACCCACCCAAAGGAGGATTTGACGTCAGAACTATGGTTGTATACTCCTTTGTTGATTATCAATAATAGATGACTATCATTATGGTTCCATTCCTGTTGTTCATTGTGATGATGTTCGAGTTATATCTTTTCTGACTGATATATAATTGCATCTATTGGATTTTATGCTTGTATTCGTGTCGTTCTTTGCATGTGCAGGTGTCCATTCACAGAGATCGTGAGGATCGTGACCGGCCGGAGCAAAGGAATGGGAGTGTCAACTCTTCTACAACACTAGCGTTGGAATCCAAGTAGGTTCTCATAATCCACCTTTAATTTGCAATTAGGAACTTGCGTGATAGCATTGTTTGATTATTGCTAGACCCATTTTGGGCTAGTGGGATCGCCTCTGTTCGCAGAGGGGATTTACCTCTCCAACATGGACCATCATTTCCTCTAGCTTGTGCTACAAAACTCCTGCTTTGATAGCTAAAAGGAGGGAAACATTAAAAGAATTGAGAAATGTAGCACTTTGACCACTTGAAGTTGGATTATTGGTCCAATGAAAAGGCTCAAAATGTCCACACCATATTTAATAGCCTACAAATAGCCTACAAAAAAGCCTATACTTTGGCCCTCTTTAAGTTCATTCTTAAGGATCATATGGTTAGAAAGGAGATTACATCATTCGCCAGATACACTCACTCTGAGAATATATTGATGTACAAGCTCATGTATGACAAAGACTCAAGGTGGTCTTTATAAAACTTGAATACAATATTGCCATTTTCAAAAGTAGATCTTGTGACGCTTTGCCAATCAATATCGTTGATTTAATTTTATCATTTGGTTTACTATACACTAAAAAAAAAACAAAACATAACTTCATTTAGCAAATCTGAAATCATTCTCACTTGGCTTTCCATTAGAGGTAGAAGGGAGGTAACATATTTTAAAGTTGTGCATCTGGAGATTCATCTTGCCTACTGTGGTGTTAACTCCTAGCCATTAGTGTACCCTAACGATATTTGATCATATCCCAAGCCTTGATAATTTATGATGTTGCGGTCATTGTTTGAAGGGATCCCATGCACCCCAGAATGACTCTTGTTAAATCCATGTCATGTCCTGTACTCTACAATTAGTCTTCCTAATTTTTCCCTTATTTCACTGCTTTCCACCTTAGTCCAATTGGAGGTCAGGGGTCCTTCTCCCCAACTTACATATGATGCAATATTCGTTAGTTCGCCAACAACTTTTTTTCCTTTTGTTTGGATATGGTGAAGCTAAATATTTGGGGAGCTCTGCTAAAGCATGTCACCTCCTCTAGAGGGATGTTAATCTCTAATTTTCAGTTAATATGTATTCAGAGGAAGTCGATAGAACCCACTAAATGAAATTGATAATGATATATGAATAATGAATCCCCCCTTCAAATGATTAGACGGTCAATCCCCATATCTAAAGCATATTGTATCTCTTACTTGATAGGAAGCAGTCATACTAGATTATTGGTTCCCATCTTTGTGTTTGAAACATAGAGAAACATTGGCTTGCCTTATTTTTTCCTAGAAATACATCTGCATGTCCAATGCCTACTCTGCTATTAGAATTGCTTCTTGAAGAACCATCAAAATTAAGTTTCAGAGTAGGAGGGCTTACAGGTTTCCACATCCACTTTCCAAAGCTGCTTAGCAATTCTAGGAATGAAATTCTATAATCCACCAATTTCTGGTTTCCTTCACATGACATATGTAATTCATCTTTCCTAGAGGATTTCGATTCTATCCCCTCTTTGATGTTTTTAACAAATCTGCTAGAGATCATCAATGTGAATGTAGGTTACTATTTTTTTTCATGTGCATTCATCATCTTGTATTTTGCATGCCATTAATGTACTCTTGATATAAACCAATTATCTAATGGTGTGCAGGTTTCCCTCCACAAAAAATGGTCATTCAAATTGATGAATTATGGACAATTTATCACCAACTACATTGATGTCCTAATTAATTTTTGTTTCCATATCAAAGTTGGTTGTGTAATAGTATACATTTGAAGATAAGTTGATGTGCGTGAGCACATGGAAAGGAGTTATGAGAATTCCCAACAAGGCATTCTTTGGCTTAAAAATTTATCATTATTAGTAGCTAGGATATGTAATGAAATATGAAGGAAAACACATTTTATATTTGATGGGATAGCCTACTTCAAATTCTATCAAATTCAATGTATGATAATCATATGGTTTTCTCAAAATATTTTAAACATTAGTTGTAAAAAATATTGAACTATGTTTTTGTTTTCCATAGATAAAGGTACAATCATCTTATTATATATTTAGTATTTTTTTGTTTTCTCAAGTCAGGATGTTCATACAATTCACATATTCATTCTTTGGAGGTTTCGTTGTGGCCTTCACCAAAGGATGGAAACTTACTGTGGTAATATTTATTACAATTCCTTTTCTTATAGAAACTAGTAACGCTATGACTATGATAACAGTGAATATGTCAAGCTGAAGTTAGCAAACATATGTAGAAGAAAGCAATGTCATGGAGGAGAAAATTGGCTCAATTAGGATTGTAAGTATACGATCAATAAGGAAATGCATGCCTTGGTCCTTGTCATATTGTAAGGCCAATTTTATTTAATTTTGGTTGAGGTTATTGCACTGTCATATCAATGCATATTGTATCGCACATTTCTAAGATTAGTAAAGTAGATGAATGACCTTTTAGGTTGTTCCTTTTACAATGGAGAAAAAAACTGTGACTGGCTATGATAAGTCACTTAAGATTTCTTACAAAGCTACTGCGCAGAAAGGGTTGGCTACTAGTTTTGGCATGGGAACTTCATTCTTTATTATATACTACACCTATGCATTGGATCTTTCTTATGTATCACAATTAATTGTCAATGAACAGTATTCCTGTGTCAATGTGCTTAACATCATATTTCCAATTCTTTTTGGAAGCATCTAAGATGAATATGCATTGCCAAAAACAATATTATCATTAGATAAAGAAATTAAAATAAATGGCCTTTCACTTATTCATGTACATTAAATAAATTCAACTAATTTTCCTTTCACTTATTCACGTAGATAAAATCAACTTGATAAATCAAGGAAATGAAAAATATTTTTCTACATCTTAGGTCAATAACCTAGGCATCGCCATGTTTAAATGCATTTGAAGTTAGAAAAGTTACAACTCACAAAATGTTTGAGAAAATTAATAGGATGCTGGAGATTGATATCAATGATATGAATGGCTTGGTCTTCAAGGACATTCATGGTGATATTGAACTTAAAGATGTATACTTCAGGTATCCAACAAGGTTTTTTGTTGAAATATTTTTTGGGATATCACTGAGAATACCCAGAGGCACCATTGTAGCTTTAGTTGGAGAGAGTGGAAGTAGAAAGTACATAGTGATAAGTCCCATAGAGATATTTTATGATCACAAACTATTGAAGTTCTTATAGGTACTTTCAATATCAAGCAGCTTCAACTTCAATGGATAAGACAAAATATTGGACTTATAAGCTGGGAACCTATCGTCTATGCATGCACTATTAAGAGAATATTGTGTATGGTAAAGATGGAGATACATTAGAGGAAATATCTATTGCAGCCAAGCTTGCTAATGCAACAAAATTTTTAAGCAATATGCCACAAGGTTTTTTCTATTTATATAGATCTTGATTATTTCTAACTTTCCTCGTTGTCTAATATGTGTTTCTTTGCATATGGATGTTGCATATGTTGATGATTCTAGTTGTCATTTACATGGTTTTGATACAATGGTAGGGGATCATGGCACGCAATTATCTAGAAGCCAAAAACAAAGGATTGCAATGCAAGGGATATTTTAAAAGATCTCCAAATTCTTCTCCTTGATGAAGTTACTAGTGCCTTGGATATAATGTCTAAAAAAGTGGTTCAAGAAGCTCCTAATAGAATTATCATAAATATAATAATTCTTATTTCTCATCGTCTGACAACCGTAAGAAATGTTGATATGATTGTTATGGTTAAGCATGGTACCATTGTTGAAAAGGGTAAACTTTTTCATTGCATTAATTTCTTTACCTGTCTCAATAGAGAATAAATAAGAAATCTAGTAACTAAATGAGTTCTTCTCACCTTGTGCCAATGATTTTAACATGTGTGGCTATGAACTTTGTAAAATGGTTCTTCTACACTTCTCATGTCACTAGTTTTATGTTTTAACTCAGGTTTGGAAACAAGTTTAATGAAAAGATTCCTCTTGGTTCTCCATGTCAATCTATTAATGAATATGAGAAATGTGATATTTAGGTCCACACTCTTGTGTCATCATGTGATCCGAAAATGGATATTAAATCAAGAAGGAAAGGTATTACAGAATCATGTGTAGGAATGCCTATATTACTTAGTGCAACAGATCGAAAAGATTGCGAATAATATAGACAATGAGTAGCTTGAAAACATGACAGACACACACATTAACACAACAAATAATCAAGGAGTTCACTAGACTTCCTGGCTACATCTCCTACTCTAGCTTTTGGTGTCGACCTCTATATTAAGTCTTTAAGAACAGATTATTACAAGGGTGATCTCAAAACAAAGTCTCAACCAATAGTGACATCAAAGAGGGATTTGCTCGAAAACCTTGAGTCTAAAAGAGTGCACAAACTCTCCCTTTTTCTTGTTCCTCTATTCAATCTGCCTCAATCTGACTGACTGATTGTCTTTCTATGTCTGTCTTCAACTGATCTCCTCTGTGCTACCATTGGATGGCTTTAAGCCTTTCGGTGCTGTCTCTTCGCCTCCATTCTCGGGCTTTCTGGCTCCTGGCACTGTCCCTTCATCTCCCTGCCGAGCGTTAAACACTCATTGCAAAATGCTTAAGGCACATAGGCAGTCGTTTGCAAAAGGAAGGATCTTGGGCACGGGTGAAAATCCCCTGAAATTACACTTCTCTATTTACATAGAGAAATACCGGGAAAACACTAAAAACAATGGAAAATCCAACCAATAGACAAAATTCGAAACTCAAAATATATTGAATCCGACCTATAATCCTATCGGGTCCGTGCTTGATCACTATCGCAAGTCACAGTGCTATGGTCATAATCCCTTTGTATTTGGTCCATAGCGAGAATACACAGAAATACATAGGAAAAACGCTTATTATCAGACTTCAAATTTTATACAGCTGCATCTATAATTCCTTTTGGGTCCACCCTGATCGTAATCGCATATCCAATACCGCATAGGCCCCTTTGTATTTAGTTCCATTCCTTTGCCGATCGCCGATATAGGCGTATCGCATATCGTGGGGTCACGGGTCCATTGGTAAGTCCTTCCCTTAGAAACTTGTGATGCGATGGTGTAATCGTAGTCGTTTATCTGCGCGCTCGATCAACGGTTCGCGCTGTGTTACTGATCGCAGTCGCATTTCCCCTCGGGCCGTCCCTAATACACTCCGCTGATGCGATATCATCGAACCCTTCGATGCGATCTGCTGATTTGATCTGGACTGTTGATCGGTCCGATCTGACGACTCTGGTGTAACGAGATTGCATTCTCCACTGAACTTGGTTTTTCCGCCATTCCTTAGTGTTTTCGTTTGCGATAATATTTTCCTATAGTTTTAAAGACTTAGACTTAGAGGTTTTAGGATCCATTTTGGATCACGCCTTCCCACTGAAAAGCTTTTGGACCACCAAAAGTTGGTTTTTAGGCATCGATCAAGTGAGGATATAGTTCCCTCACTTGTCCAATTTCTATCCATCGTGCCTTGCTTGGATTTGAACCTTTGAGTCCTACTCTCAGGTACTCAACATCCCCTTGACGCATAGTTCTTACCTTCCTGTCCAGAACTGTGTCCTCCTATAACTCATTGAGATACTCAGGCAACAAATCCCCAATAGAAGGCAACTGAATTTGCTCTTCAGGATCTTCAATCAATGAAGGTTCATACAATCTCAAGTTTTCTGCATTAACGACTGAATAGATCTGCATATAAGCTGACAAATCAAGGCGAAAAACATTTTCACCAATTTTATCAAGTATCTTGAAAGGTCCATACCTTATTGGTTTTAGCTTCTTACCTTCACCCTGCATTTTGTCTTTGCTGATGTACAACCAGACTTGATCACCAACTTGGAAACTATGCTCAACTCGATGCTTGTCATGTCTTGCCTTGTACTTGGCTTGACTTCTTTCCAGCTGTTCCTGTACTACCTGGTGAATTTCCTGGATTTGTTCAATGAACTTGGTTGCTTTGTCCACATCATTGTTTCCATCAACTGCTATGTCTTTACCAAAGACAAAATCCAAGGGAGACTTTGGTATAAAACCAAAACAAGTCTCAAAAGGAGATCTCTAAGTAGAATAGTGCTTGGCATGATTGTAAGCATGCTGCACATAACACAAATGCTCATCCCAAAGCTTGGGATGCTTACTGCAATAACCTCTGAGCAATTGGATTACTATCCTGTTGACCACTTTTGTCTGGCCATCTATTTGTGGATGAAATGCTATGCTCTTCTTCAACATGGTGTCCATCAACTCCCATAGATTTGACCAAAACTTCCCAACAAATCGAGAATCTCGATCAGATACAATAGAAGTGGGTAACCCAAAATGAACTCATACATTCTGAGAGAACAACTTTTCTATTTGTTCAGCTATAGCCTGTTTGTTACATAGTATCAAAATACACATTTTACTGAACCTATCCACAACAACATACAAATAATCATGACCTTTCCTAGACTTTGGCAATCCCCCAAAAAAATCCATGGAAAAACTTTCCCAAGGACGAGAAGGAATTGGAAGTGGAGTGTACAAGCCTAATTTCTGATTATTGGGCTTGCTTGTAGCACACATAGTACACCCTTTTATATATCTAGAAATTGTCTCATGCATTCTTGGCTAATAACAGAACCTTTGCAATTGTGCAACTGTTTTACTTACACCAAAATGACTTGATATGAGAGAAGCATGTGCTTCTTAGATTATGTTAACTCTTTCAGTTTGTGGAATGCATAACTTCCCCAAATGATATAAGAGTTGGTCCTTTACATAATAATCCAATTCTTCTACTTGCTTGCCATGACGTAAAGTTGCATATACATCTTTAAAATCTACATCTTGAGCATATTGTTAAATGTAACTTTCATGCATTACTGAGTTATTCTTAAGTATAGTAGATGCATTTATGATTGGTCTTGATAACATGTCTGCAAGCTTATTGTGTATGCCATTCTTATATCTGATGACAAGATGAAATTGCTGTAGAAAACCCATCCGCCTATAATGTCTTGATTGCTGCAATTTAGTTTGTGAGTTCAAATATTGAAGTGGTTGATGATCTGTATGTATGATTGTTTCTTTACCCATTAGGTAATGTTTCCACTTTTTCACACTTTGTACTAATGCATACAATGCTTTATCATATGTGAGATAATTAACTACTGCAGAAGTAAATGTCTCAACATGATAGCATATGGGTTTTCCGTGTTGCATCAACATTGCTCCCATGGAATAATCATTGGCATCTGTCTCAATCTCAAATGGATGTTGAAGATCTGGCAGTGCTAGTACTAGTGTTGTACTGATTTTGTCTTTTAAGGTGTCGAAGGCTTTCTATTGTTTGCCTCCCCACTTAAACACCTGTTTCAATCCTGTTAAAGCATGTAATGGAGCTGCAATCAAAGAAAAGTTAGCAATAAAATTTCTCCAGTATTGTGTTGTCCCTAGGAAACTCCTAACCTCTGTAGCAGATTTGGGTTTAGGCTAGTTCACAATGACTTCAACCTTAGAGGGATCTATCTTCAATTCACCACCCCCTACAACATAAACCAAATAATTTAAAGATGTTTTGCCAAATTCACATTTTGACAATTTTACATAGAGATTTTCTCTTTTTAAAACATCTAAAGTCTGCTTCACATTCTTTACATGGTCTACCCATGTCTTACTAAAAACAAGAATGTCATCTAAGTAAACAATTACAAAATCATCAATAAATGGTCTGAGTACATCATTCATAACTCTCATAAATATAGCAAGAGCATTAGTTAGCCAAAAGGCATAACCAACCGTTCTTAAAGTCCTTGCTTTTTCTTGAAAGCAGTCTTCCATGCATCTTGTTCTGCAACTCTGACCTGATGATAACCACTTCACAAGTCTAACTTAGAAAAGTAAACTGCTTCTTTCAATTGATCTAATAAATCATCAATACGAGGAAGAGGATAACGATTCTTGATTGTTATTTTATTTAGTGCTCTATAATCAATGCACATTCTCCACGAACCATCTTTCTTTCTCACCAGCACGATTGGAGATCCACATGGTGATGTGCTTGGTCGTATAAACCCTTTATCGAGAAACTCCTGTACCTGCTTCTTTATCTCTACATTCTCTAAACTGACAATCTGTACATTCCAATGTTAGGTAATGGAGCATCTTGCTATAAATAAATATCATGTACTATTTCCCACTTGGGTGGCAGACCTTTAGGCTCTTGAAATAGAACATCATACTCTGAAACAAATTTAACTAAATCAACTTTTTGTTTAGAATCACAGCCTTCAAATGTATTGGATTTTTCAGGATCCTTTGCCTTTACAACCATTAGTAAAAATTGCTTACCTGAATTCACAATTCTTTTCATCTGCCCTGAGTTTATGAGAGAATAGTTATCTTTGAGTTTATGAGCTCTTACAATGTATTCTATTCCATCTTTAGTGAGTTGATACTTATTCTCAGCTCTATAGAAAATATCTTTCCTATCATACAAGTATGGACTTCCCAAAACAACACCACAAATATCCAATGGAACTATATCTAACTCAACCTCATGTACAAATGTTTATCCAGTAGCAAACCTAAGTTTACATTGTCTCATTACTTGTAGCTTTGTTTTATCACGCACCCAACCTAATGGATATGGCTTCTCATGAGGTTTTGTTTGTAATCCCAACTTCTTTACAATTGTTTCAGAAATCAAATTTACTTATGATCCGCTATCAAATAAAGTATCAATCTTATTATGCTTGGAAATCACTCTAATACGAAAAATCTCATTTCTTTCCCTCCCATTATTTTCATTATCAACAGATTGTGCATAATTAATTGTGGATGCTTCAGAATCTTTACCTTTAATACCTGTGGCTGTAACTGTTGTTTCATTTCCTGAATCTAATCCCAAGTCCTGCTGAATAGCAACAACATTCTTCTTCTTCTTTCCACCGAACTTCTTAGGTTTCTGTTCTGGATGCAAAAACCAGCAGTGTGCCTTATCGTGTCCTTATTTCTTGCAATGAGTGCATGAAGGTTTATCCTTCTTTACAGTGTTTGCTTTCCTCTCCTTCCATTTCAATTTCTTCTTTTCCTTTCTCTTGCTTACATAATATTTACATGATCCGCCAACCTCTGGGTTTACATTCTGTTGAAGCCCCGAAAATCGGGTCTACAACAAGTGGGATACCCACCCGGTCCAGACCTTGGTTAGCATCTCCTTTTCCGTTTGGTATAGTGGGTCCGACTGGGGATATGGAACCAGTTTCCCAATTCATATGTGTGTGTGTTGAGAATTGATATTTCCTTCCTAATAATTTCTAAGTAAAATGCTTTTATTCTAAGTCTAGTTTAACAACATGCAATTGTATTCTAATGAACAGAAATATCTAATTCTAAACTAACCCGGGATTTAATCTTTCAATTATGCGATCTAAAATAGTTTCTACAACAATTGGTAATAAAGATCATTCAATTGCTATAAGAAAATAATTCAATAAAGATGAACTGTTTCGTATAAAAAGTTAGCCGAACAATCATGAAAAACATATCGCATAATAAGTCACTCATATATTAAGCATAAATAAATGGCTATCACCATACAGAAGTTCCAAATGATAACTCAAGCATTCAGGCATTCACATATAAATAACTGAACATGAATATCACCTTAACACATAAGCAAAAATTGTTAAGAGATAAAAGTACCATTTATAACAAGTTCTACTCATGAACTCCAACAATAATGATTTATATCTTCTTAATTCAACATATACTAAGAGTACATAAGTGCAATTTTAGTAGCAGATATTAAACACAGATGTCAATAAATCTTGTTCCATTCATTCATCAAAACCTCCTCGGAGGGTGCAGAAGTGCATGTTCTGAGGACAAGTTTTTGATAAATTTCAGGACCCTTCTCTAAATGCATGAGAAGGGTTTAAATACTACTAGCTAAATCTAAAAATAGTTTATTACAAAAATATAGGAGGCGGTTTAAATGACCATCCTCATTTCAGGCAAAAATAAAGCAAAACTAAAACTAAAACTGAATCTAAAAGTAAAACTGGCAATTAACTATCTATGTATATGTTCCTTGTAGTCATAAGCATTCAGCATGGACTTGAGGAGAGTTGGCTAGCCGAGCTCCGACTTTGACTGTCCTCCGAAAATGGAATCGACAAGTGTTGGCACCATCTTCTCGAGAGTCATGCACTGACTGTGTGGTTTAACCAAGTACTACCAGTAAGAATCCCAATTTAACTTGGTTAACCTTTTGATAGACTCTGCTCTTTCTTGAGCCTTTTGTCTCCAGCTTGTCTGTAGATGCTGCAAATTTGGTAGAAATTTACATACCACTTGAAGATATCCCTGATAAATACCACTGGTTTTTAGAGCTCGGGTTTTGCCTTTCGCCTTTAGCACTTTTTCCTACAATTTTCTGGGTTTACAGGTGACTGAGTGATTAGAGGCTTTCCTTTTCAAGAGGTTTTGCCTGGCGATGTGCGATTAGCGCTAATCACACATCAGAAACTGCCTCTTTTTCTTGATCAGGGCTTTCCTGGTGCTATTTTTCGCCTCTCGCGTGCTTTTTGGGCCTCACTGCTATCCGGTGCAAGAACGAGCATGCTAGTTCTGTAATTGATGCCTCAAAGGACCCGCGTGAGTCTGCAGTAGCTGTAACCTCCATCACTCTGGGATTTTCTTCCTCGAGTATACTATGCATGCCTTCCCAAGTAGTAACGCCGGCATCTCTGTTATAGGTGGTGTCCGTGTATAAGGGCGTCATTTCTTTCTCTTTAGAACTCGGAGCCTTTCTTTTCTTTCCCATAATATTCTGAACACTGCTATGTATACCTCTTTGCTTTTCGCTCCTGCAATTTGCAAATGAGGAAAGAGTAATGATAAGAAAAAGGTGACGGGAAAGCTTTAAATGCCGAAATCATATAAAATATATCACCTTACGTGAAATGGCTCTTCGATCAGATCAAAACCATATTTCATTAATGATTTCCAACTAACTCATTAAATTAACATTAATGCACATAACTGGGCATCGGTTTATGGGAAAGATTTTTCGAACGATGAGCCCTGCAGATTTGCAATAAGACGATTTTGCGATTTGCTTCGCAATATCGCAGATCGCAATATCACTAATCTGTTACGTGTGGCAATCATCCATTACCATATGTTTTTTGCGAAATGCGATTTGCGAGACGTGCCATCGCATATCGGTGGTTTGAGGTATTTCACTTTAAGTGATACTTGAAAGCACATGAAAATTGCGATGCGATGAATTTTCTTTAGTGTGTGATCTTGCATCGTGATTTCGCAATCTTAGGATTCTGTTTGTAGGAAATCATCTATTACCTTTTGCGATGCGACGCTTTTTATTGAGAGAATGGTTTTTTTCGAACTTATCATAAAACTTAAGTCTTTTTAGATTTTCGGGTATTCTCCTAAGTTTATGATAGTAAGATTTATTCAAAAAGGGAATACAAGTCCTAATTTATTTTTAAAATTTTATGGATAAGGGTCCCCACTTATTTAGTATTAGTGAGTGAACTAAATAAGAAGGGGGGCTATCGCTGGCCACAACAATTAGCGATTCACTTGGAAGAACCAGTTATCTCTGCTTTTATTTTGAATTTTCTAAACTTCCAAAACATAAGGTTTTTTAGAGAATCAAACTTTATTATAGAAAGATAAAGTGCACCATGCTTTTAGCTGTTAAGGATAGTTTGTTTCTTCTATGTTAACTTTGTTTATTTACTTCCTAGAGCTAGTCATTGTATTTACATTAGCCACTACTTGGTTTACAAAGATAAAAACAAATTCTTCTCTGTAAATCAATTTTAAATATGCTCATTTGTTGTAGGTAGAGCCTCTGCTGCCAGCAGGCGTTTATAGCCTCGACAGGGTTACCTATTACCCAGCAATGACCCTGTATCCTACTTAGAGAAATATACGATTTTCAAAGGGAAATCCATATCCACACTTATTGCTTTTATTTTCTTTTAATCCTTAAAGAACAATGCCTTGGTTTGGTATCCAAATTATGACAGTGCCACTCACTTGATTTATAGCTTTTCTGAACAAGCTGGCTTGTGATGAGACCCCTTGTCTTTAGATTGAAATAATCTCGAGTCATTGCCCTATTGTGATATGCAATTTTGGCAAAGTTAGCAAGCTATAATATCTATGATCATGATAAGTCGGCTCGTGATGAGACCTCTTATTCTTTAAGTTAAAGTGTATCGCTGGATTATTCCTTGAAGCTCGTAATTCCCTAGGTGGGGAGGAAGTCATTGTTTCCTTAAGAATAGCTCTGGACGACAATAGTAGAGTTATTGGAAAGAGATTTTCTACAGAGAATCTTCGTTTTTGTTATTGGTACTTTTCATTTGACTGATATAAAACAAATTCCCACTAAAGGTCCTTTTTTTTATGAAAATTTACAAGGTTAAAACTAGTATCATTTTCAAGCTTATATCCTTTGACTGTATCTTTCAATAATAATGTCCAATTTTCTAAATCAGTCCTATTTATACAAGCGAAAAAACAAAATTTAAAAGAAATTCTAGTCTTTTTCGTGAATTCCAAATGTAACCATTTACAACTAGTTTTATTATCAAAATAAAGGAAAAGCTAATTTTACAAAAATAGAAGAATGATCTCCTATGGAAAGTATTTTTTGAGGATTTGCTCGTTAATAGGTAAAGATTCTCTTTTTCCTGTTAAATCCTGTAACATAAAGGTAGATGGACCTATGATTTCTGCTATTTGGAAGGGGCCAAGCCACATTTGTTGAAATTTCGTATGTTTGCCCTTTTCCTCATGAGCTTTATCCCATTTTAAAACTAGATCTCCAATCTAAAAGTCCTTTCTGGATATCATGCTCGAATCAAAAGAAGCTTTTACTAATGCTTGGTGATGCACATGAGTTATTTTAGCCTGTTCTCGTTGCTCTTCTAGCTTAAGGATTTGTAGCTGCCTTAGTTGTAAGGAAGAAGTTGGTGTTTCGTCAATAAATTGAATTAAGGCCAATGAGGGAATCGTTAGATGAGTTAGAAGGACCACTTCTTTCCCATAAACCAAATTAAAGGGAGAAGTGCCAATGGAGGCTTTCTGTGTTATTCGGTCTGCCCATAGAGCATATGTTAAGGATTTGTGCCAATTCTTATGAGTTTGATCAATGGTTCGCTTAATGATTCTGATTAAGTTTTTATTTGTTGATTCAGCTAACCCGTTCCCTTGTGGGTAATAATTGGCAGAGTATTTAAGCTTAAAACCTCTTTTGAGCGCAAATTCAGTCATAGCATTGCCAGAAAAATACGATGCATTATCAAACATTAAAGCGGAGGGTAAACCAAACCTGGTGATTATGAACTGATCTATGAAATCAATGATGTGTTTGGAATTAGCTGTCTTGAGAGGAACTACTTCTACCCATTTAGTAAAATAATCTGTAGCTGTAAGGATATACCTATGCTGTTTAGAAGAATGAGGAATGATCTCACCTATTATATCCAATCCCCATTGATCAAAAGGTTGATCGATATTGACTGGTTGCAAAGGCAATGATGGTTTCTTTTGTCTTCCAGCAACAATTTGACAAACTTGACATTTCCTTACGTAGCTATGCACATCTTTGAATAGTGTAGGCCAATAGTACCCCGCGCGCAAGATTTTATGTGCTGTAGTATCTCCAGCATAATGTCCACCTGCTAGTCCATCATGGAGTTCCTGCAACACTTTTTCAGCTTCAAATTTCTCAAGACATCGAAGGAGAACAAAATCATAATTCATCCTAAAAAGTACATCATTTACAAGTTGATATTTCTTAGCCTTCAACCTTAGGGCTTTTTTCTTTGTATAATCTAGGTTTGAAGGAGCACATCCATTCTTTAGATAAAATATGATATCAGCGTATAATGATTCAATGTCATTTAGGCTTACCTCATACATTTGTACTTCTGAAGACGGTATTTTGGAAATGAGCGATGCTCTAGCCAGCATTTTACAAAAGCCTTGAATTTTTACAATATTTGCCGGTTTAATTTCAGCGTGATATTCTTATAAATCCATAACCCAATTTGCTCTCTTTTCACCCACATCTTTTTGTATTAAGAGATTTCTTACCGCTGGAAACGACACTATGATTTTTGTATGGGTTTTAAGTAGGAAGGGTCTGAAATGTTTGATCGCTTTGAAAATAACATAAGCTTGCTTCTCGATGTCAGAATAATTTAATTCGGCCCCTTGTAGATTTGAATTGAAAAAGGCAATTGGGGCTTCCGCCTTATCTTGATTTGCTTGAGTGAGTATTGTAGCATATGATCTATCAGAGGCAAATGTATACAAAATGAAAGGATCAGAGAAATTTGGAGTGGCTAAAGATGGGGCGTTTACAATCGCTTGTTTAATCAGATTGAATGCTTCATATTCTTCTTGGCCCCATTTAAAGATTGAATTCTTCTTAATCATTTCTTGCAAGGGAGATACGATCCTTGAAAAGTTTGGAACAAATTTCTTTACAAAATTAATCTGGCCAAGGAAGGATTGCATAGCTTTCTTGTTGTGAGGCAAGGGTATTTCAGAAATCTCCTTGATTATGTCGGGATCAATATGGATTCCAGATTTTGACACTATAAATCCAAGAAGTTTTCCTTCACTTAATGCAAAAAAAGATTTTTTTGGATTAAGTGAAATTCCATACTTTTGGCAACGTTGGAAGATCTGTTTCAAATTTCTGAGATGATTTCCTCGTTTCTTGGAATATAAAGTTATATCATCCAAGTAGATTACTACTGATTTTTTTACTAATCCCTTAAATGCGATGTCCATGGCCCTTTGAAATGTGGTGCCAGCATTAATTAGACCAAAAGGCATCTTTTGATATGCGTAAGTACCCCATTTGGTTCTGAACGTGGTCTTTAATTGATCATCAGGGTGGACCAAAACTTGGTTGTAGCCGGAGAAACCATCCAAAAAGGACATTAATTCTGATCCTGCAACTACTTGTAATACTTGTTCCATGGAAGGCAAAGGAAAATTATCCTTTTGGCAGGCTTTGTTAAGATTTCGAAAGTCAATGCAAATTCTAATGTCTCCATTTTTCTTTCTAATGGGAACCATATTGGAAACCCATTTAGAATGTCAAATAGGAAAAATAATTTTGGCTTTCAATAATTTATTGAGCTCAGACTTAATCTGATTTTCCAAATTAGGATGGATTTTTCTCAACTTTTGCTGTACAAGTTTTTTATCGTTTATCATTGGAATAGTATGTTGAATGATAGAAGTGTCGTAAGTCTTAAGTTCATCATAGTTCTAGGCAAAGACACTTTTGTATTGTTTCAGGAGACGAACATACACTAATATTTCTTTAGGGGCTAGGCCAAGACCTAGATTGATATTCTGCGGCTTGGTATCAGTTCCTAGATTTACTAATTCATAGTTCAGAGTTGAACTTTGAAGTTTTGAATTGGTAGATCTTTTAAATTGGTCTTTTAAATCATATAGGTCTTCCAATTTGACTATTGATTTTGGCATAGCATTATTAGTGCTATCTTGTTGCAACTGTTTGTCATGTTGGTCTTCATCCATAATCTGATTAGTGTAAGATCCATCTGATCTGAGGAAGCTTACAATATCAGGATCGTTGTTAAAAATTCTCCAATTAGTAATGTTATCAGGAATCGAGGGTCTAAAGATTAATTCAATTGAGAATCTATCCGGGCTATAGTTTTCTGAGGGAATGAGCTTGGAAGCTACATTTGCCAAGAGGTCAGCACTAGCATTTTGGAGTCTAGGAATTGATGAAATATTGAATGCTATAAAATGTTCAGTCAGATCTTGAACTAAAGATTGATAATGCTTTAAATGACCTGATAGACAATGTATAGTATTTCGTACCTGTCTAATTACAATTTCGGAATCTCCAAAAACTTGTAGATACTTGATATCTAGTCCGATTGCTTTGTATAATCCTTGGATTAAAGCCTCGTATTCTGTAGTATTATTGGTGCAATCAAACTCGAGTCTACAGGTTAGCATAGTTTTGTTTCCCTCTGGGCTAACTAATACGCATCCTGCTCCTGCTCCATCGTTAGACTTAGAACCATCAAAGTATAACTTCCAAAATAAAGATTTATTTATAGGACTATCTATGAAATTAAAACATTTAGAACTATTTGTTTGAGAAAAGTTTTCTACTTGAGATAAAACAGAATGTTCTAAGTAAGGTGAAGTATGAGCATTGAAATTTCCTAAGAAAGAGTCAACAAAATAGTTGCCAATTATATTATTGTTGTATGTTAAAGGTTCATTTTCTCCTTCCAATTCTGTTACTATGTATTTTTGATGTCTTTCTCGCTCAACCTTTATTTGATTTGGTTTACCATTGTAAGGGAGCCACATATGCGACCAGTTGGTTGCAAAATATCCATGAAGGTTTTCAGACTAATCCCTGCTAAGAATTAGGCCATAAAATTCTGGAATGTCTGCAACTAAAATATCAATAACTTGACATACCTTTGGATTAGACGACAGCCTTATGGTAACCCGATTTAGTTCACCGATCACTTCAACTTGCGACTGGTCCAGTTGAATTATGCGTACTGCAGATTTTTGACATTGAACGTTTAGCTTTGCACATATTGATTTAGGCAAGATATTAGATGAAGCTCCTAAGTCAACTAAACAATTATGCAAATTTTTGTTGAAAACTTCATAAGTAAGAAGAAATGGAGGAGTATGAGATCTTGACCTTCCTCCAATTAGAGTGATATCGTTTGGATCAACTTTACTAGTCACATTAGTTGGAGGTCTTCCCATCTCGTGAGAAGCTTGCGAGATTACAGTAGCAGGCAGAGGTGCAATTGGTATTGCATGTAACTCTTTCAAAAGCATCTTTTGTTGATGTTTTAACTTGCTCAATTCATAAAAAGTAATGTTAGCCCTAGTCTTCTTCATGTCTTTTACGATATTATACTCCATCTCATCAGAAACAATTAATGTTTTAGATGGAGTTGGTGAATCTGTTTGGACTAGGCTTGTTTGAGTCGCTTTGGTTGATGTTTTCTTTCCTGCGACTTTATCCTTAGACATTGAGCTTGTGCTCTTTGGCTTAGGAGTAGGTTGAGGAGGATCGAGTTGATTTCTACTTCTAGTACTGACTGGTGATGCCTCTTGATCCTCTTCATTTGGGAGGATGAAATCCCACATTCCCTGTACTTCTACAACTTCTTCTTCATCAGTGGGCTCCTCCTTGGAAATTTCCTCTTCTTCTTCTTCTGATTCAACATTTGTAATAGCATTGGGAGGCTTTGAATCTGTTATACTCCTATAGCAATAGGTGTCATATTTCATGATTGACTGGCTGAGCTTTGTAATATGTTCATTCCTTTCCTTGCTGTAAAGGTTTCCATATTATCAAAAAATCAAAAAAATTAAAAAATGTAAAGAGGGTATGCCCTAAAAGAAAAATCAAAGGGTAAAAAGAATAAAATAGTCAAAAGAAAAAATGAGAAAAAATGAACCCCAAACAAAGAAATACCAGGAAAGTGTGCAAGTCCAAAATGCCACTACTTTTTCATTTTCTGCAAATAAGCATTGTGTGCAGCTTGTTGAACTTTATGCCACAATTGATGAATGGCCAAACAGCTTAATCTTGGCTATTTCATATTTTGAATTTCCGGTTTTAGAGATAGAGAATAAAATTTGGCCAAACTCTTTAATCATGGCAGATAAATAGATAGGTAGAGAAGCAAAAGAGCTCAATAGTTTAATCTGAGCCCTTGGAAGTAATAAGTGCAGATTTAGGT
This sequence comes from Pinus tabuliformis, assembly GCA_031772625.1. Taxonomy (NCBI): domain Eukaryota; kingdom Viridiplantae; phylum Streptophyta; class Pinopsida; order Pinales; family Pinaceae; genus Pinus; species Pinus tabuliformis. The sequence goes on from CM062816.1 coordinate 870,729,866, forward strand.
AGGCTTACCATGCAAAAGAAAAGAAAAGATTGTTAAGGGTTTGCTAGTCTAAGTGCACCCAAGAAAGAAGAAAAAATGCTAGGAAAAGTAGGTAGGGTAGGTAGATTAGTGTTGCAGAAGGTTAATTGTGATAGATTCTATTTCTAAAATGTGTGTTAGCTTTCACTTTTGTCACAAGTGCCATGGTGGACATTACTCTTGATGCAGCTCAAGCGAGGCAGATTACATAACTAACTCCCCTTCATACTTTTCCCTAAATCATTCACTAACTTCCCCAAAGGTATTAAGATCTGCGTAATAGCACTAAAATCACTCATCTCATTCCATAAAACATTGCCTAAGTAAGACCCTATTTTACTTAGGAAATTGTCCATGTTTCTTGTATAAACCCCTTTTTTTCCCTTTAGCCTAAGTTTTTTAACATTATGGCTTAGCGCTTTCCATTTCATAAATCATATTAATTTTCAACTGTTATTATGTAAATCCCGAAATAAACCCTATCCCCGTATTATGTAAATATATAAAAAAAATCCCCAAAATATTAATATCCCTCCCTGGTCGATTACGACCATATCACTGCTTAAAATAGGGATTAATTAACCCCACGTTAATTAATAACCTAGCCTTGAAACAATCAAAACCCACCCGATACCATTTGAAAACACCGTATATTATATTGGGCCCGCATACATTAACCCCCCCGCCATCTCCAGACTGCGTCCACTGTCCGATCAACCACCGCACATTCGACGGTTGGTATCCATTTCGCACCACCCTTCATCACTGCACGTTATAACACGGGGAACCGCCGGTTTTTCCGTTGTACCAAGGACATGCATCGCCCATCTACTATGTTTGCTCCCTCCCTGCCCGAAACCGCCCAACCCCAAAAGCGGTGTGGGAAAAACCGCTTACCACTATCCCTCGCTGATGTCACCTGCCACGTCACCCTTTGCTGATGTCATCCTCCCTACTGCTTATGTCACTGCCACGTCATCTATCCTGTACCCCCGCTGACGTCATCCATCCTTCAAATCAAAAATTCCCGCCAAGCTTCATGTTTCCAATTAAAAGGGTAAAAAAAGTCATTTTTACTGCATTTCTCTGCATTTCACGCTCCAGGTGTAAGATCGATCGAATTCGCAGCTCTAGTTCTCGACTGCCTCTTAACTAGAAAGGATTCCATCAATGAGCTCGCGGCCTCAACCAAGCTACCAGTTTCAGTTTTCTTCCTCTTTAAATTCAGTTCAAAACAATACCGAGGGACTTCCAAACTCGCAGAAAAAAGAGATAAAGGGATGAACAGGGATATTCGCTACCCTAACCAGCGAGGCCTTCAGAGCCGCAAATTACCAGAGGAAGACAAGTTAAAGTGTATTAATTCAGCATTGAAGACAAAGCAGATCAACATTAAAGAAATATTAGATCAAAATTAAAGACACATCATATCAGTTTAAGAATTAAAGTGTATTAGATGAGCATTAAATAGTGTCAGGGCAGAATTAAAAGCAGCAGATCAGAATTAAATGCATAGTTAAGACAGGCAGTCGGGATGGAGTTACTACAGGACAACTGCAAGCCGAAACCTAAAGGCCTGCTTCCAGCACAAACATCAATTATCTTTCTCTAGCTGCCTCTATGTTAGTTGTAAACTATTTTAGGTTAAAACTAGATATTATCTCACAGCTGTGATGAGATATCTCTTGTACATATTTTTGTTGTATATATACCCCCTCCATTAGAGTAGTGAGGAGGTTGGGTGCAGTGTGGATTTCTTAGACTCTGTTGTAATATTGAACTTTGGAATAAAGAGTTGTTGGAATCAAACTCTTGTCTGGCCTACTGGATGAAGAATTGAAGCAGAGGACTTGTCACAGAATTCTTGAATCAAACTCCAGATCAATAAGTCCTCTATATCTTGTGTTTTATAGTTTTATTGTTTATTATATCACCTGTGTTCCATGATCTGAATGATAAAGAAAATGGTTAATTCAGAATATGCTTGATTGCACTCTGTTTTCAGTCTTTATGATTCTCTGTGTTTTCTTCATAATTAGAATAAACAGTGAATTCTTAATTGCTCTTGTTTCCTGATTCTTTCATGTTGTTTATTTGCTAAGGAATTCTTAATTGATCCTTATCAATAATCATCCATTTTCCTCCTTTCAATATGTTGAAGGATTCTTAACTACCCTTCACCCATTTGAGCCCATTCCATATGTTTTCAATCCTTCATTTGTTCCCTGTTTGACTACCTTGCTCTGTGAAGCCATCCCCTATTAAGAAACCAAATCTAGAAAGCCTGTTTCTTTGACTCCATCATGCCCAATGGACTGAACTATTCTGTTTTACCTCACTGTTCTATTGAATCTCACCACCCAAACTCAAAAAAAAAAACCTTGAACTTCATAACTAGCCTAAACACCTTTAAGAACAAAGCTAAATCATAAAGAGAGAGCCCTCTCTAGATACAGATTGGCTAGAATTTGTATCTTAAAGATTGGTCTGTGGTTACCTCGGCAGTATTCCCTTTCTTACAACTTTTGGGAAAAACCTGAGTGATAACAGAATCAGTTGAAGGATTTCTTCTATAAGGCTTGTAAGGATTTTTAGAAGAAGTCTCAGCTACTTGTTTCTTAATGTCAACCATTTCGTTAGACATGGTTTTCAAAACTTTCTATAATCCTTCTAAATCGAATGGGTCTTTCGATTGTTTTTTCTTTGGATCTTCTTTAAAAATAACCTTCTTAGATTTTTGTTCGTCGACAACGTTTTTGTTTTCTAAGGCTATGATACGTTTCTCTACCACTATTTCTTCCTTCATATTGTCAGCTAAAGTTTTTTTGTTAGCTTTATCAACGAATATTACTATGTTTGATGGTAGAGTAGATATGTACCATTCACTTCGAACTTCTTCACTAGGCTTGGAGGTGGTAGGGATTTTGTTCAAAAGTTTATTGAAACGCAAGTTAAAATATTTGACAGCTTCCCTTGATTCAACCCTAAGGTTAGACAGGTCATTGATCAGTGTCGCAGTAGACCTGTCATCACCGAACTTAGTCAAGAATTGTTCTTGGAAAATATCCCAACTAGTGATAGATCCAGATGGTAATGAGAAATACCATGATCCGGCTGCTCCTTGCAAAGTGTAAGGAAAGAGCCGAATGACAGCGTCTTCATTAGTAACCCCATTGAGATTTATGGATAACATAAAGTTGTTTATGTGTTCTTCTGCTAGCATGCCTGCTTCAGGATTAAACTTAGGCAACCATTTTTCAGGATGAGCCGATAATTGACTCAAGGGCGCAGGCGTTAAAACTACCCCTTGGTTATTCCATGGAGTTTGGGCCATTGTTGAACTACTAACAGAGGAAAGCACAGAAGATGATCCTTGTGGTTGGGAAGATGAGGATATTACAGTTCCAGATGATTGAGAAGGAGATGTTGAAGTTCCAGTGGTCTGGTGGACAATAATTTGAAGTGGAGGAGTGGATGGTTGACTTTGCGGTGGAGAGGTTGAGATGGATGATGATGACAAAAGAGTCTCGCTATCAGACCCTTTAGGTGATTTCCTTGCTCTCTTCCTTGTAGGTAGAGGTAATTCAGTTGGTTCGATACCAAACTTTTCACTCTGCAATCTGGTAAGGGGATGAGAAGGGTTATATTGCGAAGTCACACTACCTTGAGATTTTTCAGATTTTTGGGGTGATATAGAAAATCACTGAAGTTTATGGATTAAATATTCAACTTCAAGAGGTTCAATAGTAGATTTCTCTGAAATATTCGGGTTTGTGGCAGTGGTTATTGTTTTATTGACTTCTCGCTCAATATTTAAAGATTCTAAATGTGATGGAGAAGTCAGGGGAGATGGTGAGGGCGATTTACTCTCAGAATGGTATTTAGATTTAGATTTACTTGCCATTCACAGTTCGGGGCCCTCCTTCTAGCGCCAAATATGTTGAAGCCCCGAAAATTGGGTCTACAACAAGGGGGATACCCACCCGGTCCGGACCTTGGTTAGCAGCTCCTTTTCCATTTGGTATAGTGGGTTCGACTGGGGATATGGGACCAGTTTCCCAATTCATGTGTGTGTGTGTTGAGAATTGATATTTCCTTCCTAATAATTTCTAAGTAAAACGCTTTTATTCTAAGTCTAGTTTAACAACATGCAATTGTATTCTAATGAAAATAAATATCTAATTCTAAAGCTAACGCGGGATTTAATCTTTCAATTATGCGATCTAAAATAGTTTCTACAGCAATTGGTAATAAATATCATTCAATTGCTATAAGAAAAGAATTCAATAAAGATGAACTGTTTTGTATAAAAAGTTAGCCAAACAGTCATGAAAAACATATCGCGTAATAAGTCATTCATATATTAAGCATAAATAAATGGCTATTACCGTACAAAAGTGCCAAATGATAACTCAAGCATTTAGGCATTCACATATAAATAACTGAACATGAATATCACCTTAACACATAAGCATAAATTCTTAAGAGATAAAAGTACCATTTATAACGAGTTCTACTGATGAGCTCCAACAATAATGATTTATCTCTTCTTAATTCAACATCTACTAAGAGTACAGAAGTGCAATTTTAGTAGCAGATATTAAACATAAATGTCAATAAATCTTGTTTGTTGGGTCCCTATAATACTAGTGATTACCCCATTACTATTGTAGTTATACCCCTTATTTATATTGTTGTGCCCCTATTACCCCCATATTGCTATTTCTGTGCCCCATAGAATCTCTCTATTGTTATTTTTGTGGCTTTATATTATTATTGTTAGGTCGGCTGGATTATATTGTGACTCCTTAGACTCCTATATATAGAAAGGAGGTTTTGTCATTTGAATCATCCAAGAATTGTTCATTTATGTAATGTAAAGGAGGTTGCCCCGTCGAAGAGGCTGAATTCTAAGGCGTTGATCTATCTTTTCTATCTCTTCTTGAGCTGGTTTCATAACATTTGGTATCAGAGCTTTGGATTCTAGGGTTTCGCTGCTCCAAACAGGTCATCGTGGCATTTTCGCTATAGCTTTTTTTCTGTGATGTTTCAGAAGTCGCAAAAAAAATTCATTTGAGAAGAAATCGTGTTGAACCTTGGGTCCGAATTTCAGAGCTTTTCGCGCGATATTTGCGGAGATATGATCTGAGGAAGTTGGTTTTTTGGCAGACTCCTGAATTACATTCAAAACAGGTGACCTGGGGAAAATCGTCATAACTTTCTCTCTGGGGATCGGATTGAAATTTCGTAAGAAGGTATAGAAAGAGGACAGACTGTAGTTTCTTGTATGCATTTTTCAGATCCAAAGATCGAAACAGTGACTCGTGGCACGTCGTACAAGTTCGCTCTACTGAACTAGTCTATAATCAAGTCACTGTGGGAGATTTCGCATAACTCTTCCTTGGAGAATCCAATTTGGGTCAGACTTGTGGCATTGGAAAGAGGACACAGAGGGCTACTGCAGGTTACAAATTCAGAACTAGATGATCGAAAAGTACAGAGATACATCAGAGGCAATATTGAGCTCCTACAAAGTGAAAAAAGGTGTGTAGATTTTCTTAAATTTTTGCTTAAGCTTGGTTTGAAAATTTATTTTGAAGGAATTCAAAGGGCATAATAGAGCATTATTATCGGTAACTGATGCCAAGGAAAGAAAATGCAAACACCTAGTAAGGAACCTGAAAGCTCTAGCATGACTCATGAAGAAGAAGAAGAAATGCTATATGATATATCAAAATTACAAGAACAAGTGCAACAAGTGTCACTTGCACAAAAAGCAACAGAATCTAAAATGGATGGTTTAAGGAAAGATGTAGAAGCTAAGATGGATGGTTTAAAGAAAGGTGTAGAAGCTAAGATGGATGGCATGGAAGCTAAGGTGAATGGCATGGACGCTAAAATTGATGGCATGGATGATAAGATGGAAGAATTGAAGATAAATATGAATAAGTTGCTACAAGAAATGGTCACTAAGGGTGAAAGGGTACTAAAGGAAACTCATGATGAGAACAAAAGAAATGTTAATCATGATTCCATAGACTCTAATGTTGGATCAAAGACTCACCATGTTCCAAAAATCGATATGAGGAAGTTTGATGGCAAGGATCCCGCCACATGGATATTACAGATGGAGCAATTCTTCGATCTCAATAATGTGCAAAACGCAAAAAAGTTTGTATGGCAACTGTATATTTGGAACCAAATCAGTTTGTATGGTATCAATGGCTTTGTTCTCGTAAACAATTTATCACTTGGGAAATTTTTACGGAAGAATTGATAGCACATTATGAGGATACAAAAAGCAACACTTTTTTTAGCCAATTGATAAGTCTCAAACAAAAGGGTTCAATAATGGAGCACATTGAGGAGTTCCAAAAATTGAACATAAGGGTAAAAGATATTCCAGAGGAGCATAGGATTGATGTGTTCATAGGGTCTTTAAAGGATAATATCCAACATGATGTTCGCCTTTGGGAACCTGATTCATTAGAGAAGGCATTCAGGTTAGCAAGAAAAATGGAAAGCAAAATTATGGCAACTAGGAAGCATACCACTCACAACTATAAAGACGGAAGTGTTGTTGCCCCTAGTCTTCCACAACCTACAAGGTTGACACCACAACAATTGGAAGAAAAAAGAGCAAAAGGGCTTTGTTACAGTTGTGATAGCAAATACACAAAAGGTCATAAGTGTGCTGAGAAGAAATTATTCTACATAGATTGTGAAGAGGAAGAAGAAAAGGAGCAAGAAAGGTCAAAAGAAGAGGATATACTCCAGGAACAAAGCCTAGATGAAGAAAAAATAAATCCGACCATATCTTGTAATGCATTGGCGGGAATTACCACTCCTCAAACCATCAAGATAGAAGGACAAATCAAGAAGAAAAAGGTAATAGTGTTGATTGATTCAGGAAGCACCCACAATTTTATTCATTGTAGGGTAGCAAAAGAATTGAATTGCTTCCTATATCCAGCACCAGAGTGTCAAGTGATGATTGCAAATGGAGGAACAATAAATTGCTCTGGAAAGTGCCATAATATCAAGCTATCCATGGGAGAATATGTATTGACTAGCCCAATGCTTTCCATTCCAATGGGAGGTGCTGATGTTGTACTAGGAGTCCAATGGCTACAATCCTTGGGTACAATAGCTTTTAATTTTCAAGAACTTTTCATCAAATTTTCTACGGAAGGAAAGGAAGTTGAATTAAGGGGTATTGCAGGGAAACCAGGAAAGATAATCAGCTCTAATGGCATGACAAAGCTTCTAAAAAAGGAGCAAAGAGGTGTAATTGCACAATTATGTTCGCTAGATGTTTCCACATTGGAATCATCTATTTCTCCAGATCTCCAAAAAGTCCTGGACAATCATTCCAAGGTATTTGAGACTCCCAAAGGTCTCCCACCTATGCGTGATCATGATCATGCTATTCATCTGATTCCAGGAAGTGTTCCTCCAAACATCAGGCCGTACAGATATCCCTATGTCCAAAAAAGTGAAATTGAACGTATGGTTGCAGAAATGCTAGAGGCTGGTATAATTCAACCGAGTCAAAGTTCTTTCTCAGCTCCAGTAGTATTGGTGCACAAGAAGGATGGATCATGGCGCATGTGTCCGGATTATAGGGAGCTCAACAAGCTCACTATTAAAGATAAGTTCCCCATTCCTGTCATTGATGAATTACTGGATGAATTGCATGGATCAATTTACTTCACCAAGTTGGATCTTCGTTCAGGATATCATCAAATCAGAATGAAGATTGAAGACATTCCGAAAACGACATTTAGAACTCATGAGGGTCATTATGAATTTTTGGTCATGCCTTTTGGCCTTACCAATGCACCTTCAACATTTCAAGGTTTGATGAATTCAATTTTCAAACCATTCCTTAGAAAATTTGTGTTAGTATTTTTTGATGATATACTAATCTACAGCAAGTCTTGGAAGGATCATGTTGAACATGTTGACAGGGTGCTACAACTATTGGAGGAGAAACAATTATATGCAAAAAGATCCAAATGTTTCTTTGGAGTCCAGGAGGTGGAATATTTGGGTCATATTGTATCTCATGAAGGAGTTAAGGTAGACCCTAGCAAAATTAAAGCCATTAAGGAATGGAAAATCCCCACATCCATAAAGCATCTGCGAGGATTTCTTGGGTTGACAGGGTATTATCGCAAGTTTGTTAAGAATTATGGGAGAATAGCAGCACCTCTAACAACATTATTGAAGAAAGATTCATTTTCATGGACTCCGGAAGCAACAAAGGCCTTTGAACATCTTAAAGAGGCAATGTGCCAAGCACCGGTCTTAGCTACACCGGACTTCACAAAAACCTTTATTGTGGAATGTGATGCTTCAGGAAATGGAATTGGTGCTGTTCTAATGCAAGATGAAAGACCCATTGCTTTTGAAAGTCGTCCAATCAAGGGAAAGTTTTTAAGCAAAGCTATTTATGAGAAGGAAATGTTGGCAATACTCCATGCACTTAAGAAATGGCGACCCTACCTAATGGGAAGACACTTCAAGGTAAAAACGGATCATGATAGCCTTAAATACTTTTTAGAACAAAGATTATCCTCTGAAGAGCAACAAAAGTGGGTCACAAAGATGTTGGGTTATGACTTTGAAATCATCTACAAAAAAGGGAAGCAAAATGTGGTGGCAGATGCACTCTCAAGAAAGGATGAGGATGTGGAAGCATTGTTGTGTGCCATTTCTATTATCCAACCAGATTGGATAAACGAAGCAAGGGAGGAATGGAAGAATGACGAAGAAGTGTGGGCACTTATTCGAAAGCTACAACAAGATTCCAGTACTTCTGATACATTTAGCTGGCAAAATGATTCGTTATGGTACAAAGATCGCTTATACCTCTGTAAGAATTCCCAGCTAAAACAAAAGATTCTTATGGAATTGCACACTTCTCCCTTAGGAGGGCACTCAGGATTTTTAAAAACTTACCACAGGGTTAAGAAGGAATTTTTTTGGGATGGCCTTAAATCAGATATTCAAAAGTTTGTGGCGGAATGTTTGGTTTGCCAACAAAATAAAGTTGAAACAATTAAGACACCGGGTCTATTACAACCTTTATCCATTCCAAGCCAACGTTGGGAGGAGGTTTCAATGGATTTTATCACAGGTTTACCCAAGTCTGAGGGAAAGAGTGTCATCATGGTGGTAGTTGACAGACTTACCAAGTATGCACACTTTTGTGCATTATCACATCCATTTAAAGCCAGTACAGTTTCTACTGCATTTATGGAAACAGTTCAAAAGCTACATGGAAACCCAAAGATTATTGTAAGTGACAAAGATCCCATTTTCACTGGAAATTTTTGGACAGAATTATTTTCTTGTCTTGGTACTCAGTTAGCTCATAGCTCATCTTATCATCCTCAATCTGATGGGCAAACTGAGATAGTAAACAAATGTTTGGAAGGATATCTTTGTTGCTTTGTATCTGATAAACAGACACAATGGGTCAAATGGTTGCCTCTGGCTGAATGGTGGTATAACACTTCCTTCCATACAGCAACAAAAATGACCCCATTTATGGCACTTTATGGGTATCAACCACCATCCATCACATCATATTTAAGAGAAAATTCTAAGGTTCAGGCAGTGGAACATCACATCGAACATCAACAACAAGTCCTCCAACTCTTAAAGGATAACCTCGTGTTGGCACAAAATAGAATGAAACAACAGGCAGATCAACATCGCAGTGAAAGAAGTTTTGATGTAGGTGATTGGGTATTCCTACGGCTACAACCATATAAGCAAATGTCCCTAAAGCAAGCTAAGAAGGATAATAAATTATCACCAAAGTATTATGGTCCGTACAAGGTGTTGCAAAAGATTGGTACTATGGCATACAAATTGGAGCTTCCTGCAGCTTCTCGATTGCACCCAGTTTTCCATGTTTCATGTTTAAAGAAGGTTATAGGTGACAAGCTCCCAATTCAAACAATATTGCCAGAACTTGATGAGGAAGGAAAAATTATATTGGAACCGGAAGCAGTCACAGAAACAAGAACTCGACAGCTACGAAATCGATCAATTTCAGAGTATCTTATCAAGTGGAAGAACTTATCCGCTGAAGATTCCACATGGGAGGATGAGAATTTTATGCAGAAGTATCCAGAACTACTCAAGCGTTGAGGACAACACTTTTTTGAAGGAGAGGGGCATGTTGGGTCCCTATAATACTAGTGATTACCCCATTACTATTGTAGTTATACCCCTTATTTATATTGTTGTGCCCCTATTACCCCCATATTGTTATTTCTGTGCCCCATAGAATCCCTCTATTGTTATTTTTGTGGCTTTATATTATTATTGTTAGGTCGGCTGGATTATATTGTGACTCCTTAGACTCCTATATATAGAAAGGAGGTTTTGTCATTTGAATCATCCAAGAATTGTTCATTATGTAATGTAAAGGAGGTTGCCCTGACGAAGAGGCTGAATTCTAAGGCGTTGATCTAACTTTTCTATCTTTTCTTGAGCTGGTTTCATAACATTGTTCCATTCATTCATCAAAACCTCCTCGGAGGGTGTAGAAGTGCATGTTCTGAGGACAAGTTTTTGATAAATTTGAGGACCCTTCTCTAAATTCATGAGAAGGGTTTAAATACTACTAGCTAAATCTAAAAATAGTTTATTACAAAAATATAGGAGGCGGTTTAAATGACCGTCCTCATTTCAGGCAAAAATAAAGCAAAACTAAAACTAAAACTGAATCTAAAAGTAAAACTGGCAATTAACTATCTATGTATCTGTTCCTTGTAGTCACAAGCATTCAGCATCGGCTTGAGGAGAGTTGGTTGGCCGACCTCCAACTTTAACTGTCTTGTGAAAACGGAATCGAAAAGTGCTGGCACCATCTTCTCGAGAGTCATGCACTGACTGTGTGGTTTAACCAAGTACTGCCAGTTAGAATCCCAATTTAACTTGGTTAACCTTTTGATAGACTTTACTCTTTCTTGAGCCTTTTGTCTCCAGCTTGTCTATAGATGTTGCACATTTGGTAGAAATTTACATACCACTTGAAGATATCCCTGATAAATACCACTGGTTTTTAGAGCTCGAGTCTTGCCTTTCGCCTTTAGCACTTTTTCCTACAATTTTCCGGGTTTACAGGCGACTGAGTGATTAGAGGCTTTCCTTTTTAAGAGGTTTTGCCTGGCGATGTGCAATTAGCACTAGGCACTAATTGCGCATCGGAAACTGCCTCCTTTTCTTGATCTGGGCTTTCCTGGTGCTATTTTTCGCCTCTTGTGTGCTTTTTGGGCCTCACCGCTATCCAGTGCAAGAACGAGCATGCTAGTTCTATAATTGACGCCTCAAAGGACCCGTGTGAGTCTGCAGTAGCTGTAACCTCCATTACTTTGGGATTTTCTTCCTCGAGTAGACTATGCATGCCTTCCCAAGTAGTAACGTCGGCATCTATGTTACAGGTGGTGTCCGTGTATAAGGGCGTCATTTCTTTGTCTTCAGAACTCAAAGCCTTTCCTTTCTTTCCCATAATATTCTGAACACTGCTATGTATACCTCTTTGCTTTTCACTCCTGCAATTTGCAAATGAGGAAAGAGTAATGATAAGAAAAATGTGACGGGAAAGCTTTAAATGCCGAAATCATATAAAATATATCACCTTACGTGAAATGGCTCTTTGATCAGATCAAAACCATATTTCATTAATGATTGCCAACTCATTAAATTAACATTAACGCGCATAACTGGGCATCGATTTATGGAAAAGATTTTTCGAACGACGAGCCCTACAGATCTGCGATAAGGCGATTTTGCGATTTGCTTCGCAATATCGCAGATCGCAATATCGCTGATCCGTTACATGTGGCAATCATCCATTACCATATGTTTTCTGCGAAATGCGATTTGCGAGATGTGCCATCGCATATTGGCGGTTTGAGGTATTTCACTTTAAGTGATACTTGAAGCACATGAAAACTGCGATGCGATGAATTTTCTTTAGTATGTGATCTCGCATCGTGATTTCGCAATCTTAGGATTCAGTTTGTAGGAAAACATCTATTACCTTTTTGCGATGTGACGCTTTTTATTGAGAGAACGGTTTTGTTCGAACTTATCATAAAACTTAAGTCTTTTTAGATTTTCGGGTATTCTCCTAAGTTTATGATAGTAAGATTTATTCAAAAAGGGAATACAAGTCCTAATTTATTTTTTAAATTTTATGGATAAGGGTCCCCACTTATTTAGTATTAGTGAGAGAACTAAATAAGAAGGGGGGTTGTTGTTGGCCACAACACATTCTTACCTTTAGCTTCTAGATGTGTGGCTTGAACTTATACATCCTCTAAGCTAGTGGGATTAAACATGAGAATAGTATGCTTTAAATAGCTATTAAGACCACCTATATACTTCAATAAAGTCTCAGGTGAATCTAATGATATACCTAGAGTTAAAGCTCTCTTTCTAAATTCCTGAGTATAACTCTGTACACTTTGACCCTTCAATTGATGAAGAGTTTTCCAACTCATCATTGCCTGCTACATGTAAGATAAAGGATAGAATTTCTTTTTGATAGTAGAAACAAATTCATTCCTGGTAGAAATGATTTTACCATGTTTTTGCAGATCAGCTTGTGTCTTGCCTTCCCACCATACTAGTGCAGTTCCTCCAAGTCAAAGGCTAGCCAGCTGGATCTTCTTCCTTTCTGAATCAACGTTTTGTACCCTGAAATATACATCAATTTGTATTATCCAATTATCTATCTTTTCTGAATTGAGTTCTCCATCATAAATTGGAAAATCAAACTTCACATATAATTTGATTAAGGAAGTTTTCTTCTTTTCTTAGAATAATTAGAAGATGATGAGGATGACGAAGGTGATGATGGAGGAGATGGTGGAGGAGGCATTCCTCCTTTTCCTTTTCCTTCTGGAGGGCCAACTAGAAAAGGTTCCTCGGCTCCTTTGTTTGGTTTGGGTGTTGAAGTGCTTTCACCTCGACCCTTCTTAAACTCCAAATACATCTCTTCCACCATAGCTCGGATTGTCATAAAACTTTCTATAAATTGAGATTTTGATCCCAATGGAACTTCTTTTGCCATTCTCCTCTGAGAATAGACTCTTCCAATCTCTGGATTAACCTCAACAAGTTCTCCTTCTCCCAGTTTGAGCTTTAATCTAGTTAGCATCCAAAATCCAGCAAAATCTTGTCTAACGTTAACAAAACCAAATGATCTGATAACACTCGATCCGAAAATGGATATTAAATCAAGAAGAAAAGGTATTACAGACTCATGTGCAGGAATGCCTATATTACTTAGTGAAACAAATAAAAAAGATTGCGAATAATACAGACAATGAGCAGTTTGAAAACATGACAGACACACACATCAACACAACAAATAATCAAGGAGTTCACTAGACTTCCTGGCTATGTCTCCTGGTCCAGATTTTAGTGTCAACCTCTATATTAAGTCTTTAAGAACAAATTATTACAAGGGTGAGCTCAAAACAGAGTCTAACCAATAGTGACATGAAAGATGGATCTGCTGGAAAACCTCGAGTCTAAAAGAGCGCACAAACTCTCCCTCTATCCTATTCCTCTATTCAATCCACCTCAATCTAACTGACTGACTGTCTTTCTGTGACTATCTTCAATTTATCTCCTCTATGCTACCATTGGATGGCCTTTAAGCCTTTCGATGCTATCTATTCACCTCCATTCTTGGGCTTTCTGGCTCCTGGCGTTGTCCCTTCATCTCCCTGCCGAGCGTTAAACACTAATTGCAAAAAGCTTAAGGCACATAGGCATCCGTTTACAAACGGAAGGATCTTGGGTGCGGGTAAAAATCCCCTGAAATTACACTTCTCTGTTTACATAGAGAAATAGCGGGAAAACACTAAAAACAATGGAAAATCCGACCAATATACCAAAGCCGAAACTCAAAAGATATCGAATCAGACCTATAATCCTATTGGGTCTGCACTTGATCGCTATTGCAAGTCGCAGTGCTACGGTCATAATCCCTTTGTATTTGGTCCATAATGAGAATACACAGAAATACATAGGAAAAACACTTATTATTGGAATTCAAATTTTATACTGCTGCATCTATAATTCCTTTCGAGTTTGCCCTAATCATAATCGCATATCGCATGGCGCATAGGCCCCTTTGTATTTAGTTCCATTCCTTCGTCGATCGCCGATATCGGCGTATCGCATATTGCGGGGTCATGGGTCCATTGGTAAGTCCTTCCCTTGGAAACCTACGATGCAATGGTGTGATCACAGCCGTTTATCTCCATGCTCGATCAACTGTTCACGTTATGTCACCGATTGCAATCGCATTTCCCCTCGGGCCGTCCCTGATACACTCTACCGATGCGATATCGTCGAACCCTCCGATGCGATCCGCCGATTTGATCTGGACCGTTGATCGGTCCGATCCGACGGCTCTGGTGTAACGAGATTGCATTCTCCGCTGAACTTGGTTTTTCCGCCATTCCTTAGTGTTTTTGTTTACGATAATATTTTCGGATAGTTTTAAAGACTGAGACTTAGAGGTTTTAGGATCCATTTTGGATCATCATGAACCCTTTTGGAGCATATTCACAACTAATACAATTGCAGAAGGTGCATCAATCAAAATAATAACATTCAAATGATCTCGTTCAATTCGAAATACATTTGGATAATTCAAAACCTATTAGAAAGGTTGAGATTCAAAGGTCAACTCTTAGGTCTATAATCAGTGAGTCACCTGGATTTGGTGGCAATCATTGATCCATTTTGTTCCCATCTTCCTTCCCTGGTGAAGAGAGTCTCTAGTATGTGGAATATGGTTAGTAAAATCATAGAAACCATGTTCCTCTTTTATGCTTACCATCGCTCAACAAGCCAAAGGCTCCAGTGCTCATATTGGGATCCATTGTAACAATTGCGAATGGGTGTTCACTGCTTGCTTTCTATCTCTTTTTTTTCAAGTATCATGGGTAGCTTATACAAGCCTCCACATAATATTTGTAAAGATGTTCATTTCTGGTCACTCATTATTGTAGCTTTGGTAGCTACATCCCTCCTCGTAACACCATTACAATTGCAGTACTTCATTGTTGTTGGTGGCAGGCTTGTGAGAGACATTTGATCATTGACATTTAAAAAATTTGTTTAACAGGATATTGTGAAGTTTGATCATAGTGAGAACTCAACATGAGTAGCTAGAGAACTTGAATACTAAGAGTGATTTTATGTGAATAACTAACTCGATATATTTTGGTCATGGCCAAGAAACAAAAGTGAATAGGCATATGGGTACCTAACTCAAAATCAAGTTAGTATTAGGCAGAACATTCCCCTAATTGGAATAAAAGGCCTCAAAGAGAGAGAATTACATAAAAACTTCCCCCCTAATGCTAAGCATGGGACATGGGACATGTAATGAAGATGTCACATATAAACCCCCCAAAAACACCTTATTTCCCATGCCAACATTTCACAACCTAACAAGTGTGGCCTTTAGTAGAGGTAAAGAAGAAATATCCACTAAAACATGTTGATCAACTAAAACTAAAAAAGGTCGCTCAAGTTTTCCCTAGAAATAGAGTTGTCAACCAAAAAGAGCTAGTGTCATAATGTGGAAAAACACAATCCATTATAATAGGTTGAGACTTCTTCATGGAAGAACCATCTATCAAAAATTGGTGGGGATAGATCCTCTAGACCTATAGGGGAGAAAGCATGTAGTTCCCTCTTGAGAATAAGTGGTCATAGACTCAGATATGTCAACATGAACCAATAGTCAAGAATCATGCCTCCCATCACAATAAAGCAATGCATCCATTGTAAAACCACCAACTCCTAGAACATAAAAAATCCAAATATGGTGGGGTTGATAATGATATCATCATAACATGGAACATTTAAGGAACAATATGAAAAATGCACCATCATATTTTCACTGTAAAAAGATTCTATCAGGTCCAAGAATAACATAGAGGAAGCCTTCATAAAGTCTTCCAAGAACATCATAGAGGATGCCTTCATAAATTCTTCAAAAGATTTATTGAAATACCCAAGGAAAAAATTATCTAAGGAAATGTTTTAAACCCTAGAAGATAGATGGTCCAAAAATAATAGTTCCCCAACAATAGGGTAATGCTAGAGCAAACAGTCTTCAGATCAACCACAAAGTAAGCTGACCAAAGGCCCCAGTTCCTTGGTCACAAAACTCTATGATTCCATCATAAAAAATATTCATATAGCTATTTCAAATATAAGGAATAGAAATGGTCTAAATCTGCAATTCCACAATCATAAAACAAGGATTCCACTAGTGAAAAGTCATAGGTCTGTTGCTGGAAAAATTCCTAAAATAAAACAACAGTAAAACCTGATGCAGGGAACTCAAATCTTGTGCACAACTAGATGCATAAAATAGGCTTAAATATCCTGAAATAAGGTGCGCTATTCCAGCTAATAAATTCACCATGAAAAACCAACTTCTTCTAGAAAAATCCATAAATTGCATAAAATCATCCCTATATCATAGCTTGTAACTGTCAAAACTAGTTGATCCAGATCTTGGGGGGGAGGCTCCCAAGATTTAAAAGATTGAAATGGATCTTGGGGGAGAGGCCCCCAAGATCTGAAAAATTGAATTGCTAGGAGAAAAAGAGGAGAATGCCCAATAAACAAAACCAAAAAGAAACTTTTTATTAAAACTGATAATAACTATAAAGGCTACATTGTGGCGGACCATCTGTCCTTTTACAAAGTGCCACTTGTTACTTATATCATTTTTTAGTTACAATACCACAGGTCAATTCCATGGGTGAATGAATACCATGGGTGGATGTCATAATAGCGTGGGTCAATTCCATGGGTGAATGAATACCATGGGTGGATGTCACAATACCATGGGCAAATACCATGGGTGTATGTCACTTACAATACCATGGTTGGATGCCACTTACAATACCATGGGTGGATGAATAACATGGGTGGATGAATACCATGGGTTGATGCCATTTTCCATTTGGATCATTCCTCCCTCCTTAAAAAGCAATGGTCCCCATTACGTAAAGTTCCCTCCTGCGAAGCCTTTGTTGAATATGAAGAGCCACTTAAGGGAAGCGTTTTATGTGGTTAACCCATAACCATGATGAACAAAGATCTGAGGATAGAGATATCCTGTAATGTTTGTGACCAACTGTGATATTGACAATGTGCGGCCTAGCAAATGAACTTCGATGAAGTGTGGGTTTGTGGATGACCCATAACCATGACAAACGAAGATTCGAGGATAGAGATACCCTGTAATGCTTGTGACCAACTGTGACACTAACAGTGTGTGGCCTAGCAAAGGGACTTCGATGACAAGGATTTTGTGTGGTTGACCCATAACCGTGATGTTGGTTGTTGATGAAGTAGCAGGTGCCTACATAGCCTCGGGTGGGAGGTCACATCTCCAAATAACCCAAGTCAAATGCTGCTATGATGAAATTGATGAATGTGAAGCAAGTGCCTACTAAAGTGGGGTGGGAGGGCACGTCTCCAAAGGGAACTCGCTCCGAATGCTGCTCTAGAATTAAAATGGACATAACTTGGTCAATATAACTCAAAATATTTATTATAACGTGTTTTTGGAAACAAAAGGACCATTTTTCATCTTCCCATGTGTTGGAAATCCTTATCTGGATACTCTAGAATCTCATATTTGCGCTGCAATTTTTTCGTTGTCACAAAAGTTCTGAAAAAATAGCTGATTTTAAATCAACGATATCTCCCACATCCAAACTCTGATTCGACCCATTTTTCTTTTGAAATGGAGCAATTTTTCGAGAAAAGCTCAGATCTACAATCACTTTTACGAAATTATGCACCAAAATTGCAAAAAAAGATAGGAGAGCCACCATCCACGAATAGACATCAAAAACATTTCTACAATATAGCTGATTTTAAATCAACGATATCTCCCTCATCCAGACTCCGATTCGGCCGATTTGTTTTTTGAATTTGGGTATTTTTTCACAAGGAATCCAGAACGATTATTTTTTTTGTAAATTTCACTACAACAAAACTAGCGATTAGCGTCCCTTTTTACTTCTTTTTTTGCATCTAGAGCCCATTTTTGGTGCTATTTGCATCCATTTATCAAATATGGTGCAAAACTTGACACAAAATTTGCATCAAGTTTTGCACCAAATCTTACACCAAGTTTAGCACCAGGTATTGCAATAGGTTTTGCACCACGTTTTGCACCAAATTTTATGCCAAGTTTTGTGTCATCCTTTGCACCAGGTTTTGTTCCAGGTTTTGCATCAATTTTTGTTTGACATACTTTTGCATCCTCATTTGCATCCACTTTTTGCACCTACACTTGCATCAACTTTTGCATCAACTTTTGCATCCTTTTTTGCATCCTTTTTTAAATCATTTTTTGCATCCATTTTTTCATCCATTTGCGCATCACTTTTGCGCCACGTTTTACATCGAGTTTTGTGTCTAGTTTTGCATATAATTTTGCATCTACTTTTGTTGCATCCACTTTTCCATCTTGTTTGGCATCCATAATTACATCCTCTTTTGCATCTATTATTGTACCCACTATTGCATCTAATATTTTTGTGCCACAATTGGCACCTAGTTTGGCACCTCCTTTTGCACCCACTTTTGATTATAATTTTGCATCCACGTTTGCATCCTCATTTGCATCTAGGTTTTCATCAACTACTACATATATTTTTGCATCCCTTTTTGTATCCAATTTTGGACCAGGATTTGCATCGGGTTTTGTGTCTCGTTTTGCATCTACTTTTGCATCGACTTCTATTGCATCCACTTTTGCATACAATTTTGCATCCACTGTTACACCCATTTTAAATTTCACTTTTTGCATCCCTTTTTACATCTTCATTTGCATCATACTTTGATTCTTTTTTTTCATCTATCATTACATCCACTTTTGTTATGCCATAATTTGCACCATGTTTTGCACTCACTATTGTATCCACATTTGCTTCCAATTTTGCATCCATGTTCACATCCTCTTTTGCATCAAATATTGCATCTATTTTTGCATCCACTTTTGTGTCAGGTTTATGCATTGGGTTTTGCATCTCGTTTTGTATCTACTTTTGCATCTACTTCCATTGTATCCATTTTTTTCATCAAATTTTGTTTTGCCTGTTGCATCAATGTTTTCTTCCACTTTTACATCCATTTTTGCATCTTATTTTGCATATTTTTTGTCTATTGTTACATCCACTTTTGTTGCACCATATCTTGCGCCTACCATTGCAACCACATTTGCTTCCACGTTTGCATCCACATTTGCATCCTCTTTTGTGTTCAAGTTTGCATCAGATATTGTGTATGTTTTTGCATCCCCTATTGTATCCACTTTTGTTTCATCCATTTTTGCATCTACTTTTGTGTCCGTTGTTGCATCCACATTTGTTTCACCACAGTTTGTGCCAAGTTTTACACCTACCATTGGACCCATGTTTGCTTCCACTTTTGCCTTCATGTTTACATCCAAGTTTGCATTGACAACTGCATCTACTTTTGCATCCACTTTTGTGTTAGGTTTTTGATGTTGTTGTGCATCTACTTATGTTGTATCCACTTTTCATCCAATTTTACTTCTATTGTTGCCCCCATTTCTATGTTCGCTTTTGCATCTCTTTTCCAACACTCATCATATTTTCTGCATTGATGATATTCCTTATGGCATTGAAAATTATGAACAATTGATGACAATGTCAATAATATTGACAATGATGAAAATGAAGATGATGGCGATGACATGAATTGTGATTATGATGATAAAGACGATAGTGGTTACAATGACATTAATGATGATGATGGCAATGATTATGATGATGACGACGCTAATGACCTTGGCGAATCTTCCCAATTTTAGATGTTGTCATTGTCATAATCATAAGCATTATCTTTGGTGTCATCATCATCATTTTCATCTAGGTCATCATCAAAAACAATAATGGCATGAATGATGATGATGATTACAACAATGTTGATAGAAATTACATTAATGATGATGATGGGGATGATAAAAATGACAATGACGATGATAATGGTGGTGATGATGATGATCATCGATCATCTCTCAAAAATAGAGTTGTTATTTCTCTTACGTATATCAATGTGTCCTAAACAACCCTTTTCTAGCACTGATCACATTTTTTGGGTTGATGATATTTCTTACAACGTCTATAATTATAAACAATTGCAAACAATGTCCATAATGATGATGATGATGGCATGAATGGTGATTATGATGATAATGTAATGATGGCAATAACGATAACAAGGATGATGGTGATGATGATGACAATGATTATGATAATGGGAATGAACAATTACTAGTTTCACTACCATCTTCTGGATACATATTACTATCATACTTTTTAAATTTTCTGTCTCTCTTGAGGTATCTTACTATAATGGTGTTGTCAACACTAGAAAGATATCTTGTTGTAATGGTGGCTCTAATGTTAGCACTAGCAAAGTTTTTGTTAAATTTTGGTTAAAAAAAATTGATTTATGCAATTATTTTGACAATCTGTGTAAAAAAGTAAATAACATCCAATTATTTTGACTGTAGTCCCATTGATTATCATGAATTCACCAGTCTGAAGACCATCTTCTACATACATATTATTATTAAACTTTTTGCATTATATCCCTCTTATATCTTGTTGTAATGGCAGTATTAGCACTAAAAAAATATCTTGTTGTAATGGTGATGTTAGTATTAGCACTAAAAAAATCACTAAATTTTGGTAAAAAAAAGTTTATCATTTATTTATTTTTAATTTGGGAAATTTTTGTTTTTATTTTTATTTTTTTTAATTCTATTTTTATGCAGTAATATTTTTTTTGGTTGAATTTTGGTAGTAACTAGTTTTTGGTCGAATCATATTTATTAACCATGTTCTTTATGCTACAAGTCTAATTGTTGGGACAAAATTTCTCTTTCAAATAAGTTGCAAAAGCTATTTTACATCCATTGTTGCACCCATGTTTACACCCACTTTTACATCCCTTTTTGCATCCTATTTTTCATCTTCATTTGCTTCTTTTTTTGCATCTATCATTACATCTACTTTTGTTGTGACAAAATTTGTTCCATGTTTTGCACATACTGTTGTACCCACGTTTGCTTCCAACTTTGCATCCATCTTCACATCCTCTTTTGCATAAAATATTTCATCTATTTTTGCATCCACTTTTGTGTTGGGTTTTGCATCTCATTTTGTATCTTCTTTTGCATGTACTTCCATTTCATCCATATTTTGCATCCAATTTTGTTTCTCATGTTGCACCCGTGTTTGCATCCACTTTTACATCCCTTATAGCATCTTGTCTTGCATCTAAGTTTTCATATTTTTTTGTGTCTATTATTACATCCACCTTTTTTGTGCTATTATTTGTGCCATATCTTATGCCTATCATTGCAACCCACATTTTCTTCCACTATTGCATCCATATTTGCATCCTCTTTTGTGTCCAAGTTTGCATCAAATATTGTTTATGTTTTTTGCATCCCATTTCGAATTTACTTTTACATCCACTTTTGATTTGTCTAGTTTTGCAACTAATTTTATGTTCACTATTGCACCCATGTTTGGCCCATGTTTACATCCCTTTTTTCATCCAAGTTTTCCTCCTTTTTGCATTCAAGTTTGTGTCCCTTTTTTTTTTACATTCATTGGAGTATCCACATTTGTTTCACCACAATTCATGCTAAGTTTTATGCCTACTATTGTGCCCATGTTTTCTTCCACTTTTTCCTCCATGTTTGAGTCCTATTTTGTGTTCAAGTTTGTATGAACTATTGCATCTACTTTTTCATCCACTTTTGTTCAATTTTTCTGTCTTGTTCTGCATCTACTTATGTTGTGTCCACTCTTCATCCAAATTTACGTCTATTTTTACCCCCATTTTTTTGTTTACTTTTGCATCCATTTTCCAACACACATCATATCTTTTGCATTGATTATATTTCTTATGACATTGAAAATTATGAACAACTAATGACAATGTCAATAATTATAACGATGATGATAATGAAGATGATGACGATGACATGAATTGCGATTGTGATGATAATGACAATGATGATAAAGACAATGGGAGTTACAATGACAATGATGATGATGCTAATGACCTTGGCCATTCCTCCCAATTTTTAAATGTTATCATGGTAAAAATCATAATAATTATCTTTGGCGTCATCTTCCAAGTCATCATCATCTGATCATCATTATCATTATTTTCATCTTGGTCATA
The DNA here is from genome assembly GCA_031772625.1 of Pinus tabuliformis. Classification (NCBI taxonomy): domain Eukaryota; kingdom Viridiplantae; phylum Streptophyta; class Pinopsida; order Pinales; family Pinaceae; genus Pinus; species Pinus tabuliformis. The sequence goes on from CM062816.1 coordinate 870,752,198, forward strand.
ATCAAGAACAATAATGGCATGAATGATGATTATGATGTTCATGATGAAGATGACAAAAATTATGATAAAACTTATATTAGTTATGATGATGGGGATGATGACAATTATAATGACGATGATAATGGTAGTGATTTTGATGATCATCAATCATTTCTAAAAAATAAAGTGGTTATTTTTCTTTCATATATCATGTGTCCTAAGGTTGGTGATATTTCTTATGATACCTATAATTATGAACAATTGACAACAATATACAAAATCATGATGATGATCATGATCATGAAGAAGACATGAATGGTGATTATGATGATAATGAAATGATGACAATAATGATCACATTGATGGTGGTGATGATGGCAATAATGAAGATGATGACCCTCCCTCTAAACTAGTGAGGTACTCATAATGAGACAAAAAAGTACTTTCAAGTTGAAATATTCATATAAGAAGGGATCTAGATTGATAAGCATCAATGATGATTTACGTCATCATAGCCAAAATATTCAAAATAGTAAGGCCTTGACTAACAAGTTTATCTCTCCATTAGATCAGAGCACAATGTTGGGAGGCATAGATTTGGACACCACTGCCTTTCAAGGCACTTACCCCACCAAGATGTTTACCAAGTATGTCCTCACATGATCATTTCCTAATCCACTATCATAATATTTGACACCAGAAAATTTCAATCCTCATGACTATTCTTATCTTGGATTAATGTACTTGACTTATGGTGATTAGTCCTAGTCAATGTCCAAATTCTCAAAGAATATTGGTCCCAGATGTTTATCCAATCCACCATTATCCCTACTAGTGCCTTTACTAGGCTTACGATTGTTAATCCTAGCCATAGTACATGACACATGGATAACATGGTGTCTACCCTCACTCCCTCTCAACCAGGGAGGAAACATCCACAAGCATAAGATTTTCTCAAGAATACCCATCATTTTCGTAGAGAATAACATCATTAATTTGTTTTCATCACATGACGACTTTATGATTAAGCATTCATAGATTTGTGGAAAAATATTTCCCCTTTTGTATTTGTGATGAAATACAATAAAAAAGTGAAAGCCAAAATCATTAAACATACACTATATTGATTTATCTAAGTCTAAACTCTAAGGTTGAAGTGAAAATTCATGTAAATCTTATATCTATGAGTTGTGCCAAACTTATGAAAACCTTATTCCCTAAGTCCTATATATAAGAAAATGAAAAAGAAAGAAAAATAAGGGCCAATAAATGGTAACTCATGTATTCACTCCCTCTTTGGAAAATATATGAATATATACACTCCTAGTCACACTTGATCACATGTATGTGATGGTTAAATCATGAATTCTTCTTTTCTCCTTGCATTTTCACTTCATCATTTAAGCACCTAATTGAGGATCTAAGGAATGTTTGTTTCCTAAGGCTTTCATGTCTACTCTTGGTTTACTTATGTCACACTACTATCAATTTATGTGACAGAGTGAAATACATAAGTTTGTGGAGTTATTATAGAGGTGTATTGAGTTCGTAACCACACACACATGTATTACATCTCATTGATCCACATGTGTGGGTTGGAGACTCATTTCTTGACAACTTTAATGGAGACTACTTTGTGGCTTTAATGGTATAGCTTACAAAATATCTTGTTAAACATTTCAATTCATTCTTTCTTTTCCTCGAGACACTTATAATATTGAAGTCACTTCCAACAATCCATGGAGATGGGGAGTATAAATTACTTGTGCTAGAAATAGAATTGAGAAATAGAGGTTTTCCATTTGCGATATTGGAGTCATAGACATTGGATACATGGTAGTAGTCCTCAATGTCAATTAACTAAAATTGTATTGTCATAATGCGAAAAGAGGTAAACATATTGGTAACCTTGTTGTCTTAATCATTTCAAATAATAACCATTCCACCCAAGTATCTCTAAGCATCAATCACTACTACTTTGAAATTCCTCCCCCATTTTCTAATTATATGAGGTTGAACCTCACTTAATATTTTTGCTTCTTATATCAACATTATTTATGGGTGCTTTGCATACCATTTTTCTTTTAGGAGTTTGTTTTCGCTTACTATTGACGCCCCTCATGTTCCAAGACTATTTTCATCAAAAATTTACATAGAAAGAAAGTATAAAGTGACTAAAAAGAAACATGTCTCAAGATTTAAGTGCTTGGACAATTCCACTTCATGACTCCTATATTTCCTTAACCTGGGACCAAATGGTGAACTTGATGGCCTTAAGGGAAATTGATCAATGAAAATCTAAAAAAGAGGTGATTTTTGACTTTATCACATACAATTTAATATACTAAAAAAAATATCCATAACAATTTCATCAATCAATGAATCATTAAAAAAAATATCCAAAACAATTTCATCAAGCAAAGAATCATTGCATTATAAAATACAATCTATAAACATTTTGGGAAAGTTTTGCTAAAACATGCTTAAAAATCAGCATATTTAATATTAATATTTAACAATAATATGGACAATAACACATTTTAATAAATTAAATAACATATTATCAAGCCTAAAAAATGTCACTAACTGAAAACTACAAAGCATGCAACTAATGGAAGTGACCACTCAAGGCCACCACAAGACAATTAATCTATTAAGACCAAGATTAATGGGGACAAAGATCTATAAAGGACAAAGGAAAACCTATTTTAACTTTATTGTTTTATTAGCCTGGTTCAAGATGAACATTTCAAGATATCATGAAGAACATAATTAGTTTTATTGCATTAAGAAAACCCAAGCACATTCTATAACTTAGCAAGAAAGAGATGTATAACACCCATCTCAGCAACACGACACATGACATTAAGTTACTTTACTATATATAATTTAAACTCCTATCATAAAATCACAAATTTAGCATGAATGGAATGTTTAAAATCCATTTTTATAAAAACAAAATATAATTTTTCTTATAGAAAAATATACCAAAAACTAAATATATTTTTCTAGAAAAAAAAAATACTAAAACTAAATATATATTTAAAAAAAAACTAAAACATAAGCAAACTAGAATTTGAATTTGACATTCTTGGTCACTTTCGGAAACATATGGTGGAATGTAATCTCTTTATCCTCATCTTTAGCTTTTTCCTAAAAAATAAAAGCATACAAAAGTGGGAAAGAGCCATAAAGCATGGGGAAGCTTTTTCCTAAGCACAAAAGCATCTAAAAAGTGGAAAATTCCTTTTTTATATGAGGAAACATTATTCACCCAAAAGATTTTTCCCAAATTGAACTAATGAGGAATTTTGGAAATCTTCATACCCTCCACTTTCCTATATATTAGAGGCTTGGCCATTGAAAAAATGATGGGAATTTTGTATTGTCACGCTCTTGAGATCTGTCTTGAGAGGGAGAGTTTTGGAGCTATGAGTTGGGGGAGGTGATGTTGCAACTATATCTGATTGTTGTAACTTTCCTCCAACTCCTTTATTAATATAGATCAGTTGTTCTTCCTTCCATATGTTTCTATTCATTCTTTACTTCTTCTATTTAACTAATGTATGCATGGGTTTTTGGTTTATATTTATTTATTCAATAATATTTATATGTTTTTTATAGTTTTGATTATTAAGATATTATGTTGTGAAGGTTGCTTTATTCTCTCTCTTATGTGTAGGACCAAGCTTTGGAGCTAGCTAGGAGCGCTTCTTGGCTATACGAAAAACTCCAAGAAGACCTGCATGCGAGGACTCACAAGAATTCATTCTCTTTTTCTTAATCTATACTCTACATCTTGATCTACTAAGAATCCTAAGCCTTAGAACAACCTTTCTCTTAATTGGTTTGTCCTAGGTTTCTGAGATAAACTGAGAGGGTTTTGTTTTCATCTAACCATGCATTAAATCCTACAGCAAAATGATATTTAGAAAATTTAATATATTTCACTATGTAAATGAACTTAGTAAAATGAACCCATAGAGGTGGTCATAAATGGAAATAAAAGTAAAACTTTAAACAAGAAGCCAAAAGTGGATTTAACCATGGATGAAAAATTGGGAGTAGAATTGGATGTTAAACTAGCCATCAAAACAATATGCAAACAATGACACAAAAAGGTTTTTAAAGTAAAATTAAAAAAGGGTGCAACACTAGACACAAAGAAGGGAACAAAATAGGGCATATGAAAGGATACCGAATTGGGTGCAAACAAGGATGCAAAAATGGACACCAAAATGAGGATGCAAAGAATGGTGTAAAATTAGGATGCAAAAAGGATGTAAGAAAAGACACAAAACAAGATGCAAAATGGGACTAAAAAATGGTGAAACCAAGGATGTCAAAGATGATGCATAACTAGATGAAAATTCCAACTAAAATCTAGGTGCAAAATGAGATGCAAATGTGGACACAAAATGTGGCAGAAAAAAGGATGCAAATTTGGAAGCCAAAAAGGATGAAAAACTAGATATCAAAAAGGATGCAAATTTGGACATAAAAAATGGTGCAAAATTGGACACAAAAGAAGAAAAAATGGTGCAAAAATGGGCATAAAAATGGCTCAATTTTGGATGCAAATTGAGATGCAACATTGGATGTAAAATGATGCAACAAATCATTCAAAACTTGGTGCAAAAACAAATGCAAAAGTAGATGAAAAAATGGCTCAAAAGTGAACGTAACAATAGACACAAAATGGGATGCAAAGGTGGATGCAATATATGGTTCAACATAGGATGCAAATTTAGATGCTCAAAAGGATGAAAAATTGGATGCAAGAAATGGTGTTAAAAATAATGCTAAATTGGATGCAACAAATGATGCAAAATTAAATGCAAAATATGGTGCAAAATAGGATGCAAAAAAGGGAGATAAATAAAATGCAAAAGTGGATGCAAAAAATGGTGCAAAAATGCATGCAAAATTTGGCACTAAATCAGATTCAACATATGGTGCAAAATTGGATGGAAAAGATGGTGTAAAAAAAGGCAAAAAAATTGGCACAAAAATAGATGTAAAAATAAGTACAAAATTAGAAGCAAAAGATGGCATAAGACCAGATGCAAAAATTGGCACAAATTGGATGTAAAAAAAGGCGCTAAATAAGATGTCAAAGATGGTGTAAAAATCGATGCAAATTATGACACAAAAATAGAAGCAAAGAATTCCACAAAAGAGGAAGCAAAAAATGATGCAAAAATAGATGCAAAAAAAGGCACAAAACTAGAAGCAAAACCTGTTGTAAAACCAAATGAAAATCTTGGTGCAAAATATGATGCAGAAAATGATGGAAAATTTGGCGTAAAAAAGATGCAAAATTTGGTGCAAAAAAGGACGCTTTAAAAATTGTACAATAGAGCCAGATTTAGCGCCAGGTTGCTCATCCCAATTGAGAAAAAAATGCACTAGAATCTGGTGCTAAATCTGGCGCAAATTGCCTGTTTTGTTGTAGTGTTTTGCACCAAAAATTTCAAATATGATTTGCAAACTTGCCGCCCAAAAACATTCGCGCAAAAAAATGAAAAAGAAAAATTCTTCCCTCTTGGCCCAAGAAAATGCTCTGTGGAGGACGTAATACATGCTTGAAGTTTGTTGAATATTGCTGCAAAATTTGAAACAGAAATACGCATCAAACCCTCATTCCCATGGAATCATAACCTGCTCTGATACCAGTGACCCGGATCTTGGGGGGAGGTCCCCAAGATCTAAAAGATTGAAATGGATCTTGGGGGGAGAGGCCCCCAAGATCTGAAAAATTGAATTTCTAGGAGAAAAAGAGGAGAATGCCCCGTAAACAAAACCACAAAGAAACTTTTTATTAAAACTGATAATAACTATAAAGGCTACATTATGGCAGACCATCTATCCTTTTACAAAGTACGACTTGTTACTTATATTATTTTCCAGTTACAATACCACAGGTCAATTCCATGGGTGAATGAATACCATGGGTGGATGTCACAATATCACGGGTCAATTCCATGGGTGAATGAATACCATAGGTGGATGTCATAATACCACGGGTCAATTCCATGGGTGAATGAATACCATCGGTGGATGTCACAATACCATGGGAAAATACCATGGGTGGATGTCACTTACAATACCATGGGTGGATGCCACTTACAATACCATGGGTAAATTCCATGGGTGGATGAATACCATGGGTTGATGCCATTTTCCATTTGGATCACTAGTCCCACCTAGTCACTAGATAAAGATCTTAATATCAATGCCATATTTGGATAAGAATAGCACAAAATACAGGGGTGGATAGGGTGGGAGGCGATCATGTTCAATCTGAAAGAGAATCAAGAAACTAACTTTGAGTATGGAATAGGGAAGCTACTAATAATCAAGCTGAGACATTGGCACTTTTTCAAGGCCTTTGGACTTGAGACTCAAGAAGGATGAGGAACATTTTGGTTATACGATACTCAATAATTATTATCAGGGATATGTGATACTTTACAAACTCCAAGGATTGAAAATTACCAAGGCTCATGCTAAGAAATCAAAAGGAAGCAAGGAGGTTCCAGTCAATAGAGTTCTTTGATGTGCTAAGGGCACAAAATAGCCAAGTGGACCAATTAGATAATCATTCGTCTCTTCTAGATGATGAAAAATTAAAGACAAAAGGGGTGATAATATCTTCATCCCATATCCCATAAGATAATTGATATGATCTATAATTCAATAGAAAATGTCAAATTGCAATGAAGGACAAAAGTAGAGACAAGGTGGTGTAGCGCATTCAATCTGAAATGATGGGTGTTAATAAACCACAATCCCCAATTACTCTCTCACATATCATTTGCAATGACATTGTAGGACCTTAAATGGCATAAAATGTTTCTGGTTATTGTAAGTGCAATTATTTTGGTTTGTTTTGTTATGGAATGTGTTGGGTTCAAGGACGATAGTGTGGCTTCCAGAGACCAGAACCTTCCCTTCAACTTCTATTTTTATGGATCATTAATGTTTTTTCTATGCCTGTGTTTTGGAATACTTGTTGCTAAATATAGGATCCACCATTATGTAATAGAGCATCATTTCAAGTCTATAACTATGCCTTTTCAAGCTCATGTCATGAAAAACTTGGAGGGTTTGGAGGATGGCTGGGAAGAGTCACCCAAGTCAGTGCTTTTCATGTAAGCCATCAGATTCACATCATGCTTTGACACAAAATGAATGTCTCCTCGTTGACAATTAGATACCTGTCTCAAATATGAATAATATAATTTTGATGAAGTTTAAGATTAGAACTCCAAACATGCAAAATTACAAGAGATTGTGAAAAATTGGAAAAGGAAAAATGAGAAGCTTGAAGCTAGGTATCATACACTTTACCAATTGTCCTAGGCCTCACTAATTCTTAGTCTTTGGGTTCACCCGAGGATATCAACTAGTCTACTCGAGTTGTTGCAAAAGATGAAAAAAAATGTTCATAAAGCTCTAGGAGATTTGGACATAGAACATGTGGACTGAGAGCTTTAGTTATTGACATATATCAAGAAAGAAGCCAATAATGAGCATTTTTTTCCCTAATTCTAGGTTTATCTATGTTTTGTAAGGTATATCTAATACCAATCCAGTTTCTAAGAATCTACACTAGTAGAACTCTATGCCATATCTTTATGGAAGCTACATCAACCCAATATATAAGAAACAATTTAAAATTTTGGGAACTTTTTGAAAGATTGGCTTTATAGAAAGACCCTTTTTGTTTGCATTATTATGATGTATGGTGTGACCACAATAATGTTTAATACAAACTATAACCATTACATTTTTAAAAAAATTACCACAAAAAGCATCTCAGAAAGTAGCACTAGTAGATAATGACATTGGGCTTATATTAGTGCCCTCTAGCTACTGACTTAATTGCACAAAATTACGAGCAATAAAACAATGCTAGAGAAAACCTGGAAATAAGGGATGATAAAAAAAAAGGTTCAACAACTCATAAGAAATTTCTACTAGTAAAAAAATCTATATCAGCCACTAAAGTGAACCTTGGCAGATGGTTTAAACTGTAGGGAAAAAACTAGGAAACCCTAAACAAAGAAACAAATATGAAAACCCTAGATCGATAACCCTTAGGGTAGTGCCTCTAGCCAAAAAGATTCATATTATTTGCACTAAGTAAAATGAAATAGGTTCTCACCTGCTCTAATACAATGTTAGAGATCCACAAAAAATAAAAAACTCAAAAGAGAGGATCAAATGAAACTAACAACAATAGTCTGATCCAACAATCCCTAAATATGTACAATTAGAAGATGAACCATAATTAGCGTGCAAGCTAAAAGAGAAAGAAACACAATAGGGAGAGAGATCGAGAAAGAGCCATACCCATACCCATACCCATAATAGTACTTGAAAGATAGATTCACCATCAAAAGAGATCTGAACACATGATATATGTGCCCATACCCTAAAGAATAAGGAACTTATATCAGTGAAAAAAATGATATTACAAGTGACAGTTGAATCACACAACTAAAAGGTACTTTCCTCAAGAGAGGTTATGGACCCACATTTGGTAAAACCTTACAGACCACCCTTTTAAGAAGTAAAACATGGAAATTACAAGGAAAATAAAACAGGTACTTACAGGACTTGGGAAGGCCATTTATTGTTGCTAATGGAAAGAACCCCCATTTAGGCCATGAATTTCCTCCATACAAGAGAATGCATTTAAAAGAATCAAAACACATGATAAGAACACCCTTATTATTCGTGAAGCCTTTGTTTGACCCCATTACTAGATATTTACCTTAGCTATAGGCCCTAAATTATGCAGTAAGATATCATAAGAGAAGCATAGAGGATGTGGCTTTCCTCATGTTGCGTGTGATTTCGATCCACCTGACTAGTGTGGTATGCGTCTGGGAGCCCAGGTGTTGCATACATGAATTTAAAAATTGGAGCAAAGTGATTCTATTGTGAACTTGTGTTTAGTGATCAAACGGGATGTGGAAACACCTTGTAATGTGAATAATCCATGGTTGAGAAGCATGAGAAGCCTTGCGTTGTTGTGTTGTCAGGTAATAGAGGAGGAACTCCACTAGTGGACGAGGCTACTTGAAGGTGGGCTTGTTGTTGGAAAACATTATTCAAAAGTGTGGAAGAGGTGTTGTAGCACAACGAAAACATGGTGTGCATTCGGGGAAGTGAGAGGCAGAGCCCAGCTTGGTGCTATTATGTAGTCAAAGCCGGCCAAAGTGTAAGGAAAAGTTGTGCCTAACTAAGTGTTGTGTTGAGCAATCTGTGTGAAGTGTGAAACAATTGCGAGGGAAGCAAGATATCCCAAGAGTCACTAGAAGTAATTATAGAGAAAGTTATAGAAAAAAAGAGTGAAGGAATTGAAGAACTTAAAGTGAAATATGATAATGAACAACTTTAAAGAGAAAGTAGGTTCCAAATATTCCAGGAAAAGAAACTCATAGATAAAGGTTCCAAATATTCCAGGAAAACAAACTCATATATAAACTGCTCAGTGGAGCGCAAGATGAAACTGAGTACAAAGATTGTAATGTAGAAAAGAACAAAGATTTGTTAAAAGAATACAAAGTTGGAAAGAACCCATATTATGATGACTTTTTAAATCTAGCTAATGTTTATGAGTGTGCAGGTATTGGTAGCAACCAGGAAGAAAGAAAAGAAAAAGAAGAATATAACTCAGTGGTAATGTCTATTTACAATCAAGACTTGGACTTTGTTGAAAACACCATGAATGAGTTAATTGAACAATACTTAAAACTCTCAATGAAGGAAGTGAACGTGTTGAAAAAGGAGTTGAAATGAATTGACATCATCCTAGTCATAACAAGGAGCAATATCCAGTGTTCCTGATCTAGAGTAAAAATAAGAAGAAAGAACTTTGGAGCAACAAGTTCAAGAAAAAATTTCAGCAATATATTATAGCAAAGAAAGTCAAAATGAAATATTTGAGTCATGTTTGTAAGCCTAGCTAAGACATAGACCAGTGAACAAGTTAACATATAGGTTGTGATTAAGAGGAAGTGTGAGAATGATAATCACAACCTCTGTTCATACGACGACAAAATTTTTCCATAGTTAACCATGAATTAGCAATAGCCTACGAAAAATAATGATAGTCGGCAAGATTCACTGTTGAATCCCCTACTCATTTATGTATAAATTACAGCCACTAGAATGTATTCAATATGTGTTTAGTTTTGTGTGTTATTCTCTGATATAAGTATATTTATGACATTAATTTAGAAAATGCAGGAATAATTATCTCCAAAAATAGATAATTCAAAAGTTAGCGCGCCTTGAGAATGTCTTTATAAACTTCTCAAGCCTTGTTCACTATAATAATTTTGGTGCATCGCTGATTGTACAATATTAAAGGCCTAAAAACTGTAGATTTAAAGGTAACTTAATATAGGGTTTAGTCTCTATTCAATCAATCATAGTTGGAATCTTATTTATTAGGACAAAAAATTGTAGATACTAATACATTTTTAAATCTTTATCATTACTTTGAATAGATAACTAATCCTATGTTTTTAAGAAAGGTTATCAATTTACTTTATATACTTCCAAAATTACAATGTTAGTCTAACACCCCTATGTAAACTTAAAAAATGGATAGATTTTGAATAACAAATTGCCCATCACTAAGAAATTGGCCCTGTTTTCATTATAACTGTTAAACTAAATGCTAAAACTAGTAATACTATGTAAATTCCTATTCCCAAAGTAGCCATCGATCCATGATATCAATTTTGAAAATATCGATTTCCAAAAACTTACCCACCTGAATCCTTTGAGGTGGTTAATTTCATAGTTATCACATTTCGCAGAATTGGGTTGAAGAATTCGAAAATTCAACAGTTATATTTGCTTCAGCAACTAATATGTTAAATTCGGTTCGGGTTTATTGATGTTAAAATATCTTATAAATAACTAATTCACCAGCATTAATCAAAACAACTATGAATGGCTTCCACAAAAATCTCTTATGCATAAAATTATAATAATTTTTTAAAATATAGTACGCAAATCTTAAAAATCTCTCACACATGTATGTCAAATTATAAGGTAAAGTAATTTGATTATTTAGGAAACTTTTCCCATAGTTTTTTTAAGAGAAAAAACATCATAAATTATATTGAGAGAATATAAAAAACATCATAAGATACAAAATGGTGACATATTACAGCCACGATCCGAGATATTTTCAGAAAAAGAAAATGTCAGAAGTCCGAAAAAACACCATATACAAAAAGACAAATATCACTAATGCAATAATTAAAAAATATTTTTTTTTAAAGATTTTTTTGGGCATTAATTTATAAAATTAGAGTAAGCATGGCTCAGACATTCATGCCCTCCTCTTTAAAACAACACAATGAAAGATATTCAATTATCTATTTGTTTGTAACCAGATTTATTGGAATCTAATGGCTTACTCTGAGAATTTTGTTGAGGGAATGGATAACATGGCTTCAAGTCTCCTGACAGCCCGTAGAACACCAAAGATTACCCTTAATCTCTTCCGTGTTTAGTTAGTTATTAGGAAATTGTTTCATAGAGTATCGCTATCATAGGGAATGGCTCCATTAACTATTATTTATTTATTAACCAATTAATATCTTTATTTATCGGTTAATCAATTAATATCTCAATGAGTTTGGGACATGTTCTTCCTTTCTCGTTTAGTGTAATGGTTTGTCTCTTCCTTTCCTCGTCACAGGGTTATTTCTACTAATTGTGATATTTTTTATGTGTATTTTTTATAATATAGTTAAAAAAAAAATTTAAAGTTTTTTTTTGAATTCTTGAATTTAGAGATGGAAAATTTAATTATATATATATATATATATGTATTTCAATTATATATATATAATTTTTAATATATGTTTTTTTAATTTATTTATATTGAAATTTAGGTATTATTTTTTTATTTTTGGATTTAAATTCAAATTGGAACAGGAAATACTATGGTTACTACAATACGAATTTCTTTTTTAAACATCAACCTTTCTAAATTTATTTGTTCGTGAGAAAATAAGTTTAGAACTTTCTATGCATCTAACTTATCTGTAATGGATGTTTCTGGTTTTGATCTCAATTACTTCTCTACATTGTACTCAAATTTGTGTATAGGGCGAACTTCAATTTAATGGCTTTAGTACTAAGGGAGAAATATTTCTAATTGGTGATTTCAAAGCTAGAATAGCAAACAATCAATCTATTTAGTCGGGCAGTGATATGATGGAGGATAACAATCTGTTATGGCTAAGAGAGAATGAAGAACAACCATGGAAGAGAACATCGCAAGATGAGAAAAGGAAGGTTTCTCACTTTGGAGTAGAATTATTAGGCCTTTGTACCCTAAATTACATGGTTATATGTAATGGCATGAAAAATTGGCTGAGATCCAATAGTATCACTTGTAAAACATACAATGGGCAAAGCACAATAGACTATGTTATATGTTCTCAAAGAGCTATGCCCAAGTTGTTGAACTTTAGTATTGAGTGTTGCCCTATAGAGCTAGACTCTGACCATTTTCCTCTCCTTATTAAGCTTGGCATGACTACGGAATGTCAAAAGGGGGAGCATGATCAACACTCATACGAGAAAGTTCATGATTAGGGGAGACTTATCCTAAATCAAGAAAATCAAGATCTCTTCATGGCCGCTCTTAAAGAACACCTTCAGTTGGCCAAAAACAACAATAGGGGTTGTGAGGATAATGGAAGAGATAAAATATATATTTGTAGTGGTATGTTGATTCCCTTAATACACAGAGTCTTAAATGTATGCAAGAGATCTAAGTCTATGAAGAGGATCTCAAATACCTTCCCAACTAATCCTTGGTATGACAAGGAGTGCAAGGAGGCAAAAAGATCCCTCAAAGACAAGTCAAGTAAAGAAAACAAGATTATATATAAGAAATTGATAAAATAAAAAAAGAAAGCTATGTGAGGGCAAGGAGGAAAAAATTGATTTCTTTGGAAAAACATAATCCCAAAGGTTTTTGCAACATAAGAAAAAACAAATAGAAAGTAGTCAAGTGGTTAGACTATGCAAAACGTCTATATGAGCAGACGAATGAGAAAAGTAAGCCTCTCATAATTGTCTCCTCAACAAAGCTATTGTCGATTGGGGATATTTAGCAAGGTATCAAGAAATTGGAAAATAGTAAAGCGCAAGATATTGATAGTATGCAGGCATAATTTTTAAAATAGGGTGTGATGTTTCTAGCCCCACACATCAAGGAGATCTTTAACAAAGTCAATTAAGGTATCTTTCTGGTTGAATGGAAAACTAGTGTTGTTATACCTCTTCAAAAAACTAGAGACATCAATAACCCATCTAACTACCGTACTATTATGATCAACCCTCTTCTTTGAAAACTTTTTGGGAGCATGATAGAGAACAAAATCAGTGAGTGGGTAGAAAAAGAGGGAAAATGAGCAAAGGAGCAAGCTGGTTTTAGGCCTAAGCATTCTACCATTGATCATTGCATCACTCTAAGGCATCTCATTGAAAAAGTTTGGGATAGCCAAGGTGGGGAAGCATTTTGTTTCTTTGTTGACTTCAAAAAATCCTTTGATATTGTCCCTAGAGATAAGCTATGGAACAAAATGGAAGAGCTAGGGGTCCCAAAGGAATATAGAGTAGTTGTTCATAAGCTATATGAGCACATTAGAGCCAAAATTAGAATGAAGGAGGGTATGTTTGAATGCTTTGGCAGTGACATAGGAGTCAAACTAGGATGTCCTCTTTCCACCACATTGTTTGGTTTATATATTGATAAGCTTGAAGAATGGATAAGCAATATCAAAGGAGAAGACATCCAATTAGCAAGATATGTGGTGAAACTTCTTTTATATGCAGATGACCTTATCCTTATTGCTAAATCCACCATAGGTTTGAGAAAACACTTGAAAGCTCTCGAACTCTTTTGTCAAGATGTGGGAATGCAAGTAAATATCAACAAAACTAAAGTCGTGATTTTCTCCCTGAAAAGAAATAAACAACAAGATACTTTTCTCTTTGAGGGCAACCCCTTGGAGGTTGTAGATGAGTACAAATATCTAGGAATTGAGTTCCACTACAGGCTCAGCTGGGAGACATGTAGATCAAAGAGAATCCAAGGAGGGTGGAAAGCTTCTTACCTTCTTCAAAACAGGTGTAGACAAACATAATTATGGGATTGGAAGACTAAAAAAACCCTCTATGGTTGCGAGATATGGGGGAGTAACATGTTAAGCCTCAAATGGCGACAAATAGAAAGAATAAAAAATCATCTAATCACAAGTAGCCTCAAAGTCAAATTGATAGTTCCATATGATATACTTTTAGTTGAGGCTGGTATGTTTCCAATTGAGGCTTCAAAATCATTCATTTGCTAAGTTACCTAAAGAAGATTGAAAATATGGATAAGCACTGATGGCCCAAGTTAGTTGTCAAAGAAGAGATAAGTCGTCGGAAAAAGACGTGGATGAAGCAAAATAAAATGTGGTTAGGCAAATGGAACATAAATCTGTATAATTGTCTTCGCGCCAAGGAGGAGATAAAAAAGTGGGTGTTAGAAAAATTCAGGACTGTCATGTGGACAAAACAAGTAGGCAAAAAAAATCATATTATGTTAAAGAATTTAACCCCGCGTGGAAGCATGATGATAAATAATATTTGAGTTCCACAGTAAAGGGAAAAGCTAAAATATTAATTGTGTAGTTGAGGACTAGTACCCATCATTTAGGGTGTGAAACTAGGAGATGGGCAACCTCTAAGGAAGAGTGGGAAGAAAGAACTTGCATTTTTTGCAACACAGGGTCGTAAAAATAGAGTGGCATTATATCAAAAAATGTGCAACATATGAAAGTATTAGTTGTCAGTTTGGTAACAATCTAAAGGTGAACAGTGTCAGTGAGATTTTTGAGAAAAAAAGACTTCACAAAATAATAAATTTCTTACTCCACATTCACGACAACAAAATTAACATAAAAAATTCTAAATATAATTTAAGTTTTTTTTGGTGGTCGCTTAGTCCGTAGGGTCTCGTAGAAGTCAGTAAAAACCATTCATTCATTCATTTTCCATGTTCTTTTTTCAGTTGGTGACATGATTAAGCAATTCGGTGACCAATCAACTCCTTTCCAAATTAAAGTAACCTGAATCTCCTGAAAATGCTGACCACACAAGATTATGGTAAATTCCTGGAGTTCAGAAAGAGACTAGTGGAAGACATGGCGGTAATCTCTTGGATGAGTTTTCCATTTATTGAGTGAATGGCGTGGCGGTAATTTCTTGGTAATTTCCTGCCCAATAGAAAGAGCAATCTGTGGATGGCTCACTCTCGTCTGACCATCAAAGTAATCACATGTCACTTTTGTCTGTGCTCGTCAATGATCACTAATCGTTGTTGGATTAAAATTTTAAGGAGTCGTCTAATGAGGTGGAGGAATGACCAGGACCATCAAAAGTGGTTTGAATCTAGGGAATTTTTTTATAAAAAATCTTGTAGAAGCCGTGTTTGAATTATGTTTTTGATGGTGGAAATGGATTCAGCATCATCAAAAACGTCTAGGACAGCTAAAATTTTGAAGTTTAACAATTATAACTTGGATTTACAAAAATCTTTGATAGATTTTCTCTAAATAAAACCAGAATTTCCATAACTTTCCAGACAACTCCTCCGCCTGTTAGACTACGCGGTAGGCTAATGGCTCGATGTTTCACTCTTTGCTGCGGTAGGCTAATGGCTCGATGTTTCACTCTTTGGTTTTGTGCGTTTTCCTTGCCATGGAACATCCTCCGACAACTTAGAGTTTCGTTGTGACGTTGGTTGCTTGTTCCGTTGAAGTCTTGCTCCACCATTTTCCAACGTCCGTTGTTGGACACCCATACACCATCATCCATGTAAAATACGTGACATGGCTCCATTGAATTCCATGCTATTGAATTCAAATTTGAAATAGTGGTGGGATTTGAAATTTTAATCTTGTCATTTGTCATTCTTCAGATTTTCTCCACTGATGTTTATCACACGGACGTTGTGGATTCCGCCCTCAAGTTGTTTAACAGATATTTGCACCAGAGTTCCCCTGTACTATTCTTCATGTTTCGTTTGCACAAGCGACTTCTCCATGGTACCCGGATTGGAAGATTTCGCAACCGACTGTTTCGATTTCGCTCTCGTTCCGATCCAGTAAGATATTCCACCAAGTATGAGTTTGCTCTGACGGAAAGGACAAAGGAGGTCCAATTCATAGGGTCGTGGAAGGCCGAAAGTGAAGAATACCAGTTACCAGTCGTCTAAGCATTGATCAAAGTCTTTAGTGTAAGCCTAGATATTCATAGTCATCAATGCCGGGAGTTGAGAAGGCTTAAGGGTGTCCACTCAAGAGTGGGAGTCAATCAAAGGTTTTAAGAGCTAGATGTTGAAATCATAAGTCGCTTGCTTAGTTGTTTAAGCTATTAGGGCCAAATTGTGGGCTCCTCATGAAAATCTCAGCCACGACCTCCATGAATTGAGCTTGAAACAACTTTCTATGGTGCTACTGTGATGGAAGGAGGATTCAAATGTTTATTCCAAGGAAGCAATTTCATCCCCATGGAAATGGGGATTATATCAAACAGAGCAATGGATTTGTACAATCTCAAATTAGGGTAACATATGTGTATTTGTGGGAGAGTGTGATGAAATAGAAAAATAAAATTCGATGTAATACTGTTAATTTAAACTATCAGCTATGATGGATATTGGCTTCTCTCTTCAAACACTTCTTATGGTTTCAAATTAATGTTTGAATTCATACTTAGAGGTCCTTTGTCAGATTTGAGTGTTCTGCCATAAATTTTCCTACTGCAAATATGAAAACGATTACATGTTGAGGACAATGTCCAATTCTCTGAGGACAATGTCTACAGATTAGTTGAAAATTTTGTTGGCATTTGCTTAATCTATGACAGAGAAGGTAATAGGGATTCCCATTTGTTTTTCCCCAGTCTACTATCTGTTCAAAAGGATTTTGAAAGTAAAATAGTATAACACCAACATAAAATTGCATTTTGTTTTTATTTGTAAATTAAACAAACTCTTTCAATTATTTCTTTTATGTATACATAAATATATATGTTGTGAATGATAAAAGTGCGAGACTATAAATTTATTTTGCAAGTTTATTTTTCATATATTTCTGTGTCATTCTCTATTTCTTTGCTTTGTGATTTTTCCATCATTTTTAACATGGTATAACTAAGTCCAGAGGGAGGACCTGCATAAGACACTAAGATAGCTTAAATGGTTTTGAAAAAACTTGTTCTCAACTTGTAGTTTTCAGTTTTAAAATTGTTATGTGTAGAATACTTCAAATTTAAATGGATCTACATTGGTGTGTATGTTTTGCCCCTTCAAATAGTTTGAAGGAGCAAAAACAAAATTAATTTGCTTTATGGAATTTTGTTTAGGTATAGTTGTTGCAACCGTTCCTTGTGATAGTGCTGACAACTCCTTGTACTTTGAAACAATTCCTTTTCCAACAACTCATTTTTAGCGTATTATATGAAAATTAATATTTATAAAAACTCAGATTCTTACCCAATTTGGAGTTTGGAAAATTAAATGCATATATATATCTATGGGCATGACATGGATCACAAACCCATTTCCATTACTCTCTTCCTATACCATATTTATTCAAATAGACTTAAAAAAAATAGTTTTGGCACAAGATATAACCCATTTCCATTACTCTCTTCCTATACCATATTTATTCAAATAGACTAAAAAAAATAGTTTTGGCACAAGATATTACTAAGAAATTTTTTGACCAGACGCTGTTTGGTCCATTGGGATTATCACAATTAAGATAATTATCACAATTAAGTTAAAGACATCGAAAAGACAGGTCAAATCTTATCATGTAGAAAATTTGAACTTTGTAAAAGTCTTACCTTAGTAGAGAATTTTTGGAAGCAAATTCTTTGTAGAGTATTTGTAGACTAGTTTGTTTGTGAAAGCCAACAAAGACAAGGTTTTTTATTGCAATTAATTGTGATGCCTAAAGTTTGTTTTGTTTGTTGAGTCGTAGTGTTCCCACACTCAACAAATGGGAAAAGTCAAAAGGCTAAGAAAGTCGAAGCAACAACTAGAATGAATGAAGTAAAGACAACCAAGGAAGCCTGCAATACCCTTAAGAGGATCTTTCGTGTAAGGGGGAGTAATCCCACTGTGATGAGACACAAGTGCATGATGAGTGAAGAATTTGCAGAAGAAGCAAAGAAGGAGCACGTAGATGCTCGTGAACCCGACTATGCACAAACACAAGTGGACGAAAATTTGCTGATTTTAGCAACAAAGCTTGCTGATGATAATTTGGTGAATCTAACAACAGAGCTTGCTGATGAAAATTTGGTGAATCCAGCAACAAAGCTGGCTGATGACAGTAAAGTTTCCATTGAAGTAGCCAATGTTATAGTAAATCCAACAATTAATATTGTTGATGTAAATTTTGATGAAGACTTGTTGACTAAATATATCCAACAATTAATATTGTTGATGTAAATTTTGATGAAGACTTGTTGACTAAATATGAATGGTTGCAGATGATGCAATAAAACCATCATATTGAGATGATGCTATTTGGTAAGATAATCCCACTTGAATCTAAAAACCAAGTGGAAGACAACCTGTGTGCAACAACATAGGTTAGTAAAGAAGTGCAAGAGACAAAGACAGAGACAGAGACAGAAACAAATACAAATACAAAGACAGAGGCAAAGAAAATAGACACAAAGGCAAAGGAAAACACAGACAAGGAAGCACAACAGTAGAAAACTCTCATTGCAAAAGGAACAAAACCAATGTGGTTTTGCAAATATTTTTAATTCTAACATTGATTTCCAGTGTGCAGGTACACAAAATGATTATGAAAAAGACTTACATTTTCTTGAAGCATGGCTTGCAACACCATGTCTAGATGAGGTCTACTGATTATGAAAAAGACTTACATTTTCTTGAAGCATGGCTTGCAACACCATGTCTAGATGAGGTCTACATAAAAGCTGCAGATATGAATCTTGAAGATAGCATGCATGATGAACACATCACTGAAATTTTTAGGTATTGGAGTTTTCAAGAGACAAAATTTTATTCTTATCTTATGTTGCAGCAAATTGATGAAAAATGCGCTACAGAAGATAATATGTGGCAGCAGCCCACATACAAGTCATTTTTTTGAAGAAGCTCGTGACATGGTTAGACAACCTAGAACAATGGAAGACTTGCACAACAAAGAAGAAATTGAAATTTGAAATCTATAACAAGAAGAAAAAGCTCAAACAATTTAGAGGCTACAGTGAAAGAAGAGAAGAAGAAAAGTAAATCTAGTTGAAGTCAATTTTTTACATTGTAAGCCTAGCTGAGACATAGACCAAGAGGCATCTTAATTTAACTTTTTGTAGTTGAAATTAAGAGGGAGTGTTGGAGAATCTAATTCCAGCCAGCTGCTAAGTGTCAAAACCGTCTATCCAAGTGTCTTAGTTAAGTTTAGTTTAGTCACAATGCAGTCATTTAAGGTTGATGTGTCCAATGTAATCTTATTTAACTCATTCGTCATATTGAGAAGAGCAACCTTCTACTCCACAATTTATCATTTACTATCGATGTCTCCATTATAATCTTATTTAACTGATTCATAATATTGATAAAAACAACTCTCTACTCCCTAGTTTTAGTTTCTCGTTTCTCGTTAGTCTCTCATGAGCATAGCCACGATAGCTAGAGTGTAGGCTGGTTGCTTCGGCAGAGGCGGTTTTGCGATTGATCAGGGCTATGCCTACAGCATTTCAGTTCTCTCGGCCATGGGGTGGTCTGATTTTAAAATTCAGTCAGATTGAAATGTAACATAATTTTTATTTCAGATAGGTGGTTTTGGGAAGGCTCGAGTTTCCCAAATTTGTTATTGAATTTTTGGAGTTTACTTTCCTTAATTCCAGGAAAAAGTTATTTTTGATGTTTATATCAACATGTGGCCAAATATGTGTAAAATAGATTTCATCTAAATTCTTTCAATTCAAATAAATTTGATATATTTATTCCGAGCATTAAAAGGAAGGGTATATATTATTTTGAAATAAACCACTTTCCAATCCACTATCTTAAAGACCCAGAATTATAGTTAACATACTCAGAAATCATCTTAGTAAAGAATTTTAAATATGATTATTATCTAGATAATTTAATTGGCATGTTATGAAATATCAGGTAAATGATAAAATTCAAAATTTAAAATTTTATAAATCAAACCAACTTAAAAAAATTTATTATCTAGTTTTAAAATTCATTAATACATCCCTATCCAATATCTCTAAAAATGTAGCAGGAAATGGTAGGAACTCATTTCTTGAATTGGGGGCTGGGAACACAGATCTAATTAAGGCCAAGATCATCACCCAGTCCGGTAATCTGAAAGATTAAAGGCACTGATTCTGCAAATATATGCAAATATATGGGTATAAGAAATTTTAAAATATATCTTCATTAAATAACAGCCTTGGAATTAAGGATGTTAACCCTGTTAATAGACATTGGAAATATATGATCAATATGTTTCTTACTTTAACGCAACATCCTTTTTGAATGAACACAACTTGTTAGGGAATAAAAATAAGAGATAAAAAATGCCGGCCGCTGCTACCTAAGAGTCATTTGGCCTGCCACGCTCCCACGCTTTATTCTCTGTTGGTTATATTTATTTCGCATTATAACAATTCTAATTTTTTTTTTTTTTTAATATATAGATTAGTATTGATTTATTTTAAATATTAATTTAACGTTCAGAAAGATTTAAATTTTTATTTGTAAATTTTTTAACAGAGTATGTTATTTAAATGTTTTATTTTTCCCAAAGAAAAAATCAAATTTTTTATAATCAAAATAAAAAGTTACATAGTATATGCTTAAGTATTTATTTCGCTGTATGATTTGCAAATCATAGAGCTCAAACAGGGAGAAACGATTAGTGCTGTCCAAAAAAATATGAAGGAAGAAAACCACTGATAAGCACGAGCCTCCTCATATCAAGGAAAACAACCCCTTTCCCCAGCTCAAAAACAGTTTTACTATAATATCGAAATGTATCCAAAAGGAAAACAGTTGTTTACACTTCCCGGGTCTCCTCAGAAAGGAAAACAACCCAAACATGAAGGAAACAAACTAGAACAGTGGTCTGAAAAAATAAACAAAACATAAAACTATGTCATGTGAGATAAAGACACATTTGAAAAAACAGTCTATTTTATAGGCCCGAAAGTCCATTAAAAAACATTGGCTATATATATGGTGGCTGACCCGACACACGGATTGCTCCCTGGTCCTCATCCGCTATCCTCCAACTGCCCAAATCTTGTTGCAGACCCTCTTTAGAAAGCCTATTTGGTGCATCATTGTGATCCATGTAGATGTGGCAAAGAGAAAAAACATTAAAGGAGTACTTTAAATGTTTTGTTTCTTTTAGTAATGGTAATAAATGTAATTTTGACATCTGTTCTCTCCATTGAACCATTCTATAACACTCATTGAGTCCCCGAAGATCTGAACTGTGAAAATGTTCAGGTGAATAAGCCAACATAAAAGAAATTTAAGGGCTGACAACTCCGCAAAATTGTTTGTTCCAGTTCCCAAGCCCATTGAGGCTTTAAGACATCTGTTTTGATTTATGTGTATTACAAGCTCTGCTCTTGCTCTATTGTTTTGGGAAGCCCCATCAAAATATGCCCACGGTATTCCTTCCTTGATGTGTTCCTCTCTAGATTGTCTGGGAGCATTTTCTTTAGTAGGCTTGGGTATATTGGTGCATATTGAAGTACATTGAATTGCAATGGCCTCATAAGGGGTGTGCTTATCCAAAAAGATGCACCTGTTCCTAGCTATCCAAATGCCCCATGCTATGATAAGAGGTAGATTTCGCAGGTTCCCTTCTGGGTAAAGCTGCCACCATTTTTGCCAAACTTCTAGGAAAGATTCCCCTTCCCAGACTACATTCTTTTGGATCAGCTTCCCTACCTCCAACCACACCTTTTTAATAAATGGGTAGTCTATAAATAGGTGCCTTATTGTTTCAGATTCATTTTTACATAGCGGGCATCTCCTAGGTCCTGACTTGTATCTGGCTTGTAGAATGTCCCATGTTGGTACCTTCCGCTTGAGTATGCACCAAAAGAAAAGTCTAGATTTTGCAGGACTTTTTAGCTTCCACAAGTGTTTGGCCCACCAATCCGGGTTCCCCCATCCTTTCTTTGACATAAGGAACTTGTATCCATATTTTGGAGAATAGGATCCGGAGTCTGCATGAGCCCACACCAACTGATCCAGTCTCTCTCTCAGTCTCACATTTGATCTGGATAGCTCTTGGATAAAAACATTCCATTCTTCCCACCATTGTGGTATCAATTCCAAATCCCTCCCTGATAGCCACGCTTGTCCCCATATAGTGGAGTGACCTTGTTTCTCGATCTGATTGAGGAAGTGAATACCTTTAGAGTCGAGTTTCATAATGAGGTCCGGGGATAGTGCAAAGTTTTCATTACAGCCTACCCATGGGTACTTCTCTATCTGGATGTTCTCCCCATTCCCTACCTGCTAGGACAGACCTTGCTCGATGATCTTGAAAGCGTCTATGGTAGCCTTCCAAACAACATATACATTCCCTTTTTTCTTAATTGGATTTATTATCCAGTCTTCTAATGGGACAGGGTCTATATATTTCCTCTTGACCACCACCGTCCACAAGTTCTCCATCTTAATAATCCTCCATCCTGATTTTGCTGCTAATGAAGGCCCGAAAGTTATGAGGTCTTTTATTACCTAGCCTCCCCATTCCTTTGGCCTTGCCACCTTCTCCCATGTTACCCAAGGTAGGACCGATTCCTCCTTAGACCCTGCCCATAAAAATCTGCTGCAAATCCTTCTTATTTTCTCCAAAATGCCTTTTGGAACCCATGTCAAAGCTTCCCAATAAACCGGAATTGATAGAATGATAGATTTGATAAGGGTCAACCTTCCTGCCCTTGAAAGCCACTTGAAACTCCAATGTGTAATCTTGGCTTCAATTTTTGCTATTAGCCAATACCAATCCTATTTTCTATAGGCATTCGGTTTCAACCAAAAACCCAAATATTTAAATGGATCGTCAAGTTTATGTACTTCAAAAGGCAATACTTCTGAGATTTGGATTATTTCTTGCCTACTAAAACCTTCCAGAATCAGCTGAGATTTCCTTTGGTTCACTTGCATTCCTGTGGCCTTCATAAAAAAGTCTAAGATCCTCTTGAATTCCTTTATTTCATTGATATTCCCGTTACTGAAGAGCAATATGTCATCTACAAATAATAGATGAGATATAAATAGGTTTATCGCCACTTCCACACCTCTTATAGCTCCATCCCTTTTTGCCTTCTGCACTAATTGGCTTAGTCTACCTTTAGCAACCAGAAGGAAGAGCAAAGGCGAAAGGGGGCATCCCTGTCTCAATCCCCTTTGCCATTTGAAAAATGAAGAAGCAGTGCCATTTATCATTACCGCGAAACTGACACTTGTAATACATCCCATGATCCAGTTAATGAAATCAACTTTGAATCCCAGATGAGTTAGTAACATTCGGATATAGATCCAACTTATTCTATCATAGGCTTTGGATAGGTCAATTTTTACAACTGCCCCTTTCCCCTTCTTCTGTTTGACACTATGAATTGTTTCCTGAGCAACCTCGATAGCCTCGTGGATTTGTCTACCATCTAAGAACCCAAACTGTTATTTTGATATGCATCTTGACAAGATGGGTTTCAACCGGACCGCTATCACTTTTGCAATTATTTTGTAAATGCAATTACATAAAGAGATTGGGCGAAAGTCTTCAAAAGAGCCCAGATCTTCTTTTTTTGGAATTAGGGCTATGAATGTTGAATTAAAAGGGGGGTAAATAGCACCTTTCCTCCTAGATTCTTCGACCACATCCGTTACTTCCTGTCCAATTTGATTGAAGAAATGTTGGAATAGTTCAATTGTCCACCCGTCTAGACCCGGGCTCTTGTCCTTTGTCATTGATCTGATGATGCTCTCAACTTCCTTCTTCGTGACTTCTCCCATCAGATCCACCACTTCTTCCTCATCCACATATCGGGGAAAACTTTGGGCTGTCCTGATAACCTCTGCCAATGTAGTTTCCACTTGTCCTGTGAAAAGCTTTTGGAAATGACTTCTCCCCATATGTGATAGAGTTTCAAAAGAATTTGCTTCTCTGCCTTCTTCATCCTTCAGTTTCCATATCGTGTTTGAGTTCTTCCTTCCTCGAGCATAATTTTGGAAGAATTTAGTGTTTTCATCTCCTGCCTTCAGCCAAATGGCTCTACTTTTCAGTCTCCATTCTTCCTCTCTTGCTAGAAGGATTTTACTTTGTTGGCCTTCCAGTAACAAAATTCTATCCTTTTTCTCCTGGGTTTCATAGCCATCTGCTTCAGGACTTTCCAAGTCTTGGAGTTCCATACCAATTTTGCTTAATTCTTCATCCTGTTTTTGTTTCTTAGCCTTTGACCACTCCACTGTTGCTTTTTTCAGCCGCTTGAGGTTTTCCATGAACAAGAAGCCTTTTTCTTCTGGATCACTAATACTTGTTGGTCTCTAGGTTTCTCTGAAAAGCTTGTTAAAAGAGTCCTCCTGCAGCCATGAAGGATTGAATTTAAAAGGGGTTGCCGGCTTTTTAGGAGGCTTGGATAGCTCAAGGAGAATTGCAAGGTGGTCCGAGTTCCCTCCCTCTCCTATCCATTGACGGAAAGTTGGAATCTTTGATGCGACCTCTTCACAAAGTAGGAAACAATCCAATCTTTTTGCTATTCTAGATTCCCCTATTCTTCGATTTCTCCAGGTGGGCCTTACTTTCAACAGGTTTATATCTATCAAATTGTGTGAGCTAAGAAAATTGTTGAAAAAAAATCTGATAAAGAGTCTTCTCTAGCTGATGGGCCCCAAATTTCAGCTGTTCCAATTGAGAAATTGAGATCTCCACCTACCACCAGATTTGGGTTCCTCATCACAGATTTGGAAAGTAAATAATTCCAGAATAAAGCTCTCCCATGACACGGTCCATAAATATTGACTATCAACAGGGGGAAACCTAGCTCTGAGGATAGGACTTCCATCCCCATTGCATGATCCATCCCTCAAGAATTTCTCAGTTTAAATTTCCCTTCCCAACCATACCCAATACCAGGTTTGCGGTGCTCTCTTTCTTCTTGATTATTTTCTACTTTTTCCTCTTTTCCCCCGTTTGCCTCTTGGCTGGCCCTTCCTCCTTGTTCTGTGCAGTTGTTGCAACATTTGCTAAACCCTCCTGTGTTGAACCTGTATTCTTCCTTGTGACGATGATAGGGTTCCCTCCTTCCTCCCTTACTATTGTTGACCCGCTTCCAAATCCTTCCACTGGGCCTTCTGAAATCCCCAATCCTCCTTCCTTCCCCTTATGACTAGATCTTCTTCCATGGTCTGTGACCTCCTTCCTTAGGGCCGAACCCCTTCCAAGCCCTGTTTCCTCCTTCCAAGATACTGTCCTGGGGTTTTTCAGACCCCGAAAATTTTGTTCCTTTCCTGTAGTCGGCAGCTGATCCACCTCTGCATGCCCTAAATCCGCCTTTAGCCCAAAACCTGGGCTTCTTCCCTCCGATTTCCTTAACCCACAACTGAAAACTATATCCTCAAGCCCCCTAGAGAAAAAATGATTAAGCGGGGGAGGGATCTCTGTACTTACTTGGGGTTTTCGCGGATCTTCCGCTTTCTTAATTGTTGTCGATCGGATTCTTGTCTCCTGGAACAAAGAAACCGCAGAAACTCCCTGGCCGCTCAATAAGGCCAACCCTAAGCTCTCCTCCAACAATCCTAACGATTTCTTTTGGTTCCAGGTCACCTCCGAGCCTGTTTTTTCTTTCCCAGTGCGTCCAGCTAGCTGGATATATTTTTCAATGTTCTGATTAGTTACCTCCAACCCCCAAACCGACAAAATGTCTCTAGGTTCGGGATCAAGATCTACGACATCACTGGGTTTGACCATTTTTTAACAGTTTTACTGCTGGTAACTGCTGGAAACCCCAAGGGATAAATGGTCCATTCCAGTTTGCTTCGTTGTCAAGCTTGCAGTCGCGAGCTGCTCGGGGAAAGTGACAACGAAAAACTAACAGTTTCCTAAACCCCGTGATGCTTCCGGCTGCCATTTTCTGAGGGAAACCATCGGGCGGTCCACGTTCCCAGAAGCTCTGTCTACAGGCCCTCCAGCTGTCCTTGCCCGTTCTCTACTCCTGCCCCCTGCATCCCTATCCCTTCTGTTGTCAGCCTCCCGTACGCCTGCCCGTCCTAATCGAAGACCCCATGTCCTCCACCTGCAGAGCCCTAGGCCCTCGGCCCTGAAACCCTAGCTCCATCCGAATCCTTCTTCAACAAAAATGGATCGTCACGTCATTGAGATATACAACCACACTGTGGATAATTAATCCCATGATGGTGATATCCCATATTATTTAAATGTTTTGTATAGTTATTTAAATTTTTTTATTTTATTTTATTTTGATAGAGATGAACAAAATTTCAACTTTGATGATAAAAAGATAATGTTACACATCATACTGGGCTATAGAATAAACTTTGGGCTCAATAAGCCACATCATACTGAGCTATAAAATGAGCCTCTCAGCGCAATAATATATATCAAAATAACAAAATAATTAATTAATATTTACCAATAGGAAAAAATTAATAAAAATAATTCATAACTTTTAAAATTTTAAAAACCATACATATAACTTTCAACGAAAATGGGATTATTCAAAATTAAAAATAATAAAAAATGAGAAAAATGCCAGCTCACCTAGCAGTTCCTAGATCAAACGCCAATTAATTACACAGTCACATCAAATATCCAGCTACGACACAAAATATACATGGATCTGATATCAAACACGTACTCTATAAACATAGGTTTGATTTAGGCTGATCCGCCATATTTTATGCAGTTGTTTATATCTGTTTAGTAATGTAACTGTTTCAATAATATACATGTAACAACTTTAATAATGGGAGGCGATAAAATTGACCAGTTATCACCCTAGAGATTAGTATTTGTTAGCGGATTGGAAAACAATACATTAAGGGTGGCATTACTTGTGAATTTATTCCAAATATCAAAATTTCATAGGTCCCCTCCTGAAATTTGACCAGAAAAATTTCAAACCATCCTGCCTTCCGCGTCGTAACTTCCGGATTGCCTTTGGTCAGTAGTAGTAGTTCCACTCGGGGCCGACGGACACCTGCTTGATAGATAAAGACGGAATATCATCACAAATTTTAATTCCTTGTCCCAAAAGTTTGTGAGTTCCATTGAAAACGACAAATAGTGCTTTAATCATAATACATCCGTTATTGCTTTTCACAACAAATTTCTTATTAATAACAACTAAAATTTTGGGAAAAATCACATAAGAATAATATCTTCAACTCACTCATTTCGAATTAACCAGTGTCGTTCATCTTATCTTGAAAATAACCTATATTGATTGGTTCGAAATACATTAACTATATTACTCCTATATAATTTTTCTGAAATTTTTTATTATTAACACATTATATGATTTTTCCCCAAAAAATTTTATTATTAACAAATTTCTTATCTAAACTAACGGATATTTAACTAACTTAAACTAACGGATATTTAACTAACTTATAATTCGAAGGAAAGTGATCCAAGAATCTTCAATCAAGTTACACTCAAGGAACCAATTTAAAGCTTTTCTCGATGTGAGTGCTTGTGTGTTCTAGTTTTTAGAAATCTGGTATTGGTCATTGTCATGTCAATTTTCTAAAATACCAATTAAACAAGCTAAAACAAAGTAGCTATATAAAACAAAGAAGAATCAATTTCCCAGCAAAAGTTAGACCATGAAAAATCCTTTAAAAAACCTGAAAATGATTAGCTAAAACTAGAGCAGAAGAAGCTGGATTTTGGACGTGGAAGGGACTAAAAAAGACTAGTGTTAACAAAATTATTGCATCAGGTCATAGCCTTAATAATCATGGATGAGATTGCATAAACTAGTAGTAAAGGTTTGGAAGTTTATTAGAAAGATTGCATAAACTAGTAGTAAAGGTTTGGAAGTTTATTAGAATTTGGAGTTTTTCATGTAATGGGACTAAGAAAGAATACTATCAACAAAATTATCGCATCAGGTAATAGCTTTATATAATCGTATTTTAGTAAATTAATAGTAAGGGTTTGGAAGTTTATTAAAATTTAGAGTTTTTCATGTAACAGTAACATGATATCAGAGTCTTGTAGCTTTACATAATTGTATTTTAGTAAATTAGTAGTAAGGGTTTGGAAGTTTACTAAAATTTAGAGTTTTTCATGTAACAGTAACATGATATCAGAGTCTTGGTAAGATTTAATTTTGAGTTTAAAAATGTCATAGCAATTGTCACACTCTTTTAAAAATCAATTAAGTGAACTAATCACCACCATATCCACCACTCTATTTAATAGTAATAGTAAAGATTAAATGAATATGAAAATCACTTCAATAACCATATTTTAAAAATTACACTAACAAAATTAAATAAATGTAAAGGTAAAAATTTGATGAGTGTGAAAATCACTCCAACAACCCTGAACAAGGCTCGATTAATTTTAGAAATCATGACCTTTCTGTCTTCAAACAGTAAAGAAATATAAAAGAGATGTGAAAGAGAAAGTGAATTGATAAAATTACCCAATATGGAGAGTCGGTTCGCCTTGCGGATAGTTTCCTGTAGTTGAGTGCGACAACCCGCCGGATATTCGTACAGGACAGTGATCACGGGGATATTGTCCTTCCAACTCCGAAAACTGGAGCAGTTGTATCAATTAAAGCCATGAGAAACAAATTATTCTGTGAATCATATCTTTGAGGGGATAATGACAATATCGATGGCGTTGATTTCCCACTTACATTCCTAAGTAGCGATTTGTTTATTCCCTCCAGCAGCTGTTCCTGTACGAATTGCCATTGGCCAAATGTTCAGATACAGGGAAACTTCCTTTAGTAGCCAACAACTTCATGCTACATAATCCAACCAGAAGTGTAGAACTATATATATATATTAAAACTTCATATTACATAATCCAGAAAGAAATATGGAAGCATAAACAGAGAATAACTACAGAAGCTTGGTGTTAAAAAAACATTAGCAACATTGCCCAAATCCAAAAGTTAGAGAAAAGTTTAGTAATATCAATGAATTTATTTTAATTATAAATTAATTTTAAAGTTAAGTTTAATCTAAAAGTATTAATTTTATATTTATTATGTTTAGAGTTTTTTTGTTGATCAATTTTGAGTTTAGATTCATCAAGTTTTTAAATAAATCAATTTTTTTTTTAGTGGAAACTTTTCTTATATTTTATATTAAAAATGATTTCAATTCCAGAGATTTAATTTTTTTCAATTTTTAATAAATCTAGAATTCAAATAAACCTAAGCTAATTATAAATTAAAAAAAGCATTAGACACATATTAAATAGAAAGAAATATAATTTATTTTATTTTTCATTTTTTTTTAATTTATTCATTTAATAAGTAGTCATGTTTTTAAAATTAAATTTGTATATGTTTTATAAATTGAAATTTTATTAAATATTTAAGAAATTCATATTTTATTATTTTTTAATTATTATAAAATAATTAATTTATAATTTTAATATCTACATTAATCTTTAATAAATCTTTAATTATTTTTCAATTACTTAAACCTTCATTAATTTATAATTTGAAAGTTCAATATGTGGAGTATTTCAATAAAACTAAAGTAGGGTAATTATTTAGTACGATAATTAATTAATTAGTAATTATAATATTTTCAGTAAGTTTAAATATATAATTATTAATTCATATTTTATAGTATTTTTATATATATGTTTAAATATCTGATGTAATAAGTGAAATGTATTTAAAAGTATAATTTATTTATTTTTAATTTAGTTAGTTAGTTAGTTTCTTTTTTAAAACTAAGCCATACATTTTTTTATAATATCCCGCATTTTTTTATTTAGATTTAAAAATAAATAAATATATTTTAATATTTTGAATTTTTTGAAAATTGCAAATTTTATAGACTTAATTGAGATTTACAATTCCAATTAATTTCTATTAAATTCTAAATTTATTATAATATTTAGTTTATCTTGGTGACTCCCAAACAAAATTATGATGGAGAGTGAAAAAGAGGAGATTTATTATGGATATTTGCTCATGATTATCAGCTCAATCTTCTTTATTTTCTTTCTTAAATTAATTTAAATAGAAAATTATGTATTTTTAAAACAGTGGTATATGTGAGTTTTCAATTTAAAGTTTTTAAAAAAGTTTAAGATTTTTAAAAATATTTTTATTTTAAAGATAACGTTATTAAAAGAAATTTAGTGTATTTGACTATTTTTAGATACATTTATAATGACGATTCTAATTGCAATACTTATTCTTGATTTTAATTGCATTGAAATGTTCAATCATTTGGACAAGAGGGTATTAGAGATATCCTCTTATTCATAATAGTAAAGAGATGAGGAAACATTATTAACATTTTATTATATATTTATATGAAAATGCTTTCGGAAAATATACAATATGTATATATTCTATGGAAAATGTATGAAACATAGTTTTCCCAAATGAAAAGACAATTTCACTAGAAATTATGTAGGATTTTCATAGTATACCTTTCCGCGTAGCTCTTCAATCAAGTGCAACATAAGTTGAGTCTGTGAAACATGAATAGATCAAATATTAGTTTAAAGAATGTTTGAATCATATTGTTATTAGTAGGTTTCATATTTAATATGAGATCCAAGGGTGCTTAACAGATAAAGTATTGAATGTGGAGTTGAATTACTCTACAATTTAGAACAAAATCTATTTAGTGAAAATTCAAATAAAGAAGAAAATTAAGTTCCTCATTGGAGTGCTTCTAATAGGGTTTGTTTATCTTGAATGTTCAATGTCAAACCCTTGTGACTACCTTTATTGTCATAAGGATCATAATATATTGGATCTTATATGTTGTTGTGATATACATCTCTCAGTAGATGTGACATTAGTTTTTGTATAGAGAGGTGTTTATGAGATAACAAATTCACCTATTGTAAATGCACTTAGCTAAAGCTATTGTGAAGCATAATTACGTGTTATTTTTGTTGTATGTTTCACCTATCATATTTTTTGGTTATATGGTGATCATCCATCCCCTCATAAAGAAATAGAGTACTTCACTTCATGACACAACTGAGGAAACAATGTTATTTCCTATATAGATGTGGATAAAGTTTCTTTCTTTGAACCAATTGAGTCATAATAATTACATTTAAGCAAATTTATTCACCATACTATATGATTTTTCCATGGATAAATTCTATGCATCCTAAAGGATATAAGCATTAAATAAGATTCCTAAGTAACTATTTCATTTTCAAATATGGATGTAACCATGCACTACTTTCTTTACTTTCTATATGGCTCACTTGTTTAGTTCGTCGGATGAAGCTTGCAATGTAGCCTTTAAAATTTGGAATCCTAATCGTTAATCAACCCACAACGACTACACTAATATTTTTCACTAAATTTTTCCCGAGGAACTTTCCTATTGTTCACAACCTTAGACACAATTTTTTATTTGGGGGAAGTTTTAATTGGATACATCCAAAATTTAAAACAAGTATATCTATTTCTATGAGGTTTTGCTACTTCCAATGTGAAATTGCATAATGACCACTTTATACAAAAGGGACCACATTTATAAATACCAATAGTCTCTAACTTTGTGTCCCTTCTTATCACAAATAAACATAGAGGAGATCATTTAGCATGTACCTTAGTTTTGGGTTTTCTCCTATGCTTGGAGTCTAGATTACTTATTTTACCAAATGTTGCTATAATTAGAGATGTTTGGGTCATATTCTTGATACCTTCTTTGATCATGCACAATATTGTTACAATAATTGAGTCCTTTCAAATTCAATTCTTTTTTTCATTTCTAAGCATGAGGTAAGAATTGCTTCAATCATCCTTTCTTTAACAAAGGTGATATTGATGGTTTTAGTTTATTTCCAAGCGAACAATTTTAGGGAGAAGTTGTATAACCTTGCATCCACACTAATAAAATTTTCATCTTTGGATCATTCACCTACTTCCTATTTACCACCATATCCTAATTCTTCATGCTTCAACCACGAGTTTCTCTATAATGGGGTGTTTAATATATTACATTTTATGGAAATCATTTTGCCACTTAAGCTTATTAGCTTCATTATATTAAAGAATATGACCCTAAATGAAATTAGAAACTACCAAATCCTTTATTGCCTAATTATAGTTAGAAAGGTATTTAAAGGGTGTGATATGTTACATTAATTAAGGTTTAAGATTTACCATAGAATTAGAAGGATTTTCTTCTTGGTTCATCACATGAATCTCTACTTGAGGTTATTTTACAACATTTCCTCCTTATTTTCTACTTCATATCAGTTTCCATCCAATTTATTCATCTTATATCATAAATGCATAAGATAAACATTAAACAAATCCTAGTTCTCGATGACATTTGTGAAGGATCCCTAGTGTCTTAATATTTTTCCCATCACTAACTCTATAGAGATTTATAAGGTTTTAAGCTTAAGCTACAAGTATTCAATCTTCATATCTAGCTAATGCAAGTTATACCTTAAAAGTTGATTCTATTACTAAATATGCACATTAATGAATTTCAAAATTTCCCCACTTTTTTCTTCTCAAAGCCATAACAATGATTTATTTGCTTCAATGTGAACCTATATAGGATACCACTCTTACGCTAGTATGTTATCAAATTTTTTATCTTATAGTTATGTTAATTCACCAACAAAAATACTATGAACCTTTTTAAATATGATAATTAAATCTAATTTAAGTCTATGTTATTTTATTTAACCGTGGCATACCAACACCATTTTTGATCTCTTGGATTTGCAACCTCTACTTCTATGTTTTTTTCCTTAGCCATCAACACATTTCTCTCTAATGTCACCCTTATGGTGGGGGCATGGATGATGCCCCTCCTATAGAAACACAATCACTTCCAAATCCAATTGGGCTACTTCATGCAAATTTAGCAATTCATCATCTCACAAACCATAGTCGGAGGAAAACCCATGTAATACAACCATCAATGATGTTGCAACCTCTACCTCTACCACTCCAACAACAAAAATACAAAATCTAATGGATCCTTCCTTCCTCATACAGTTAAAGCTCCCCTCCTAAAAATACCATAAAAAATAGGGACGGAAATAAAAAATATGAGAGAGGATGAAGTAATATGTAAATTTATGGGTGTACAACTCTTGAAAAAAAAATAGTACCCGACTAGATCTAGAAGAGCTAGACACTTAAAGGGAATCTCAACTACAAGTAAGGGTCCAAGGGATTCCTCACAATTATATTCAATGATATATAGGATACAGATTGCATATTTAAGGGAGGACCATATTTCATGAATTTGATTGGCTTATTCATGAAGCCATGGGTTTAGAGATTCCA
Source organism: Pinus tabuliformis (assembly GCA_031772625.1). Classification (NCBI taxonomy): domain Eukaryota; kingdom Viridiplantae; phylum Streptophyta; class Pinopsida; order Pinales; family Pinaceae; genus Pinus; species Pinus tabuliformis. The sequence continues at coordinate 870,785,816 of CM062816.1, forward strand.
CCTGATAAAGAAGATGTTTTTGTGGCCCTAGTCTGGATCTATCTTTATTCTCTCCTTTTAGAACTTTGGGACCCTTAAATATTATAAAGAATTGGTAATTTCGTAAGGAGATTTTTTATAACCTCTAGACTACAAAGAAAAGTCGATACACTTCTTATGCTCAACTTCCCACTTATTTAGACATATCCAATTCTCTCCATATAACCATTTAGCTGAGTAGTGAAGATGGAATATAGGAAAAGGTAATAGATTATGAGAAAATCCTCTTTAGATTATGAAAATGCCATGAATACAACCATATATTCTGATGATTCCCAGCTAAATTCACAAGAAAATTTGTCCTCACATCAAGATTGGTTTACTAGGGTCACCAATAAAAGGAATACTACCAAAAGAGAAACAAATAATCCAACCTCTGAAAATATAGCAAGCCATAACCAATACACTTTCCTCTAGTAGTTGGAAGAAAATGAGACAACCACCAAAGCATAAAATACTAAAATGAAAGAGATTGGGAAAACCAGTCATCAACCACCCCAACCAACAAAATATATGCATGCACAGTTGACTGGCAAAGATTTCCAAGAGGACCTAGAAATGGAGGATAAAACCCAAGATTTTTTTGATGCAAAAGATTTTGAGGCAATGAACCTATAAAAGATTAATATGCATGCTATTATAAAGGAATGGAGAAACAAATACCTAGAAACCATTCCCTAGAAGCAAGTTCAAATCATCTCTAGAGCATATATCTGAAATCAATATCTAAATCTTAATCAATATCATGAACTATGTAATATCCCTAACTAAATCTCTTCTTTGTCCTCTCATGGAATAAACTGAAATTGTCCTAGAGATCCATTGATTAGTTCAAAGGAATGACTAAAGAAAAAAAGGAGAAAAAGAAATAGTCAATTACTATAGTACTTAGGGGACTACTTGCTTAATATTGGAAGATTCTCACTAGTGGATGCCATCTTTCAATCCTCCACTCAACATCATCAATGGAATTCATCTCATGGAATGATAGGGGTATTAATGGGAAATCTAAGAAAATACTCCTAAAAAATGAAATTAGAAAGAAAACCCTGACATCATGATGATTCGAGAAACAAAATGCTCTTCTGAGTCTTTGAATAAGCTTTTAATGAATTTCTAGAGAAACTCTTATTATCTAGCCCATGATGCCCAGGGAGAATTAGGAGATATTTCTATTGCATGGAACCCTTCCTTAGTAACTCTTCAAGATTCCTTTTCTCTGCCTAGAATCCTAACTGCTAACTTTCATTTGATTGGTTCAACTAGTTTGAGTTTCATAACCAATTTTTATGGCCCTAGTATTCCTATTAACAAAAAGGTCTTCCTTCAAAACCTCCAAAGTTCCTCAAAGCTTATAGGGGAAAAATTTGGATTATAGGTTAGGATTTAAACATGATATAAAATTTCAATGAAAATAAATGTGGGCTTCGTAGACTGGTTGAAGAAATACCCCTGTTCGTGAAATTTGTTAGTAATACTAGACATATAGATCTTAGTACACATAACGACTTATATGATTGGAACAGTAAGTGAGGAGGCACATCTCAAATAACTTCAAGACTTGATAGATTACTCATAGCATAATCTCTTCCTATTTTAGGCACCAATTTTCAAGTTTTTATTCTCCTTGCCATGGTTCATATCTTTGGCCCATAGAACTCTCTATGGATTGAATTGGTAGTCCTAGGAACATATTGTTCAAATTCAAGGAATTTTTGGTAAGAAATCTTGATTTTCTCACTAATGTAAAGAAATGGTCGAAAGAATTAGATCATTTTTTTGAAACCCTTATGTGTTAGTTTCAATAATGGTTAAAATATCTCAAAATGAAAATAAAGAACTAGAATATTGAAGATTTTGGTAACATCCACAAAGAAAAACTAAAGTTAGAACAAGAGATGGCTATCATCGAACAAGTAATAATATCAAATGAAATATCTAAGGAATTTTAACATCAAGAAGTAGTCACTAACCTCTAGCTAGAGGAAAATTTGAAGCAAGAGGAAATCCTCTATAGAAAAAAATCCCGAGTATAATGGCTTAATTAGGGAGAGAAAACACTAAATAATTCCATATATGCATGATGAACCACAAGAAAAGTAATGGAATATTAAGCATAAAATTACCCAATCAACAAAAAGTGGGAATCCATGATGCAATAGCCCAGGAACTCATGAATCATTTCCAAGTCACACTATTGGAAATGATTTCAGATATAAGGATTGTTATTAGGAAAATAATAGAGAAGATTCCAAAACTTGTAACAAGGGAATAAAGTGATCTCCTTTTGAAGGAAATCACCATGCAAGAAGTGGAAGAAGCTATTATTGAAATTCATAAATGCATGTCCCTATGTCTCATCAACTTTACCCCTAATTTCTACCAAGCTTGTTGGAAAATTTCTGGGTATGACATTTGGAAAGTAGTAGAAGACTCTTGACGCTCCTCTATATTAACAAACCTTGATGCTAGATTTATATCTCTTATTCCTAAAAAATCCCACACTAATTCTCCTTCATATTTCAGGCCTATTTCCCTATGTAATGTTATCTCTAAAATCATCTCCAACGTTATAAAAAATTGAATAAAATCCATTCTCTCCTCGCTTATCTCTCCTAAGCAAACTAGTTATGTTGAAGGTAGAAAAATTATGGACATGAAAATACTAGCCCATGAACATATTCACTCCATTAATTCCAATAAGTCTCCATGTATGTTCATTAAACTTTATATGTCTAAAGCAATTGAAAAATTGAGCTGGAGATTTATTTTTCACATGATCATTGTTTTTAGGTTCACAGAAAGCTAAATGGTCTCCCTCCTGCAATTTTATTCCCTTGATGGGTATTAGGAAGGAATACTCCAATTTCCCCTACACATTTCTCCTCATGGTTGAAGGGTCGAGTAGATATATCAACTCATCCCTATATCTTGGCCAACTAAAAGATCCTCCTCTCAGTTCCCATGATCTCTCTTCTTTCCACTAATAGAATCTGGACAATAATATTTCTCTTGGGTATCCCCACTATTAAAGAAGCTAAAAACCTTAAAAACATCTTTCAAAAATTTTACGGTTCCCCAAGAACTTCCATTAACATGAAAAAATATCAAATCTTCTTTTTAAATACCCCACTAGCTATCAAAATTCTCATATATCATTTTTGTTTTTTGAAAGGAGCTCTTTTATGTCTATATACCATGTTAAGATATTCTGACACATAGGAAATAGTTAAGTATAGCTTGGTCTAGTGTAGAGTTAGGTAAAGTGTGTTTCTTTACTATGTACTCTTGTAACTTACAATCCGACAGTCATGGTATGTTCTAGACATGAAGTGATCTGATGATTCATTCTCTCCTCGGTATTACCGACACTTGATTCGTGGCTTAACACACGATTGGTCCATGATATCTATTTAAAGAGCATGGAGGGTCATTTGTAGGGTAACCATTCATGAGAGAAGCCTATGCAAATTTTCATTCTTTTATTAATAAATTGCCTGAAGTGGCCGCATTGGCTTAGGCCGTGGACTATTTCCATCTTTGAGGGTTTTAATCACGTCAAGAATACTGGTGTATTGATTTGTGATCTGTTTGTGAGCGATGTCCTTTGGTGCTCTGTCTGAGGAACTTACCCTATAAATTCCTACATGGTATCAAAGCTATTTGGGGCTGCATTCGTTGGTGATCCAAATCTGAAGCTGATACAATTGCATCCGATTTCCGTTTCCTAGATCTATTGTTTCTGATTGCTTTCAGGCCGAGAGGACTGCTCTATTGTGTTAGGAGCATCTATTCCAGTGAGGAACCCCTTTCGTTTCATGCGAAAAGGTTTTTGGTAGCCCTAGGTACATCATTTTTAAGATCTAGAGGTATATAGTCTTTATTTGCAGTTCTAGCTATTCATCTCTCTGTTTATTTTGGTTTATTTAGCTCTCTGTTTTTTATTACCAGATCTATACCTTTCATTTCTATGTATTCTCTTTGCCCTACAACTCTGTGCAATTTGGGAAAATCAGAAACAGAAAGGAAGGATTTTTCTAATGCGTATGCACTTTTCTCCACGCCTTAGTAGATCTCGGAAAATTAGAAACATTGAGGAAAATATTTAGTTTCCGGCTAAAGCTAACTTCAAGCCGTAAGGTTTGTTTTTTTTTTGTATAGTCGTGTTGGGTTTTGTGGTTTTTGTTTTGTAGGAAAAAAAAGATTTTTCAAGTAAGCACGCACCCTAAAGCATTAGTGACTAAAAAAAAAAACCTTCCTCTTTTCCAAAATTTACCAACTTTTTAAACTAGCTCACTTGGTCCAAAGTTACTTTATGAGAATAGAGGTCTTGAGTTCAAGTCTTTCTTTTTGTTGAGTTACTTTTTCAAAAAGCACATGTAACTTATGTTTTAAAGTTACTTTATGTAAAAGTGTTCTCACCCATTATAAAAAATGAGTCACTTATAATTCTAAAGTCTCTTTATCTTTTATTTAATTTACAATTTAGTGAGTAGCTCATAAAGTACCATTGTAAAAGTGACTTTCACTTATTTATAAAAGTGAGTCACATAAACTCTATTTTTTAAAGTGAGATAATTAGATTAAGTTTGGAAAGGGGGCTTTTTTCTTAAATATAACATTATCATTCATTTCCACACATTCACGCACTTCGTCGACATCTTCAACTACTTTTATTCAAAAAGCCATAACTTCTTCATCCGGAAGCCGTTTTCAGAGCCGTTTTTTAATCAGCCTAAGTTTTTGTGATCTTTCCATTGGAACACTTAGTTTCAACATCTACAACTCCAGTTTCTGTTAAAATGGAAATTCCATGCCAAGTTATTCTTGACGGCACCAACTACTTCCAATTGTGGTCCTACATTGTGGATTTACTTAGAAGTAAAGGTCTTTACAGAATAGCTTTAGGCCAAGAAACCAAACCTCAAGATGAAGATAAGGTAACCATATGGGAAAATAAGAAAGATCAAGCACGTGGGTTGATAGGGATGTCTATTTCTCCAGACCTTAGATTCCATATCATAGAACTTGATACCCCTAATGAAGCAATGAAACAACTCACTAAAGTTTTTGGAATTAAAAATCAAATTAGAGTCCATCAACTTGAAAATGAGTTGCTTACGTTGGACCCCAATAATTTTTCTTCCATTGACTATTTTTTGTCCAAGTTCAAGGCTCTTAGACTTCTCTTAGAAGGTGTTAAGGTTAAGAAAGAATAGGTAGCCTTATCTATTCCATTCTTACTAAGTTAGGACCAGCCTACTCTGTGTTTGTTTCCACCTTCCATTCTACTAGAGAAGCATTTATTTCTCAAGGACAAGACTACATGTCCCCCTCTTTTGATGCCTTTTGTGATTCCTTAATAAGACAATAATAAAAACTTTGACATCTTAGTCTTCTTAATCTTGGAAACTCTTCTAAGAAAGCCTTAGCTGCCCAGCAACAACCAAATTCAAAGAATCCTAAGAAGAAGTCTCCTAGAAAGAATGGTCCTAAACCAAACAAGGGTACTAAGTAATTTCAGTCTCAAAATGAAAAATCATTTCAACAAAATGATAAGGCAAATAAAAACAAACTGAAGAAGACTGATAGACATTGCCACTTTTGTAATCGAGATGGCCACTTAGAATCCAAATGCTTTAAGAAGATGGAAGCCTTGGACGCAGCAATCAAGAAGCATAACATCCATTTGGAGCAAACTTCAACTTCAACTTCATCTTCAGGAATAACACTTTCTGCATGTGGTTGTCAAGCATCTCAGTTTGGTTATGCACTAAATGTACCTTCTTCTTCTCATTCTCATGAGTGGCTCATTGGTTCTGGAGCTTCTTATCACATGGCCAAAAACAAAGCCATGTTTTCTTCTTTAAATGGTTGTAACACCAAAAATATATATGTTGGTGATGATAGATCTCTTAGTGTTGTAGGGATTGGAACTGTTCATCTATACAATGGTCAATTTAATGATGTATTATGTGTTCTAACCTTATCTTGCAACCTTCTATCTGTATATCAGATAACTCATTCAGGTGAAGGTAAAATTATTGAATTTTCACCTCACGATGTTCTAATTAAGAACCTAGAGATCCTAGACAGATTTTAGCTATTAGAATTGTTGATGATTCTACAAGGTTGTATAAGTTTAACAACTTTGGGTCATCAAATCTTACCTCGGTATTTGTTGCTCATAATGATGAAGTGAGCAAACTTTGGCATGAGCGATTTGGTCACTTAAAGTATCGCTCCCTTCAGAATCTATGTAAAGAAAATATGGTGTCAAGTCTTCCAATGGCATCTTGTAGAGATGGTGTTTGTTCTGGATGTGTACTCAGAAAACATCATCGAGATTGTTTTGAAAAACATGCCTCTTGGCACGCCTCATCCCCTTTAAAGCTTGTGCATTGTGATTCATGTGGTCCACTTCCAGTTGTTTCATTATCCGACTACAAGTATTTCTTAACTTTCGTTGATGATTTCTCCAGACGCACTTGGGTATACTTCTTAAAACTCAAGAGTGAAGTATTTAACATGTTCTTGGCCTTTAAGGCCTTTGTTGAAAAACAATCTGGACATCAAATTCTTAAGCTAAGATCTGATAATGGCGGAGAATATGTTAACAACAAATTCATCAACTTTTGCACTGAGAATGGAATTCAAATGCAGCATACTATTCCATATAATCCACAACAAAATGGTGTAGTTGAAAGGAAGAATCGCACCTTAAAGGAAATGGCTAATTGTATGCTTCAATCTAAAGGACTTAGTCTTAATTTTTGGGCAGAAGCAATTAACTATGCAAATTACATCGTAAATCCCACTCCTACTAAGGTTTTAAAGAATATCACTCTAGAAGAAGCATCGAGCTCAATTAAACCAGATGTAAGTCACTTTCGTGTTTTTGGAAGTGAAGCATAGGCCCATATTCCAAATGAGAAACATAATGCTTTAGAACCTAAGAGTGAAAAATGTATTTTTGTTGGATATTCTGAAGATGTCAAAGGATATAGATTTATTCCACTTAAGTCCAAAAATGTTATCATTAGAAGAGATGTAAAGTTTGTTGAAAATATATCGGCCTACGAGCCTAGTTCGGCGGATATTCCACCTCTCTCTATCCCTTCTACTTCTGAAAATATTTCTTCTTCAGATGATGACAACGAGGATGACAATCCTCCCCCACATTCTCAAGATCCTCCTTCAGCTCCTTAGCTTCCAAAATGTGTTCGTGCTACTCAGGATGCAGCAGGTGCTCTTGTCGGTGATCCTACAGATCAACGATGTACATGTTCTCAGTTCGATAGAGCCTCTTCTTTATTGGCTCAAGCTTCAATGAATTATGATCCTGACACCTTTGTAGAAGCTCCGGGCCATCCAGATTGGGATGCAACTATGAATGAAGAATATCGTTCATTATTGGCAAATGATACATGGTATCTTGTTCCTCTTCCCAAGGGAAGAAAACTTGTTAGATGCAAATGGGTTTATAGAACCAAGTATGGACCAGATGGAAAAGTCGATAAACATAAAGCTCATCTTGTTGCTAAGGGCTTTTCACAAGTTGAAGGCATTGACTATACTGAAACCTTCTCTCCTGTTGCCAAAATGAACTCTATCTGCCTTGTTCTTTCCCTTGCTACCTCTTTCAAATGGGAAGTCCATCAGATGGATGTTAAATCTGCCTTCTGGCATGGGGACTTGCATGAAGAAATCTATATGGAACAACCTACTATCTAAACAGACTCTAGCCTTGTATGTCGGCTTAAGAAATCCCTTTATGGTCTCAAGCAAGCCCCTCGGGCTTGGTATGCCAAAATGGATAGCTTTCTTTCAGAAACTGGCTTTTTTAGGTGTCATTCTGACAATACTGTATAGACCAAGAAAGTGGGCAAGTCTCTTATCATTCTTGTTCTTTATGTTGATGATCTTATCCTTACTGGTAGTGATCCCAACCTTATAAACCATGTGAAGTCCAACCTTAAAAAGAAGTTTGAAATGACAGACTTAGGACACTTGCATTATTTTCTTGGTCTTCAAGTCTTGCAATCCAAGGAAGGTATTTCCCTTTCCCAGTCCAAGTATGCCTATGATCTTCTACAACATTTTCACATGGAAGACTGTAAACCAGCCCCTTCTCCCTTTCAATCTGGAGCCAAACTTTTAGTCACTCATACTTCCCCTGAAGTTGATGCTACCTTATACCATCAACTTGTAGGAAAAATTTTGTATCTAACCCATACTTGTCCTGACCTTTCCTTTGCTGTTGGCCTTATTGCTCAGTTTATGAAAAACCCACATGAAAGTCATTGGAAAGTAGTTAAAAGAATACTTCACTATGTTTGAGGTATAGTTGAGTTTGGGATTCATTACAGTGTAGAAGCATCTCCTCTATTGGTTGGTTTCACTGATTTGATTGGGCTGGTGACCCTGATGATTGGAAGTCTATTGCAGGTTATTTGTTCACTCTTGGTTCAGGACCTATTATATGGGCTTGCAAGAAACAAAGTGCTATTTCTCTTTCTTCAACAGAAGTAGAGTATCGTGGTGCTGTAGAAGCTAGTAAGGAAGCCCTGCGGCTTCATCAGATCCTGTCAGAGTTTTTCTTTCAGCAGCATCATCTGACTACACTTTGGTGTGATAATCAAAGTGCCATTCAACTATGAAAATATCCAGTCCAACATCAGCGCAACAAAAAAATTGAACTGCACATGCACTTCATCAGTAAGCTCATTCATGACCATGTTCTTGAAGTGCAACATTATTCAACAGATGATCAAGTTGCAGACATCTTTACAAAGGCTCTCATAGAGGCGAATTTTTCTAAACTTTGATTTATGGTTGGAGTTCAGGAAGTTGTCACTAAGGGGGGATAGGCTCTAATGCCTCCTTTCTTCTCCTATTGTGTCATATTTGTACATCCTTCAATCCTATCCCAAGTTGTTTTTAAGGGGGGATGTTAGGATATTCCGACACATAAGAAATAGTTAAGTATAACTTGGTCTAGTGTAGGGTTAGGTATAGTGTGTTTCTTTACTATGTACTTATGTAACTTACAACCCAACGGTCATGATATGTTCTAGACATGAAGTGATCTGACGATTCATTCTCTCCTTGGTATTACCGACACTTGATCTGTGGCTTAACACTCGATTGGTCCATGATCTCTACTTAAAGAGCAGGGAGGGTCATTTGTAGGGTAACCGTTCATGAGAGAAGCTTATGTAAATTTTCATTCTTTTATTAATAAATTGTCTGAAGTGGTCGCGCTAGCTCAGGCCGTGGATTGTTTCCCTCTTTGAGGGTTTTAACCACGTCAAGAATACTAGTGTATTGATCCATGATCTGTTTGTGAGCAGTTTCCTTTGGTGTTCTGTTTGAGGAACTTACCCTATAAATTCCTACATACCATAAAGCCCCTCTAACTAGAAATCCTCTCAAATCTATGGGAAAATATTATTCTTAAATTTGAAGCCAAAATTTCTTGTTGGACTTTCTCATAACTCAATCTAGCGGGTCACTTGATCTTCTTCAAAACTATCCTTCAGTAATCACTCCTCTGGATCTCCAAGGCTAAGGAAGAGTCCAGCTGAGGTAACCATAGACCAACCATTAGACTTGGTATCTAGCCCTACCAAGCTAGAGAGGGCACTCTCCAAAGAATCATAGCAAGGAGGGCTAGATGGATTAGGGTTTTATGATAGGTATAAAGTGCAGAGATTGTTTTAATTTTATTTGTTGGGGTTATTGCTGGATGAGGGTATTAGGTCAAAGAGGCTAGGTAGGGAAAATTAGATATGATTGCAGACATTCAAAGGGGCAAGGTAGGTAGGAGGCTTGGCACTTAAAAGTGATTTAATGAGATGGTTTAAGATAGATGAGGAGTTAGGAAGAGCATATGAGATGTATTTTTACTAAACTGAAGAGAAATGGACAAATTATGATAACTTTCCCAAAACAGAGCATGAGCAAACATGTATTTTGCCTATCAACTTGAAAATTACCATATAACAGACATGAAATGGTTTATGAACTTACAAAACATTCATAAAAATGATGACAAAGGAGAAACAATGCTAAACATCCATACGACATGTATCCCAAAGAAATAGTTGCAACTCATCTATTAACACTAGCCAAAATATGATACAATAGTGTCTCTGATCACTAGTACAACATCCAACTGAGTCCAACCTCTAAAAAGATTGAAGAAAGGGATGATATAGACATCAAAACAACCTTCTCTCACCCTTAGGGGTCGAATCCTTGAGTTGAGGAAGAGATACACAAAATTCTAAACTGATACCTAGAATGTAGGGAGCTCTGAGTGACTCCTCCCTAATTACATTGAAATTGATTCATTTGACTTGATGAAGTCTATTTACCTAATGTATTTACCCCTAGGTAATAGTAAAAGACTATAATTACATTTACCATATCAATTACATTAGTAAAAATTTGATTCCCAAGGATGAAAATCAAAACTCGAGAAAAACAATGAAAAATCAAGAAATTGTCTTATGCGCAGCACCAATGGTCTATGCACAACGCCTTTGGTCTGTGCGCAGTGCCAACTTCTAGCTGAGGTTTGAAGGGGTTTCTGATGTCCAAATTGATCTCAAGATAGCTCATTGGAAAGCCTATCCTGTCTAGTTTCCAGAAATGTACTTTGTTCCAAAAAATGATAATATTTGACCTTCCAAAAAGTCAATCTCCCAAGACTTCTCCTTTTCACAGCGCCTAGCTGAAAAGAGGGCTGAAATGTGATTTTTGAGGTTTTTTTGGCCATTTCTCCCAGTCATATTGCCCAATTTTGGTGTGCCAATAGTTAAAATTGTATGTTTAGTTCCTTTTGAATCCAATTGTGGTCTTGGTTTTTCGTTTGGAGGCCTCTAGAATATGCATAACGCCTAGGGTGTTACGCATAGGACAATCCAACTATGCCAAAAACTGTCAAAGTTGCACAAAAAACCCAAAAATTTCAAAAATGCCCAAAAACTTGTCAAAATTGATACATGAGTTGCTGATGAAGCATGTCAATCATGGAAATAGCCTTAGCAAGGATATCAATTTTTCTCTTCTCCTCTTGCATATTTAGGGTTTCAGGTTTTGACTTCACTATCTTGAGTTTTGACCTTACTATTTGGCTTCTTTGGAAATAATACTTTGCCATCCTCCTCTGTATGTCATTGTCTCTTTTGGCCTTGTCTAGGAGCTTCTCAATATGGTTGTTAACTCTCTCAATCCAATGCTCCCTATTTTCATTGATCATTATGGAAAATTTCTCATTTAAGGTAAGCTCCTTGGCTAGTTCAACTTCTTTTTGTCTCTCTAGTTCTAATGCTTTCTTTAGGCCTTTGGTTCTTGGCCTTTTTCTTGACACTTGTTCTTCCAACTCATCAGGATCACCATATTTTCCATATGCTTCATCAAGTAAGGTCTTAGCCTTGGTATCTTCTCTTTTGGATTTGAGAAGGTCCACCTCCATGAAATGACATATTAAGCTCTATCTAATTGAGTTTGCAATTTTTTGATTTGGGCCTCTACCTGAGGGTATTTTATTATAGGTATGGCAGTATGGCTGCCTATGAATTTGCTGCCTAGGACTTAGGGTTTAAGGGGGAATAAATTTGGGATAAGGATTTAGAAATACAAGGGTAAGGATAGGGTTTACTATGATGTGGGAAGGATGGTAGGGTCTTAGGAATAGTTTTTGGGTTGTGGGAATGGAACTAGGGTTTGCAAGTTTTGAGAACTCCAAGTTTCACACAAGAAACTTAAAACCATCAACTGATGACTTGTGGAATGTAAGGAGGGTATAGTAAGGCCTTACTTACTTGCTAGGAGGTTAAGAAACCCTATGTTGAAGGTTTGGAGTACTTTCATGAAATTTTAGAGCTTATAGATGAAATTTTATAGGTGCGTAGTGCCTTTGATGCGTGTGCATCACCTCGCTGCTCTATGTGCAACGCCTTTGATGCGTGCACAATGCCATCTTAAAATAAACCTTTGAGTGCCTTCCCGAAGTCAAAATTGAGACCATGATAGCTCTTTGGAAATATATATCTATTGGCTACACACTGGACCTATCAAGCACTAAAAATAGCCCCTCACAAATCAATTCTCTCAAGACTGGTAAAAAAGTGCAGAATGAGGGTGCAAACATGAAGTTTTCTCTTGAAGGAAACTTTTGGAGGTCTTCCTCAACTCCAAATTGGGCTCATGATAGTTCATTGGAAATATTTCTATCTAGTTATCATTTGATGCATCAAGAAAGTCATTTGGACACTCCATCTAGGAGGAAACTGGAGTTTCCCAAGGTCACACCAGAAGTGCAGCAACTCTCTTGTAGCAACTATATTTTTGAAATTTATCCAAAACCATAGCACCTGTGGAAAACTTGAAGGAGGGTTTTCATCCTTGGACTATTATGGACAAAAACCTCTCTCACTTTTGCAAAATGCATCTATGTTTGGTTGGAAGAATACTTTGAAGCAAAACTTGCCCTATGTGTGGCAAATGATTTGTCCCTTCAAATGACTTCTTGAAAAATGATGGAGACATGATGTTTATGAGTTGGAATGGCCTCATAATTGCTGAAATGACCTCTCTTAGGCCTCCTCTATTCAAATGTCTCTAATTCCATATCAAACCCTAGCTCAGTGGGAGGGGTAATTAGGGTTTAGTGCTTGTGGAAAATGATGATTTGGACACCCTTTGGAAAAACAACTCCCTTTGGCATTCACTTAACTTTTTGAAGCATTACCCTTTCACTTAACTATTTCCTTTGACAAATTAATCTTTTGATGGTATTCGAGAACTCTTTGAATTTGACTTTGCTTTAATGAAGTTAGCATATAGATATTGAGTTGGCAACTTAGGAACAATACTTATTACATATAGTGAACATAAAATTACATGTTGAAATAAGCATTTCTCTTTACAAATAATCTTCACATGGTGAAGAGATGTTATTTGATCACCCTTTACTTGTTGGTCTTATGTAATGGAATGGAGTTTTATTGGAACCTTGTAAACCCTAATTACCTAATGAAACCTTGAAAAACCTTACAAGACGTAATGAGACCTTGAAGGACTGAATTTCAAGATGACATGACTGATGTGATGGCATGATGTCATTAAATTTATGGAAAATGGATACTCAACAGGGTTGAAATGAGATAGCAAGGGGTAAACTTCTAAAAGGAGTAAAGGAAACCCTAATACAACCTTTAGTGACCAAATTTTTGCATGACGACCTAGTGGAATGACAAAAATTTTAGAATGGGACCCTAATATGATATGAAAGAGTTATTTTTGATCACTAATGGCAGGATGAAAATACTGACACTAACACCTTCAATCTCTCCTCATGTATCCTATCTCAACAATGGATTCCCCCAAAGGCATCATAAACAAGATAAAAAATATCCATCATAGCTTCCTTTGGGGGGGAGGGGATGCCAAAAGAGATTGAAAATGGGCTCTCATTACATGGGGAAAATATATCATCCAAATAAAGGAGGCCTTGGTCTTCGTGATCCGGATATACTCGACAGATCCTTAAGTGCTAAAACAGTGGAGATGCACCAAAAACCTAGAGGATTTATGGAGCAAAAAGTGGAAACATATGTATGGCCCCAATTCATAGGAATATCATCTCATTAGAATGACATGACAAATCTCGGGTTCTCATATATGGAATGCTTCTTGGAGAAACAAACAAATTTTCTAGGAACATAGTTTTTGGGAAACCAAAAATGGAGTAGAGCATTCTTTTGGGATAACATGTCACATCAATGTAAAAAAATAGCTTAGAATTAGCAACGTCGCCCAGCCAAGGACTCCCTCATCTCCAGAGGTCAAATATTAGTTGCACAATACTAGGATTCACCCCCCTACACTTCCTAATGGTACAATTAGAATTCATGTAAGAAATGGATTGAACCTCCCTAAAAAAATGAAAGCATGATTCTCAAGAAATAATTAGAAAACAAAAGAGTTAATATTCAAGATGGCAATGATATTCTTCATTGGGGTTATCATCCTTCAAGAAATTTTAACCTCTCTAAATCTTGTAGACTTCTCACAAGAAATAGAAATGAGGATGATTAAGGAAAATGGCATAAAATATGGAACCTCAAACACTAGCCCAAATTCACTATTTTTCTCTGGCTTCTAATGTGGAATAGAACTTCGAAATGGGACAAGTTTCAAATTCGTGGTTTTTATGACCCCTTAATTTTTATTCTATGTTTTTCCAATTGATAAAATGTCAATCATCTTCTAAACAACTACAAATTCTCCACCTCTATCTAGGACTACCTTGCTATGCTGTTTTGACAGCCCGACAAAATACAAAAAAATGTCCTCTCCACTATACAATTATTATGGCATGATTCCCGTTTTACTAATTTCATTGTCAACAAAACATGATAATTCATCCCAGGAATCATCCCAGAGAGAACATAATACATGAACGTTTAATAAAAATAGAACCCTCTTTCTTTATATTTATTACTTTTCCTTTTCCCAATTTAGACCTTTCCTTATCACGTACTCTTCCCTTGTAAAAATTAACTATTTCTCCATTTGTATAGATTTCATAAACCTATTTAAAAAATGCAAAAACAAAAAAAATGGCTAAGTCTTATAAGTGTTGTTAGATGGTCATTTTATTTCAGGTCTCGAGGGATTTAAATTTCCCAACTCTTTCCAAACTTTGCTTCACATTCATACATATGCCTTTATCAAAAAATTTATGGTGAGATATACAAGTTCTTGTTCAGTGCTGCAAATTTCTCCATCCTGCACCATGCACCTTTGGTTGCTAAGCCGCTTGGTTCTCCATGTATTTCCACGGCAGGACGTAGACTTTGCCGATAAATACCCTGAAAATATTTGCCCTGTGACATCCATTAGTTCACAGACCCTATCCATTTTTAATGGTACATTCTAACACCATGGCAGTGAATGTTCCCCATGGTGACGTGGCTTGTTATTCCACATGGCATGTATCCCATGTGGTACTCTTAAATTCTACCATGTGTCATTTAAATTTGTTTAAATCACCATATGCGAAGGTCGTTTTTAAACCCATGTGTCACCTTCTTGAGATTGACATGTCAACATATGTACTCTACCTTGTCAAAATTTGACACATCAATGTAATCCGAAAGTATTTTAACATCAATTTTTTCTCATCCAACAAAAGATCAATATTTTTGTCCTGTCACGGTGTTCTCATGAAAAAAATATAAACATGGCCATTGGCCTATGGCGGGATTAATACTAATAGAGCCTTAGAAAATAATTGTCCAAATGATTAATGCTTAATATTTTGATTATGATGAGCCCGTCCACAAGTAATTGTTGGCCTTTTTAACATTCATTGGGGAAATCCACGTGTTATTAGATATCACCCTGCAAGTCATTCATGACATTTTAAGGGTTTAATAACCTTTATTTCAAAATTTCATTGATTTATGGCCTCTTTTCGAAGTTATTCAAAGTTTTGAAATTGTAAACCATTACATCACTTTGTTTTCCTCTGTCTATTCAGAGTGCTCACTCAATAAATTCCTCTGAGATGGAAAGCATGGGTAAGCGAGTAAAGAGGGTGCAAAAGGTGTAGAAACTTGTACAACTAGTGCTTGGAGATCCAGATGACAAGAACCCAAATTATTTTTTATTTTCGGATACAGCAATCACAAAGGTTTATGCTAACCCGTCTCCTAGTATAACCTTTATAAGCTGCTATAAGATGAAATGCATAGAAGTATAGAGGATGTTCCTCTAGACAAATTTGGCACAGAAGATAACCTAGACACCTCTTGGTGTGATGTTACAAACTCTACTCTTCATAAAATCACGGTGGGATCTAGAATTCTGTTGTACATAGTTATGATATGTTGGATTATCAATCATGCAGACACATCAAAAGGGATAATATGCACTTCTCACTACACAATTGTGGGCTCCTTTCATCCTCATCACTTCAAGGTTGTGTATAAACTTCTAAGCTTCCAAAGTCCGAGCTTAAGTATAATTCTTAGTTCATTGATAAATCCATTCAATAGGAAAGCATTAAATGTGTCAAAAAAATGCATGAGTTGATTAAACTTTAGAGGATTAGTGAGCATAAATTCAAAGAAAAGGTTACAAAATAATATGCTATTTCTCTTTCAATTCAGCACACTTCTTTTTCGCTGCCACGCTCTATAGGCTTTATGACATAAGAGGAGTAACACATTTTCCTTTGGAATGGGTTCCTTTTATTTAATGAGCCTCCAAAAGTTATTTTTTTAATTAGGAATCTACCCACAATTCTCCTTTTTATATGTTAGGCTATAATATGGATGCCATTTTCTTTTCAATTTCCTTTCCAACTACGGGATGGAAATGGACTCCTTTGAACCACTTTCCATATACATATACCATTCAAATATTTGGGAGGAGAATTTCTCTAATCATTTTTACCTTATTTTCCACTTTATTATAATTCCTATTTATGAAGAGATATTTCAATCAAAACCCCTTAGAATTTTTGAAGAAGCCAAGAAAGGCATTGACCAAATTAGTGATTGGTTCTCTAAGGAATTTTTTGATATATAAGCATATATGGTTCCTGTCTCCTCCGCATACCTTATCCTTTTTTGTCCATGTTAGACTGGTTTGCAAAAAAATAGCCTATCAAGTTTTTTACACAGGGATTGCCTTTGAATTGAATAAAAGTTCTAAGAAAATTTGACCATGTTTTCCTATATAGGTTGAAATTTTTACTTTGGAGAACCATCAACATGCTAGGAAAGAGTTATCAAATTTTCACCTCCTTACATTAGCTCAAATCCCTTTAAAACAACATGACCCTATGGGAATTGTTGGTGATCATTGTGCTTCGATTACTGCTAAAATATATATGCATGAGAAGTGTTCTTTTGATGATATGTTCTCTAGAGTTAAATCCTATGAAGAAGTTTTATAGAAAGTTTGAGAGCTCTCCCCTGAACAACATTGGATTTTTCTTACATCTAGAGAGGAAACAAGAACATCCTTACCTATGAATTTGCAATTAGGAATGGGTGAAACCATCACCGCACAAACCTCCACATCTGAGGCATCATTTTATATTCTTGATAAAGACCCATTAAATGTTGAGAAAATTCTTGCAAAAGTCATTGATGAACTTCTCAAAGAGGAAATTTTCAAAACAGTTGCAAGATTAAAATGCATGAATAATGGGATGAATTTTTGAAGATGATGACATATATACTTCAAACACAATAAGTTCTTAAAGTTCCTCTTCCAACATCTACTCATTAGTAGAATACACAATAATAGATACACAACATTAGTTGGATGTTCCTCCTTATGGTATTGATGTTTATAGTGAAACTTATTTTGTTGCTTCTAAGTCCGTGATGAAAATTCCCATAAGTTCTATCTCTGGTGGAATTTCACAAATAAAAATATTGGCAAGCTCCTTACCACCAATTGAGATGGAATATATTCCTCCATTAAGTGTCTCAATGGATTTTATCACAGGTTTACCCAAGTCAAAAGGAAATAGTGTCATCATGGTGGTAGTTGATAGACTTACCAAGTATGCACACTTTTTTGAATTTTCTCATCCTTTTAAAGCCAGTACAATTGCTACTGCATTTATGGAAACAATTCAAAAGATTCCTAGAAACCCAAAGATTATTGTAAGTGACAGAGATCCCATTTTCACTAGAAATTTTTGGACGAATTATTTTCTTGTTTTGGTACTCAATTAGCTCATAACTTATCTTACCATCCTCAATCTGATGAGTAAATTGAGATAGTGAACAAATGTTTGGAAGGATAACATCATTTCTTTGTATATGATAAACAAACACAATGGGTCAAGTGGTTACCTCTAGGTGAATAGTGGTATAACACTTCCTTCCATACTGCAGCAAAAATGACCCGCATTAGGTCCGCATTCCCAATAGGAAAGGGATATTTTGACCATAAGGCTCATGTTGCATCTCATTTGGAGACAAAACATGGAAAACCCTCTTTTTACCAAATTTTATTTTTCATATGCTGGGAACTACAGGCCACAAAATTGGATTTTGTCAGTACCACTTTAATCCTCAAACCCTCGCCTTTAATTTTATAGCAATTTTAAGTATTTTTCCTGATTTTTTTTGTTATAAGGCCCCCCTTTCCAAGGTCAAGTGTGTTCAACACTCTGTCATAGGGTATTTGACTTAAACAATGCTTAGAAACACTCCTAGAACACTAGGGTTATAGCGTTGCTAGCTCTTTGGTTCACCAATGACACCAAGAAATAGTGTTGAAGGGTAAATTTTTCATATCTAGGGAATGAGAAGTCCTAGAGTGACCTGAATTTTTTTATATATGAGTAGACACTGATGATATCACTAATGGGTTTTCAAGATTTGCACAACGAATGAGTGGAGAGAGTGAAAACATAATTTTGATGATGAAGCTACACTTTTGGATGTAGGGGCTATGAGAGAACTTCAAAACTGTGGAATATTGAATCTTTTCAAACCCAATATATGAAAGGGAAACCTATGCTTCTAGAGATGATTATCTAATGGTTGGATCCTTAGCAACAATGTTTCGAGGTAGAAGGACAGGGGCTGACCATTGAGGTAGAGGATATATATTTCCTTACAGGATTATTGAGGTGAGGGGTCCAGTAAGAGTATCCATAGGAAGGTCAGTTGGAGAGAGATCAATTGAGGAGTGGATGACAACATATTTCTCACCCACTTTGACTTGTGTGGCTAACACAATGAGTCCCCATCCAGCTTCTAAAAGTGAGGTGGACATAATAGTTCAATGTTTGACTCCTATAATGTTTAACGAGTATGAGGGATTATTCATTAAATTAAAGGATCAACTAACCAAGTGATG
The DNA here is from genome assembly GCA_031772625.1 of Pinus tabuliformis. NCBI lineage: Eukaryota > Viridiplantae > Streptophyta > Pinopsida > Pinales > Pinaceae > Pinus > Pinus tabuliformis. The sequence continues at coordinate 870,804,761 of CM062816.1, forward strand.
AATAGGGAAGAAAACTATGTTTGGTTATGTCAACATAATAGTATTATTCTTCTTTGAGAGAGTATCGATACTATGACCATGGGTTCTACTAACACTTTCAGAAAGATCAACTCCATGGATGGACAAGTGGACTGAATTACTATCGAGGTTAGGATGGAGAATAACCATTCGAGCATATGAAAAGGATTACTTCATATGGTTAGATATGCATTTTATGTGGATTGATGATTAAGCATACGTAGGAGTATATTTACATTGTGATATCGACCTAATGTAGGCCCCTGGCGAGTAGTGGGGTCCCATGGGTAAGTGAAATGTGTGTTTTTAAGTTTTTAAGTCTTTTAATTTTTTTGATGGTATAGAGTACTAATCATTAACATGCACAAATGACACAGATGTCACATTGCAAAGAATTGAAGGTGGATCACCTTATGAGTGATAAGGAGTAGTGAGAGTGGTGGAGCTAGAGGAGGCCCAAGAGATGAAAGACGAGGAAGGAGACTTGGACCACAATGAGGTAAGGAAAGTGTAGTGGAACTTGGAGGGGTTGATGATGGGAGTGCCATTGACCTGATTAGATGATATTCTGAAACATATGCAACACCACATCGATGGTGTGTCTAGTAGGATGGGAGAAATTTTCACTGAATGGCCAAGATGGAAATATGTTTGAGTATACCGTGACTCAGATGATGAGTAGTGATAGGGTCCTGTAATGTAATCCCATTAGATTATTTTGTACATGGACATTAGTGTTGATGTAACTGGATTATGGGTTTTGGAAAATGTAACTAGTTTTAGTCTTCATAATTCTCATTATACTTATGTCAATATGTATATCTTATGTTACAAGAAAAAGAAGAAATAAAAATATTATTTTTGAGCATGGGTTTCATGCTTCATTTTATTGGTCATCTAGGTCAATCATGCACTTCACGCTCCTAGGGTTTATCATGTCAAAAGAATATTTTTCTTGAGTCAAGAGAGCCCTTTTCAATTGTATAAGACCCTATTGGGAAAGATGCAACATGTAAAGATATTATTTTGAGTCTAGAAAACCTTTATGAGCCTCCAAGCACAAGTCTAACCTACCAACAAGAAGTTTGTCTAGAGCGGGGCATTCAACCTCATGGAAATCCTATCTATACAAGTACCTTCGGCCTGATTTAACACCAATTTGATCTAAAACAAGAGGAATTCAACATTAAGCAAGAAAAGTAGTCAAGAAGGCTATAAGGAAAGGAAAAAAAACAAGGGAAGGAAAAGACTTATTTTCTATCTATTTATGTCCACACGTGTGATGGTTAGGGTTTTTGTAGGTCAAGAATTGTAGGTTTGAGTTACAAGAGGGCAATAATTTCATATCCAAATTGGAGGAGGGCCGAAACACTATTCTGACCTAAATTTGACTCTCATTGACTTTGGAGACATTAACTTACTTGAGGAAGAAATTCTTGGAAGATTAACACATACGAGAAAGAAGGATTTCTCCTATTCCAAGAGACTAAAATAACTGATTTGAAGTAATAGGCTAAAATTCTAAAGTGAAGCATATTTGAAGTGGTTTAACCTTCATTGACTTGATCAAAATTGACTTGTTTGGAAGAGATTCTTGAAGGGATGACTTGGTGCTTGGAGGAGGACTTGGTATAGGGTTTTGGGTCTTGGTTTTCTCATTTGAAGCAGATTCTATAAGAAGAGAAGATATTATTTTTGGTTTTTTTTTCCTGTTGGAGGGGTCTTGCCTTGCCTGGAGCCTACTTCTTCTGTCCATTGTCTTTATTTTTTTTCTCTTGATAATTGTTTGATAAAAATATCTAATAAAGAAACCTAATAAGATAAATAAAGTTTACGATCAATTACTAAAGTCAACGAGAATTGAATTAATAGTTTCCCTACTATATTCTTCAACATGGTATTAGAGCTAAGGTGAAGAAAGAGAAGGAAGTTGGAAGATAATATTGTTGACATAAGAAGGGCTTGCTTGTCAAGGGGATTCATTTATGAAAGTACACAAGGAAAGAAGAAGAAGACATATTGATCTAGAAGGAAGGTTACTACATCAAACTTTTATCAAATATCTCATCATATCAAGAAAGGATCAAGTTCTCATTGAACGAAGGAAGGATAAGCTCTTATTAAAGTTCGTCTTATACATCATCTTGAAGAGAAGGAAGCATCAAAGAATCTTGGGATCATCATCCTCCCATTGATGTTGTTTGAAGACATTATTGTTGAAGGTATCCTAGAAGTCATCATTCTAGGGCATATTTGAAGTCTCTTTGAAGGTCTTGAAAGCATCAAGATAGTTGGAGACATATTAAAGAAGGACGAATTGGTTGAAAAGTAAGTATCATATTGTCCTCTATGTCTCAATCTGCAGATCAAATGGCTACATTTTGCAAGGAAAGAAACAAGCTCTTTGGATCAACAAACTTCCTAACACGATGAAGAGGATTGACTTGGCACTCAGATAAAATGATGTCATCAAATATGTTCTTGGTGAAGTTGTTGAACCGGAAAAGGAGAAGACTCAAGAGGTAGCAAAACACAAGAAATGAGAAGTGAGGGCACAAAGGATCATTGTTTAATCTATTAAGGATAATCTTGTTCCATTTATTGTTGATTTGAAGACATCCAAGGCTATGTATGATAAGTTGGTAAAGTTGTAGTCTATAAGTACATCAGGTCAAACGATTTCCTTAAGGAATCAATTATATAAAATAAGTCAAAGGAAACATTAGCTCCCCCCTTCTTTCCATACCACCATGTGAGAGACAACTTGGAGTGGGAAAGGTATACCAAATGGAGAGATTTGAATAATTCTCTAAAATAACCTTCTTCCAAGTATTTTCAAGGATGAATTCCCTAGACCTCATTAAGAGGCATACCAAAGATTTAGATCCCTGCCTAGGGAAACATTTGATGTAGAGAAAAAGTGAGAAGGCATCAATGACTCCCAGTATGGTTTCCTTTCTAAATAAGGCTAATAAATATCAATGGAACCAAAATACCTACCTACACATTTTTCTTATAAATCTAATGACATCACTGGCAAGAGGAGAGAGACCAAAATTAGAGAGAAGGATCATTTCAAATCCACCACCATCCTGCTAGATAGAACTTTTGCATCTAAGGCTACATAATCCTAGTCCTTTAACTATTGGGAGTGGCTTCTCCATGCCTTCTAACTATGACAAATTATTTTTGTTGGAAAATAATTGTTACAGAGACCAAGGTTTTGCTTCTAGAAGCCAATAAAGGTTTGTCCCATATCCTAGATTAGTTCCAAAATTTTAAATCTTTTGTAAGGAAGAAAGTCTCACCCAAAGTGTAGCTAGCACTTAGGTGTGATGGTTGGGGTTTATATGGTAGAAGGATGAATTTTACCAATTAAATATATATTAATAGCCATTAACTATTATAGTACAATCAAGAACCATTACACAACAATGAGAAAAATCTTTCTATACATAAGATCTGAACAAGAATATAATTTTTTTTAAATAGGCACACAATCACATATATATGAACACATTGTGCAATGAATCTTCCTACAACATTCTTCTCTTATTATTATCAAGCTAGAGCATCATTATAATTATAGATTTGTAATATCTTAGCTAGATATTTCAAATACCATCCTAAAAAATCCCCATTATAGATACTTATACACAATAGCATAATATAAGTCATAATTGTAGAAACATGTCAGCGTTTATCTACTATCTCTTTCATCTGTGCAACTATCCTTGCATGTCTTTCTATAGTTTTTGGCTTCTTGATCTCATCGAGTTTAACTCCTTTTGTAACATCCCTGGTGAAAATTCCACGTAAAAATATATATATGGCCACAGTGATGGGACATGTATTCCAAGATGAATGGTGGGGGAAACATCCTAATGGGTGTTGATTCGGCTTATTATGGCTAAGGAAATTGGCAAAGGCAATGGCTAAGGCTTTGGAAAGGAAAAATAACATTTTTTGGCACATTTATTTATGAAAATAATGGAAATTTGGAGAAAAGGGAGGTGAAAGGTCACAAGTTGCATATGAGGAGGAAATTGAAGGAAAGTAATGGAAAATGAAGAAAATAGAGGCCTCAATAATAAAAAGGCTTATGGGGATCAATGGGTAGGACTTGGTCAATTTAGTTTTGGAGCTCTCTCATTATTCTCTTCTCTCTCATACTCTTGGAGACTTAGATTTTTCTTGGAGCACTCTTGGAGGGTGTGGCATACTTGGATTCATGGAGCAAGAAGGCAAATGAAGAGCAAGAAAGCGCAAGAAGGCATCAAAACCAGCATCTACATCATATTTTCTTGCAAGTACCGAGTTACATGTATTATTTCTTCACTAGTTTTGGCATGCATGTAGTTTTTGGTTGTGATTTTTCATTGGCATGGAGGATTTCGTAGATTGATAGTGGATTGCCTAGCCTTGCCATTTCCTTGATATCCATGGAGATTGTGGGTTTATTTCCTTGTTTTATTTTGGTTGGTTCTCATGTTTCCTTAGCTTGGGTCGAGTTATTAGTTCCTAGAAGACTTGGTTGGGAAAACACTTTAGAAGCCCTGTAACGACTTGGGTTGGGTTACTAGTCCCGTAGTCTTGGTTGGACAAACACTCTGGAAGCCCTTCGTGGGTTAAGTTACTAGTCCTGGAAGCCTTAGTTGGAGAAATGATCTGGAAGCACAGAAACAGTTATGGGTTGAGTTCATGTCTTGGAGCCTTGGTTGGAAAAACACTTTGGAGCCCGATAGTAGCTGTGGGTTGAGTTACTAGTCCTGGGAGCCGGATTAGAAAAACACTCTAGAGCCCTCGAAAGTTGGGATAGAGATTGATCGGATGATCGTTTTGGTGATGTCTAACCATCAGGTGGAATCACTATTTGATGGGTTGAGGTGGATGGCCTTTGGAAGCCCTAGATGGTTTTTGATTGATGTGTTCTATGAGATCCCACATTCATGCTTGGAATATGGCACAAGGGTGAATGGCTGAAAAGAGATTTGGCTCAACCATTCTACAACAGTTTCAGGATGTATTTCCTGAGGATATTTAAGAGTTTCCACCTCACAAAGAGGTATAATTTTCTATTGAGTTCATTCCAGTGGTAGCTCTGACATCAAAAGCACCTTACAGGATGAGCACATCTGAGTTGGTAGAGTTGAAGTTGCAGTTGAAGGAAATGTTGGACAAGGGATACATTAGGCCAAGTGTATATCACTTTGGGGTGTGCACCAGTATTGTTTGTGAAGAAGAAAGATGTTACTCTCAGATTATGCATTGGCTATAGGCAGTTGAAAAAAGTGACCGTGAAGTATATGTATCCATTGCTGAGTATTGATGACTTGTTCGATTAGTTGAAGGGAGCAACAATATTCTTGAAGATTGAATTGAGATCAGGATATCACCAGGTAAGCATCAAACATGAGAACATTTACAAGACAGCCTTCTGAACCAGGTATGGGCATTATGAGTTTGTTGTAGTTCCATTCGGTTTGACTAATGCTCCAACTACCTTTATGTGCTTGATGAATAATGTGTTGTGTTTGTACTTGTATAAGTTTGTTATTGTGTTCATTGATGACATATTGGTATATTCTAAAAATGAGCAAGAGCATGCCGAGAATTTAGCAGAAGTGTTGAGATTGTTGAGAGAGCATCAATTGTGTGCTAATCTCAACAAGTGTAGTTTCTTTCAAACTGAGGTACATTACTTGGGACATGTTGTCTCTAAGGAGGGCATTGTAGTAGAGCCAGAAACGATAAGAGCTATCATGGAGTGGGAAGCTCCTAGAAACGTAGATGAGGTGATATATTTCATGGGGTTGGTAGGCTATTATAGGAGGTTCATCAATAACTTCTCACAGATTTCTTATTTTGTCACATCATTGTAGAGAAAAGGTAAGAAGTTTGAATGGACAAAGGAGTGTGAGGCTAGTTTTGAGCAGCTCAAGAAGATGTTGATACATGTACCGGTGTTAAAGATTGCAGATCTGAACAAAGAGTTTTTGGTATGCACAGATGCTTGGAAGAAAGGACTTAGTGGATTCCTTATGTAGGATGGACAGGTGGTATGCTATGAGTCACGAAAGTTGAATGAGCACGAGCAAAACTACCCCACACATGATCTTGAGTTTGCAACGATATGATGAGCATCCAAATTAGACATAAATTAAGGCCCATCTGGCCATCATTCAGCATATTAAACCTCTATTTTTTATTAGATAACATATTTTTAACTTTAATATGTTCATTAGGAATGTTTATGGATAATTTCATATTTGTGCCTAATATTATTTTGTTGGGTTGTGTTATATACTTTCCACGACTAACCTACGTAGCGAATTGGGGGGTTAGAGGGGGGGCGGAGCCCCCCCATTCGTTGCAGTGATTGCGCAGCGGGGGGGTGGCAGCCCCCCCTGTTTGGGGGATTTGAGGGGGGCGGGTAGCCCCCCTCTACAGTGTTCGGGGTAGCGGCTCGAGAAATTTTTTTTTTGGACCCTATATTAGGTTGGGTAAACCTACTTATGGTTTTCGGTCCATGGTTTTGGATGTGATGGTTTTTCGGTCCATGGTATTGGATGCTTTGGCATGTATAAATATGTATTGTAATATTGAAAGGAATATAATGAAAAATCAAACTGGTAGTCCCAGTTTTGGGATCCAGTGGGAAAATCTTTGTGTATATGTGTTTTATGTGTTATGCTCTCGCATTGTTTATTTTTCTGTGTTTTAGAATTCGTATGCAGGTAATTTCTGTATGGGGTTAAATCCTACATCTGGTATCAGATCTGTTTTGGCTTCAAGGGGATGCCTTTGTTGCTGAGGGGTTTTACTCGAGCCTGTGGTAGACCCTGTTCAGTGGGAGATCTGCGAGATCGATTCTAGTGGTAAAAGAAGATGGCGAGCAGTGGAAAGATAGAGATCGAGAAATTTAATGGTTAGAGTTTTGAGTTGTGGAAACTCAAGATGGAGGATCTGTTGGTGGATAAAGATCAGTGGATCGCAGTAGATCTGGGTACTAAACCAACGGGAGTGATCGATGAAGAATGGAAGAAGTTGGATCAGAAGGCAAAGAGCACAATACGATTGTGTGTCTCAGATTCAGTATTGCTGAATGTATCAGGGGAAGCTACGGCGAAGGCTTTGTGGGACAAGTTAGGGACTTTGTACCAATCTAAGTCTCTGGTGAATAAACTGTTCTTGTGGAAAAAGCTGTATAACCTGAGGATGAAAGATGGAGACTCGGTGACAGAGCATATGAATGCGTTTAATACTGTGGTAAGTCAGTTATCATCTGTTGATATCAAAATTTTAGATGAAGATAAGTGCATTAGTTTGTTGTGTTCTCTACCAGATTCGTGGGATAGTCTGGTTATTGCAATAGGTAGCAATGCAACTGCCTTGTAGTTTGATGAAATAGTCTCATCCTTACTGATGGAGGAGATGAGATGGAAAAATATGGAGAGCCAGAATGGTGATGCCTTGTTTGTACGAGGATGGTCCCAGAACAGAAACAAAAATAAGTCATCGTGTGGGAGATCTAAATCTAAAGGGAGATCTAAATCTCTAGGAAAACTTGTAAAGGTGGTGTGCTGGAAATGCGGAAATGAAGGGCACTACAAAAGGGATTGTAAATCTAAAGCTCCTGACAAAGTAAAGGGATTTGATGATGCTTCTTCTGCAGAGTCAAAAACCACCTTAGATGAAGGTGGGGATGTGTACTTGGCTTCTTCAAGTACACATGTAGATCATGAGGCATGGTTGATTGACTCAGGTGAATCCTTTCACTTCACTCCCCATAGAGAGTGGTTCTGTGAGTATGAGAAATATGATGGTGGTGATGTCTTCTTGGGGGATGACAGGAAGGCTAGAATCGTTGGTCGCAGAAAAGTAATGTTGAAGTTGCAAGGTGGAAGAGTTAGAACACTTCCAGGTGTTTTGCATATTCCTGCATTAGCCAGAAATCTGATTTCTATAAGCAAGCTAGATGATGCAGGTGTAAAAACAGTGTTCGAGAAAGATACGTGTAAGATGGTTTGGGGGCACTAGTATTGATGCGGGGAGTTCAGACTGGAACTCTATACAAGCTGCAAGGTAGCACTGTTGTTGATGGGTGCAATAGTTCTGTGGTTCCTGAAAGTGGAGCAGAAAATCTAGTGGTCTCTAGAGAGAAGACCATGCCATGGCATCAAAGGCTTGGACATATTGGAGATAAGGGCCTTTGAATATTTTATGGTAAAGGTATGGTAGAAGGTATGAGTAATAACTCTCTGGATTTTTATTTCTGTGAAAATTGTGTATATGGGAAGCATAATTGGGTGAGTTTCCCCTCTGGTGGTAAGAGGGCGAAACAGATATTAGACCTTGTGCATAGTGATGTGTTTGGACTTGTGAAGGTTCCATCGCTGGGTAAGTCTGTGTACTATGTATCATTTATAGATGACTTATCAAGGAATACATGGATATATTTCCTTAAGAAGAAATCTAAAGTCTTTGACAGGTTTAAAGAATTTAAGGCTCTAGTGGAAAACTAGACAGAGAAGAAGATAAAGGTGTTGAGGTCAGATAACGGTGGAGAGTTTTGCAGCAAGGAATTTGAAGAATTCTGTAAGAAGTGTGGTATAGCACGGCAAAATTCTACTCCATATACACCTCAACAAAATGGAGTCGTAGAAAAAATGAATAATACATTGATGGAAAGGGCAAGAAGCATGCTCAGTGGTACTGGGTTAGGATAGGAATTCTGGGCAGAGGCGGTGGAGACAACATGTTACCTGCTCAACAGATCACCTTCATCAGCGTTGGAGGATAAGACTCCACAAGAGGTATGGACTGGTAAGAAACCCTCTCTTTCACATCTGAGGGTATTCAGATGTGATGCATATGTACATGTTCCAAAGGAGAAACAAACCAAGTTAGATAGTATGAAAAGTGCATCTTTATTGGGTATAAGGATGGTTTAAAGGGTTATAAACTTTGGAACCAAGTAATAAGGAAGGTTGTGTACAACCAAGATGTGGGGTTCAGAGAGGTGAAAGATGTTATTAAACATGAAGTTTAACCAAAGGAACCTGAGAAGATAGAGTTTGAGCTAAAGGAGGAAGAATCAAACTCTACAACAGAGGAGGAATCAGAAGATGAAGAGCCACAAACTCCGGGTGTAAGAAGATCGGCTTGAGAAAGAAGGTAGCTAGAAAGGTATAGTCCATCTGCTTTCTGTTCAAAATTTTCTTTATCTATTACTGATGATGATCCTAGAACTATGAAGGAAGTAGTAGATTCAGAGGATGGAAAACTCTGGAAAGAGGCCATGGTTGGTGAAATGACATCTTTGCAAAAAAATGAGGCTTGGGATCTGGTGGAGTTGCCGGCTGGAAGGAAACCCATTGGCAACAAATGGGTGTTCAAGAAGAAGACAAATGCAGAAGGAAAGGTGGAGAAATACAAAGCTCGGTTGGTAGCAAAATGTTATTCCTAGGTGTCGGGAATTGATTTTGGTGATATTTTTTCTCTTGTTGCTAAGGTAACTTCTATTAGATTACTTTTATATGTTGTTGCTGCTTTTTCTTTTGAGGTAGAATAGATGGATGTGAAGACAACATTTCTTCATGGGGATCTGGAAGAGGAGATCTACATGAAGCAACCTGAAGGCTTTGCGATGAAGGGTAAGAAAGAACTGGTATGCAAGTTAAAGAAGTCTCTGTATGGGTTAAAACAGTCACCAAGGATGTGGTATCACAAATTTGATACATTTATACGGGGACTTGGCTTCACCAGAAACAAAGCAGATCACTGTGTGTATTTTAAATTAATTGGTGATCGTGTTATTTATCTGGTCTTGTATGTGGATGATATGTTACTGGTTGGAAATGATAAAGAAATTATCCAGGATTTGAAGACCCAATTGTCCTCCAAATTTGACATGAAAGATCTTGGTGCTGCAAACTATATTTTGGGCATGGAAATTAAAAGAGATCGGGCAAAGAGGAAGCTCTGGTTAAACCAAAGGAAGTATGTCGAGACAATACTGCAGAGGTTTAATATGTAGGATAGTAAATCGGTGAAGGTTCCTATTCCTGTAGGTGTAAAGTTATCTATTGAATATTGTTCCAAGACACAAGAAGAAGAAGAGGATATGTCCCATGTTCCATATGCAAGTGCAGTCGGTATCCTGATGTATGCAATGGTCTGTACTAGACCAGACATTGCACATGCAGTGGGAGTATTAAGCAGGTTTATGTCAAAACCAGGGAAGGAGCATTGGACAACAGTGAAGCGGGTTTTCCAGTATTTGCGTGGCACTAGTGATTATGGTTTGTGCTACCAAGGAAGACCAGAATTGGACAGAGTGTTGGATATTCGTGGCTTTGTTGATGCATACTGGGCTGGAGATCTGGATCAGAGAAGATCTACAAGTGGGTATGTGTTTAACCTATTTGGAGGTGCAGTCAGTTGGATGAGTAAGAAACAATTTGTAGTGGCACTATCAACTACAGAGGCAGAATACATGGCAGCCACTCATGCAAGCAAGGAAGTAGTTTGGTTGTAGAGATTGTGTTCAAGTATGGGGATAATACAGGGAGCTATAAGGATAGACTGTGACAGCCAACGTGCAATTTTTTTGGCAAAGAACCCTGCTTACCATTCAAAGACAAATCACATTGATGTTCAGTATCACTTTGTGAGGGATATATGATAGAAGACAAAAAGGTGTTGCTGGTAAAGGTGGACACTTTGAAGAATACTGCAGATGCATTGAAAAAATCTGTGAGCTCTGAGAAGTTTACTCTTGGTGTAGAGAAACAATGGGCGTTTTTTTTTTGGACCCTATATTAGGTTGGGCGAACCTACCTATGGTTTTCGGTCCATGGTTTTTGATGCGATGGTTTTTCGGTCCATGGTATTGGAAGCTTCGGCATGTATAAATATGTATTGTAACATTGAAAGGAATATAATGAAAAATCAAGCTGGTAGTCCCGGTTTTGGGATCTAGTGGGAAAGTCTCTGTGTATATGTGTTTTATGTGTTATGATCTTGTATTGTTTATTTTTTGTGTTTTAGAATTCGTATGCAGGTAATTTCTGTACAGGGTTAAAACTTACATATTTATATTTGTAGAATATTGTGAGATTATTGGGTAGATTATGGAAATTTGGAGGAGAAGATAGTTTAGAGATTTGATCCCTACTACAGGGGGATCACTATTGGATAATAAATCAACAAGATATTATGAAATTATTGCACAGATTCTGGAACTCCAATGATCGAGAAAATCTAGGAATGTGTTCCCTGTCATTTAATGCATATTCCTGGTGTTGGGAACCAGATCCACTATTAGAGGAATTTTAGAGGGGAAAGCTTCCTCTTTTCATGGGGAATGCTTCCTAATCATTTTATATAAGTACAAGTCAAATTTTCCTCTAGGGGTGGATTTTGATTAGTCTTCTTGTGGAGAGAACTCGTATTTTTGCAGCTCCACTTTCATTTCTTGCAGGGATGTAATTGTATTAATTGAAATAATGAAGATTGGTTCCAGGTTCAGCTTCTAAATCTTGGTCTCCTTCATAGGACTCCGATTTTCCTTTGGCTTGGCCGTCCCAAGAACCTCAGAGAAATTTTGTATCATTTATTTTTCTTCCTTTCACTTTTTATTCACATGCATCTCTTGTTCTTGTTTTTTTTCTATTCCTTCATTTAGTATTGATGATTTCTTGTTGTAGGATTGGGTTAAATGGTTGAAGTAAGTTCTTTTGCAGAATCAAAAGAATCATTTCATCTTTGGAATAGCTTGGGAAGGTCATAGTAATCATTGAGCTACTTAAATTAGTTTGCTTATTCCCAAATCTAAATTTTTGGAAGTCCCTTGTGGCAAATAGTAATAAATTTCTGCTATTTTTTAGAACATGCTAACGAGCTTCAATTGAGTTGATTCCACTTGCATTAGATCAAAAACACATTCCAGTTAATAAAAAAATTTAACCCATTGCATTTCACTTGATTAGGTTAGGCATTTGATAGATTTACTAGCTCACTAGTTCTCGAATTTCTAGATTTTAGACTAGTAATTTTATGCTATTTGATAGCATGGGTTAACAAGGGTATTTTGAGTGATTCCACTTGGAATGGAGACCTAAGACATCCTAGTCAATAACAAAATTTGTCCCATCCAATTTGGATTTGATTTGCTTTTTCATTCAGTGAATTATAACATCTTGTAACATCCTGTAACATCCTGTAGTTTCTTGTAGCACTCTTCCAGCGTGCATTAGGGGAATTTTGAGGTCTAAAATGAGCCTCCTAAAAAAATGTACAACCAAAATAAAATTTATAAGAACCAATAGGATTCAAGGTGATGATGTCAAACATGGGGGATGATTCACCATTTTTGGAGTAAAAAAGTAATAATATTAAAAAATAATAAAATAATAAGACTACTTTTTCAACTCATATTTTAAACTCATTTCCCTAAGTTTTTACTCAAATTTTGAGTGAGAGTACTCATTGGATGCAAAATTTAATTCTTCATCCAAGGAGTACCCATGTTTCATACTTTCGATGGACTCTGCTACACAAAAAATGAGAAATACATGAAAAAACGTGATTGCAATCACGTTTTTCATGTATTTCTCATTTTTCATGTAGTAGGGTCTATCAAAAGTATGCAACATGGGTACTCCTTAGATGAGGAATCAAATTTTTCATCCAACGAGTGGTTCCACTCGAAATTTGAGTAAACCCATAGGGAGATAAGTTGAAAATACGAGTTAAAAAATAAATTTGATGATTTAATCTAATCTTATTTTATTATTTCGACTATTATTTAATAATTTCCTTAGGAGGCCCATCTTAGACCTAAAAAATACCCTAATGTATATACTTGCCTATATTTTCTCAAAAATATTGGTTTTCATCCCTTAGGGTTGAATCATGAACCCTATGATCTAAATCAATGGTTGAGGAAGAATAAACACCAATTAGGACTTGCATTTTTACCCATGCAAAACATCTCAACGATTTGGGTTAATGGACAAATTTATGAAATGGGAATAAAATGATGATTTGATTGCCACATCCAATGAACTCTGCCAATGGATTTGAATGCTTTGAAATGTAATGATTGATATTTATTTCATGATATTTTCTTTATGAAATTAGAATATGTTTGCTTTCCTTGTATTTTCTTTCCTGCAATAGGCCCAAGGTTTCCATTTCAAGCATTGTATTTGCTAAAAATAGTTTAGGATTTGATTTCATTACATTCACTCCATTACATCATGTCAGCGAAGGAAGAACACAATGTATGTTGCACACATAGTGTCAATACCTCTTAAGTTTGTACGAACCCTGGGTTGATAATTAAAGTTGGTAGCCTTGGGAGTTGCAACATTCTTGTTGCAATATCGAGGCTCTCACTTTTTGGCGCCATTGCCGCTGAGGTGTCAAAGTATGCATTGTTTCCTTCAAGGTGCTATTTGATTCATTTCTTTTTACTTTCTACAAAAAACACAAAAAATGCATTAGGCATCTTTCATTTCAAAAACATAAAATGTCATTGCATTAGTGTCTTCATTCAATCATTAAAACAAAAAAATTCTCCAACACCACCCCCCCATTTGATCACGTGGTGTAGTAAGAGCCACATTACCAATGAATTTTGCAGGTAGAAGAAGAAGAGATGAAAGAGAAGATAGGATAAATGGATGGAGATGATGACAATGAAGAATATCCTCTAGGATTTCCCATTTAAGATGTTGATGTTAGTGTTCATATGAAGAACATCCCTCCATCTTTCCTTTCCAACTTCCATGGTATGAGGTCAGAGGATCAAAAAACATTTCTCTTTGAATTTGAAATTATTTGTAGATCTTATGGCTACTTGTTAAACACTCAAAAATTAAGATTGTTTCCGAGTCACAAAATTGAAGGATAAAGCTCTTAAATGGTTCATGAGTTTAGGGACTAATTCAATAAGATCATGGAATGATATTGGTGAGCTCCAGTATTGTAGCAATGATGCTGCAACTCCTGAGACTCCCTACTTTACTTTTATCAACCTGGTAGTTTGTAACAAACTTGGAAGCGACGGTGCTATATGCACAAGTACTAGCTCTTACTGCAAGCTGTCACTTGATCAGCTGGCACAAGTTCGCTAGGAGCTTAAGCCAACTTCTATGAGTTCTTAGAAGAAGCTTTTAACTGTGATGGATGAAATCTAACTCAAAAGAGGCTAGTCTACTTGCAGAAAGAAGATGAAAGCTGAAAGGAAATGCAAACCCTAGCAAACCCTAGTTTTATCGACTAACCCTACTTGTGCAAGAAAAGAGATGTAAGCTACTGAAATGGATGCCATTAACTATTGTAGAGGTAAAATACATGTGTTTAAGCTACTTCTGAAGGAAAATATGGAAAAATCATCTTTTTGTATTTTTGAGCAATTTTATGTAGAATTATTATGCATGTGTTTTAACTATTTTTGACTGTGCAGAGGTTTATTGGCGAAAGGAAATGGAGTGGGTGTTTGCAGGAGGTTGGGAAGGTGTGGAGAGGACCTAAGGGGTCCCTAGAACCCTTTTGGAGATTTCCACCGTGCTCAGATCTCGAAAAATCGCTCGCGTTATCTTCTACAAGAGGTTGCAGGGGATCTACAGGAAATTCTACAGGAACATGCCGAAAGTGGTTTTTAGAGGATTGATGGTGGAAAAACGGTGGGAAAGTGGAAATGAAGGGTGGATAAGGGTGTTAAGAGGTTTAGGACCTGGTAAATGAAGCTCAAGAGTGATGAAGATGGTTGGATTTGTTCAAGGATGAAGAAAGCAATGTTGCACAAAAATGTAGAAATTAGGGCAAGTTGGGAAAGTGTGGCGAATGAAGGAAAGAAATCTTGAGTGAGGGACTGGAGCAGGTTGTATGATGGAGGAAGGGTAGGTAGGAATGTCTTACAGGTGCTCTGCACACTACTTTCCAAAACTGATCCAAACAAAGACTAAAAAAACAGAGATTTATCTATTTTGACCTAATCTGCCCTAAAAACCAGAAATATGATGAACAGAAGTTTATAGATAGAAAATCATGCAAGAGAGCTATGGAAACTGAGAAAGAACAGATCTAAACATGAAAACACAACTGATATCAACTTTTCCAACTCAAAATCTAACACTAGCAATTGCATTGGAAGGCAAAAACAATGTTTTTGTGGCAGCAAGTGTGCCTTGGTCTCAATTCATGGTCCCAAGGAGGGAGAAATGAGATCAAGGACTGCTTGGTAGCCTTTTTATGGATCTTTTCTGTTACCAAACTGTCAAATCAACCTGAAGCATGAACAACTATCTTAATCATCAAAAACAACCTAAGTAATAAAGCAAGATTTTAACCTAAATAATAGAAATTATTCTATGAATGCAAGAAAAACACATAAAAGTACACAAAGGAGGTACTGGGCACTTGGGTTGGGCCCAACCCCAAGAGCTATAGCCTCCTAAGAAAGATCAGAGCTGGTGCAAAGCTAGATTCATCTTCATTGATCAAAAAATAATAGTTACATCCCAAAAACTGTCTACAAGAAGAAGCTCAAAAATGTGCTGATACAGGGCTGCACTAAAGTGTGAAAATAGACTAAAAAATGACTAAAATACTAAGGCTTGAAGCCTTCCTACTTATGCAAACGAGGACTCCCAACAATCCTCCTTAACTTTAGGAGCTTGGCTGCCCAAAACTGCAGTTAATCAGCCACTTCACTAGACCTGCTCGGCTACCCCTTGAAATCATCTTTGGTGGGCTGTTGAACTCCGAGCTAATGGTGGAGAACTCGAGGAAGGGGTCATTTAGTGTAGGAGACACCCCTCCTACAAATCCTCAACCTTGTTCCTTCGTATTTTGCTACCAATCTGCTCATAAATCCCTGATCTTGGTCCAAAAATGTCCAAAAATCTGCAATAAGCACGTATTAGACTTTGTGGTAAAGTGACTATTCCCATTCACACAATTAACATAAATATATTTAAAAGCATGCATAAAACTATGGAGAATGGTGGATTAAATGAGAATAATAGGCAAAATGAGCCCATATAGTTACCCATTTCCGGGGCTCATCAGATATACAAAAGATATTTCTAGAAAAATATAAAGATCATGATCTTAAACAAGAAATCTTTAGAATGAATCAAAAAGAAGATAAGAGTCTTGAGGATCTAATAGAGAGTTTCATGTATAATGTTAAGAGGGAAAAATTAAATCATTTATGATCTAGCACACTAAAAACCCTTTTACTTAGAACAATTAGGGATGATTGGATTGATGTCCTAGATATCATGAGAAGAGGTGATGTATAACAATTATAATTTGAAGAAATTTGTGAAACATGCAAACACATATCAAGAGGAACGACAAGAGTAAGTAAATCAACATCAAGATCGGTAGGTCATGCTAAACTTGGAAATTTGTTTGATGACTTTAAAAAATAATTTCTTAGCAATCTAGGCGAACAAGTAGAAATGTTAAGAATGCAGGATGAGGAAAAAGAAGATGCTAGTATTTGTGTTGTCCATGCAGAATCACATGATGTTAAATATTGCCCATCATTACCAAGGTTGAAGGAAGTTTACCAAGATGACAATCGAGCAAGTCAGTTGCCAAAGAAGCTATGTTATTTAGCTCCAAGAGGACCATGTACTCAATTTGATATGATACAAGAGCCTAATTCACAATTTCAAACTTATCCATATCCATCTCAAAATAATTGGAAAACACCCTTTCCTTGGCAATATTGGCCATCTCAACCCCAAAACCAATCTTGGCAACAAGGTTCGCAAATAATTTATAGGAGCCATTCACAATATCCTCAATAGTTTCCTCAATATCCTCCATACTCAACTCCATGTTATCCCTACCATCCAACTCCACCACAGCCACAACCCCAATCACATCCATCTCAAATATCCACTCCCACTCAACTACTTGTACCATCATTTCCAAACCCACACAAGGAAGTAGCTCAACCCACTTACAATGTTGAGGTACAACACTTCCAAATATCTCCTCTTGATCTCAATGGTATTCATCTTAGCTCAGGAAGAGTATTGCAAAAAGGAGATTCACTTGATGCCATTGAAGGAAAACATGCAAAAAAATAAGATTCAAATAAGAAGACCAAAGAATCATGGGCTACACTTGATGAAGAGCAGACATCATAATTAGAGATTGAGAAAGTTCCCTTATGTTTACCATCAGATCCTCTATGTGTTCAAGAGAATAATCAACAAAAATAAGAAGATTTGAATTTCATGGAAGAAGAAGACATCCAAGATGATCCAAATCAACAAGTGGACCAGGGGCATCAAAACTATATTGAAATATGGTTCCAAACAATCAGTAAGTTGCAACCACACACTCTTCTTCAATAATTATTGATCTCATCTTAGTCAAAGAAGTTGGTCTCTCATATTCAGGTACATGTCAAAGAATACATTTCAAGCCTACACATCAGTTTATATGTCATCTTGATGTGCACATGGCTCCATTGGAAGTATTCTTATACTTGAAAGAGATTTTGTTTTTCAAGTAGAGTAGGGTAGGAAAAGAAATAAAAAATGAAAAATAAGAGGAAAAAATAAAATCTCAGGTGAAAACCTCCTTTGAGGCACCTAAGATTGGCTCATTGATTGAAAACCTCCATGAGGCGATCAATGGGTTGGAAAAAAGAGAAAAAGAAAATATCCTAGGTGAAAACCTCCTTTGAGGTGCCTAGGCAGACCTACTAGTTGAAAAACTCATTGAGGCGGCTAGTAGGCCTAAAAGCAAAAAAAGGAAAAAAATAAAAAATCTTTGCTCCATGTATCTCTCTCTCGTGAATGCAGGTGCTCTCTGACCTCTGCAAGAAACAAAAACAAGTTAGCCACCAAAAAGAAAGTTGATCAAAAGCCTAGTCAAAGGAAGTCAAACTTGGACTTTCTCTTCCTTTGCTCAGATTCTCCAAAAGGACAAAGGCCATGCCAATCCATCACCCTCATCTATTTCCACCATCCACTGATCATTCCGAAGATTTTACCACTCATTTTCCTTGCGTTCCTAACATGCTACAAGAAGAGTATGTTTTTCTACAGGAAATAAAAATACATAGAGAAAAAAATCAATTTTGTCACATCTTGAAAACCATGCATCCATTTGCCAAGTTTTTTATGGGGATATGCATATGGGTGATGGTAACATGCTCAAGAAATTTCAGCAAATTCCTGTGCAAAGTTTTCAAGAGATTGACCTCCATCACCTACATACATTTGCTAATATTTTTTAATGGCGAGGTGCATAAGGATGATGGAAACATGCTCAGAAAATTTCAGGTCAATCCAGTAGATCATTTGGGAGATATGGGCAAAACAAGTATGCTACAGGATGTCCTAAACTACTACAGGATTTTCTGAATTGCAACAGGAAGTTGGCTGAGGGGTTTTGGAGGAAAATAATGGTGAGATGAAGTGTTGGAAGGGTGTATGACAATTGTGAAAAGTGTGGGGAAGGTGAACATCACCCATGGCCAAGCCCAACACTCCAAGAAGGCCAGATTTGACTAAGATAGCTTGCTCACGGTAACTGAAAGACAGAGGTTTAGAATATGGGCTGGCATCCATCAACTCCACCAACAAAAGATTGGGTATTGAAAAGAAACTTGCACACAATAACCTTATCATTCAAAGAATAATCAATCTATGAAGACCTGTGCAGAAGAAAACAAAGGAAATTATCACCTCTAGAGGACCATGGATCGATCATCAACTCAGCATCAACATGCATGCCTCTCCAATAACCATTAGGTAGGTACAGGTATGCAATATTCTTGACCTCTTCTCTTGAGCATATTATAGTTATAAATTTGTTGTCAATGCATGAGAGATGAGGTTTTATAAGCTAAGGATGGGTCAGAAGTCTCAACCACTCTCAACTAGTTAATTGCAGCTAACTCCCTCACTCATGCAATGTGGAAAAGCCAAATTAGGAAGGGTGATGATTATGAGGAATGGGGACAACAGTTAAAAGAGGAAATTTGTGCAAAGGCCAAGTCACCAAATCACTCCAATCCCTCCATCCACTTCAAATTCACTATCTATCCATTGTTCATCCATCCCATTTCATAAGAATAAAATTAATATTTTTCAAGAACAAGCCCTATAGTCTATCTAACCCTGAAAATTTCTTGAAAAAAACACATAGAACACATCCTCTCCATTTTCACAAACCTAAACTACTCCCTTTGAGCCCTATCATCATCCTCCAAAACCTCTACATCATTTCTCTTCACTCCCATATAGTTAGAAGACCCTGAAAGAGAAGGAATGATTGTTATAGGAAGAAAACCTCCTCCTATAACAACATGTGCAACCATTACAACAAGCCATAATCCTATTTTTTTTTCCATTTCCCATCAAGTAGAGGGGGTGATACAAACTCATGAGGCACTCTACCACTCCAAGAAGGACTCCCCACCTAAAAAAATGGACCTACACACATAGAGACAACAACAGTCAAATACCATGAAGGGTAGAGAAAAAATACACAGGAACAGGAAAAATAGAAAATCCCGAGAAGGAGAACTGGGAGAAATGGGTGCAAGATTTAATGGAAGGGAAGTAATTTTTGATACCTGTGAGGCCAACCACTAGAGAAACCAGAACTAAGTAGCTCAAGGCACAAGCTACTTTTCTATAGGAGAAAATGGAGCTGCTACAGGAAAAACAGGGTTGTTGCAGGAAAACAAAGATGTTACAGGAGACAGTCAGCTTGCTATAAGATTGCCCCAAAAGAAACAAAATGGGCCCTATATTGAGGATTATTGGCCACAAAACCCTAAAACTTTTAAAGAGACTTCAAAGAATGGGTAAGTACTTTATCTATCACCTCTTAAAAAAAAATTCTGTGAATTTTTGCAAAATTTCTCCACTAAACATTTGGTAGCAGAGCCATAAAAATTTGAAGTGTGGAGTTTTCTTGTGAGGATGAGCATTATAATGGGAGAATAAACTTGTTTTGAGATTATCATACCATTCTTCACCTTACTCATCAACAGGAAGCACTCCTCCTCTTGCCATAAGCTGAAATGATGAGTGTTATGAAATTGACAATTGGCAGCATGGTTCCCTTGCACAAACCTTGAGAAGACATGGACAAATGTTGTTGACATGGATAGAGAAGATTTTCTGGACTTAAAGAGACAGTCAGGGATGGATCTGCAGAAGAAGAAGAGGGTGGAAAAGAAAAATAAAATGTTGAAACATAAGATAAAGTGCCTAAAAAAATCAGAATAAAGGATAAAAGGAGAATAAGAAGCAAACTAAAGAGATAACCTCCCTCCAATCCAAAAGAAAGGAGCCCCAAGTCTCTCAGAAGAAGCCAAGCACTAGGGGAACCATGACTAAACAACTAAAAGAAGAACATGCCCTATTACAGGAAGGCAAAAATTTGCTACAGGAAGGCATAAAATTGCTACAGGAAAGTGTTGAACAACGATAGAACAAATCAGGGAGGTCACCAGGGCCATGAATGAGGCACAATGAGGTCACTAAGTTGCTCAGAGGATGAGAAACACTTTCAGTAGGGGGGTATGATGGGCCTCCAAATTATATATTAAAAAAGTCCAATCTAACCATCCTTCAACACATTAAACCTCTCTTTTCTCATTAGATAATTTATTTTTAACTTTAATATGTTCATTAGAAAGACTTATGGACAATTGCATATTTGTGCCTAATATTATTTATTTTTGTAGAATATTGGGAAGACTATGGAGATTTGGAGGAGGAGATAATTTAGGGACCTGATCCATACTACAGGAGGATCACTATTGGATAATAAATCAACAAGATATTATGAAATTATTGCATAGATTTTGGAACTCCAATGATTGAGAAAATCTAGGAATGTGTTCCGTGTCATTTAATGTAGATTCCTAGTGTTGGGAACCAGATCCATTATTAGAGATATTTTAGAGGGGAAAGCTTCCTCCTTTCATGGAGAATGCTTCCTAATAATTTTGTATAAGTAACAAGTCGAATTTGCCTCTAGGGGTGGATTTTGATTAGTCTTCTTGTGGAGAGAACTCGTATTTTTGTAGCTACACTTTCATTTCTTATAGGGATGTAACTGTATTGATGGAAATAATGAAGTTTGGTGCCATGTTCAACTTCCAAATCTTGGTCTCCTTCATAGGAATATGATTTTCCTTGGGCTTGGCCATCCCAAGAGCCTCAAAGCCCTTTTGTATCATTTAATTTGTTTTCTTTCACTTCTTATTCACATGCATCTCTTGTTCTTATTCTTTCTATTCCCGCATTTAATATTGATGATTTCTTGTTGAAGGATTGGGTTAAATGGTTGAAATAAGTTCTTTTGCAGAATCACAAGTATCATTTCATCCTTGAAACAACTTGGGAAGGCCATAATAATCATTGATCTACTTAGATTAGTTTGCTTATTCCCAAATCTAAATTTCTGGAAGTCCCTTGTGGCAAATAGTAGTAAATTTCTGCTATTTTTTAGAACATGCTAACAAGATTCAATTGAGTTGATTCCACTTGCATTAGATAAAAAAAAACATTCCAGTTAATAAAAAAATTTACCCCACTTCATTTGCACTTGATAATGTTAGACATTTGATAGATTTACTAGCTCACTAGTTCTCGAATTTCTAGATTTTAAACTAGTAATTTTCTGTTATTTTTTAGCATGGGTTAACAGGGGTATTTTTGAGTGATTCCACTTGGAATGGAGACCTAAGATATCCTAGTCAATAAATTTCTTTTTCCCATCCAATTTGGATTTGATTTTCTTGGTCATTCGGTGAATTATAACATCTTGTAGCATCCTATAGTTTCCTGTAGCACTCTTTCAGTGTGTATATACTCACCCAGATTTGCTCAAAAATATTGGTTTTCATCCATTAGGTTTGAATCATGACCCCTAAGGTCTAAATCAATGGTTAAGGAGGAATAAAAACCACTTAGGACTTTCCTATTTACTCATGCGAAACATCTCAACGATTTGGGTTAATGGACAAATTTATGAAATGGGAATACAATGATGATTTTATTGATTGCCACATCTAGTGAACTCTGTCAATGGTGTAGAAATTTTGAATAATATGACACTTATTCACAGAGATTATCCTGATTATACACTATTTGTGGAATGCATGCATAATACATAACCTCTTCTACGTTGATCATCAATTTTGCAGTATTCAGAAACAATCGCATGCACACATTGAAGCATCATTCACACATATCAACACAGTATATCACGGGGAAAGCATACAGCTGAAAACCCCCAACTATATGTATATTATAATGATTGAGAACATGTAACAATACATAGTACAATACTCCTCGCAAGTACTCAGTACTATCTCCACCTGTTACACATAAACTAGCTCAGATCTGAATCAAGTCACAGGTTCAAATCTCCTCTGCTGCTTGCCTGCCTCCACTGCACAATCCTGCATGAGAATAGATGAGTATGGCTGATCCAAACTCGTATTTCCCTTGGCTGAACCACGCAATCCTCATTGGAAATACTCAATCCATTGATTGTGCAAATCTCATGCACAACTATAGTCACAACTGACAGCTGTCTTGCCCTTTCACTCACCTCTAACACCTGTCTCCACTGAACTGTCCATGCACTGAGTTAATTGATGTATTATTTAGTTGATTTATGAGTTAATAATTAGTGAATTAATTAATAATTAATTCACATCACTCATCACTAGTGTATTCTGTAGTTAGACTAAATACAACTAGTTCAACTAAGTCAAACTGAACACAACTTCATCAACTCCTCAATCAACTCCACCAAACTCAATCACTTGAGTTCTAACTGAAGTCCATCATGCAATAGCTCAACTAACCCATAAGAAAAGTGTATTTCCTTCTGGCAGCTGCATGTGACACATCTATAGCTTGAACTGAAGTGCTCCAAGAGGATAAGATAATGTTTATAGTCCAAATATTATTAAGAGCTAATAATATTCGACTGTTCTATTTTTAGACTGGCAGTCTAAAAATAGACTCCACCCATATGTCTAAAAATAGATGTCCATCTATTTTTACCAACATTACCAATCATCCATAAATAGCATCCTGCAACTCATAGACCATGATCCATATGTCTAAAAATAGATATAGTCTAAAAATAGACTTTGCGCCAAAAATAGCCTACGGGCCCACTTAGTGAAGGTGACTCCTTTTCACTAAGCTCCATCATCTTGTTGCATTTTCAACACTCCCTCTCAACAAGATATGGATTATCTGAAACACCTATCCTGCAACTCTGGAATGTTTTGCATGCAACACATTTTCCCGTCCACTTGCTCCAACAACACTTGGAACAAAAAAACACTCCCAACTGACCACTCTGTTGGGCTAGGAACATACTCTGATGCTGAAGCTCTACCTGCTGCTGACAAGTGCTCCCTCTCTGACATCTGCGCTACTGCAACATCTCCATGCATCTCGCACCATTGCACACCTCTCTGTGCCACCTAGCACTATGCAAAACACTTTTGCCTCTCGCATTGCTGCAGCCTGCTAGCTATGCGCTGTCCTGGGATTCCCTGCACTGTCGCTCTCTTTGCCGCTCCATCCGCATCTGTCTCTACCCAATCAGCCAGTTCCTGCTACTCCACATCGGGGCTCCCGTAGCAAGGTCTCATCCAAGAGGTTGGGTACCTCAAGGATCCTGCCCCTCCTCCTTGGGACGATCACTCTATATCGCCCCACCTCCTACCTGGAGGTATGGCTACATGTGATCCCTCAGCCCACTTGGCTCGAAGTTTCCCCCTACTAGAGGTCTCTGCATGAGTAGATGTCTCTACTCGATCTCCTCTCAGCTTCCCTTGTTGTGGCTGCTCCATGACCTCCTGAAGCTGTTGCACCAATCGTGGCTCCTCCACAATCGTCTGAGACTTCTTCTGGCTCTGCATGTTGAGATGTAATATACGCTCCCTCTCAACCACCAAGTCTCCATTAGTTGCCTCGTTGCTCAAGGCTTTGAATGCATCTTGAACCTCAAGAGCATACAGGTTCTTGACCCGTGAACCAATCTGCTTCATCTGTCTAGTGATGATGTGTCTAAGGAAAACCTTTCCCTTACTGAAGACTACATCATAGCCTCTATCTTCCAACATCGTGATCGACACCAAGTTTCTCTTCAGTCCTGGTACATACTTGACATCGGTCAAGGTAAGGCGAGCTCCATGCTCCCTCTGAAAAATAACCGTGCCTACACCTGAGACACTATACTTCTCATCATTACCCTTCGCTATGAGTATCTAGAGATCATTCTCCTCCAAAGTACTGAACAAACTCTTGTCAACGGTCATGTGGAAAGAAGCTCCACTGTTAAGAAACCAACCACTTCCCACCATGGATGAAACCATGCATGCGAAGAGTGTGAAATCCAACTCAAACTGTGAAGCAAGTGCCTCACCTTCAGATCCTTCCCCGGATCCCTTCTTGGATTTCCTCTGTGGGCAATTTGCAGCATAATGGCCCACCTCATGACAACGAAAGCATCGCACTTTCGACTTTTCAAACTTCTTCCCATCATTGGAAGAACTGGATTCGGAAAGAGAACCCTTATCCTTCCCCTTCTTTGCTTTGGCAGCCAAAGCGCAATTTTCTTCATCAGATGCCTTTGATGAAGATCTGTCCCTGGTATTCCGCCGGATCTCCTCTTGCACAAGATCCAACCAAAGTCTCTCCCATCCTGGAGAAATAGGAATGCCAACTCTTCGGAAGACCAAGGAGAGCCAAGCTCACCAAGTCCTCATCATCGACAGTCACCCCCACACTTCCCAGCTCATCCCGGCATTGGGTGAACTTCGTGAGATACTTGGGCATACTGTTTCCATTCTCACACTTAATGTTTCTGAGTTTATCATTGAGCACAAACTTCCTCTGGTCGCTCTTGCTTTGGAATAGATCTATCAACACTTTCCACATCAAGTATGGAGAAGCCTTTCCATGTAGGCTGGACACAATGTGATCCTTCACGCCCTCCAATAGAATCCTTCGACACTTCGCTGTCTTCTTTTGCCAAACCACAGCTTCAGCAACATCAGTAGGTTTTGGGACTTCAGCATCTATGAAATTCTTCAACCCATTGTCATCTAACACTGCCTCCATCCTGTCTTTCCATGCAATATAATTCGAGCTGCCCTCAAGAGCATACTCCAATCGTAATCCGTTGAAAGACATTTCAACTTTGACACCAAGAAAACACTGCTGCAAATTCGAATTCCACCAGCTCAAAACTCAACCGCTTCTGATCTAAAATTCGTGAGAACAAAGTATTTCTCGTACAGAGATTGACTGTATGGGCTTTTACCGGATATCTCACCTTCCAAAAGAAGGATGAATCCAGAGGCTACCTAGCCCGATTACAGACTCTGCCTGAAGAAATAAAATGTACTCACTTTCTAAATAATAGATCTGATGATCAACTTCACTCCGATACCATGTAGAAATTTTGAATAATATGACACTTATTCACAGAGATTATCCTGATTATACACTATTTGCAGAATTCATGCATAATACATAACCTCCTCTACATTGATCATCAATTTTGCAGTATTCAGAAACAATCGCATGCACACATTGAAGCATCAATCACACATATCAACACAGTATATCACGGGGAAAGCATACAGCTGAAATCCCCCAACTATCTGTATATTATAATGATTGATAACATGTAACAATACATAGTGCAATACTCCTCGCAAGTACTCAGTACTATCTCCACCTGTTACACACAAACTAGCTCAGATCTGAATCAAGTCACAGGTTCAAATCTCCTCCGCTGCTTGCCTACCTCCACTGCGCAATCCTGCATGAGAATAGATGAGTATGGCTGATCCAAACTCGTATTTCCCTTGGATGAACCACGCAATCCTCATTGGCAATACTCAATCCATTGATTGTGCAAATCTCATGCACAACTATAGTCACAACTGACAGTTGTCTTACCCTTTCACTCACCTCTAACACCTGTCTCCACTGAACTGTCCATGCACTGAGTTAACTGATGTATTCTTTAGTTGATTTATGAGTTAATAATTAGTGAATTAATTAATAATTAATTCATGTCACTCATCACTAGTGTATTATGCAGTTAGACTAAATACAACTAGTTCAACTAAGTCAAACTGAACACAACTCCATCAACTCCTCAATCAACTCCACCAAACTCAATCACTTGAGTTCTAACTGAAGTCCATCATGCAATAGCTCAACTAACCCATAAGAAAAGCGTATTTCCTTCTGGAAGCTGCATGTGCTACATCCGTAGCTCGAACTGAAGTGCTCCAAGAGGATAAGATAATGTTTATAGTCCAAATATTATTAAGAGCTAATAATATTCGACTGTTCTATTTTTAGACTGGCAGTCTAAAAATAGACTCCGCCCATATGTCTAAAAATAGATGTCCATCTATTTTTACCAACATGACCAATCATCCATAAATAGCATCCTGCAACTCATAGACCATGATCCATATGTCTAAAAATAGACATAGTCTAAAAATAGACTTTGTGCCAAAAATAGCCTGCGGGCCCACTTAGTGAAGGCGACTCCTTTTCACTAAGCTCCATCATCTTGTTGCATTTTCAACAAATGGATTTGAACTTTTTGAAATGTAGTGATTGATATTTAGTTCATGATATTTGATTTATGCAATTGAAATAGGTTTTCTTTCCTTGTATTTTGTTTCCTACAATAGGTTAAGGTTTCCATTTCGACCATTTCATTTGCTGCAAATAGTTTAGGATTTGATTTCATTACATTCACTCCATTACATCATGACATCAAAGGAAGGACACAATGTATGCTGCGCACATAGTGCTGATACCTATTGAGTTTGTACAAACCCCCGGTTGATAATTAAAGTTGGTACCCTTGGGATTTTCAACATTCTTGTTGCAAAACCGAGGCTCATTAGCGATCATACATGCATTGGAGATGTGGAGGCACTACCTTCAAGGCAAGAGGTTTGTGTTGAGGAGTGATCACAGTGGTTTGCGATATCTATTTGACCAATCGAACATGAATGGTAGGTAGGCTCGGTGGTTGGCCACGATTAGTGAGTTTTACTTTGAGATCATGTACATCAAAGGTAAAGAGAACATGATGGAAGATTATCTTAGCAGACCGACACAGGTAAATCACTTAACTGCTATGAGATCCTATGGGATAGACTTACAGGATAGGATCTTGCAGGCAGGTTAGCAGGATGTCAGGTTTATGGATATTATGAATAGGTTTCAGTAGAGTAAAGGTACAGTTACAGTTACATGCAGTAGTACATGTATAGGTACATGTACATGTGTTGGTACATGTATAGGTACAAGTAGCTGGGTAAAGGTACAGGTACAGGTGCAAGTGTACAGGATGTAGACTATTGCCTTACAACGGATGGATTGGTTCGATTTAGAGATATGATATATGTGCCAGATAGCAGTGAGCTCAGGAAGGTGATCCTGATGTAGTTTCATGCAAAACCATATTTGGGTCACCTAGGCTATCAAAAGACATTGACAACCCAGTAAATAAGTTTTATTATTGGACGAATCTGAAGAAGGATGTAGAATAATTTGTGGCTAGGTGTTTCGATTGTCGTGTGTGAAGACAGAGTGTAAGAATCCAAGTGGAATGCTATAGCTAATTGCGATTCCCGAATGGAAATGGGAGGTTATTTCCATGAACTTCAGCACTGGTTTGCCGAGGACAGTGAGACAACTAATTCCATCATGGTTCTTGTGGATAGGTTGAAAAAGGTTGCACACTTTATTCCAATGAAGTCTAGATTCTCGGCTAACGATGTAGCATAGGTATTCATGAGAGGTGTTTTCAAATTGCATAGTCTTTCGAAGAAGATTTTCTCAGATAGGGATGCAAAGTTCACTTCCAAGTTTTGGAAGGAGTTGTTTGTAGGTTTGCACACATAGTTGGCCTTCAATGCAACTTATCATCCGCAGACAGATGGGAAGACAGAGAGGGTCAATAGGGTGTCAAAAAACATGTTGAGGATTTATGTGATGCATCAACAACAAAGGTGGTAAGAGTATCTTCCACGAGGATAGTTCACTTACAACAATGGGTATCAGGAATCTTTGAATATGAACCTATTTGAGGCATTGTATGGGCAGAGTTTCAATACTCCTATCAATTGGAGTGATCCAATTAACAAGGTGTTGATTGGAATAGACATGTTGGTGGACATGGAACAGGAAATGAAAGTAATCAAGAAGAATTTGAAAGCAACATAAGATAGGTAGAAGAGCTATGCGAACTGGAACAGGTTGTTCAAGGAGTTCTAGGTTGGGGAATAGGTGTACTTGCACATCAAACTAAAGAAGATCTCCTTATGGATTGGATCATGTGCCAAGATGGCACCACGGTTTTGTTGACCCTTTAGTATTATTGAGAGGATTGGGCAAGTAGCCTATCGACTTTCATTGCCTCCGACAGTGAAAGTCCATGATGTTTTCCATGTGTCATTTCTTAAGAAGTATGTTAAATATTTTGATCATGTGATTGACTGGTTTGTATTGTAGGTGGAACCAGATGGAGAATTCCAGTAGATCCTCAGTGTATATTGCAAAAAAAGGTGCTCATGCTCCACAATTGAGCAATCGATCATGTTAAGGTGCAATGGAAGCAATTTGGGCCCGATGACGCTACATGGGAGATGGAAGATGAGATGCAGGCTATTTATCCTTTATTGTTTTCCGGTTGAGGAAAAGAAGTATTGGTATGGCGTTTTGGTATATGTCCTTGGTATATCTTTTGGTAACTTTGGTATGTGTACATATGTATATTGATGTAAATAACACCATGAGCTATGTTATAAAGCTCCAACAAGCGGTATGGGTGTCATGTCATTATGATGTTATGTTTGTTATGTTTTCATGTTGGTTTTCTTCTCAGCGGGTTGATCATTGTAAATACTGCAACGAGCTAAGCTATAAAGCTTCATCGACAAAAAATTTGCTTACAACAGTCTTGTGGTTATATGTGTTGTTGAACACCAAGGACGATGTTGCCCCAAAGGGGAGGGTTCTGTAACAACCCTAGTGAAAATTTCATGTAATAAAAGTTAATAAAAGGCAAAATAATAACCACAGTTGATGGGACACCTATTCCAAGATGAATGTTGGGCGAGACATCCCAGTGTGGGTGTTCGTTTTGGTTACTATGACCAAGGAAATTGGGAAAGGAAATGGCTAAGGCTATGGAAAGGAAAATTGGCATTTTTGGCACATTTATTTATGAAAATAATGGAAATTAGGAGAAAAGGGAGGTGAAAGGTCGCATGTTTCATGTGAGGAGAAAAATGAAGGAAAATAATGGAAAATGAAGAAAATAGAGCCCTCATTCATAAAAAGGCTTATGAGGATCAGTACACAGACTTTTGTTAGTTCAGTTTTGGAGCTCTCTCATTATTCTCTCTCTCTCTCTCATACTCTTAGATACTTAGAGTTTCTTGGAGAACTCTTGGAGAATGTGGCATACTTGGAGTTTTGGAGCAAGAAGGAAAAGGAAGAGCAGGAAAGCACAAGAGGGCATCAGGATCAACAACTACATTGGTTTTGGCTTGCAGGTACCGAGTTGCATGTATTTTTTCCTAACTAGTTTTGGCATGCATGGAATATGCATGTGGATTATTGGTCATGATCTGTCATTGGCATGGAGGATTGCCTAGATTGACAGTGGATTTCTTAGCCTTGCCATTTCCTGGATAGCCATGGAGATTTTGGGTTTATTTCCTTGTTTGGTTTTGGTTGGTTCTCATGTTTCCTTAGCTTGGGTTGAGTAATTAGTTCTTGGAAGCCCTAGTTGGACAAACACCCTTGAAGCCCTGTAATAACTTTGGTTGAGTTACTAGTCTTGGAAGCCTTGGTTGGAAAAACACTCTAGAAGCCCTTGGCGGGTTGAGTTACTAGTCTTGGAAGCCTTGGTTGGCCAAACGATCTGGAAGCTTGACGACAACTGTGGGTTGAGTTACTAGTACTGGAAGCCTTGGTTGGAAAAAAATGATTTGGAGCCCTGGAAGGCTTGGATAGAGACCGACCTGATGATGGTTTTGTGATGTTTTATTGTGAGGTGGAATCACTATTTGATGGGTTGAGGTGGCTAACCTCTGGAAGCCCTGAATTGTTTTAGATTGATGTGTTCTATGAGATCCCACATTCATGCTTGGAATAGGGCACAAGGGTGAATTGATGAAGAGAGATTTGGCTCAACCATTCTATGGTCGGGTGGAACGTGGAAGTCGCATCCCAGGTTTTGATTTTGCATCATCAATATGAGGTTATTTCTCCTTGTATTTCTATGAGTATTATATTGGTTTATATGTGGATTATATGGCTGTGATTTCCTTGGTATTTTTTTTGATATTATGCTAGTTATGCATATGTTTTATGACAGTAGCTATGTATGGCTCTCATCAATGATTCTTAGTGATTCTCAGCTAAGTATGAGACTCCTATGCTTAGATATGTTATTCACACATGTAGATTACATATTTGTGATATGTTTAACGAAATGTCTATCATGGCTAGTAGGGGTCCAGTTAAGGGCTTGTTCAAGTATTTGCATTTGCCTCATTGTTTCCTTGTTATCTTTCTATTA
This sequence comes from Pinus tabuliformis, assembly GCA_031772625.1. NCBI lineage: Eukaryota > Viridiplantae > Streptophyta > Pinopsida > Pinales > Pinaceae > Pinus > Pinus tabuliformis. Next base: position 870,835,448 of record CM062816.1, read on the forward strand.
TGAAGGTGTCATTCAATTTTGGGTAGTGACCTGGGCTCTGGGCCTGAAAAAGTGGCTCAAATCCTGGGGACACTGGCACAACACTGAGAAAAATAGTCCCTGGATGCTAGCATGCCTTGTCATGAGAGTGTCCAGAGCCTCTTGGACACTGTGAGGCCCATAGCATGGGAGTGTTTGGGGGTCAAGTGGTCTAAAAGCTCAATGGGACCCAGGGGCCAGTGACCAGAAATGTCAGGATGGTTCTTAGGGGTCCTGTAGCTAATGTTGAAGGTATATATGGTGTGTTTCCATTGGTTCCACTTCCTTAACGTGACTTAGGAGATTGAATCATATCATAGTAACTTTGCGTCACATGTTTATCCTGGTTGGCCGGTTACTTGGGTAGATGTGGGTGGAGGGTGTTACAATTATTTTTCCTTGTCATCATAATATATTTCACTTAAGTATTTTTCCTTGAAATGTTTATGGAATTATTAACAACTTACTGTTTTTTCTTCTATATTGTGCACTATTCTTACTTCTTCCCACCATAGTGAAGCTTTTCCTTGCAATTGATAAACTGCCAGTCTGGCTTTCAAGTTGCTAGGATATTCATATACTTGGAAATATTTGTTCATGTTTAGCAGCCAAGATTCCACTGCCTCTTTTTTCTCACCATCAAAAGTAGGTTGTATGATCTTTTTGAACTCTCCTTGGAGTTCTATTTTGTTTTTTATTTCTTCGTTTATGTTCTTTTGGGGATGTTTTATCTAAATCTTCCTCCATTTTAGCTTTATCATACTCATTTCCATATTTATCATGCTCACTTTCAACATTTCCATCTACATTTTTCCACTTTAAGGGGTCGTCTTTGCCCTCCTCTACCCCTATATCTAGAGGTATGGGATTTGAATTTTCAGACAAATCCTGAATGAGCTTCTCCTCCACAACACTTTCCTTTAGCAAATGCTCATTCCAGGCCTTGATACCTGCCAAATGTTGTCTCGTGTCTTTTACAATTTCCAATAACTGTGCTATTAGAGGTAAAGTTTCATCTCCCATCTAAACCCAAATTTTCTCTCCCTCGACAGGGGATCTGGAAAAAGTTTATGTCGTCACTATAAAATAATTTAGGTAGTGGTTTGGCCGTTAGGACTCAAACTTTAAACCTACAAATCTAATGCCACATTTAATGTACCTCATTTTCACGCTTAAAAAAAAAATCCCACTATAAAAAATACAACTCAACAATATATTCTCTTCATTGTGATCTATATCTTCATGATAAAATTGGAACACTGACCATATTCTCCTTTGAATTCATGAGTGTTATGTTTACACTTAACACATTTACAATGATTTCATATCAACACCTAGAGTATCATTAATTTAAGCTTATTCATTGTATATCCATGTCTATGTTTTAATTTTAAACATATTAATAGGTGATGCCCATAGGTCTACTATAGGCATCTTGCTAACCAAAAATGTCTACTTCTACATGTTGATTTGCAATAATATTTTTTCCATCCATAATACTTTGTTCCATATACATCATATGGTAATTAATCTCTATAATATATGTAACTTATATTTCACATATATATTATACCACGGGGTTTTTGTCCACTTTTAATCCTATCACAAGAATTACATTATATGTGTGTGCCTTCTCCTTTTTAGTATAATCAAGGGATTTACAGATCCCCCCCCCCCCCCCTTGTACTCTAGCAAGGGATATATGATACAAATATTTATTTGGATATTAAACAAATATATATGCCAACATGAGCTTGAAGATTTTGGGTTTTTCCACCCATGTGATTATTACCACTTGGTGATTTACGTATGGGCCATCTCAGCTTGACAACATGTCATTCAGGTTCTATGGTTGTGATGAATGAATATGATCCAATGGTTGATGCTAAAGAAGAGTTATACGACTAGGGTAATGTTTCTTTACCTTAGTTCATTTGAATTTTGATGTTTCTTCTGCCGCTACCATGGTTTTTCTCTGTATAGGGCTAAATGAGGCTTTAAACCTTGAACTTTACTTATGGCAAGTGTTTTTGTCACCCTTAGTCATTTGTGGATGCAATTTTCTTCCATGTGGTCAAAAGTTCTTCATCCATGCAACCAATTTTGCATGAGAAGTAAAGGTAAAATACAATTCTCTTTTCTCTATTTCACCAGATTTTAATATGCAACTTTATTGGTAGGTCATTTTATCTTCAAAATATGACAATGTTTCCCTCTTTTAGGTTATGCGAGGGTTTATGGATTCTACTCCAGTGAGGACCTTTCTTGGGGTTTTGTTAAATTTTTGAAGTGCTAGTTTCTAAGTTCTGAAAGGAGTTTGAGGGTTTTACGCCACCATTTAACTCTCAGGTATTTTCCCTCATTTTTTACTCATACATCTTTGATTCTGGTGATTTAAAATTATTCTCTGTTCCTCCTTTTTCTCTTTATATTTTTTACTTTAATTTTCACACACTTTTGGTTTCTCCTTTTAGGCTTTGGAGGAACTAATGAACTAATTCCCTGAGGAGGTTCGACGCGATTTTCACAAGTAACCTATATTATTCTCCCAATACATTTTACTTTTTTTTTTCTATGTCTTCTTGGGATATCAATTCCCCTTTCATATTACAATGTTTCAATTCAAAACCTTTTGGGTGTTTCTATGAGAAGTTCATCATAGAAACATGAACTTCATGGCTCGACGTAGCGCTTGGCTTGAAATGTTATTGTACTAGGTTTTAATTCCTTGCCAAGGTTTTAATAGCTGACCCTAGGCTAATCCTCTCATTAGCCTTGTATGTACGGGGCATGGAAATCTTAAAGACATATTAAGTTTTAGATAGTGAATTGCATGAGAAGAATGGTGAAATGGAAAGTTTATTTGTAATGGGTATCATGATCAAGGGAAGCTTCATGGTTAAGAGATGTAACACGTGTTTAGGGAGAGAATTTGGGTCTTGGAACAACTATTAGTGTGCATTTGTTCAACTCTCTAGTAAAAGTGGAGAAGAGTGACGAGTCCATGTAGTTTTCCATTTCCATTGATGTCAAATGGGGAGAGTAAGAAGACATTGTAGATGGAGAGTGAGCGTACTTAGTGGAGTAGGCTAGTTGGAGGAGACTCCAGCACAAGGCAGTTAATGACAAGAAACTTTTGGTGGTGTTTCCATCAATGACCAAAAATGTTAAGAGGTGTTTCCATCAATGCTAAAGGGGGAGATTATTGAGTATGTAGGAAATTGTCGGTAGTTTGTTTTCATTGATGTCAGGTATGGTCATTGTTGTCAAGTGATATTAATACCAAGGGGAGGCTATTACTATAATATAAATGTGATAATACTATGATGTCATTGATATCCTTATTTCTTACTAAGTGTTGGATGTGCATCTAGTGGCTTATCTGTGAAGAATTTTTTTCTATAGGTACATTGTTCAAAAGAGCATGAAAAGTTATTGGTCAGATAGCCTTATCTAAAATATCTCTAGTGATATATGACATGTATATGATAAGTGATTTAAATGGAATATTGAAACACATATATTAGTATTTGGTTCTAAAATTCCTCCCAAACAAAATAATTCTACACCCATTAAGCCCTTAGAAATCTATACTATGACACAGGAAGAGGAAGAATTGCAACATGATATATCAAAATTACGGGACCAAGTGAAATAAATTTCACTCTCACAAAGAGCAACCAAATATGAACTAAAATGGGACATGGATGGTTTAAAATGTGACATGGATGGTACAAAAAGAAACATGAATGGTTTAAAAGCAGACTTGGAAAGTTTGGCAAAGTTGCTAGAAGAAAGGCTTCCTAATGGTGATAAGGTATTTCATGAAACTCATGAAAAGAAAAAATGGAATGTGAGTCATGATTTTAGAGACTTCAAATTTGGGATGAAGACCAACCATATTCCAAATATTGATATGCAAAAGTTTGATTTCAAGGATCCAGTAATATGGATACTGTAGATGGAGCAATTCTTTAATCTACGTGATGTATTGCACACACAAAAGGTACCCATTGTATATTTATATTTAGAACAAAATCAATTTGTGTGGTATCAATGGATTTTTTCTCGTAAATCAATTGTCACTTGGAAAAAAATTACGAACGAATTGTTAGCACATTATGAGGATACAAAAAGAAATACCTTCTTTAGCCAATTGCTAAATCTCAAACAAAAGGGTTCAATGGCAGAGCACATTGATGACTTCCAAAGATTGAATATCAAGGTAAATGATATTCAAGAGGAGCATAGGATTGATGTCTTCATATGGACTTTTAAGGATAACATCGAACATGAATTTTTCCTTTGGGAACATAATTCATTGGAGAAGGCATTCAATGTGGCAAGAAAAGTTGAAAGAAAAATTATGGCAACAAGGAAATCTACCACTCAAAACTATAAAGATGGAAGTGTTGCTGCTCCTAGCCTCCCATAGCCTACAAGGTTGACACCACAACAATTGGGGGAAATAAAGAGAAAAAGGGATTTGTTATAGTCTTGATAGAAAACACACTAAGGGTCATAAGTGTGATGAGAAGAAATTATTTTACATAGATTGTGAAGATGAGGAAGAAAAGGAACAAGAAACATCAAAGGGAGAGGATATACATCATGAACCAACTCTATAAAAAGAAGAAATGAATCCAACCATATCTTGTACTGCATTAGCAGGAATTACCACTCCTCAAACTCTCAATATAGAATGATATATCAAGAAAAACAGGGTAATGGTGCTGATTTATTATGGTAGTACCCATAATTTTATACATTATACGATAGCCAAGGATTTGAATTTCTTTCTATATCTAACACTAAAGTGTCAAGTGATGGTTACAAATGGAGGAAATATAAATTTCTTATGGAAGTGACATAATATCAAACTAACCATGGAGGAATATGTACTAAATAGTCCAATGCTTTCCATTACAATGAGTGGTGTTGATGTTGTATTAGGAATCCAATGGTTACAATATTTGGGGACAATAACTTTTAATTTTCAAGAATTTTTCTTGAATTTCTGCTGGGAAGGAAAGGAAATTGAATTAAAGGGCATCACAAGGAAACCAAGGAAGATAATAATCTCTAATGGAATGACAAGGATTTTGAAGAAAGAACAATAAGGCATAATTTCACAATTATGCTCAATAGATGTTCGAACATCCAAATCATCTATTTATCTAGATATCCAAAGAATATTGGACAATCATTCCAAGGTATTTGAGACTCCTAAAGAACTCCCACCTATTCGTGATCATGATCATGCTATTCACTTGTTTCTAGGAAGTGTTCATCCAAACATCAAACCTTACAAATATCGTTATGCCCAAAAAAGTGAATTCAAACGTATGGTTGCAGAAATTCTATAAGCAGGTATAATTCAACCTAGCTAATGTTCTTTCTCTACTCCAGTAGTATTGGTACACAATAAGGATGGATCATGGCATGTGTCTGGATTATAGGGAGCTCAACAAGCTCACTATTAAAGATAAATTTCCAATTCCTGTCATTGATGAATTGTTGGATGAATTACATGGAGAAATTTACTTCACCAAGCTGGACCTTCATTCAAGATATCATCAAATTGGAATGAAGACTGAAGGCATTCCGAAAATGACATTCATAACTCATGAAGGTCATTGTGAATTTTTGGTCATGCCTTTTGGCCTTACTAATGCACCTCCCACATTTCAAGTTTTGATGAATTCCATTTTCAAACCCTTCCTTAGAAAATTTGTGTTAGTATTTTTTGATGATATACTAATCTACAACAAGTCTTGGAAGGGTCATGTTTAATATGTTGATAGGGTGCTCAAACTATTGGAGGATAAATAATTGTATGCAAAAACCTCTAAATATTTCTTTGGGGTACAAGAGGTGGAATATTTGGGTCATATTCTATCTCATGGGGGGTGTTAAGGGAGATCTTAAAAAAATTAAATCTATCAAGAAATGGAGAATCCCCACAACCCTAAAGAATCTTCGAGGAATTAACAGGTTAACATGGTATCATCACAATTTTGTTAATAATTACAGGAAAATAGCAGCACCTCTAACAACATTACTGAAGAAATATGCATCATTTTGGACTCCATAAGAAACTAAGTCCTTTGAACATATTAAAGAAGCAATGTGCCAATCTCTGATTTTAGCTACACTAGACTTCACAAAAACCTTTATAGTGGAATGTGATGCCTCAAGAAATGAAATTGGTGTTGTTTTAATACAAGAAGGAAGACCCATTTCTTTTGAAATTCGTCCAATCAAGGGAAAGCAATTAAAAAATTATACTTATGAGAAGGAAATGTTGGCAATATTACATGCCCTGAAGAAATGGTTCCCTTACCTAATGGGAAGACACTTCAAGGTAAAAATATATCATTATAGTCTTAAATACAATTTGGAACAAATATCATATTCAAAAGAGCAACAAAAATGGGTCACTAAGATGCTGGGTTATGACTTCAAAATCATCTACAAAAAAGGGAAGCAAAATGTTGTTGCAGATGTACTTTGAAGAAGATATCAAGACGCAGAAGCATTTCTCTATGGCAATTGTATTATCCAACCTGATTGGATAACTGAAGTAAGGAAGGAATGGAAGAATGACAAAGACATGTGGATACTCATTCAAAAGTTGCAGCAAGATCCCGATATATCTTATATATTTATCTAGAAAAATTACCCATTATGGTACAAAGATCGTGTATATCTATGTAATAATTTTGAACTCAAACAAAATATTATTTTGGAATTGCACACCTCTCCTTTAGGAGGGCACTAAGGATTTAAAAAAAAACTTACCACATGGTTAAGAAGGAATTTTTTGGGATGGCCTTAATTTTTATATTCAAAAGTTTGCGGCATAATGTTTGGTTTGCTGACAAAAGAAGTTGAGACAATTATGATCCGGACCTTGGGGGGAGGCCCCCAAGATTTAAAAAAATTGAAATGCAGAAGAAAAGAGGAGAACACACAATAAACAAAACCACAAAGTTTTTTTTTTAATATTAAAACAGAGAATAACTGTAAAAACTACATTGTGGTTGACAATATGTCCTTTTACGAAATGTGACTTTTTACTTATATCCTTTTTTAGTTACAATACCACGGGTGAATTCCATGGGTAGGTACATACCAAGGGTGAATGAATACCATCGGTAGATGTCACTTACAATACCATGGGTAGATGCCATTTACGATACCATGGGTAGATTCCATGTGTGGATGGATACCATTGGTGGATAAATATCATGGGTGAATGAATACCATGGATAGATACCACTTACAATACCATGGGTGGATACCAATTTCCATTTGGATAATTCTCCCCCCTTAAGAAGCAATGGTATCTATTTTCTGAAATTACCTCCTAAGAAGCCGTTGTTGAATATGAAGAGCCAGTAAAGAGAAGGGTTTTGTGTGGTTAACCATAACCGTGATGAACGAAGATCTGAGGATAGAGATACCCTGTAATTCTTGTGATGAACTATGATACTAACAGTGTGCAGCCTAGCAAATGGAATTTGATGAAGCGTGGGTGTGTGGATGACCCATAACCATGAAAAATGAAGATCCAAGGATAGAGATACCCTATAATGTTTGTGACCAACTATGATACTAATAGTGTGCGACCTAGCAAATGGAATTCGATGACAAGTCTTTTGTGTGGTTGAAAAATAACCTTGGGTTTGTGGGTGACCCATAACCGTGATGCTTTTCAATCTTCTTAATAAAAGCATGGTGGCTTGTCTGGTCGATTCTTCTATCCAATGAGATGTTGTAAAGGCTTCTTTCACATGATAGACCCCTCGCTGCAACTTTGTTGATAACTTCTGCTACAGTTGATGAAATCAAATTCCGTCAAAGTCCTATTTGAGGTATTGAAGAGATATTTATATTGATCTAATAAAATTGAACTTTGATGACCTGTGGAATGAGAAAATTATTCCAGAAACTCATGGTATGTGCAACCACGCAACATTACAGACATGTGTAACTTCAATTGCACATATCTCTCAAACCAGGAAACGAAATCAAATTTTGTAAAAAAACCCATTTGAGATAACAGAAAATAATTTTAAACGAGCTATTTTGAACCTTCTAAAATGCTTTGTGGAGGTCATAGAACTTGCATGATTTTTTCTAAAGATTGCTACAAAACGTTGAAACTGAAATAGACTTCAAACCCTCATTCCCATGGATTCGTAACCTGAATCTGATACCAGTGATCCGTATCTTGAGGGGGGGGGGATATCTAAAAAAAATGAAATTTTAGAAGAAAAGAGGAGAACACACACTAAACAAAACTACAAAGAAACCTATTTTTATATATATTAAAACAGAGAATAACTATAAAAGCTACATTGTTGTGGACAATCTGTCCTTTTACAAAATGCAACTTGTTACTTATATCCTTTTTTAGTTACAATAACACGAGTAAATTAAATGGGTGGGTAAATACAATGGGTGAATGAATACCATGGATAGATGCCACTCACAATACCATGGGTGGATGCCACTTTCCATTCAGATCAAATTAAGAACCTAGGTCTATTACAACCTTTAGGAATTCTAAGTCAGCGTTAAGTGGAGGTATGAATGGATTTTATAATAGTTTTACTCAAGTATGAAGGAAATAGTGTCATCGTTGTGGTAGTTGATAGGATTACCAAGTATGCACCCTTTTGTGAATTATCTCATCCTTTTAAAGCCAATTTAGTTGCTAATGTATTAATGGAAACAATTCAAAAGCTACATGGAAACCCAAAAATTATTGTAAGTGACAAAGATCCCATTTTCATTGGAAATTTTTGGACAGAATTATTTTCTTGTGTAGGTACTCTATTATCTCATAACTCATCTTATCATCCTCAATCTAATGAGAAAACTGAGATAGCGAACAAATGTTTGGAAGGATATCTTTGTTTCTTTGTATCTAATAGACAAACACGTTGGGTCAAGTGGTTACCTCTAGTTGAATGGTGGTATACCACTTCCTTCCATACTGCAACAAAAAGTGAACAAAATGGACCCCATTTATAGCACTTTATGGATATAATCCACCATCCATCACATTATCTTTAAGAGAATATTCTAATGGTCAAGCAGTGGAAGATCACATCAAACATCAACAACAAGTTCTCCAACTCTTAAAGGATAACTTCACTCCGACGAAGAATCGAATGAAACAATAGGCATATCAACATTGCAGTGAAATAAGTTCTGACGTAGGCAGCTGGGTATTTTTATGACTACAACCATACAAACGTAAGTTCTTCGAGTAAGCTAAGAAGGATAATAAATTATCACCCAAGTATTATGGTCCTTACAACGTGTTGCAAACGATTGGTACTATGGAATATCAATTGGAGCTGACCATATCTTCCTAAGTAAACCCAATTTTCCATCAATTTTCTTGGCTGGTTCGAGGTCAATTTTCATCAACTTATTTGGCTAGGGAGAGAAGAAGAATATTGCCATCAAAGACAAAGGGGGAGATTGTTGATCTAGATTGTCATTGATGTCAATTTGGCAATATTCTAGGATACTAAATGATGATATGAAGCCAAGGAGAAGCAGAGCAGATCCCTGAAGAAACAGGAGCAAGAAGCCAAGGAGCAAAGCCATCAGGGAAGCCATTGGAAGTCAAGAACAAGAGCAGTCAAAGAAGATCTATCGGAAGAGGTCATTGGAAGCCATGAGATGCAAAGAGGAACACATTGGTAGAGGTGCATAAACAGTGTTATCAGAGGAGTATTGTAGAGTATTAGAGGAGTCAACGTATCGGAAGAGTGGGGTAGGAAAGTATAGACTTCCTTGATTGTGGTTGAAGTCCCGCACTCAATCTTAGCCATCGATCTCATAGTCAACCCTTAGATCATGGTCAACTGCGGGGGTTAAGGCCGTTGTTAATTCATGTGCCAGTCGAAGTCTCACAAACCATCAATTGAGATAACACCGTGGATCCGCTGCACCATTATAATACATCTTAAAGAAATATCGCATCTGCCATATCACAAGTGTTTAAAGCCTTGTCACGTTAAAACCTCCGATTGCAATATTATTACGGACCCGATTTCTCCATTATAACACGCCCTATTAAAATATCGCATCCGCTATGTCAGAACTTTCATATCACAATTCATAAATGGATGTCACAGTAAAAACTATGATTGCGATATTATGGTGGACCCGACTGCACCACTATGACATAACTTAATGAAATATCACATCTGTTGAATCGCAAAGTTCAAAAGGGATGAGATGTTAAAACCGTCGTTTATGATAACGTTGTGGATCCGACTGAGTTATCAAAAGAAGCTTACTAGAATATCGCATCCGTCATATATCGCAAGTCTTGAAAAAATGTAACGATGGTAAATCGTCGATTGCAATTAAGGTGATGATGTGGCAGGTGGGACCACCCATTATATGGTTTTAACTATGTTGATATGTGAAGATCGATGATGTTGATATCAGAGGACAGAGTATGTTATGGGCATGACTTGTAAAAGACCTTCGGAAGTTGCAATTGCGATTAAAGGAATGACATGGCACGTGGGATCTCCAATATGGGTATAACCTCTCTTGTGATGCGATTTTCGTTAATAAATAAGTCTGTGGATGAAAGGGCCTCTCTGATACAATTCTAACATGCAACATCTATTGTAACTCGGCCTCTCTTCCAAATGAACGTGTCTTTTGAGTACTGGTGAACTCGAAGAGACAGAGGAAGCCAAGGATCGAGAATTCAAAGGTCAAGAAGCCAAAAGGTCAAGCGAGCATAGAGGAAGCCGAAGATCAAGCGAGTGAAAAAGGAAGCCAAAGGTTAGGTATATCTGGCATCTATAACAGAGAACAAGAAAAGGTTCACATATTGTGAACTGGAAGAAACAGAGAAAGCTGTAGGTCTAGCAGGACAAAAGGAAGTGGTAGGTCCAACAGGACAGAAGGAAGTCGAAGGTCCAGTAGGATAGAAGGAAGCCGAAGATCTAGTAGGACAGAAGGAAGCTGAAGGTCACAGCAAGAAGAAGGAAGCCGAAAGGGCCAGTGGAAGACGAAGATCTGTTTGACCTCGAACTAGCCAAGTAATTTTTTATTAGTCATCAGTTGAAGAGAACAGTAGACAACACCAGTGTTGAAGCATTTGTGAGTTTGTCCCTTGGAAGTAAGATACAAAAACAATCACTCCTGAAGCATTTACCATGATAGTGAGAACAGAGGCTTGAAACAGAGAGTTTTTTTTGTGTAGAGCTTAGTGTAGTTCATTGTAGACACATTGAAGTTGTGTGAAGACTATTGTAGATCATGATGGCTATTTGAAATCATCATGAGGTAACTTTACAGACTCTGTGTGGGTAATATGAAGAGTTGTGAAGACTCCTTCATATGAAGACAGGTTGGCATTGATGATGTAGCATGGATACTACAGTGAAGCTGTAGAGTGATAGAATTTAGTGAAGAAGATTTTGGGAGTAGAGAATTACTATCAAACATATCTAAACAAAATATAACAGTGGGATGGAGCCTAGAGGGATGGTGCCATGAAGGTTGGAGCCTCAAACAAACAAGGTTGGTGCCTTGAAAAGATAGGGTTGGAGCCCTTGGATTTGGTGCCTCAGAATTGGAAGGATTGGTGTCCTTGGAGTTGGTGCTCCTAAACACAAGGTTGGTGCCTTGAGAAGATAGGGTTGGTGCCCTAGAGGTTGGAGCCTCACAAAAGACCAAGTTGGTGCTTGGAAACAGATTGGAGCCTTATATATATTGTATCTGATTTATTGTAAATATTATATTAATAAAAGATTTTATTCCTATTGTTCGTTTTGTGTTCTAAATATAAATAGGTTAACTGGTAAAAATAACAATTGAAAAGGAATACTGATTCACACCACCCCCCCCCCCCCCAGTATTTCCAACAATTGGTATCAGAGCCAGTACCTTCACTCAAAGCCTAACAGCTTGAAGGTTGATCATTAGAACACAAATGGCGAAGCCAAGGAAGAAAGTCTCCAATCCTCCTAAAGATGTGTCTCCCTCTACCACCGAAATAGAAGTAAATCAATTTGTGGAGGCTCCATGGTTGAATGGAAATTTTGATATATGGGAAGCAAGAATGAGGAATTGCTTAAAGACTCAAGGCATTGAAGTATGGGAATCAGTAATTACTGATAACATGATCAATAGAGAATCCATGGAGTGCAATGCAAAAGAAATGAAGGCAATCTTGAATGGGCTACCAGATTCTATAATGAACAATTTAGGAAGATGTTCATCAGCGAAGGGTATATCAGATAAACTTCATGACCTTCACTCAAAAGGAGCATTGTTATTTTTGTACAAACTTTGGACACATGGAAAAAGATTGTAGGTCATATCATAAAGATAGATATTATGGTCCCCAACAATCTTCGAGGAACAATCTTGCAAGAAGAAGTCATGAATTCTTATTCACGAACAACATAGAATGCTTCAAGTGTCAAAACATTGGTCATATGGCACGTAATTGTAACTTTATTTGGGCACCTTCTCAAGCTAGAACCATGCCAGAAAAGAAAGTTACACAAGTATGGAGAAGAAAGCAAATACAATCTAAAAAATCTCCTAAACCCTCCAAACAACAACACATGTTATTGACTTGATGAAGATATTCTTGATATTTTGAGTGTTTGATGATGGGATTTTGCCAAAAGGAAGATCATGCATACAGTTAGGGGGAGCCTGTGATTCTTGATCATTATTGCAGAAGCTATTCGTGAAAGGGTCCTTATGAAATCCTTATTGAGCTATATTAACAATCATTCTTTAATAAAGATCATTTCTCAGAAGCACTCCATTGAAGAACATGATCTCTTAACTATTCTTTGGACTGTTGTTGAAGATGTTTTCCACTTGATCACTAAGTAGAAATTGGAGAAACAGAGAAGGTTATCTAATACTAGAGAAATAGGGCAAATAACTATGTTGCTGTTATTACAAAAGTTTATGTCTCGACTCAGGGATTTAATGTGAGAACAGGTAAATTATGAACACAAATAGAGGCAACCTTCAAACAAACAGATACATCTGGGAATGAAGCTTGAAGCAAAAGAAGTTGTTAGCATCTAACAAAACTGAAGCATTGCAAAAAGATGCCAATCAGTAAAAAGAATTTAAAAGACAGTCACAGATGGGATATCAAAATATGCTAGTGGAGATAACTTGCAGAGATTTTTACAAGAACACAAGGAAAAGATGGCTCATCAAAAGGACTATAAAAAGGATAATGTTGTGTAGTCGAATATAGCTCAGTGACTTAAGGAGAAGCACAAAGATACAAAGGAACTCGGATCTAAAGAGAGATAGCAAGAAAGACAATTTCAGTGGCATTTTCTCTTGATTCAGACTATGAAGGCCTCTTAATTCTGACTGTGGAGACAACAGAATATGGATTGAAGCATAAAAACTTGGACTTGAACATTTGGTGTATGGCTATTTGGAATCTGTTTGGAAGCATTGAAGTGGAGCATCTTTAAGCATTGTTGAAGCCATGATAAAGCTTTTTTTGACATGAACAAGGGATAATGTGCTAGTTGATATTAAGGCATCAATCCTTCTATCTTGAGTAAAAAGAAGAACAATATGACAGGGGGAGTAACATACCCATGAAGATATACTATTCATAAAGAACAAAAGCAGTTTGATAGGGGAAGCAGCTCGATAGGGGGAGTCCATGTGCACTCCTTTGCCATTGATGTCAAATGGGGAGAGAAGAAGAATATTACCATCAACGACAAAGGGGGAGATTGTTGATCTAGATTGTCATTGATGTCAATATGGCAATTTTCTAGGATACTAAATGATGATATGAAGCCAAGGAGAAGTAGACCAGATCTGTGAAGAAATAGGAGCAAGAAGCCAAGGAGCAAAGCCATCAGGGAAGCCATTGGAAGTAAAGAACATGAGTAGTCAAAGAAGAGCTATCAGAAGAGGTCATTGGAAGCCACGAGAAGTAAAGAGGAACACATCGGTGGAGGTGTATAAACAATGTTATCGGAGGAGTATTGCAAAGTATTAGAGGAGTCAACATATCGGAGGTGTATAAACAATGTTATCGGAGGAGTATTGCAAAGTATTAGAGGAGTCAACATATCGGAAGAGTGGGGGTAGGAAAGTACGGACTTCCTTAATTGTGGCTGAAGTCCCGCACTTAATCTTAGTTGTCGATCTCATAGTCAACCCTTAGATCACGGTCAATTGCGGGGGTTAAGGCCATTGTTAATCCATGTGCCAGTCGAAGTCCCGCAAACCATCAATTGAGATACATTATGGACCAGCTACGCCATTATAATACATCTTAAAGAAATATCACATCCACCATATTGCAAGTGTTTAAAGCCTTGTCACATTAAAACCTCTGATTGCGATATTATTATCGACTCGATTGCTCCATTATAACACACCCTATTATAATATCGCATCCGCTGTGTCAGAACTTTCATATCACAATTCATAAATGGATGTCACTATAAAAATTGTGATTGTGATATTATGGTGGACCCGATTGCACCACTATGACATAAATTAATCAAATATTACATCCGTTGAATCGAAAAGTTCAAAAGGGATGACATGTTAAAACCATCGTTTGTGATAAAGTTGTGGACCCGATTGATTTATCAAAAGAAGCTTATTGGAATATCGCATCCGTCACATATCGCAAGTCTTGAAGAAATGTAACGATGGTAAACCGCCGATTGTGATTAAGGTGATGATGTGGTAGGTGGGACCACCCATTATATGGTTTTAACTATGTTGATATGTGAAGATCGATGATGTTGATATCGGAAGACAGAGTATGTTATGGGCATGACTTGTAAAAGACCTTCAGAAGTTGCAATTGCGATTAAAAGAATGACGTGGCACGTGGGATCTCCAATATGGGTATAACCTCTCTTGTGATGTGATTTCTGTGAATAATTAAGTTTGTGGATGAAAGGGCCTCTCTGATATAATTCTAACATGCAACATCTATTGTAATTTGGCCTCTCTTCCAAATGAATGTGTCTTTTGAGTATTGGTGAACTCGAAGAGACAGAGGAAGCTAAAGATCGAGAAGTTGAAGGTCGAGAAGCCAAAAGGTCGAGTGAGCATAGAGGAAGCTGGAGATCAATCAAGTGAAAAAGGAAGCCAAAGGTCAGGCGTATCAGGCATCTATAACAGAGAACAAGAAAAGGTTCACATATTGTGAATTGGAAGAAACAAAGAAAGCTATAGGTCCAGTAGGATAGAAGGAAGCCGTAGGTCCAGAAGGACAGAAGGAAGCTAAAGGTCCAACAAGATAGAAGGAAGCCGAAGGTCCAACAGGACAGAAGGAAGCCAAAAGGGCTAATGGAAGACTAAGATCTGTTTGACCTCGAACCAACCAAGTAAGTCTTTATCTGTCATCAATTGAATAGAGCAGTAGACAACACCAACATTGAAGCATTTGTGAGTTTGTCCCTTGGAAGTAAGATACCCCAACAATCACTCCTGAATCATTTACCATGACAGTGAGAACAGAGGCTTGAAACAGAGAGTTGTTTTTGTGCAGAGCTTAGTGCAATTCATTGTAGACACATTGAAGTTGTGTGAAGACTATTGTAGATCATGATGGCTATTTGAAATCATCATGAGGTAACTTTGTAGACTCTGTGTGGGCAATATGAAGAGTTGTGAAGACTCCTTCATATGAAGACAAGTTGTCATTGATGATGTAGCATGGAGACTACAGTGAAGTTGTAGATTGACAGAATTTAGTGAAGAAGATTTTGGGAGCAGAGAATTACTATCAAACATATCTAGACAAAATATAGCAGTGGGTTGGAGCCCAGAGGGTTGGTGCCCTGAAGGTTGGAGCCTCAAACAAACAAGGTTGGTGCCTTGACAAGATAGGGTTGGAGCCCTTGGGGTTGGTGCCTCAGAATTGGAAGGATTGGTGTCCTTGGAGTTGGTGCTCCTAAACACAAGGTTGGTGCCCTAGAGGTTGGAGCCTCACAAAAGACCAAGTTGGTGCTTGGCAATAGATTGGAGCCTTATATATATTGTATCTGATTTATTGTAAAGATTATATTAATAAAAGCATTTATTCCTATTGTTCATTTTGTGTTCTAAATATAAATGAGTTAACTGGTAAAAATAACAATTGAAAAGGAATACTGATTCACACTCCCCCCCCCAGTATTTCCAACAATGTACAAATGATTATAATGGCTAAATCAATTTTTTTTTTTTTACTAAAATAGTTTATGCTCATGTTGAACACAAAACTCATCATTTTTATGGTAGCTAAAATTATGCCAAATTAGCATAGTTATGCACTATATTACCGCATTTGAGTGATATTCTATATGATTCAATTTTAAAAGAATTTTTCAATGGTGATATCATGGAAGCAATTTGAGAATGTGTCATTATGTAGTACCCAAACACAATTGCAAATTTTTACCTTTTAAATGGCCATGAATTTGACTATGATAATATACCTTTAACCCTAATCCTAAACTTTGACATGCATAAAATATCCATTGAGGAAAATTCTAACAATCAAAGGCATTTGATTTCTGAAAAATGCAGATAATATTTTCTTAAAAGGTTTAAAATAAATTAAATGTGTTATCTTATTAGGAAAACATAAAAAATCGCTATCATAATTTTATGGAAACATTTTCTACTTGTATAACAAGTTCCCCATCAAGGTTTTATGTAAAAAAAATGCGACAACCAACAATGATATGATGATGAGTGTCATATTGCTACAAAAACCATTATGGATGCTTCCAATGAGTCTTTCATACTCGATAGCATATACATGTGCAAATCCCTAATTAAGAGGGGTAAAATGTGTCATACTAACAAAAAGAAAGAATAACTTCTACACCTATATAAAATTTATCCTAAGAATTCCTAGACTTGTAAAATTAAAGAAAATAAAATGATTCCCTTAAAAAATTGCAATTCTTACATAAAAAACTTTATAAGTCCCCTAGTTCTATGGACATCATTCTAATCTTTTTTTATAAAGGATGACCTTTCATATATGTAAGACATAGAGTTGGGGGTTAAGTAGATAAAAAATGGAAAATCTAATGACATCAAATGTTACGAAGTTAAAATCTTATAAATTGGAGGGCCAATCTTCATCACTCACATACTAAATTTCTTCAATTTAGCAGTCATGAGGAAGCCTCCAAGCCCTAGATACAACACCTCATTGTACCTATTTCTAAAATTGGGGATAAATGAAATCTCATTCACTATAGAACCATTATGATTAACCCCAATGTTTTAGAAAAGCTGTATCTAGATATTTTAGAAACAAAGAATAGAATATGGATAGGAAGCCACAATGAAAGAGGTAAAGACCAAGTCTAATGTTTGAGCTACCATTGTTTGGGAGAGTTAAAATTTGATAGAGGGATGGTAAAATAAATTCTGATGAAAATGTTATTGACAAGTTTAATAAGGCTAAGAACAACTTAGAAAAAATTAATCATAATATAGGAAAATAATAATTATAATCACACGAAATCAATTGCATGCATTTTGTTTGAAATAAGTAGGTTGTGTTGGCCTAATTATCATTTAGGTATATAATTTTTAAATCTTTACAATCAAGTAATGCATACACAATTTCACTGTAAAATAGAAAAGTAAATGATAGAAATCATACAAAATACTTGGAGACTTACCCTAAAATCTATTAACAGGGAAAACTAACAATTATTTAAAGGCACACCACTATCTCTCATTGTTTTAACTTCACCATTTGTAATATAGCATACAAGATCTTATAGTCTCCAAAACTTTATTCGTTTACCAAAAAAAATAAAAACATTATATCCTTGGTAAAAATGAGAAAACCATGGGTTGAAAAAGCCATGTTTCAAAAATGAACCAAAATCCATCCTAAAAAAATTAAGGCCCGTAAAACTATCCATGTGACTCCATAGACAAAGGGGTCACTACGAAAATCTTGTTAAAAATGATTCTTTTTCCATTAAGAGCATGAATATGACTAGGTACCTAATGTATAAGAAAGTTTAAATGAAATGAAAAATTGTGTGCTTCCAAAAATTGCTTCAAAATCTAAAAAAAATAGCTTTGACTCAAACTAGGATGAGAAAAGGATGTGACGTTTTGAGTAAACCATAGCAAGCAAAAAAAAAATAGAATAAGAGTAACATTAGAAATATTATTACACCTACATTTAAGGAAAAATTATGGTGTGATAAAAAGTTGGAGGGAAATGGAAAATATGATATTATAAAGAGTTGATTAATCATAGAAGATAAAAAACATCTTTTCAGTTTGATTAATGTAAAGAAGGAAATGAACAATGTTGAAATAAGTACCAATTTTGGGATTATCAATAGTAAAATTAGACAGCGAATACTTTCCAAAATATACTAGAATGAAAAGCTCTATCTTATTTGTGATACCAAAAGTTTTTTTATTACATTTATAAAATTACTTCCCTTCCTAACCTTCTCTAACACTAAAACAAAAATAATACTTTAATTATTACTTTTTAAGAGCATATATAAAACCATTGAAAAAAATGAGAAATTCCTTATCATTTTAATGTCATAAACCGAATTCAATATCCATAGATGCTAATCATTATCATGAATATATTCTCATAAATAAATATAACAAGATCCTTATACTTTATATTAATTATTTCACACATTTTAATTTTTTTAAAGATATAAGTGATTATTATAATATAAATTTGAAACTATAAAGATATAAGCGATTATTATAATATAAATTTGAAACTATAGTTTATTAATTTTAAAAAATAAAATAATTTTTTTATTACTATTTAAAATTTCACTAATATTAATATTATCACTAAATATTTGATGTTTACCAATAATATCGCATATCCTCACTAAAATTTGAAGTATGAAGTATGATTTCAAAATATTACAACTGAGTTTAAATACCTTAGTTGATGTGACCTTTTCTAACGCTTCTTCAAGCTGTTGTTCTAAATGTTGCAGATCCGTAGCACCTAGTTGATGAAGGTCTTCACCCAAAAGATGCCTGCACGCAACTTAGCATTTAAAATTAAATGGTTTAAATGTGAAAGAAGAAGAAGAAGTTGTCATTTATTTTCGTCAAAAACATTACCTTCTGGATTTTTGTAAGCGGTCAACCTTTTCTTTTAGATGCATTAACTCAATGTCTGAATTCTGCATTTACCAAATAAACTTCTCAATGTTAAACATCACTCGTAAGTAACCATGAAGAATAAATCTTACTGCAAAAAAAAACCATGAAGAATAAATTGCTAAACTCTGAATTACTAAATCATTTTAAGACTAAACAGCAATCAGAAGGAATAATGAAAGTTGAATTGTAACTCTAATAAATTTGATATTAAACAATATTAGGGAATTAAAGAGAAATCCTTCTATCGTCACTTTTGACGTTTTTGTTTTAACTTGTAAGACAAAATACAATATAATCATATCATGCAACTGAAACCTAGGTGAAAAAATTATCATTAAACCCTCCCAAACACCCTATAACAAATACACATTCTTTAAAATACAAAAATAAAAAATTCTATGAAATAATTATAATTATTATTTCATAATCATTATCTATAAATAGTAATATAAACCCATTGAAATAATATTTTTAATATATTATTTTTAATGAGTTATACCGTCGGTTTAAAGTCTCCTTAAAACTGACACCTTAATTTCTTTAAATCATCTTTCACGAAAATACATTGAAATGCATTTGTTTGTAACACTTTCTGTGCCAGGACGATATGCGTCAAACGTTTTTATATTATTAAAATTAAAATTATATATATATCAAAAAATTATATATATTATCAAAAAAAAATATAATAATTTTATTTTAAATTATTATTAATTTTTTGTGCAGTTTAATTAGTGATGTTAGTGAAAACAAAGTGTTTAATTAATGATGTTAGTGAAAACAAAGTGCTATGTGTTATGAGGTTTAATGTTCAAATCTCTCAATTTATCTATACTTGCAGAAAAGGTATATATAGGCATATAGAGGTTATAATGCTAGTAGCTGGAATCGACCCCATATCACGTGTGTATGAGATTAGCCTAATTATTGATTCATATATATATAATTAAAAAACAAAGACTATAATGATTATTTTCCCAAAACCAATAGTAATAAAATTGAATTATCAATCTATATAAATAATAATACCAATAATTATTTTTATTTTTATTAATTTTTATTTTTAAATATAATTAAAATTAGTAAAACAGTGTTAGCAAAATAGTATAATTTGAATGGACCTAAGAATGAAAAACATGCATTTCTTAGTATGTTTTAGTAGTCAAATTGTTAAAAATAAGTGTCCCTTATTCAACAGACAAATGATCTCTCATATACCAATTTTTTATATACAAATATTTCATATATTAATTTGATGTCTGCATTCATTATAACCTTAAAATTAAGTTATTAATAAAACAATTTAATTGAGCTATAATTAACAGTTTAAATTTCTTGTAAAAAAAATTCCAAAATATATCTTAAATTGATAAATATTTCTCTTTACTAATGAGTAAAATAAAACTTCACATATAAGACTTTATCGAGGCATATACCTAAAAAAAATTGATGTGAAAATGTTTGAGTTCTTTTTCCTATGTAGATACATATACTGACCCGACCAAAAAAGTAAAAGTTTATGTTAAACACGTGGAAGTTTTTATCTCAATTATAATTGTAATTTAGTGATATAATTTTTTTAGTCCAATCAAAAATTTTCATTTTTGAACTTGAATTTAGGATATGCTAAAAAATATTCCAATTTAAAAGGTAGGAAATAATATTAATGTATATATTTGTGAGAATTTTTATGACTGATTTTATGTTTCACAAGAATGTCATGAAGAATCAAGTGGCCATAAATTCTCAATACTCAGAACATGGTTTTCAATGCCAAGAGATGAATTGGCATGTTTGTAATGCCTCTAAGTAGAGCAAGATGAAGCATTATTCCTTATAAGGTCTTGACTCACCTCAGTGATAAAGCACATGATTGAGGTCAATTTATAAAGGTGAAATTAAGTAATGGTTCTCCGTGGAAATTCCATCCACGGTGATGACGAAATTAAGAGACATTTTTAAGGGTTTATTTGGCCAAAGTGTGAAGAATGTTGTTGTCATTGTCAAGGACCAAGGATTCGTATCTCTAAATGTTTTGACCATAATAAATGGAGCCATTATTGCTACCATTACTTATGGGCTTTGTAGATTAACGTAATGTCTTCAATGGCATGTATCTAATGTATCCTAGATGAGGGAAATTGTAAAATGCATGTTAGTTTTTTTTGAAAAAATGACTTGAGAAAGAAAGTTTGAGGAAATGGTTGATGCCATAGAAAATTTTGGGTTAGTCTTAATTTTAAAGGGTTATAATATTAATGTAGGATTACAAATCATGGTGAAAGTATTTTATAGAAAAAATGTTAATTATTGATTTGAATTTTATTGGGTTTATAATATATATAACGAAAAAAATTGAAGTTCATGCATGAGATTGCTATAATTTAGAGTAGCTTTTGTTTACATGTAATCAATTTATGAAAATTATTTATTATTTTACTACGACATCTGTAAATACAAAATTCTCAATTTATAGTTGACAGCAAGGACTAGCACAAAATAGAGCGCTTTCATCCTTAAAGTCTTGTTCTTTAAAGTATGTAGTCATATGTAAAACTCTCTACACTAGTATCTTTGAACCCACATTTTTCTACTGCATATATCATAGACAAATTGGAAGAGGTTTTCATGATAGAGTTTTTAGAGTGTGGTTGCAAACCTACTCACATTACTAAAAATTAGTCATGGTAATATACAAATGGTTTATGACATTCTACATTAGAGTTGAACTAGTGGGTTTATTCAGCTTGGATAAAGAAAAATGAGGTATATCAATTCTCCCAAGATTTCATTGCTATTTAGTTCAAAAACCATGTTGATTACCAAAAACATTCTCAAAAGGCCCATAATTTTGGGGGATATGAGGGTTTATTGTTACCCCATGGTTCCTCAAATTCGGTCCTCCCACAATTTCTAACACAATGTCCCTGAATGAGAGCTTGTAAGGGTACCTGGAAGACTCGCGAGGGAAACAAATCTCTTGAAGCCACAAGACTCTTGAACATCTATGGTTGATCAAGATAGGAGCTTACGGGGGATGTGAGCATGCTAGCTAGAGGTTGTTAGGTTTGCTACCTATAACAACCTTAGTAAAAAATCCATGTAATAAAGTTAATGAAGGAAAAATAATAACCAAGGTCATGGGACACATATTCCAAGCTGAATTTTGGGCAAAACATCCTAGAGTGGGTGTTAATTTGGTTTATTATGGCTAAGAAAATTGGTAAACGAAATGGAAAAGGCATTGAAAAGGAAAAATAAAATTAATTGGCATTTTATTTATGAAAATAATGGAAATTAGGAGAAAAGGAAGGTGAAAGGTCACAGGTTGCATGTGAGGAGGAAAATGAAAGAAAATAATGGAAAAAGAAGAAAATAGAGGCTTCTTTAATAAAAATGCTTCTCATGATCACTTCACAACCTTTTGTTACTTCAGTTTTGGATCTCTCTCTCTCTCTATTTTCTCTCTATGTCATACTCTTGGACACTTAGAGTATTCTTGGAACATTCTAGCATTGGGGAAAGAAGGCAAAGGAAAGCCAAGAAAGCAAGAGGAAGCAAGGATCAAGCAAGGAAGAGAGGTGTTCAAGTAGCTACAGTGGTATTACTTGCAGGTATCGAGTTGCGTGTATGATTTCCTTGCTAGTTTTGACATGCATGGTACATGCATGTGTGTTTTTGGTTCTCTTGTTGTCATTGGCATGGGTCTTGTCAGGTCTAATAGTGGTTTTCAACCTCGCTTTTCCATTTTCAGATAGCCATGGAGTGATGGGGTTCTCTTGTTTTGGTTGAGATGATTTGTTAGATGGTTTTTCAAAACTGAGTGGGGTGGTATCAAGGGAGAAACACAAGTCCTAGGAATCCTTGGACTCGTGAAGGTGGGATTGTCGTAAAGCCTGATTGTGTATGCCCTTGTTAGGCCTTAGAATCCTCGACTTGTGAATGACACGATATATGGTAAAGCATATAGGGTGGAGCCTCGTTGGTCCTAGGAATCCTTGGCTGGTGAATGGCGGGATATATGGTAAATCCTAGAGGTGGAGAAATATGATGGGAAGATGTGAAGTGAGTTAGAGACATCAAGGCAGAGGAGTTGATTCGGCATGAATTCAAGAAACTTTTGAGGAAGAAATATTTGTCAGAGAGGTACTATGACAACAAAGCCAAGGAATTCTATGAACTAAAGATGGGGTCGATGACATATGAGGAGTCTATGACCAAGTTCTTGGAGCTGTTGAGGTATGTACTGTATCTTACGGAAGAAAATTCCAAAGTTCAGAGATTTGTCAATGGATTTCCATTAGCATTTAGAGATCGGATTGAGTACGACGAGCGTTGTTCACTTGAAGAAGTAATTGGGAAATTGAAGCACGGTTATGAGAAATCAAAGTGTAAGACATAGTCTCAACAAGGATGGAAAGGGACAAAAAAGGCTAAAGGTAAATGTCATCCAAAGTAAATAAAACCTCATGATGCAGGAGAAAAAGAAAATGTTGCACCTTACAAGAAGTTTAGTGGACCTCAGCTTGGAGAATATCAAATTAAAGGTGATGGTAAGGGATGGTTGCAGTGTTGGACATGTGGTAAGGAAAATCTCTAGAAAGATTTTTTGAAGAACCAGGGTGGTAGGCCTGTTGAAGGGCTGGAATGTACTGCCAATAGCTAGGGGGTCTCCCCGATGTGAACTCCTAATTAGACCTCATACCGTTTGGGATAGGATCCCCATCTGGTATGTAGGCCTAGCTACAACCATGAATTTTTCTGATATTGGTTGTCAAATGAGAAGGTGTCCGAGTGGGGACAAGGATGAAATTCCCAAAAAATGAAACAAAATTAGCCCAAGATAGAAAAACTATAGAAAGGGGTACAAGAAAGTCTCAACAACAATAAGAAGGAGTATGTCATGAGAGGGACCAGTGATCTAAAACCCAATTAGACATACATGAACAAGAATATTCCATAAGTTAATCACAAATCATTTCAAAATAGATAATCGACATGGTGAGAAACAAGTAAACATGGGTTCAAAAGAAAAAGCATACATGCAACAACTATGAAATAGTCTATAACATATTGTGTGTATGAAAGCACACATACAAATATAGTGAAAATGTCACACAACCAATAGAACCAGCATGAGTAAGCATGGGAATCAATGCTGAACATGAAGAAAATCTTATTAATGCTACTGAAACTCAAGTACATATATTTCAATTGGTCAAATCCCAACAGTGGAACATGGGTTGCTCATATCATTGCCCAATGCAACATCCTAGCTTCACTACAACTCATTCTACTAGCTTCTAAGAGTTAAGTGCCTCTAGCTCTCAAGCACAAATCAACTATCTAATCATAGCCTCAACTCACATGCTAAAATCCCCCCCCATTAACAATTAGACATGAGGGCACATTTATGAAGATGAGGTGATTGTTCACCTACCATGACCCTTGACCTGCGCTCATGACTCTTGAACTCCCTCACTGCTCTCTCATGCCTATTGCTTAGTACATGTTTAATTTGATCTGAGCATAATTGTTGACACCATAATGAGATCATTTTCATATTGATAGAAGAGAGAATGTGAGGAAAAAAGAGAACTTTTTAGAAATCCTAGAGTTTTTTCTTATTGACAACATTTCTTTGAGACCATGGAGACTTGCATGAATGATTGAACTTCTTGCTATTGTGCCTCGCTTTCATCCAATCATCTTCTATTGTTGCATTCTTGACATTGCCACCAGATTTCAAGGCCTTGAATGGATCCAATTTCTATCTTGTTGAAGCCCTCGTTGAGACTTCTACGGGAAGTCTTAATCCCTTCACCTAGCTCAACATCATTGTTCCTTTTCTTCCACCTGCAAGAAAATTTCAATTGTTATGCCTAGTGTCCAACAAAGAAAACATTAAAACACAATCAAATGAAATAGAAAACATTAATTGACCCCCCTATAGTGTCCCATTTGGTGCAATTGTGTTGTCAGAGTGAATGGCTTTTATAGGGTCTCCTTAAGTTTCTTCAACCATGTTTTCATCTATGGGCTTGTAATCATCTATAGGACAAGTGTTAAACGTAGTTTTGTTGCCCTAACTTGCATCAACATCTTCGATTCAAGGGAATGTGCTGATGTAGTTTTCTCTAGGAGATCTATAACGGAATAGCCCACTCCTCTATGCCATAATTATTTCATTGGTATCCTATTTTCCATACTGTTCTTCATGAGTTTAATCATGTCGAATCCAATTCCTAACTTCTTCCTTGCTTTCACAAATCAACTTCTCACATTTGATGCTCTAGAAAACGGTGTGAGGAGAACGTGATTAGTTGTCCTTAGATTTAGTTCTTTTCCAAAAAAGTATTGCATTCCAATGCTTTATGTCCCCTTAGATAGTGCACAATCGAAAATGTCCCTTATGCCCATTACAAGGTGGATATCCAGATCAAGGATGGGTAAGGAAACTAGCAAGACCTATTTGTATTAGGCAGTGTCTTTCCGCTTTCAAGCTCTTGAGAAGTGTCACATCAATACAGGGCACCAAAAAAATTAAAGAAAATGTCACTTCCTAGGAACTTAATTTGGCGTCCCTCCATATGACCTTCCTCCTCATGATCATGTGATCGAGACATTTTAAATATAGACTCATGGAAGAAAATGTGACCTGTGGGGGCCTCATAGGGAGCATGATTGGTTACACTATCCACCAAATCTTCTCAGAGCAATTCTGCGACTTAGCGACCCTGCGAGGAGTCGCATAGTCAGCCCCGTGACATTTTCTGGCTACTACCAAAGCTTATGACTGCGACTTTATGACTTGAATTTGTTGAGTACTGCACCATGTATGTGTTAATGCCACTTGCCCCCATTATCCAATTACTGCCTAACAACCAAACACGTCGCAATATATCCCAACAGTATTTGGTTTCATGCACTCTTACATTTGGTTATACCTCCTTCAAAATCTACGTGTCAAATCTTTATTTCTGGTGCACTTCGCTCATATTTGCATGCCTTGCAAAAGTTCATTCGATGTTCAGTGCACTCCTAGGATCCATAACGCATGGTGTTGTTTCAAGGCACTATCACATGGGAACATGCGCTCTTGCAATGATTCCTACCAAAGTATGTAATGGAGCTCGACCCCCATCGCTGCCACAAACCTGAGAGGTGAGAGAAATGCTTGCTATCACAGTCACCGAGTAGGTCACAAAGTCGCAATTCAACGACGGTCGCATCTTGGTGATTTTCTGAAGCTTAAAGTCGCAATTCAACGACGGTCGCATCTTGGTGATTTTCTGAAGCTTTGTAATGCGATGGTTCGACCTTGAGAGAGGTCACATGATCGCATCACAATGAAACTATACATGCGACTCTACGACTGTCCATCTTGGGTTATCTTCCCCTCGCATGCATGATGTTCCTGCCTGTTGAACCCTATATGAGATAATTTTTTCCATTGTCAAGAAGCTCCTTTTTCCTCCCATATATTTGCCAAAAGTCGACCTGGTAAGCTTCACAAACTGCAACATCTCCAAATGGATCTTTACCATAACTACAATCGTATACAGGTGTGGGTGTTCTGTAGACTACAAGTCTTTCAATCTAAACATACAATATTCCACAACCTTTCTCACCACTGCCTGGCGTTGTGCTTGGACCAGCGCAACCAGAGAGCCTCCAACGATCTCAATCTTCAAATAAGAGCCACCACTCCTCCTCGTTATTTGATGATCAACAAGTATATCCCCTTAGCGAGAGCCAAGTTGATACCAATGTCCACTTACCTCAGATTCTGCTGGTGGTTCACTATATTATCCATCCTGCAGGAAGAAGGATGGGAAGTCATTGTATTGTAATGCGAACATAACAACCACACCATCCTCAAGTCGATTGCAGATTTCCGGAATATTCTGGGATTCTGACGGAAATGGGCGTGGTCCATTTTTTGACTGCGCCCATGTCCGTAGGATCCCAGAATATTCTGGGAATCTGCAATCGATTTAAGCTCACCCCAATCGGACACCAGTAATGCGACTCAGGGAGCGTGAACGCAGCCTAAAGAGTGATGATTGTATTCTTTTGTGGCTAGGGGTCTGCAGCAACCTTGGAAACATCGATTCACAACTAAAAGGCGTTAACACATTTTATCTGTTGCTCCTTTAATGATCCTAGTGACTACGCCCATGTCCGTCGGATTCCAGAATATTCTGGGAATCTGCAATCGATTTAAGCTCATCCCAACCGGACACCAGTAATGCGACTCAGGGAGCGTGAACGCAGCCTAAAGAGTGATGATTGTATTCTTTTGTGGCTAGGGGTCTGCAGCAACCTTGGAAACATCGATTCACAACTAAGAGGCGTTAACACATTTTATCTCTTGCTCCTTTAATGATCGTAGTCACAATATATGTTGGCGAAATGTGTTGTCTGAGTTATTCCACGTGGATGAAGGCCTGCCACACCTTGATTTGATGCAAACAAATACGGCCTTTTGGGCATCCAAAAGCTTTGAGTGATTATATGTATGCCATATGTGTTGGTCGCATTACCTTACCCTGTGATGCATGTAGACGAATGACATTGCCCTTTGGACAATACACCATGTTGCATTCTTCTAACGCTACACAAATCTGGAACTTCATGCTTTTGCGAAAGGAAGCACTTCCTTGGTATTTATTTCGGTCATATATTTGCAATATACCACTATTATACCGAATGGTCACCTAGGCTTTGATCTCCTGCTGAGGATTTCGTTCAAAGATGCAGCCCAAAAACGTTGTCATCCTCAAAAGAAAATCGTTGCCCCCTCTCTTATAAGATCTTTCACAATAACCAAACAACACACATTTACCATTTTCATTCTATGCGTTACTTTGGAGCATGTGCTGGTTTTATGGTGGCCACCGAAAATTTAAATCAAACCATTATTTTCATGTGATTGTTGGATGCATTGTGATGGCCTTCACATATTCGATCCTAACTTCAAAGCATGAACCATTTCCATTTAGACATCCACCCAGCCTCGCGTTAAAGAATTGCCCCCCCCCCCCCGACCGCCCCCCTCATTTATGAATTCGATACCTTATGCTTAAATAAGCTTTCTTCCCAAGTGATGTCTTTTCACCAAGTTGTTTAATTTTGTCCTCTTCATTGAATATGTAACCAAGGAAACCCCATTTGGAAACCTACAAAGAAAAACATAGTAGAATAAATAATTAATTTTGACAAGTTCATAAGTAATTTAATAAAATAATCCATTTGAGTTGTATACAACGAATAATGTAAATGACCAGAGTAAGGCATCGGGAACCATACTAGTTGGACAAAAGATCCTTAAATTGAGTCAACAACCCAAAGTTCCTACAGTTTGGCAGGTCTACTTATTGCATGTAATTTTGGTATCATGTGATGCATAAGGTGACATCGCCAGTACATGGAGAGTACTTTGAAGTATTGAATCATTAATAATGTCAACCTAGGGTTATAAGGATGTAAGGGAAAGATAACATTATTACGACTTTTATGCACAAGCTGAGATGGGGAAACTAATCACTAACCTAGGGGAATATGATATGAAATGATTTTTCCCATGATGCTAGACAATGTCGATGAGAATGTGCCCTTGGAGGTATATGAATTATGTTAAAACATGGAGGGAACCTTTCTTTTGACATTTTAGGGTTTTCCCCAGACCTTAATATGGTTAACATAACAAACGCCAAATTGAAGTCTTGTTTGCCCACACATGGTGCCACCACTGATTGAAAGGCATATTATAGAGGGATAAACTTCAAAGTCATGGGAAAGCAATCAAACCTCCAAAACCCTAATGCAATGGTAGGGTCAATGCGCAAGATAAAAAATGACAACTGAATGAAATATACATCACGCGATTGCATGGGTGAGTGCATCGATAGGGTCTGATAAGAATAAGTCATGGGGATGTTAACCAATCAACAACTAAATCATAACCTTGATGACTTGAGGCAAACAAAGGGGGGCCCAAAATTTTGAACATGCCCAAGATTTGGGTGTTGTTGTAGTGACTACAATAGCCTCATATTTACAGTGCACAAGATGTTCAGAAAATTGGGGATGTTGAGCAAAGCATTCAACAGATTTATGTAGCATTGGATAGCAGGCAGGGAGATCACCAGACATCTATTATCGAGTTGGACAGTAAGATTTGTGATCAAGTTGTTTCTATTTTTATTAACCTTGGATCTAATTATATATATGCAAGTCTTGATCTGGTGGATAAGTGTGGTTTGAATAAAGAAGTGCACGTAGAATCTTAGTTAGTGTAGTTGGCTACATGTACAAAGAAGAGAGTTTATTATTGGGTAAGAGCTTGTGTATTTGAGTTGAATGGTATTCCTAGCTCAACACATTTGAATGTACTACCATTGGGATCATATAGTATAATTTTGGGTATGGAATGGTTGTATCTTCACAGCACTAAGGTGGTCTTCTATGACAAAGCTATTGAATGCTTGGATGATAATGGAGGATAAAGAATATTGGAGGGAAAGAAGAAAGCTACATCAGTTAGAATGGTGAAAAGTATGCAGGAAAAGCGTAGTCACAGAAAAGGGTGTGTGTTATTTGTAGTGCATATTTCTAGTGATTAAGGTAAGGATGTTGAGGACACATAAGTTATGAAGAGGTACCCGATCTTCCATCAATTTTAGGATGTGTTTCCGGAAGAGATTTCATAGTTTCTGCCTCATAGAGAATTTGACTTCTCTAATGAGTTGGTACCATGGGCAACACCAACATCAAATGAACCATACAAGATTAGCAAACCAAAGTTAGTAGATTTGAAGTTGCAGTTGAAGGAAATGCTTGACAAGGGATACATTAGGCCAAGTGTATCACCTTAGGGTGCACCAGTGTAGTATTTGAAGAAGGAGGATGGTACTATCAAGTTATGCATTGACTACATGAATTTGAAAAAAGTGTCCATCAAGAACAGGTATTCGTTGCTGAGGATTGATGAGTTTTTCGACCAGTTGAAGTGAGTAGAATTGTTCATGAAGATTGACATAAGATCTAGATATCATTAGGTATGCATTAAAGAAGAGGAAAAATACAAGACTGCTTTCCAAACCAGGTAGGGGAATTATGAGTTTGTTTTAGTTCCATTTTGTTTGAATAATGCTCTAAATACTTTCATGTGCTTGATAAATAGTGTGTTGTGTCCTTATCTAGACAAGTTTATCATTGTATTCACTGATGATATATTGATATATTCTAAGAATGAGGAAGAACATGTTGAACACTTAACAATGATGTTGATATTGCAAATAGAGAATCAGTTGTATGCCAAGCTTAGTAAATGTAGTTTGTTTCAGACAGAGGTACACTACTTAGGACATGTTGTTTCCAAGGAAGGCATAATAGTGGACCCGGAGAAGATAAGAGATATCATGGAGTGGAAGTTCCTAGAAATGTGGCTGAGGTAAGATCATTTATGGGACTATTAGGTTATTATAGGAGGTTCATTAGGAACTTCTCTCAGATTGCATATCCTAATACCTCATTGCAGAGGCAAGGTAATAAATTTTAATGGATTGAGGAATGTGTAACAAGTTTTGAGTAATTGAAGAAGTTGTTGACAAACTCTTTAGTTCTAAAGATTGGAGATACATATAAGGAGTTTGCGGTGTGTATAAATGGCTACAAGAGAGGACTTGGTGGAGTCTTAATGCAAGAAGGAAAGGTAGTGTGCTATGAGTCACAGAAGATGAATGAGCACGAGAAAATTATCTGACACATGATCTTGAGTTTGAAGCAATCATCCATGCATTGAATATATGGAGGCATTATATTCTTGGCAAGAGGTTTGCATTAATGAGTGATCATAGTGGACTGAGGTATCTGTATGACCAACCGAATCTGAATGCTAAGAAAGCTAGATGGTTTTCCACGATCACTGAGTTTGATTTTGATATCAGGTAAATTAAGGGAAAGGAAAACAAGGTTGTAGATTCTCTTAACAGAATAGTGCAGGTGAATCATATAACAACTATGAGTTCTTATGAGGAAGATTTCAGGATCAAATCTTACAGGAAAGACAATAAGATGACTAGTATAGAGAGCTTTGAAATATGTTACAACAACAGGGTACTAGTGACTAGGATGTGGACTATCATCTCACAACATATGGTTTGGTCAGATATTGGGACATGATCTATGTCCCAGAAAATAATGAGCTCAAGAAGCCTATCTTGAGGGAATTTCATCCTAAGTCATATTCAAGTCATCTAGGATATCAGAAGACATTTTCAACAGTGAAGAAGTTCTACTATTGGTTGAATATGAAGAAGGAAGTGGCAACATTTGTGGCTAGATGTTTGGATTCTAAACTAGTAGAAGTATAGTCTAGGAATCCAGGTGGTCTATTATAACCGATTCCAATTCTATAGTGGAAATGGGAGGTCATTTCTATGGATTTCATCACAGGATTTCCGAGGACATCTAGACAACATAATTCAATCATGGTTGTGGTGGATAGGTTGACAAAGGTGGCACACTTCATTCCAATGAATTCTACCTATTCAGCTAGTGATGTAGCACAAGTATTCATCAAAGTTGTAGTCAACCTTAAATGGTATTCAAAGGAAGATTGTGTCAGAAAAGGATGCTAAATTCACTTCTAGATTATGTAAGGAGTTGTTTGTAGGTTTGGGCACAAAGTTGGCCTTCAGAACAACTTATCATCCATAGACAGATGGAAAGATAGAGAGGGTCAATAGGATACTGGAGGACATGTTGAGGATGTATGTGATGCATCAACAATAGAAGTGGGAAGAGTATCTTCCATTGGTTGAGTTTTCTTACAACAATGGGTATTAGGAGTCACTCAGGATGAGTTAGTTTGAGGCATTGTCTAGGTAGAATTGTGATAAGCCTATTAGTTGGAGTGATCCAGTGAGCAAGGTGTTGATAGGAATGAACATGTTGGAAGGGATGGAATAAGAAAGGTAGGTTATCAAGAAGAATCTAAAGGAAGCACATGATAGACAAAAGAGTTATGCAGATTGACATAGGGAATTTAAGGAGTTTTAGGTTAGGGATAATGTATATTTACACATCAAGCCATGAAGAGCTTCTTGAGGATTGGATCGTGTGCCAAGTTGGGAAATCAGTTTTATGGACATTTCAAGATTATTAAAAGGATTGGACCAGTAGCCTATCGACTTGCACTGCCTCTGATAATAAAATTCCATAATGTTTTCCATGTTTCCTTGGTTAAGAAATATGTTAAAGATGTTGATCATGTGATTGATTTCTCTATATTGTAGGTGGAGCTAGATGGCGAATTCCAGCCGAAACCTCAGTATATTTTGTAGAGAAAGATGCTCATGCTCTGAAACCGGGAAATCAAGCATGTTAAAGTGTAGTTGAAGCATTTTGGGTTTGATGAAGCTAGATGGGAGATGTTGGATCAGATACAGGCTATGTATCCTTCTCTATTCGCTAGTTGAGCGAATGTTTTTGACATATATTTTGATGTGATGTTTTGGTATATATATGTATATATGGATGTAAATACCACCATGAGTTGCGTTATAAAGCTCCAATAAGTGGTATGGGTGTCTTGTTATTATGGTTATCATGTTGTTATGTTTCTCATGTTGGTTTTCATTTCAGGAGGTTGACCATTGTAAATATTACATCGAGCTAAGTAATAAAGCTCCAGGGGCAATATTTTTTTCTTACAACAGTCTTGTTGGTTGTAGGTGTTGTTTAACACCGAGGATAATGTTCCTGCAAGGGGGAGGGTTTTGTAACATCTCTGGTCAAAAATACATGTAATAAAGTTAATAAAGGTAAAATAATAACCAAGGTCATGGGACACATATTCCAAACTGAATGTTGGGCAAAACATCCTAGAGCAAGTGTTCATTTGGTTTATTATGGCTAAGGAAATTGGAAAAGGCAATGGCAAATGAATTGAAAAAGAAAAGTGTCACTAATTGGCATTTTATTTATGGAAATAATGGAAATTAGGAGAAAAGTAAGGTGAAAGGTCACAAGTTGCATTTGAGGAGGAAAATGAAGAAAATATAGGCCTCATTTATTAAACAGACTTCTGACAATTAGTTCACAACCTTTCGTCAGTTCAGTTTTGGAGCTCTCTCTCTATTATCTCTTTCTCTCATACTCTTGGAAACTTATAGTATTATTGGAGCATTCGAGCATTGGGGAAAGAAGGCAAAGGAAGGACAAGAAAGTAAGAGGAAGAAAGGATCAAGTAAAGAAGAGAGGGATTCAAGTGGCTACAGTGGGATTAGTTTCAGGTATCGAGTTACATGTATGATTTCCTTGTTAGTTTTGGAATGCATGGTACATGCATGTGTGTTTTTGGTTCTCTTGCTATCATTAGCATGGGTCTTGCCAGGTGTGACAATGGTTTTTAGCACTTTATTCCCATTTTCGGATAGGCATGGTGTGATGGGGTTCTCTTATTTTGGTTGAGATGGATTTCGAGATGATTTTTTGAAACTGAGTGGGGTAGTCTCAGGGGAGAAACATAAGGCCTAAGAATCCTTGGACCGATGAAGGTGGGATTGTGGTAAAGCCTGATTGTGTATACCCTCGTTAGGCCTAGGAATCCTCGATTTGTGAATGAAGGGATATACAATAAAGCCTAGAGGGTGGAGCCTCGTTGGGCCCAGGAATCCTTGACCAGTGAAAGGAGGGATATATGGTAAAGCCTAGAGGTGGAGAGAGACAATTTCCTCATAGTTTAGTTGGAGAGATTCAGAGGCATCCATGCTTCTTTAGGGCCTAGTGATTTGTTGGGATTGCAGTAAAACCTGGTTGTATTGATGAGGCTTTCAGGCCTAGGAATTCCTTGATGGATATATGGTAAAGCCCAAGGAAACCTTAATTGGTTATGTTGTGAGTCCCACATTCATGCTTGGAATATGGCACGAGGGTGATTGGTTGAAAGAAATATTTAGTTCAACCCAATATATGGTTGGGTGGTACGTGGAAGTCCCTAGCTTAGTTGGCTTTTGCATGTGTTAATAATAATTCTTTTCTTCTTATGTTTCATGTATAAATGTACTTGTTAATGTGTGTCATTAATGGTTGTTGTATTATTGTTATTTTGTTGGATATATGATGGTTATATCCATGGTTCATGACAAAGTTTGGTTATGGCTCTCATCATGATTTGATTAGTACACAAAATGTGAAAGATTATATGACCTAATAGATCATATTTTAGTTATTGTGATAAGGCATCAATTCTTCTTGATGATTCTCAGATAAGTATGAGACCCCTATGATGAGATCTGTGGTTATGACTTGTACATTACATGTTTGTGATATGTTTGATGAAATTCCCGCCATGGCTAATAGGGGTCAGGTGAAGTCCTTGTATCAATGTTTTCAACAGTATATTAAATTCATTGTTATTTATCATTTACGGAAGTTTCATGAAGTTCTGCGCAGAGGCCTGAGACCTAGCCTTGAAAAAGTGGCATAGAGTTTTGGGTCGTTGGCTTAGAACTGCCTGAAAAAGGCCATAGTCACATGCATGCCTTGCTGTGGGAGTGATTGGAGGGTATCAATCACATGAATGGCTTTTCATGGGAGCAACTAGGGGTCTAACTTAGGAAAATGACAAGTTGTCTCAAGGGTTGGGCACCTAGAAGGGTTGTTTGTCTCCTGAAGCTTATGTAGCTCCTAAGAAAGGTATGATTGGTTTTTTTTTTATCGATTCCACTTCCTTAACTGTAGATGGGGAGTTGAATTACATCATAGTAACTCTTCATCACATGTTTACCCAAGTGGACCTGTTAGCTTGGGTAAACGGGGGAAGAGGGTTTTACACTACCTTAGTTTTTTGGGGCCTAAAAGAGTACCTAGAAGACCTGTGAGGGATTTAGAACTCGTGGAGTCATAGGACTCTCTAACATCCCTCCTTGGCGAAGATACAGGCTAACGGGGGATGTGAACCATTTGGCTGGAGGCTATTGAGTTTGGTAGCTTTGAATTTTTATGTTTATTATGATCCAGATACTTGGCTTGAGAGTTGATTCTGAGTGGATTCATGGATTTGACTCGGGGGTGGTTGATTGCTAAGAAAATTGGAGCAACACGATCTACAATTGTGAGGAAAGTATGAGGTCCACAACTAGTAAATTTAACAAATAAGTGTTTGAAACATGTTATATTCTTATTTATGAATTATCATGACATGCTTTTTGATGTTGTGATACGATTCTTTTTGTTATTACGGTTTTATTGTGTACATGGTTATACCTTGTGCTTAATTTGTCTATAAGTTTTTCGATATTTCAGTACATGTGTGAGTGTCATCGTCCAAAAAAGTGGTTGGGACATTAAAATTCACCAATAATTTGTTACAATATCTAGTTTGAACAAAATAGCTATACCTATATCGAGGTATCTAATCTTAATAAAGCTCAACATATTGAAAATTCTAAAAACATAAAATAATTCTCACCATATTATGCACATATTGTGATAAATCTCAATAGGATGACCATTACTTATCAAACTACTTCATCATCCACATGGAAAAAATTACCTTAGTTTTCACCTTTAAACTACCTTCAAGATGCTTGACATCTCCGTAGATTCCTCCTTGTTATATTGATCATTGTTTAGCACATGCAATTTCAAGGAAAAATTTCCCCATTTTCCGACAACTTAATCTCACTATTTTCCAAAACTGATGAATAAAACTACGTGCCATGCTGGTGTCATCATATCTATTTCAAACTCTCTGTACTAATGTAAAATAAGATCATATTGTGGATAAAAGTCACTATAATATATTTTGGAGTCATGTTCCTTGTCAAAGACATTATACTTCATATTCTAACACAATGCCAACATTGTCTTCAATGTCATCATGATGCACTAGAGGAGAGGGTAGATGACTAGATCGGAGATGAAAACTTAGCATTTATGATGGAGGGAGGCCAAATATTTTACTTCTAGTTTGGTCATTATAAACATGATCTATATTTGGAATATGAGTTTGAGGTAAAGCACCTTAACCTCTTAGTGTCACTTCGACAAACATCCTCCAAAATATTGCATACACTTGAATTTTGGAGCGTACTGAGGATCTTGTGATCTACCATTCCATGCTCCCTTCATGTTTGATTCATGTTTTACTCTTCTTCCCAAATTCTAATTGTTAAATTCACTTGCTCATACATACTCATTCCTTGAAGAATTTATAAATGCACTTGTTTCTATGCAAGCTTAGATAAGTATTGCACAACTCCTAAAAGTAAGGCTTGTACAATCAATGTTAACAGTGACTGCTTAACCTGTAAGGACAGTGCACCTAGAATCCTATGTTGAAATTCAATGTGCACTCTCCCTTGAAAATCTCTCTCACATTGGTTGCAATTGTATTACTATTCTAGTGAGCTTTCTCAATTGTCGCTTTTGTGCACGTTTGTTTTCCCAAGTGTTTCTTTTACTTTCAGAGCTGTCATTTTTACTTTTTTTTTTCACTTTAAAAAGTGTTTTTTTTCACTTTATCTTTTCTCTGGCATGTGTCACTTTCACTTTCTATAGATTTTGAAAGTGTTATTTTCAATTTTTCTTACTGTCGAAGCTATCGCTTTCAATGTCACTACTCATGCATGTGTCACACTTTGGTATACTACTAGAGGTAGCTCTAATGCACTCTTCTCCATTAGTTGATCTTATATATCATAATAATGAGTGCTAGACACTCCCTCATAGCTTAGTGCACTTTCTAGCTATAGTGAAAACTCATTTTCCAACTTGTATTCTAAGTGTCGCACAACTATGATTATTTTTTGCAGTTAGAAATAAGTGTCGCTTTGCTGTCATTTCAAGGTACGCATGATGATTTCAAGCATTGTGCATCCACCTAGTTTGTGTTGATGGAATTCATGTGTGTGATCCTATTTTTGAACCTGTTTGTATGTTCTTTCCTCTCTTGTTCCATTGATTCCACACAACCATTTTTGGATTTCTCTTATCATCACCTTTTGAACACCTGAAACCCTAGCTGCTCGATGAGTGCATTTCACATTATTAGTCAACAAAGTTTCATCTCTTGTCTCTTGAAACTATGAATTCCACCATCTTGAATATTTCCTCCTTCACAAGTCAATTACGCACTCTTGAAGCACAATCTCTCTACCTCCTCCTACATAATCTTGAAAATTGTTCCCAAGCCTGAGCCATGCTTTCCTCTCCAGTGCATGTCGTAATTCCTTCACTGTACATTGCACAATCTCAGTCATT
Source organism: Pinus tabuliformis (assembly GCA_031772625.1). Taxonomy (NCBI): domain Eukaryota; kingdom Viridiplantae; phylum Streptophyta; class Pinopsida; order Pinales; family Pinaceae; genus Pinus; species Pinus tabuliformis. Next base: position 870,872,936 of record CM062816.1, read on the forward strand.
AGTGTCAGAACACTTAGTTTCTAAACTTTCCCATTCCGTAGGAGACTTTCTCATATCACTTGTCCACTACATAATGCAAACTTATAGTTAGCAGTGGAGCCTCCCCGCACCCTTACAAAAGAAAAATACAAACAAACTTAGGCCTGCCCCTTAGTCACAATGTATTGTGCAATTTTTTTTATGAAACCAACTCACAAAAAGATAGAAAAGATAGATGAACGCCTTAGAAATAAGCCTCTTCGAGGGGGCAACCTCCTTTACATTACACAAATGAACAATTCTTGGATGATACAAATAACAAGACCTCCTTTCTATATATAGGAGTCTAAGGGGTCATAATATAATCAGAGCCGACATAACAATAATAATGTAAGGGCATAATAATAACAATAGTGGGCTTCTATGGGGCACAATAATAAAAATATGGGGACTACATGGGCACATCAATATAATAAGGGGGTTGTACTAATAACAATAAGGGGTTACACTAGTAGTATAGGGACCTAACATGCCCCTCTCCTTCAAAAAGTGTTGTCCTCAATGCTTGAGTAGTTCTTGATGCTTCTGTATAAATTCTTGTCCTCCCATGTGGAATATTTAGTGGGTAAGTTCTTCCACTTGATGAGATACTCTAAAATTGATCTATTTCGTAGCTATTGATTTCTCAGTTTTGTGACTTCTTCAGGTTCCAATATGATTTTTCCTTCCTTGTCAAGTTCTTGCAATACTATTTGAACTAGGATCTTCTGCAACTTTTGAATGAGTTCCCACTCCTTTGGGCATATGGATATCTGTAAGGCTTGATGTTTGGAGAAACACTTCTTGGAATCAAATGAATAGCATGATCATGATAACGAATAGATGGGATGCCTTTGGGAGTCTCAAATACCTTGGAATGATTGTCCAAAACGTTTTGGAGATCTGGAGAAATACATGATTTCGATGTGGGATCCTATAGTGAACATAATTGTGCAATTACACCCCATTGTTCTTTATTTAGAAGCTTTGTCATGCTATTAGAGTTGATTATCTTTCTCAGTTTCCCTTCAATACCCCTCAATTCAACTTCCTTTCCTTCCCAAAAAAAATTCAAGAAAAAATCTTGAAAATTAAAAGCTATTGTACCCAAAGATTGTAGCCATTGGAATGGAAAGCATTGGGCTATTCAATACATATTCTCCCATGGATAGCTTGACATTATGGCACTTTCCAGAGAAATTTATGGTTCCTTCACTTGCAACCATCACTTGACACTCTGGTGCTGGATATAGGAAGCAATTAAATTCCTTGGCTATCTTACAATGAATAAAATTATGGGTATTACCCAAATCAATCAACACTATTACCTTTCTCTTCTTGATATGTGTTGGCATTATGATGCATGTGTTGTACTTGATGGCAACCCTCTCATAGAAGATCATCTCACTTGTATACATTTAGATGAATCTACAGAAGAAATATCAGATGTGACAGAGTGCATGGGTTACCGGACAACACAAAGGGATCAGATGACAGTTCACAAGTAAGCTTTGCCATCAAGTCCAAAGGGGGAGATTGTTGGCATTATGGCTAAAGTTTTGTCCTTGATGGCAACCCATTCAGGTGATAGATCACAGTACTTCAAGTCAGCAGCAGAGATTGATGATCAGCTATCAAATATTGAAGAAAATAAGGGGTACGCAGGTACACCTTACAGAAGGTGCGTACACGCAGGCCCGTGTTACATAAAGTGCGTACATATCCGCAGTTATCCCGTTCAGGAGGTGCGTACCCCCAGTTCACTTACTTCAAGGCAGAGAAAAGCACACGTGGGGTTTCTTATGTTTAACCCTTGGTATTTAGCCGACGGTATTGTGTTATTATGGTTTTGGCTCGTGGTATTGATCCATGATTTGAGGAAGAGCTTGCCTATATAAAGCAAAGGAGATCATTTGGCTTGAGTAGGTTTTGGGTTGAACATCTTATGGGAGCTAGATCTGAAATACTATGATCTCTTGGGAGTAATGTCTAGATCTAAATAAGGCGAATCTACTGATGGATTGAGATCACTTCGGCGCATGATCAGATCTGTAGATCTGACAGTCTGGGTTATTCTTGAAGTCTTGAAATTATCTATATCCGCAGGTACGCAAGTACAGTGAAGGAAAAGTGCGTAGGTACGCAGGCGCAGAAGCGCTGCAGGTGCGGAGGTCCACGGCGTGACAGAAGGCGCAACTATGGAGGTACGCGGCACCACAGAAGGTGCAGCTACGGAGGTACGCGACGCCACAGAAGGCGCAGGTGCGGAGGTCCGCGGCGCCACAGAAGGCGCAGCTGCGGAGGTATGCGGCGCCACAGAAGGTGCAGCTGCGGAGGTATGCAGCGCCATAGAAGGCGCAACTGCGGAGGTGCACGGCGCCACAGAAGGCGCAGCTGCGGAGGTGCGTGGCGCCACAGAAGGCGCAGCTGCATAGGTGCGCGGTGCCACAGAAGGCGCAGGTGCGGATCTGCACAAGGATGCGCAGAGAAGCAGAAGAGGCAGTGCGGAGGTGCGCAGACAGGTAGAAGGTATAGGTGCGGAGATCCGCAGGCTCGGAGCAAGTGGAAGTGCGGATATCCGCAGATCTATACCAGTGAAGTTGCGGTCCCTGCTTGAAATTTGTTTTAACTGCCTTTGACTATTCTGCAGGGTTTTGGGTGCATAACTGATGTTTGGTTACTGGTATTGAGTTCAGATAGCAGCATGATTAATGACTTATCTTTATGTACTAGATCTGGTTGATAACTCTCATAATATCATTGTATGTGTATGGATCTGGTGATTGGGTGATTCAGAAGATTGTTTGATTATGTGCTTCAATGTTGTTGTTGGGTCCAGTATGAAAATTGGATGAAACGTGGCCTTTCAGATTATGTGTTGTGCTTCAGTGTATCCAGTATGAAAATTGATGAAACGTGGTACCTGGAGGAGAGAAGATTGTAGGCCGGCGCCTACGTACTAGTATCTAAGCTAGTACAAGAGCTAAAGGAAATCTTTGGAGCATTGTAGCAGGTAGTAGCCTGCGTACTAGTAAATGGATCGGCTAGTACAAGAGCAAAGGGGGTTGTAGCTCCCGTACTGGTATAAGACTGCACCAGTACAAATATTGTAAAAGGATTTTCTTATTAAGAAGAAGATTGAGATGACTTGCAGCAGGTGGTTTTCTCCCGCATTGGGTTTCCACCTTATATCATGGTGTTCATGTGTGTGCCTTATGTGTGATGATCTATTCTATGTTACTGCATCTGTTAATTGATAATATGGTTGATAATGTTCTAATGCACTCATTGAAGATCAATTAACTTAATCATAAGAAGTTGTGGAAGTAGCATGTATGAATCTGATGATGGAAATGAAAAAGTTTTATTAATGTGATAATACTGATTCACCCCCCCCCCCTCTCAGTATTATTTCCAACAATTGGTATCAGAGCAGGTCCTTTGATAGAAGCTTGATCGCTTGAAGGAGATCTGTGGAACAATGGGAAAGAAGCTTAAGAAGAAAGCATCTAAGAAAAAGAAGTCATCTCAGAAGAACTATGACAGTGGAAGAATCGATTGGGGATTAGGCATAAGAAGCTCTTCAGATTTAGAATCAGATTCAGAATCATTATCAGGTGTGAATGTGTTATCCTCTGATGTTCCAGCTATATTTCCTTGTGAAAGAGATGGAAGTGATAGTGAAACTACTGAACTTGCTCTTATGGGTGAACAAGAAAGATATCAAATAGAGGCAGCATTTAAAAGGCTGACAGACAAAATTAGAGATCAACAAGATCTATTGAACAAAAGGGAATGTGACTTCAAAGAAGAAGCTACCAAACTAAAGGCCCAACTAGAAGAAGGAAACAAGGTAAGAAAACTACTCAAGGACAAGGAAGACCAATGTCAAAAATTGCAGCATGAAGTGACATCATTAAGAAAAGAAGTCAACGAAAGAAGCACAACCATCAAGAAACTCAAAGATAGATCCAGCTACCATGAAACTCTTGAAGCTACAATCCTCTCACTAAAGGGAGATCTTGAAGAATCAAAGAAGCAGAATGAAGATCTACATCAAGCAATTGAAAAACAAGACAACGAAGTCATCAGCTTAAAATCCCAGCTGGAATATGCCTTCCAAGTTCGTCAAATGCAGCAGGATCTGAATGAAGAACAAGAAAAGGAGATTCTCAAACTAAGGGAACAAATGGAAGAAGGAAGAAAAGCTGAAGAAGATTTGAAAAAGCAATCTCTTGAAAAGGAAGAACAGCTTCAGGTTGAGGTAAATATCTTGAAAGGTAAAATAGAAGAAAAGGATAAGATTTTACGATTTCAAGATAGCTCTAAAGTCTTGGATGATATTCTTAGTAGTCAAAGGTCTCCTGCTATAAAGACTGGTCTTGGTTTCCATGAATCGGTTGAAGGTGAATCTAGTTCACAAGGTGAAGCAAGGAACTCTAAAGAGAAATCTAAAGTGATCAACGAAGAAATGAAAGATCCATCTCATCATCAACCAAGGAAAGAGATTCCTCAAAGAAAACCCTTTACTCCTCCTATGAATAATGTTGAATGTTATGTATGTCATAATCTTGGACATGTTGCAGCTAGATGTAGAAGAAGAAGAGTTCAAGACCATTATGCAGAAAGGTCATCTCAATCAAGGTACTTTTATGGATATTGCTTTGCTTGCAATATGTTTGGTCACAAAGCTGCTGATTGTTACAGGAGGAATATGAAACATGTAAGATGTTATGCATGTGACAAGCTTGGACATATAGCTAAGGAATGCAGGAACAAAGTGTGGGCACCATATCAAAAGGAGAAAATGTCATCATCACGCTTGAAGATATGGAGGAAAAAGGAAGTACAGTCAGAAAAAGGCGGCACAACACAACGTACAGACGTACCAGAATCAGAGGGAGCTGAAAGTACAAAACTTCAATGTCCTGAATCTCATATGCAAACTCCATAAAGGGAAGTCACGTATATACACGAGTTGGATACTGCACAATCGCGTATATGATTATTTGAAGAAAGGCAGTAGGCAAAGTGAAGTTGGAAATGAATCTGATCAGATCTGGGCATCTGACTAACTGTGGCACATTGGTGAACTGCCAATTCGGCCCTAATCAGAAGTACGCAGAGCAGAAGACGGGGCACTGCGTGGGTACACAGAGCAGAAGAAGAAGAATTGCGTGGCTACAGTAGAAGTACGCGGCACGATAGAAGAAAAGGTGCGTGTGGTACGCGGCGCAATAGAGGATTTTCTGCGTATATACGTAGTGCAGCAGAAGGATCTCTACGGGTGTATGCAAGGGAGCAGAAGGTGAAGTGCGTAGCGACGCAGGACAGATAAAGAAAAACTACGTACCTGTCTTAAGGCATTTATTGGCTGACTTTTTGATAAGATCTGACAGATGGCACCAGTTTAGGGGGAGCATATGTTCTTAATGCATTGTTGGCATTATGGTCCTTGGTGATGATGCTTATGATTAATCTTGCTATGGTTATGATTTGTTCACATGGTTCTTGGATTAGATTTGTGGTTGATTCTCTAATGATGCTTGCATGGAGTCTTTATTGTTTTTGGCACATATATGGATGAGGATTGTTGGCTGGATTCATGATTGACTATTCAAAGTTGCATTGTTGGAGACATGATGATGATGAGATCTTACCTATATGATGATAGGTTGTTTCGTACATCTGTTGATTGATGCAGATGCTTCCATTTGATGACTGTTGGTTCATGTAGATCTGGATGGTTATGAATGAGTTGATGCAAACGTACCTTGCTGTTGACAGATACTATGAAGCAGATCATACAGTGTTGTTGCTGATGTTTATCTTAGGTGATTAGTCTTTATGTAATAGTGTGTCTCTATTGTAGTTATCTCTTCAGGTCATGTAACGGCCTATGTTTCCCCACTATGCCTGGGATGAATGATGTTATCATATGTAAATTTTTGTATCACCATTGTAATGAATGTATGTATTGAGTCTTTTGGTGATAGGAAGGTCATTTATGATATATAGAGTCATGTTCTTCTTGTAGAACATCGTTTTGCAGACCTTGCTTACAGTCAGGGGGAGCTTGAGCATGAGCAGCACTATATAGCAGAGCAGATATTTCAGCTTGTTCTCAGAAAGAGCATTATTAGATTGGAGCACCATGGCATATACAAAGGGGGAGTTCATTCAGAGACTTCAGCAGATCTGGTTTATAGTCAAGGAGAGCATGTTCTTAGGGGGAGCATAACCCTTTGCCCTTGATGTCAAAGGGGGAGAGTGATTTGGTGTTGTTGCCATCAAGTCCAAAGGGGGAGATTGTTGGCATTATGATGCATGTGTTGTACTTGATGGAAACCCTCTCATAGAAGATCATCTCACTTGTATACATTCAGATGAATCTACAGAAGAAATATCAGATGTGACAGAGTGCATGGGTTACCGGACAGCACAAAGGGATCAGATGACAGTTCACAAGTAAGCTTTGCCATCAAGTCCAAAGGGGGAGATTGTTGGAATTATGGCTAAAGTGTTGTCCTTGATGGAAACCCATTCAGGTGATAGATCACAGTACTTCAAGTTAGCAGCAGAGATTGATGATCAGCTATCAAATATTGAAGAAAATAAGGGGTATGCAGGTACACCTTACAGAAGGTGTGTACACGCAGGCCCGTGTTACATAAAGTGCGTACATATCTGTAGTTATCCCGTTCAGGAGGTGCGTACCCCCAGTTCACTTACTTCAAGGCAGAGAAAAGTACACGTGGGGTTTCTTATGTTTAACCCTTGGTATTTAGCCGACGGTATTGTGTTATTATGGTTTTGGCTCGTGGTATTGATCCATGATTTGAGGAAGAGCTTGCCTATATAAAGCAAAGGAGATCATTTGGCTTGAGTAGGTTTTTTGGGGTTGAACATCTTATGGGAGCTAGATCTGAAATACTATGATCTCTTAGGAGTAATGTCTAGATCTAAATAAGGCGAATCTACTGATGGATTGAGTTCACTTCGGCGCATGATCAGATCTGTAGATCTGACAATCTGGGTTATTCTTGAAGTCTTGAAATTATCTATATCCGTAGGTACGCAAGTACAGTGAAGGAAAAGTGCGTAGGTACGCAGGCGCAGAAGCGCTGCAGGTGCGGAGGTCCACGGCGCCACAGAAGGCGCAGCTGCGGAGGTACGCAGCGCCACAGAAGGCGCAGCTGTGGAGGTACGCGGCGCCACAGAAGGTGCAGGTGCGGAGGTTCGTGGCGCCACAGAAGGCGCAGTTGCGGAGGTACGCGGTGCCACAGAAGGCGCAGCTGCGGAGGTACGCGGCGCCACAGAAGGCGCAACTGCGGAGGTCTGCGGCGCCACAGAAGGCGCAGCTGCGGAGGTGCGCGGCACCACAGAAGGCGCAGCTGCATAGGTGCACGGCACCACAGAAGGCGCAGGTGCGGATCTGCACAAGGATGCGCAGAGAAGTAGAAAAGGCAGTGCGGAGGTGCACAGACAGGTAGAAGGTATGGGTGCGGAGATCCGTAGGCTCGGAGCAAGTGGAAGTGTGGATATCCGCAGATCTATACCAGTGAAGTTGCGGTCCCTGCTTGAAATTTGTTTTAACTGCCTTTGACTATTCTGCAGGGTTTTGGGTGCATAACTGATGTTTGGTTACTGGTATTGAGTTCAGATAGCAGCATGATTAATGACTTATCTTTATGTACTAGATCTGGTTGATAATCTCATAATATCATTGTATGTGTATGGATCTGGTGATTGGGTGATTCAGAAGATTGTTTGATTATGTGCTTCAATGTTGTTGTTGGGTCCAGTATGAAAATTGGATGAAACGTGGCCTTTCAGATTATGTGTTGTGCTTCAGTGTATCCAGTATGAAAATTGATGAAACGTGGTACCTGGAGGAGAGAAGATTGTAGGCCGGCGCCTACGTACTAGTATCTAAGATAGTACAAGAGCTAAAGGAAATCTTTGGAGCATTGTAGCAGGTAGTAGCCTTCGTACTAGTAAATGGATCGGCTAGTACAAGAGCAAAGGGGGTTGTAGCTCCCGCACTGGTATAAGACTGCACCAGTACAAATATTGTAAAAGGATTTTCTTATTAAGAAGAAGATTGAGATGACTTGCAGCAGGTGGTTTTCTCCTGCATTGGGTTTCCACCTTATATCATGGTGTTCATGTGTGTGCCTTATGTGTGATGATCTATTCTATGTTACTGCATCTGTTAATTGATAATATGGTTGATAATGTTCTAATGCACTCATTGAAGATCAATTAACTTAATCATAAGAAGTTGTGGAAGTAGCATGTATGAATCTGATGATGGAAATGAAAAAGTTTTATTAATGTGATAATACTGATTCACCCCCCCCTCTCAGTATTATTTCCAACAATATGTCCTTCTATCTTGATAGTTTGAGGAGTGGTAATTTCTTCCAATGCATTAAAAGATATGGTTGGATTCATTTCTTCTTTCTCGATGTGATCTTTCACTTCTTGAACCTTTTTCTTCTTGATATGTCCTTCTATTTTTAGAGTTTGAGGAGTGGTAATTCTTTCCAATACTTTACAAGATATGGTCAGATTCATTTCTTCTCTCTCTTGGGTGGGTTCCTGGTGTATATCCTCTTCTTTTGATGTTTCTTGATTCTTTTCTTCCTCCTCTTCATAATCTATGTAAAATAATTTCTTCTTAGCACACTTATGAGCTTTAGTATATTTTCTATCACAATTGTAACAAAGCCATTTTTCTCTTTTTTCTTCCAATTGTTGTGGTGTAAACCTTGTAGGTTGTGGAAGGCTAGGAGAAAAAACACTTCCATAATTATAGTCGTGAGTGATGGGATTCCTTGTTTCCATAATTTCGCTTTCAATTTTTCTTGCCAACCTGAATGCCTTCTCCAATGAATCAGGTTCCCAAAGACGAACCTCGTGTTAAATGTTATCCTTTAAAGTCCCTATGAAGACATCAACCATTTTCTTCTTTGGAATATCATTTACCCTTATATTTAATTTTTGGAAGTCCTCAATGTGCTCTACCATTGAACCCTTTTGTTTGAGATTTATCAATTGGCTAAAGAAGGTGTTTCTCTTTTTATCCTCATAATGTGCTATCATATCCTTCATGAAAATTGACCACGTGACAAGTGGTTTACGAGAACAAAGCCCTTTATACCATAAAAATTGATTCGGTCCTAAATAATTAGATGCAATACGTACCTTTTGTAATAGTGGTACACCATGTAGATCAAAATATTTATCCATCTGTAGTATCCAATTTACCGAATCCTTGCCATCAAACTTCCTCATCTCACTTTTTCTTGATTTTAGGAGCTCAATCTTGAAACGACTGTAAATCTGTAATTTCAGATCTCCAAGTTTTGGAATTGCGTGATGTAGTAGCCGTCTGAGTTCTCTTTCTAACCCCTAAAGTTTGATCAATATTGGATTTTGCAAGGAAGAGTTATGTCAAATCTCCCACGATGGCCTGATTATAGACTAGTTCAGCATAGTGAACTTGTACGAAGTGCTATGTGTCACAGTTTCAACCTTATGACCTTGAATTGATATAAAAAAAAATATAGTCCATCCTCTTTTTGAAACTTCTTACGAAATTTCAATCTGATGCTCAGAGAGAAAGTTATGATGATTTTCCCAAGGTCACCTGTTTAGGATGTAATTTGGGAGCCTGCAGAAACCCTAAATGTCTTTGATTGTATCTCCGAAAATATAGTGTAGCAAGATCTGAAATTCGGGCCTGAGCTTGACCCAAATTTAGGCTCAAATGGGTTTTAATTTCAAAGTCTGAGCCTTCGCAGAAAAATAATTATAGCGAAAATTCCACGATGACCTGTTTGAGATGGAATTCTTGAGTTTTCAAAAACCCTAACTTCCTCAGATCATATCTCCGAAAATATAGCGAGAGAAGATATGAAATTTTGAATGGAGGTTCAACACGATTTCTTCACAAATTGTTTTTTATTTTTGCTTCTGAAATGTCGCAGAAAAAAAGTTATAGTGAAAATTCCATGATGACCTTTTTGGAGTAGCGAAACCCTGGGATTCAAAGCTCTGATACCAAATGTTATGAAACCAACTCACAAAAAGATAGAAAAGATAGATGAACGCCTTATAAATAACCCTCTTCGAGGGGGACACCTCCTTTACATTACACAAATGAAAATTTTTTGGATGATACAAATGACAATACCTCATTTCTATATATAGGAGTTTAAGGGGTCATAATATAATCAGAGCTGACATAACAATGATATTGTAAGGGCACAATAATAACAATAGTGGGCTTCTATGGGGCACAATAATAAAAATATGGGGACTACATGGGCACATCAATATAATAAGGGGGTTGTACTAATAATAGTAAGGGGTTACACTAGTAGTATAGGGACCTAACAATTTTACTTAGCAAGTTATCAATCCTTGTCCACTAGACTTGCCCACTGCGTAGAGCACATGCTAAGACTCCCTCTTTACTACACAATGCACACTTCTAGTAAGCATTAAGATACACTTAGACCACCACAACTAAAAAGTATGCTATTCCATCCCTCTTTCTCTCATGGGTAGCTTCACTCCCTAGCCTCCTAGTCCCTACCTCCAAAACTGTAAAAACATGCTTGGATCATTCTCTTTCCCTAGAGTAGTGTGCATTTCTAGTGAAAAGTCACTCCCTACTTACCTCGTGGAACTACACATATCGCCCAAGTAGGACACTCCCTTTCAATTCTTGCACAAGCCCATCATAATCAACCTCTTCTAAGAGAAAATTAGAAGTAGAATAAAAGTTTTCTAGATTGATCTTGCCATGTCATGAGTAAACTTCATCTGCAAGTGTACCATCTCAACATGAAAAGGTTATGCTTAAGGAAGATGTCAAGGAGAGGCTACAAGGAAGAACTTGCAAAGAAGAAGAACAAAGAAGAACCATCATAAAGACCTGGAGAAATATTGGACCCTCACAGAGTTATGGCATCTCATGATTTCCTTGGAAGGTTCTGGCACTGACCCTAACCCTTTAAAGGGTGAAAATGAAGTACAAATCATATTTGTCATGAAGATTGAAGACAAAGCATCGAAGAGATGTAGCTAACATGGATACATGACAATGAAGTCTTATGTCATAGTGGCCAATTGATGGCCTCTCAAAGTGTCATCACATAGTCCTATGGTTTCCATTTATTTTCCCACATATTGTGGAGTGTAATTATGTATTTTGAATAATGAGAAAAATGTAAATATGTGGAATTCCAAAAGTCACATGTGGAAAAAAGAGTCACTTGGAAGTCCACGAGTTATGGGGAAAGCTCAAGAGTCATGGGGATATGAAAGGTCATTCCTCTTGTTATAAATACACCCTCATAACTCAAGCAAATTTCTTTTGGTGGTTTGGACTTTTGAGATCTAGCCTTGGCTCCTTTAGATTGGCATAGGAGAGAAGACTAGTCTTTGGAGGAGCAAGTACTTACTTAATGTTCCACTATTGGAGCTAGTGCCTCACCACTGTATTTGTGTACTTGAAACTTTCACCTAATTTTCAGAAGATTTTTGAGCCAACACGCTTTCATGCATGTATCATGAATATTATGAGACTATTCTTTAGATGTTTGCGGTATATCTAGTGTTCATATGTACTAAAGAAATTGAACTATTTCGTTTCATTTGGTTCTTATTTTGTTGAACGTGTGTTGTATTCTCTTTAATGTTCATTGTGTCTATGTGAACTACTTCGCTAGATAACTAACAAATACTTCCTTTCTATTGTATGTATCTCTTAGGATAGTACTATTACTTTCCTTCTAGAGGCTCACTCTCTCTCCCTCTTGTGGAAGTCTCATTTTATGCAATGCAAATGTTTGATTCACAATGCCAAATTACTTGCTTGTTTCAAAGGTTATGCATATAATATCTTGTGTTACTCATTGAAGCCAAGAAAAAATTTTGAGTTATGGTGGTCAGGATGATACTCCAAATGGGGCTCCCATGCCAAATGGTGTGAGGTCTAGTTGGGTCTTCATACTGGGGATACTCCCTTAGTTGATGGATTTATAGCACCATTAACATTTTGACGTTAGAAAGAGGGCCAAATGACAAGTTATTCACATTGAGTCTGTTTTGAATCTCTCATATTGAATGAGTCATTCCCATATCATAATCCTAGAATGTTTTTCTAATATATCAAATATTAAAGCCCCCACTGAATTAATTAATGACTTGTCTCAATTGAAGTTTGATGGCGAGGGTGAAACATTCATAGTTGAACATATATCTTTATTTCTAAATTTTTGTGAATATCATGAAATAAATTGTGAGGATGCCGCTTGTAAATTATTCACCCTCACTCTTGAAGGCCGATTTAAGACATGGTGTCACACTTTACTAGCTACTTCCATTCACTCATTCAAAAAACTCTTTATAGATCTTCATCAAGCATTTCAAAAGTATGATTATCAGGATGTTTGTAAAATGATTGATCTTTTTAGAATGAAATATGGTGAATCTGTAGAGGGTTTTCATCATTCATTTCTTCACCTATTTTATGAATTTCCCAAGGGAGTTCTTGACTCATATTTCATTAAAGAAAAATTCCAAAGTTTGATTCTACTCACATTGAAATCTTATGAATTTGAATCCCTCGGAAATTCTTCTCTTCCAACTTATGTTAATTATGAGGAAGGATCTACTATTATTTTTCTTCCTTGTCCTCCTTCTTTTTCAATACCAATTTGGGTTCCTCCTTGCGATGATTTTGAAGTTTTGAAATGTAGAAATCAAATTGTTGATCCATCTTTTCCACCTTCACCCACTTTCCATGATCTAGATCTGATTGAGGAGAACTTGGAATTGTTCAGTTATTACAAGGAGCTTGAAGTGAAAGTTGATTCTTTGGCTTTTGAAGATCACATCAATGTACATAATCCTAATATTGAATCTAATCGAATTGAAAATGTGATTTCTTCTAGGGATGCCCTAATACCTCTACCATTTATGCTTCATGATTCCTTGTTTCATGATCTATTTGATTAACCTACATCAGAATCTCTAGATTTTCAATATGTTGTTTCATGTAGTAATCATGAACAGGGTAGTTACATTTCACATCTAGAGGAGAAAAGTGTTGAATATACTCCTATATTACTTCTCTCTTCCAAGATGATAATCTCGCATTTCTAGTTGATCACAATATTGTAATCTTGATAACTTGTCAAATGGTTTTAAACCCTTCATTCAAGTTGAGACTTTGGACAACCATCACCTTGGCATCCATATTTCCACTAATACATGTAGTGATGAGTGCCCAAGTAAATTACATGATATATTTTCTTCTTCATAGGACTTATATTTGGAAAGGATTGATCCAAAATTTGTTTCTTGTAGTTTACAAACTCCATTTATGGGTTGGGATACTCTCTCAATCAAAAATGATCCTAAAATTTCTTTGATCATAAATCATTAGATAGAAAACCTAAAGAGGTAAGTTGTTAAGATTTTGAAGCTTAATACAACATGTTGAATAAAATAAAGTTTGATTTAAGTATCACACTGGAATGCCTTTGTTTGATCATTATGCTAATGAAAATTATGATGATTCAATTGATCTTCAACTTTCTCATGATATGATCTTACATTTTCCTCCCTACCATGGCCAAGGAATTGTTTTTGGTGATAGTGGATGTTCAAATAATCTCATAGAGCATAAAATGCATATTTATACATCGTTCTTACAAGCTCAAACTAATTTAGTTACAACTAGTGTTTCTCTTTCTGAGTCTTTTCATCCTTCCTTACCTCTAGAACATTATCCATTGTACCTAGATATGTTTGATAAGATTGTTATAGCGACAATTTCTCTAAATCCTATAGATATTTATGTGGTTGGTCATTATTGCAATCATGTACAAGATGGCGTGATGCTACACTCAGAGGATGAAAATCTTGAATTCACTATTCATGATCAATTCAACTGTAAATCTTTCATAAGTCATGAGGAAGATGTTACAACTCTAATTGATCAAGGGAGCTTTCCAATTGATGCATCTAAATTCTCTATCCATCAAGAATATGACATGATTAATATTAAATCTAATCAAACCATGGATACTAACAATGTTTTCATTGATACCTCAGATGATAGTGGTGCATATCTAAACTGTTGATTTTTATAAGCCACCCAAATTTGACGATCCATTATCAGAAATCTTGGAGACTTGTTAGGAAGTCGAGGCACTTCAACCTCTACTGATGGTTATGTCATGTTCTCGCAATCTTATTGAGATCTTTGAAATGAATTGGATCCAAATTTTCCATCTTAATTCTTTCCTTAACATTCATCTACTGGATGTGAGCTCATTCTTAAAGGACTTTTGTTGTTTTCAAGTTAATTCTCTTAAACGTCAAGATATATTTTTTGATTAGATAAGGACTCTTACCCAATTAATTTTTCATGCAGAACCCTTGTATTAGACCAAGGGTCAGAGAGAACATCTTTCATAGATAATTATAACCTTAAAGCCTCTCATTTTGATCATCAAGATAAAGGTCATTTTTGGCTGGAGAATTTCTCTCTGTAAAACTCTCCTAAGATCATTAATCCTCTAATCCATTTTGTTTATGTCATTATGTTAATCATCTTTATGGCACAATATCTCTCCTTGAGTGATATAAAATGGTTGAGTCATTCGATGAACCAAAAATTTCATGTTGATATAAATATTGGATTTGATTTAACACATGTTTCTAATATTTTTCAACTTCGTATCTTAATTGGTTTCATGGTTTTACAATGTCGGCAATTGTTTTTAATTCCATAAGATTTCATACTTCTGGCATGGTGTCTCATTGCATACAAATGGAACCAATGGCAAAATGAGGATAATATAATCACTAATATTATCATAACATTGACCCTAACAAATGTCACTAAATCAATCATTTTCTCACTAATACATCTGATGATGGTTGTTTCACATTGATTAATATTGTTGAGTCTATTAATATTCACAATTCATCATTCACTATTCAGATACCTTTCAGATGCTTGAGCCACTTTAGTCTTTGTTGATGGTTATGTCAGGGCCTCACCATCTTGTCAATATTTCTGAACAAGATTAGATCAAATTACCTAAGAACATTCTCTTTGTGATTTGAATGCATTAATTAAAATTTCATTTTCTCATGAGTCTCAGCGTTTTCAAATTCGTTGTTTTGAATACCAAGATCCAATCATTGAATGGTTATAGAAATATTACTTGCAAATATTCATTGTGATTAATAAGTTTTGATATTTCTTGTTATTCGCTAGAAATGAAAACATGGATGAAGGCACATTCATAAGAAGCTTTCGAGGTTTGCACTATGGTCATTCTAAGTGAAAAGGTAAAGTTGTGAACTGGTTAAAACTAATTGTTATGGCACATCTTTCTAGCATTAGCTAGGATCTTCATTTTATTATGCAAGGTATTTAAGCTATTATATTTACTTTTGTACATTGCTTTATATGGTTTTTAATTTCTCACATATTTGTATTTGTAGGTTGGTAGTAGTTACGGTGATTAAATTGGAAAATCTATTATACTTATCCCTAGCCTTCTAACCCGTTAGAATAGGAGTAGGTCTAGGTGCATTTTAGCTCTCTTGTTGCATTACAAGACCCTCCATTTTACCCTTATCTAGTTCTTGAATTTGGTTTGTTTTATTTTTTTGTCTCTCATGTTGCTTTTTAGTTGAGGTTTACTTATATTCTTCTTTTGTTTTTGTTTTCCTATTATTCCTTGTCTTTTCTTTCTTACCTTTGTTTAATAAGACCTTTGCATGGAAGATAATCCTATTTAGCTAAAAATACAATGTGGCGAAAATTGAAAATGGAAATTTTGATGACAAACAACGCTTGGAAAATTCGTAATCCTATTCTTTGTTTTGGTTTACATTTCTTTAAAGTCAATGATGTCTGAATGGAAAATATGATTCATTCTATACGGAAAGCCTTTGGAAAAACCACAAAGCCCTTATATTTATTAGGATCTTCATTGTGACTCAATCTTGTATTGAATGGTGTTTTGACTTGTCAACTCAATTGAGTAGAGAAGCAAAAGAAGAAAACTTCAAATGATCATACTAACTTTAGTTATTTTTCAAATCCCTTAAGCAAGGAACAACCTCTCTTGCTTGTAAAATAAGTTGAGATCCATCTTCCACCCATGTCACAAATGTTCAATAAGTTCTTAAATCATATCTTTCAAATAAAAATAAAAGGGTGAAGAATATAAATGCTTCTTGCTCAGAGAGGTGAAGCAAGTAACTTCATCAAGGTACTCAACATGCCTACTGGTAGCGGAGCAATGCTTTTGATTCCTTGAGGTGAATTGAAGGAGTACTGGATAGACTCAGTGGAAGTGGAGAAACACTAAGGAATTTTAATAACTCTAAATATCAAAAGCTCGATATAATTATTATCCTTCTTCTCTATCAAAACAATTGAGTTGTGACTAGTCTTATATTGATGTGTTTGAAGTTGAGCGAGGAATAGAAGAGACTATATCTCTATTCGGGACAAGTAGAAACTATGGGGTAATCTACCTAGAAAATGAATACTTATTGAAATATTGAGACATTGCACTAAAGTATAAGACCTAAACAAAGAAGCTAGAGATATACTAGTGTGTCGCCAAGTGTTGACCCTGTGGGAAACACCCTAAAAAATGTTTCCTACACTTGATGTTTGGAGCATACTAAGGATCTTGTGATCTATATTTCCATGGTATCTTCATGGTAAATTGATTTTTTAGTGTTCTTCACATATTATAAGTGTTAAAATCACTTTCTCATACATGTTTAGTACTTGAAGAATTTAAAAATGCACTTCTTTCTATACAAGCTTAGATAGGTATTGTGCAGCGCCTAAAAGTAAGGCTTGCAAAATCACTATTAATAGTGAATGTAGTCAGTAAGGGAAGTGTAATATGAAACACATGTTGACAGTCAGTAATCACTCTCCATTAACAATCTCTCTCACTTTGGTTTCAATTGTACTACTATTCGAGTGAGTTTTCTCAGCTATCACTTTTGCACACCTTTATTTTCGCAAGTGTCACTTTCACTTTCGTGGTTATCATTTTTTCTTATTTTCACTTTAAAAAGTGTCATTTTCAATTTATATTCACTTTGGCATGTGTCACTTTCATTTTATTTAGCTTTTTGAAGTGTCAATTTCACTTTTCCTCAATATCGCAAGTGTTTCTTTCATTGTTGTTATTCTTACATGTGTTGCACTTTGGCATACTACTAGAAGAAGCTCCAATGCACTATTCTACATTATTTGATCTTATATGTCATAATAATATGTAATATACACTCCCTTATAGCTTAGCGCATTTTCAAGCTATATTCGACACTTGTTTTCCAACTTGTATTCTAAGTGTCACAAAGCTACAGTTATCTGTTGCACTTGGAAATAAGTGTTTCTCTCTTGTCATTTAAAGATACACATGATGATCTCAAGGATTATGAATCCTCTTGGCTTTTTTATGGAATTCATGTGTGTGATCCTATTTTGGAACTTGTTTGTATATTCTCTCCTCTCTTGCTCCACTAATCCAACACTTAGCCATTTTGGGCTTTCAACTGTCCTCACCTTTTGCACATTTGAAACCCAACTAATGGATAAGTGCATTGGAAATTGTTATTTATAATTGGTGCATCTCTTGTCTCTTACAACTATGCACTGTGCCTCCTGAGGACCTCCTCCTTCAAAATTTCATTACGCAATCTTGAAGCACAGTCTCTCAAACTTCTCCTACTTACCCTTGAAAACTGTGCACCCAAGCTTGATCCCTGTTTGCCTCCCTAGCGCATGTCACAGTTCTAGTGGATAGTGCAAACCCTTATGCATCACTGCTAAATAGAGTTTCATAATACTAAGCATTCCCTTGCTTCAATGCACATTGCATAGTCTTAGTGAAAAGTGTCTAAACCCTTAGCTACTAAACTTTCCAATTGTGCAGGAGACTTTATCAGTTGACGCCTCCATTATGAAGTGTGCATTTCTACTCAGTAGTAGGGCCTCACTGCACCCTTGCAAAATAAAACTTCACACAAACTGAGGCCTTCCCCTCAGTCACAATGCATTGTACAATTTTAGTTAGCAAGCCATCAACCCTTGTCCACTAGACTTTCCCACTATGTAGAGAATATGCTCAAACTATCTTCATTATGCAATGCATACTTATAGTCAGTGGTTAGACACCCCTAGACCATTGCAACTAAAAATTGTGCTATGCTCTCCCTCTTTCTCTCATGGGTAGCTTCATTCCCTAGCCTCCTAGTCCCTACCTATGACATTAAACACACATGCTTAGGTCTTTCTCTTTCCCTAGCACAGTGTGAAATTCTAGTGCATAGTCACTCCCTTCTTACCTCTTGCAATTACACATTATGCCTAAGTAGGCATCTCCCTCTCAGCTCCTACATAGACCCATCAAAATCATCCTCTTCCATGAGAAAAGTAGAGGTAGAATAGAAGTATTATGGATTGATCTTGCATGCCATGAGTGAAATATATTAATAGGTGTACAATCTAAACATGGAAAGGAGAAGATTAAGGAAGATGTCAAGGAGATGCTATAAGGAAGAACATGTGGAGAAGAAGAAAAAAGAAACCAAAATGAAGACCTTAAGAAATATTGGACCATGACAGAGTGATGGCATCTCATGATTTCCTTGGAAGGTTTTGATAGTGGCCTTAGACCTTTGGAGCTAAAGATGAAGTAAAAAGAAAATATCTCATAAATATTAAAGAGAATGTAGCAAAGAGAGGAACTTGGCATGGACACATCACATTGAACACTTACGTCATAGTGTGGCCAACTCATGGCTTCTCAAAGTTTCATCACATAGTCCTATGGTGTCCATGTATTTTCACATGTTGCTGAGTGTAATTATGTATTTTAAAAAATGAGAAAAATGTAAATATGCAGACAAAAGAGTCACTTGTAAGTCCAATAGTCATGAGGGAAGCTCAAGAGTCATGGAGATATGAAAGGTTATTCCTCTTTTTATAAATACACCCTCATAACTCAAGTAAATGGCTTTTGGGGTCTTAGACTTTTGAGAGTTAACCTTGGCTCCTCTAGCTTGGCATAGGATAGAAGATCATTCCTTGGAGGAGAAAGTTGTCACTTAATGTTGCATTATTGAAGCTGGTGCCTCACCATTGTATTTCTGTAGTTGGGAATTTCACTTAAAAATCAGAAGCTCATTAAGCAAACACACTTTCATGCATGTATCATGAATATTGTAAGACTATTATTTAAATATTTGTGGCATATGTTATGTTTATATGTATTAAAGAAATTGAAATTATTCATTGGTTTTGGTGCTTATATTCTTGAATGTGTGTTGTATTTATTTTAATGATCATTGTGCCTATGTGAACTACTTCGCTAGATAATTAATGAATGTTTCCTTGCTTTAGCGTGTCTCTCTTAGGATAGTAATATTAATTTTATTCTAGAGGCTCAATCCTTCTTTCCCTCTAGTGGAAGTAAGTCTCCTTTTATGCAATGAAAATGTGTGATTCAGAGTGTCAACTTACTTTATTTTTTGAAAGGTTATGTGTATAATCTCTTATGTTACTCACTGAAGCCAGGTAAAACCTTTAGGTTATGGTGGTCATGCTGATACTCTAGATGGGGCTCCCACTCTCAATGATGTGAGGTCTAGCTGGGTCTTCATACCGAGGAGACCCCCTCAGTTGAAGAATTTATAGCAACACCAATGCCTCTACACCACTTTCCACGATTCTCCCTGGGATTTTCCTCTTCCTCCTGATTGGTGGCCCCGAAGGTTCTTCCATTACCAACATAAGACATATATTAAATTCTAGTTTTCAATGTGTTGACGGTGTTGGACTTGCCAAAATGTCAAGGGGATCTCCCCAGTAAGAAATCCCAATTAGACCTCAGAGTGTTTAGTGTAGGAGTCCCAACAGTGAGTTGTAAGGTAATGCCTTGACCGTGATGTTGCACAGAGGCAAGTAAGATAAATCTGTCAGTAGCATGGGTGTGACTGCTACAGTGAGTCAAGGAAGGTGTATGAGAGGTTCTAACACATAAGGGGGGAGATAAGGGTGAAGGTGAGTTCTAGGTTGAAAGGGATCTATCCCAACTCGGCTAGGAACACAACACAAAAGGACATACACAGCTTCTGGTGGAGCAGTCCAATCGGATGTGGTAGTCACAACATACAAGGTAATATAACACGTAGAACACTCACGGATTAGTCCGAACGAGTGCAACAGTTGTTACAGCACAGGTTCATGTGAAAGGTCTGTCTGGTGTCTGGAAAAGCAGTCGACACAAACGATGACAACATTAATAGCATATACAACACATTTGCAACAAGATTCATATATGTCAACGTTTCTAACCCCAAAGGGGGTCCATCATCATGACCAAAATTGATAGAATATGAATGATATTTTTTGAGAGAAGAATCTTCTGACTAGAGTATATATAAACCTAGAAAATGATAAATTTTTATATAGATGTCGACCCGATAGTAAACGACAACGTTGATGCCAGAGTGAATATTACAACATAATTTGATAGTAATAATGGGGCGAATATTACAGCAGAATTTGACAATAAGGAAAAGTACAACAAAAGTGTAGAAGGTGAGAAACAGGAATTGGACATTAATATAGGATGTAAAATTAATTCCCTAGGCATTCAAAGTGTCAGCGCTGGTTGGACATGCAAAGATAATCAATTTAGGGCAAAACCTAATAATTGCGGTAATGATAGGTCTGTTATTAGGAATCCCAATGTTCCAAGTAAATTTGATAAGAGAGTCATTAATCTCTCATCCTTAATGCTCAATCCTGAAGAAATTAATACCCTTAGCAAAGGCTTGGGGTTCGCGGTCTCTCCCAAGAACATTCCATTTGAAAGCATCATCTGTAACATTGAGAATGGGACTCAAGGCCTTTCATTAGATGATAAAGAGGTATTAAGACAGGAATGTTCCTTGGTTATGTTGAAATCTAAGCGGCCAAAGAGTAATTTAAATAAAGAGGGATAGGATGCTCTTAGATCTCTTCGTAATAATGATAAAATAGTTGTACTTAAAGCTGATAAAGGAGGGGCAACTGTTGTGTTAGACAAAGATGATTACATTCATAAGATGAATGAGCATTTAAATTGCGGGAGTTATAGAAGAATCAACTCCAACCCCATTCCTAGGGTTATGAAACAGGTTAAGAAAGCCATCATGGGAACAAACCTTGAAGATAAAATGAAAAAGAGGCTGATCCCATCCTGTGAGGTTATACCTCGAATCTATGGATTACCAAAAATTCATAAGGAGGGGGTCCCTCTTAGACCAATAGTTAACACCATTGGTTCCCCTACTTATGAATTAGCTAAGTATGTGGCTAAGATCCTGAAACCTCTAGTTGGCAACACTGACTCTTTTATAAAAGACTCAAATGATTTTGTAAAACTTATTAAGAATGAAAGGGTGGATAAGGATGATATTCTAGTAAGTTTTGATGTGGTTTCTTTGTTTACAAAGATTCCTCTAGATGAAGCTGTTCATGTTATAAAGATAGCCACCGATCCTGAAACAAAAAAACTTGCAGAAATTTGTTTACGGTCCACCCTTTTCAGATTTTAGGACCATTATTATGAACAAATACTAGGAGTCGCCATGGGTTCCCCACTATCACCTATTGTCGCCAACTTATACATGGAGCACTTTGAAAGAAAAGCCCTTGACTCATACCCTTTGAAACCAACTTGGGGGAAAAGATTTGTTGATGACACTAACTTAAAATGGACTCATGGCAAGGCTGAACTGGAGAAGTTTTTCAATCATCTTAACTCTATATCTTCCGAAATCAAGTTTACTATGGAGCTTGAAGAAAACGGTAAAATCCCCTTTCTAGATGTCCTAATCAGTAGAAAAAATGATGGTTCTTTAGGACACCATGTCGATAGGAAGAAAACACATATTGAAGGCTATCTATGTGCTGACTCATACCATCATCCATCACAAAAATTTGGCGTCTTAAACACTCTAGCTATTAGGGTTCTCAGAATTTCTAACTCTAATCACCTAAATGAAGAAATTGAACATTTAACCTTTGTTTTCAAAAACCTAGGATACAAGGAGTTTAGTATTAAGAAAGCTATAAAAAGAGCTCAGGATAAGGTCCTCTCTAGGAGTCCTCAGGAAAACAGGAAAGAAAATTGTGGAAAAGTATACCTCCCATTCATCCAGGGGATTACGGATAAGATTGCAAAAATTTTAAGAAAGAAGAACATAAACACTCAGTTTACAACATGTGGAACAATCAGGCAAATGATGAGGTCAGTCAAGGATAACATAGATCATCAACAACTCAAGGGTGTGTACAAGATTGATTGCTCGTGTGGCAAGAGTTATATTGGGGAAACATGACGATCTTTGAAAATAAGACTTAAAGAGCACAGAGCTGATATTAAGAATGGGAGATCCCGTACATCAGCCCTTGCGGAACACTCATCCAAAACCAAACATCATGTGTGTTTAGAAGATGCCAAAATCATTGCAAGAGAGGATCATTATCAAAAGAGAAAAATCAGAGAGGCTATTGAAATTATGAAATTTCCTCAGAACCTCAACAGGGACAATGGGAATGAGATTAGTGGAAATTGGCTCCCCCTGATTAGACAGATAAATCCCTCCAAATATTTAGAAGCATAGTTTCTCTGGTTCCCCAAAATTAATTAAATAAATAAATTAAATATAAATTAATCAATCAATTAATTAAAATTAAAATTAATTAATAATAACCAAAATAACAAAATTAAAAATTTATTCCAGTTTATAGTAACAATGGTTTAAAAATTAACATTGGATAAAGATTATTAAAATTAAATAAAACTATTTAATTAATTAAATTAATTGATTAATTAATCAAATAAATTAAATAATTTACTTATTTATCAATTAGATACTTAAGGGTTAAATAAAATTAACATAAAATAGAAATAATAAAATTATTAAAACAGAAATTATAAATTAATTAATTAAAAACTTATTATAAATAAAAACTAGAAACTAATCAGATTACATCATATAAATAAACTTATTACAATTAAATATCCCATTGTTTTAATTAGCTATTAGGGATTAATAATTAATTTATTTAACATATAATTAAAATCAAATAATTAAAATAATTAAAATTAGAGTAATAAAACTAAAATAATTAAACTTAAATAAATAAAATAATTAAAATTAAAATTAAAGAATTCATATAGGGTCGGCTTCTATTTAAAAATCTATCATTTTCTAGGTTTATATATACTCTGGTCAGAAGATTCTTCTCTCAAAAAATATCATTCATATTCTATCAATATTGGTCTTGATGATGGACCCCCTTTGGGGTTCGAAACGTCGAAATAATGAACATAATACTGTGGATAATCCGAATCATGCTACTCCAAAAAACTACCACAGAAGCTTAAAGTCTAACAAGATTCATATAATTGCATGTGAATTAGTTCATACACAAATATGTAAGTTAAACAACATATATCATTAAGGCAACAGGAGCAGTCCAACTACAATAACAACATGTGCATGAAAATGTGATGGATCTTATTATATAAAGTGTAAGTTCCAATCATAAAATACATCCATGTAAACCTACTAGCCCCATCAGTGAAACGTTACAGCAAAATCTGCCTACTCCTCCAAAGAGATGTACTAGCTCCATGTAGTGGAGAAGCCAAGGCGTGTTACAATACTGTCCAAGCCTTCTTCAAGATAGTCTTAGTAGAATCATGGTTGACCAAAAGCCTATACAATGAGTTATGAGGGGATACTTATAGCAAAGGGTGGGGTGACCTTTGACATTCCCCTTTGTGACAATTCAACTACCCTCATGACTCTTCACCTACTCTATGACTGTTACATCCAACTATCAATTCTTGAATTACACTTGACATGACTCAACATTACAATGCACATGTACTCATGTGAGACAACATGGCTTGAGCAAGCCTTGCAAGACATCACTAACGCTCAGTCCACTGTGATGATACCAACTCTTTTGACTTTCTTGTGATGGTGAAGGTGGTGAGATAATGCCAAGCTTGGTCGTCTGTGATTGTGTGCATGCACCTTATGGTGACATCTTTCTGAAGCGAACTCCTGCCTCTGTTGCAACCGGTGCATTGGTTTGGCTCCTTCATCCAACTCGTCTGCTAACATGCGCATGGTCTTCTTGGGTGTGGCTGAATTAGCAACACACTGATGCATAGTATCCATGCTAATCTTCAAGTGTGTGTTGGTGGTCATGCACATCAACTTGCCGAAGTACATGTTCAACTTTAGTTGGACTTGCTTCTTGTCTTCCCCTTGGTGAGTGTGCTGAATGGGTTGGATTGCATGCGTGCACACAATGACATGCATGCTACTGAATCCCTTGCATGCGATCAACAACGCTACCCACCATGTCTGCTCCATGTCAGCTATTGGGATGGATATTTTACTTGTATGGGTACAGTTTCATCCGTGAGTGCATGTTGCACCCACTGTTGTTCCTCATCCTGCTACAACTCATTCATTTGTCTGTTCAACTTCATGTTCTTCCTTGATTTGCTGCTTTGGCACATGCAACCCCTTCTTCATTCCATTCTCTATCTTTGCGCGACTTTCATGTTGCGCCATCACCTCATAGCTTGAGTCTCCAAAGTTGCTTTCATTATCAGTGGATCTGATTGATCTTGCAACTTTATTCCGCCTCTAAGTTGTCAACAACCTTCCTCTTGCATTCGATGCATTCGGTATGCTACCTTCAGCTGTTGTTCATGATGCTGCTCACTATGATGCTGCTGCTTCATTTCCTTGTCTACAAAGAACTTGATGTCTTCGTGAGTAGGCAAGCTCATAGACATTTGATTGACTGCATCTCTAGGTGTTCTCTGAATGGTGTCTTCGACTCTGCTCTCTTGGAAACCATTATACTTGCACTACTGAGAGGCAGATGAGCACCTACAATACTTGGGGACATTGCAACACTCATGGCAAACAATTTGCCAGTCGAAAACCAAAATGAACTTTGAGAACTAACTTGCAACATACCTATGTCACTGATGATGAAGGTTGTGCAATTTCGACCGGGAGGTCGGAAGATTAACTGCTAAGACTGCACAAGGAATAGTATGGGCTACTAGGAAATTGAATGACTACTGGAACTACACAATGCACAATCTAGCTTGGCTATTGACTCCTGGGATTGCATAATGCACAATTCTAGCTGGGAAGGACTACTGGCCTAGGGACAAATTTGCACAATTTCTTGGGCCAAGCAGCCACTGTCCTCTAGAAATGTGCAAAACAGTCCTAGAGGCTAGTGCTAGGCAGGAATGTGCAAATATAGAGAGGAAGGTGAGCCTTCCTTCCCCATATTACACAATGCAGCCTTGGTGAAGGCAGAGTCCGGGGCAAGGTTGGCCTGACTCACCAACGAGAAACTGAAAGCAACTAAGATAGTAAATGCATGGCGACACTAAGTGATAGTAGAAGTGATTGGCAATTCATGCAAAACATGAATGAAAGATTCAAAAAATAGATCAACATGCATGTGGGTGAGGCAGTTCACCAGTTGGGAGAACATCGTGCAAAATAGTTTCATGCATGTGACAGTAGTGAGATAGCAACAAAAATTGGAACAGAGCTAGGAAAAGCTAGTATACATGTAAAAGATAGCAGGCGCTCAAATAAATCAAGCAAACAATACTCCCTCAAGAGAAAACAAAAAAAGCGATAGAAATGCAGCATAAGGTGTGGGAAGCAGGCTTACCCCAAAACAATGAAGCTGAATGTGCCGACATGCTCCTAGATGTGATGTGGGATGTCAGAGCTGCAAGGTTAATGTGAAGAATGAGCTTTGCAGCATCCGGTTGATGAGTTTTGATAAAATTGAGGTTGTCACGTGCATGCCACAAATCTAGGGGAAGCGACACTTGGTGGAAGTTTTCTACATTTGTCCTTGCATTTAACCTCCAACTACTAAACATAGATCCCTGAGACAAGGGATGCCTTTGCATGCTGCCTTAGGAGAAGGAGCCTATGCATGCAAGTCTTCTTTGCTCGGTCCTGGAGGGAACTGGTCAACTCAGCTACACATGTAAGAGGCTATTCGATTGCTTGAAGGAAATGCACATTTCTGGCTGGGAGCTGGGTTGACTGCCCAAGAGATTTGCATAATTTCTGGGCAGAGCAGCTGATTGCTACCTAGATTTGCACAAATTCTAGGCTGAGCAGCCTTGCTGGGGAAATTTGCGCAAATCCTGCTGGGAGTGTTGGTAGGTAAGATTGCATAATCCTAGAGCCCCGCAGGTTGCCAAAGAGGATTACGCACTTTCTAGAGGGAAGGCTGGTTGTCCTCCATAAATGCGCAATTTTCAAGGGGAATCTCCTCAACTTGCAGCTGGACAAAGTCCAGGTGAACAACCTGTGAGGGGAACGGATCAAGTTGTGACCGATAGGCTGCCTTTGTGCAAGAAAGACACTAAAGCTTGTGAACTTGATGAAGCAAGGCAAGATGTTGTGAAGGTTGGAAGGGAGGCTCCAAAACGAGGCTAAGGAAAAATTTTGGAGGGTGGTTGTAGTTGCTACAACAAAATGCCAACCCTTTCACTAGCTCGGGTGGCCTCTCCTCCGTGGCCGACTGTATGCAAGAAATTAAGTCTCACATACTTGAGCAGTAAATAATAATTCAATGCCACAAAAACTCACTTGCAGTAAGCAAGATTTCGTTGGTTTTTGCATGTTGAGAGACTGATAACATCATTCTACACAAAGACATCACCACCACATCATTTAAAACTAATTTTGCAAAGGAAAAACATAGAGGTTAGTATCACCACCTAGTTCCTGAAATGTGGCTAATAATGTCATTGGATTTGTAGCTGAGATAATGGTGCCATTGTTTAACTCATCTTCAGTTACTTGTATTTGTATTACTGTAGTCATCTAGAGACACACATTCCATTTCCAAGATGATGCACCAAAATATTACTATTGATTCCCATTTTCGACCAAATGCGCACCTCCTCTATCTCTATGTGTAAATTATGAGCAAGTGATGAAGGTTCAATGATTATGACTAAAAATTTCGTCCATAAAATTTGATCTTTGAAACCAAATTCCAAGTTACCATCAAGAAAATTGAACATGCCTCGTAAGAAAACTTTGTATTTGTGCAAAACCAAAGAGCCTAGGTTGTTGGAAAGGTAGAGGAGGAAAGAAAAAAATACACGCAAAAATGTGAGTTGTTTCTCAATTATTCTATTAACCAAAAACTTGATTCTATCATATACATCCATCGAGCTATAACTCGTCTCCCTTCTTGCCTCTAATTACAATGACCCAACAACATGTATATAAACACCAAACTTACTAAATATGGAATCATGCAAACTCTAAATAGACTTCACTTTTCTCTAGCTAAATAGTTCATACAAACTCACACTCGACTTGACTTTAAATATTAGATTTGGCCTTTTTTTCTTAACTCAACTCAACTCTTCATACATTGCATGCATATGAGTAATTACTATTTAGAACACCCCCCTTAAATATGACCGTGTGACTCAACCTTAACTTAATCATGAATCAACATTAATTAAACATGCATGTTGGTCTAAGTCTCAGCTAGGATTACAATGACTTGAAAAAATTTTACAACGTAAATTTGGTTTTTTTTTTCCAAAGTTTGTACACTCTAAACTGCTTCATTCTTAGTTATGCTTTCTTGCAGTATGCTCCATATTTATTCACTTGTTGTTGCTGCAATCTTTCTTTGAATTCTCTTATATTTGTTCTAAAATATAATTTATATTTCTAAGTCTGCCTTCTACAACTTCCTCTTCAAAGATTTGTTCACTAATGGATTGTTGCCACAACTCTTCATCTTCAAATGGTGAACATCACTCTTCTTCTTGCTCTTCATATTCATGATCTCCTTTTTGCCATATTTCTTGATAGAAGAATTTCATCTCTTCTTGAATCCATTACCGAAAGGTTGTTTGAACGCTTTATTTTTCATCTTTTGAAACTTCCATGTCCTTTCTTGTATCTTTTTCTTCATATTCTCTTTTAGCTATAATTGTATCTCGTTTGTTGTCCTATTTACTTTCACACTCAAAATCAATGTTAAAAATATCTTCATTATGCTTTTCTATGAGAGATTTCTCCTCTTCCCCTTCCTTCTCTACCTATGTCTTCTCTTCCTCTGTTGTTGCATGATAATATTCATCTTCTTTACCAACCTCTACTACTATGAACATGTTGTCTTCTACTTGGATTCCAGACACTAATGGGCTTCTCTCACCAAATAACAACATATCAATGAGATATTTCTATTGCATCATCAACAACCACTCATAATTAATTAATTTTTCTTCATCAAAGTTAACATCAATAATTTCAATTTATGATTCCACCAAACCACATGCTCATCCATTGGTAGCTTAATCTATTCCAATCACAACAACTACAAGTTCAAGCACTACTCCATGAGTAGTTCCAGCTTTTGCTTGATAACTTACTGCTACATTGGCAGCTTAGACCTTCAATTCTTCATCACCCATGGCACTTTCCATATTTCCGCATTCAGTCCTTGTTCTAAAAAGGATAAGACAAATGTCATGAACATAATTTTCATCGAGTCTATGATAGGATATCCGAGCATGCATGTGCTCATTAATGATTTCAAGTTCATCGAATTCATTAGCAGAGTCTATTAATAGACTTACCAACTCATAACTCACTTTGTAGTTATCATCCACATGTGTCTCGTCATAATGGAATTCATCGTCATCTTCACCATACATGTTACTGATTTAGACTTATGCAAGAACACAACAAAATAAAGATATAAACATAAACATTGAGATGCAACAAAAATAAAACTTCATTTCACTAATATCAAAGCACTGAAATATGCTTACATACAGAATGGAAATAAACTAGCTCGAGTGATGGTATCTTATCGTTGAGAAGAGATGTGGCGACTACATGCCTCTGAAATGTGTTTCAATGATGCTCGAAGGTCTATTTATTGTAGAGAAATAGTGGAAAACCTTAAACATCCAAAAACCTAACCCTAGGAGATGAAGCGCCAAAAATATGGGCCCTGTTGGGGTAAATTAGTACATCAACTTCCCAAGGTCATTGCTTTGGTATATGATCTCCATTTGACGTGCATGATACCCCGTTAAAAATATCTATCCGAGGAATATAAATTTTGACTACAAATGTTAGCCAAATACTCATGTTTGTCCATTTCCCAAAAAAATGTCGTTTAGGGCCTCAAAACGGCTCCGGATGTTCAGGACCCAAAAACTACAAAAAATAGTAAATTGTGCTACAATTAAGGAAACTGAAAAACTAAAAGAAACAATGGTGGGGGTCTAAGTGGAATAGTTAGGTGGCCACCAATATCCACCTATATCATTTACAATGGAGTTCTTGAGCATCTATATGCTTTTACTCTGCTTCACGGACATATACTTTGGCTTCTCTCTATGCAATCTTTTCTACGTCATCTTCATCCATATGAACAATTGCATAATGGGTTTCCCTTTTACAATCTTCATGATCATCATCCACATTTGAGTCGGATTCTCCAAGTTATGTTTTCCTCCCAGAGTCTTGTTCATTTACTTTCAGACCTGTAATTGACTTCTCTATTAATTCTTCAATAGATTGTGACATAACTTGGTACTGCATGTCACTTTCCTTTGTACCAAAATTTTCTTCCAGGATCTTCCATGCTTCTTGGGAGATACAACTTTTTCTACCTTGCACAAAAATTCTCATCCAATGCCTGTTTTGTAAGATACACTAATGAAGAAGCACATACTTCATCATATGGGTTATTAGACCAATACTCAATCAACTCTTCACATCAAAGAAAAGTTTTCATTTTGAGAAACAAAAAATCAAAATTTTTACAACTAAATTTTAAAAGTGTTACTAGATCCATCTCGATCCATTCATCCTTGAATTGTTCTGCCTCATTTGCTTGTGTTTTTGGTTCCTCGGTTGTGGAAAGAACCTCTATGAGCTCTTCAAAATACTTTGGATCCTCTTTTCAATTTATTTTCTTGGTCTTCTTCAGTCTCGCTTTATGACCCATGGCTGTTGTCTTTCTTCTGTCTTCTATCTTCTTTCCTTATTGTGTCAATATTCTTTCCATATTGACCCTGAAAAAATATAGTTTTCAATAAGAACCCCCATAACTTACAATTTTCACCATATTCACCTATTCTTACCATACAGAGAGATTTTTCCAAACCCAAAACATTGTCATGCTTGAAAAGGAAAAAAAAATTATTGACCAATGCACCTTTTCAAAATCCTAAACTCTCATTCAAATAAAACCCCTTCTTTTAAATTCTTTTAATAAAAATAAAATAAAAATCACTTTATAAGAACAAATATTTCAAAGCACCTTTTTTAAATATACTTAAAAGAAACTTTGAAATCTCCAACCCAGAAAAATAAATCAGTAACTATCTTTAAATATCTCTCAATCCTTTCGAATGAATTAAAAAAAAAACTTTAATATCCCTTTTGAAAAAACCTTTCAAATGATTTTTTTTTAATATTTAAACTTGCCCACGGGAAACCCTTTATAAAGTCGAAACTTGCTATCGTACCTTGCAATGTATAGTGGTCGCATTAGTGTTAACGCTCTATGACAAGGAGCTCCCGCATTAGGGAAAATCACGTCAAATTTGGAGAGGTGTAAGACACATGCTACAGCAACTCTGTTGTGTTATAACGTGGGTGCAGTAGCACCTAGGGTGCGTTGCTATTGTCGCCCCTCAATTTTATTTCCTTTAAACTACAACTGGCTTATTCTTACCACTCCTCCTATCTCCCTTCTCTTGATACGGCGGTGTCTCCATAGGCTACTCACCTCTGTTACTACTCCTCCTCCTATCTCCCTTCTCTTGATACGGCGGTGTCTCCATAGGCTACTCACCTCTTTAAATAAAACAGGTTCATGGATATTTTAGCTCCTCGAATACATTTTTCCTTTGCTGAGATCTTTCTCCTTGGCTCTGATACCATTCAGTTGGAAAAAGAAAGCACAAAATACCAAAAAAAATGTGAGGGGTTGTTCAATTACTCTGATTACCAAAAATTTGATTATCTCATATACACTTATTAAGGTGTGTCTCTCTCTTTCCTTACATCTCATTGCAATGACCCAACCACGATTATATAAACACCAAAATTACTAAATATGAAATCATGCAAACTAACTAGACTTAATTTTTTCAGGCTAACTAATTCATGCAAACTCATTATAAATTGAATTCTAATATTAGACTTTACTTTCTTTTCTTAATTTACTTTGATTTTTCATACATTGCATGCATACGATAATAATTACTATTTATAACACGTGATTTTATATCTCAGATAAAAACAATGGGCATCCACTGACAGCGACCCTGGGGTCAAAGCACAAAAGAATCAATGGTGATAGAGAACAGGCTTCGAATTCCTGAGGCTACAATGCTCATTCGCGAAAAAGTTCTAAAACATTTCGGCCCTCCGTGGGTTTTGATCGTTGGACGTCTCCTACTTCAAAAAAGAAGAGGGTCTGTAAATAATAACAAGGTCACAACAATGTAATTGATCCGAGAATATATGCTGGACTTCAATTTTCTGGACCATTTCTCAAAATTAAGTGATTTGATAATATAGATTGGCCTTTTGGTAGCTTTCGCACCATTTCTCTCCATTTGAGGTTCCTCTGGCTACTACGACAACAATCAGCGTACGAACAAACTACACAAAACCATAACATATATCAAATAGAATTACTCTAGCATATTTAGTATTTACCGTCCATACTTCTTGATTGTAGGCTCTCTTGTGAGGGACCAAGCTCAGATACCAAAATAAAATTATCTAGAATACACTTTATTAATTAGATAATATTACATATAAAAACATGATCTGTTATTCTAAAATAGATAAATTTTGTTGAACACAGAATCAATTAGTTGAAATAATATCGCCATCAAATACTAATTTAGTGAGTTTCATTATGTCGATTACAGATTCTGGGAATACCTCAAAATTTGAGGGTCAAGAGGGGTCAAACGATTAACCCATCTAGTGACAAGATGGGTCAAATGATTAACCCATCTAGTGACACTAAAATTCCTAGATATTTCTAAAATCTACAACCTACATAAATTCAAAACACTAATTATTTGGAGAAAATCTATCAACCAAATAAGTCTAAACATTTTCCTTACTAATAAAAATAGTCTTTTTAAAATTCTACATATAATGACTCATAATCTCACACCCAATTGAGATAAGTGGAAGTTAACATGGAAATGAAGAAAATGAGTGATTAGAGGGGCAACACACATCGAAACCAAATAGAGAAGCAAGAATAGATGACTAAGTTAGTGAGCCAAAAAAGTAGTAAGGAGGTTTACATGTGTCATCCAACCATTAAAGGAAATGTGCTTCCTTAATGGAAGAATGGATCTACATGAAGGGAGATATGAGCAACGAATAGGACACTGATCATGATCATTAGTGATATAGAGAATTGAAGACGAGAACATTGAGAAGGAAAAAAGTTTGAGTAGATATATACTACCATCTTTGATAGCAGATTTTAGAATATTTTCGAAGGAAATGTGAGAAATAAGCGAGTGAACATTTTGGAAGTGGGAAATATATGAATAATCATTATTTAAGTTTAATAACATCAATCGTTTGAATTTACGTTTTACATGACAAAATTATATTCTGGAATCTGCCAATTCAGTATATATATATGCACAAAATGGTATGAAAGCCATGGAATAACTAAGTTCCATGATGAGGACATGCGGTTGTAAATGAAATATTTCGTTGTAATCGTAATTGCAATAGTCTGCATAACAAACACAAAATTCCAAGAAAAGGATGATGAAGTTTTATGTATAGGAGGAATATAAAAACCGAGAAAAGGGATGAGACAATCGATAAAGGAGTTATATGATTAGCAGATTCGGTTGATAATAAAATGGAGGATTTTTCTTGATGAGTAAGGTTGCATGCAATTCACTTAGCAGCGAGAAAAGCTTCATCTACTACGTTAAGCATGGATAATATATTGGGTTGTTATAGATTGGCAGTGATATGGCAGGAGGAAACTATACCATCAAGTAGGAAAAAGCGTGAAATCCTTCATCTCTCAATAATGCTTAAAGTCGGAGCAGGGCGGATGGAACCCTAGACGCCTCTGCCCCTGGTTCGTGCCCCGCTCGTTCCACCATTACTGTGACTTTCTTTGCAGGTGACTCTGATGGTTCCGGTTCATGCATGAGTACGGTGTGTGGTATGGATTGGGATTTCGACTTGTTGTTGCGTTTATGTTATGGGGCATGTCGTGCTGCTACCCTTTTTTCCTTCTGTGTCACTGTTATGTTTGGCCCCTCCTGCTACCGCATGGTGACAAGGTTGTCATGCTTTGTTTTGGGCCCTATGACCTTGCCCCTTTTATTGCTTGGCGGGTTTCCTTTTGTTGTTGCGGGCGTTGGCGTTCGCTGGTTCGTGCTTGTTGGCCTGTTGCCTTTTTTTTAAGGCCAGGTGGTCGTTTGGGTTTTACGACTGCTCCGCTCAGTGTTTCGATCTCAGATTACCAGCGACCCATCTGGGTCTTGTTTGGGGTCTTTGTTCCCTATCTTCTTCTAGTTTCTTATGTGGGTTTGTCGACCCAATCTGTAATGAGCGGCCAGTTTTTAGGATTTTGTTTATTGACCAACATTGTAATGGTGGGGTCTGCTTTTGGGCTTTGCATGTTGCTCCCTTCAGGATTTTACAAAGAACCTGCGTGTCAGTTGTTGTTTTTTCACTGTCTTGTGGCTTAGGGTTTGGCATTGTTCTTGGCTTTGGATGGTGGATGTTGTCTGGAATGCGTTTTGTGCATATGTAAAAGGTAACTTTCTTCTTTACAGATTCTCATAATGAGTGGCTGTCCATTATTGGAATATTTATGGTGCTCCTTAAAGAGTTACTTTGAGAGATCTGCGCCCCCATATCTTAATATCAGTCATATATAATATGGAAATTATATCGACAGATAGAAATTCGGATTTTTATTTCCCGAAAAAACAAAAGCATGGATAATATATTGGCCAAAAATAGAATGATGGTCACTAAACAAAAAAACCGATGAGCAGAAGGTGGAGATTACAGCACTCCCTTCTTATAGGTAAAAGGCATACACAGATTGCAGGATTATCTCGACTTAGAATACTAAACAAGCTTCGCAGCAACATTAATCAGTTATATTCACTGGTAGACAAAAATAGTTAAGAATAACATTGGAAAGCTGGTGGGAAGATGAAGGATTGATAAAGAAATAAAGTTACAAATATGTATTTTTGAGACAATGTAAAAGCGTAGAATAAATTTGTTATCCTTTCTTGAACGTTAGAAATGCAACTCATTTAGCGAATGGAGTCACGTGAGGTATTTGATGCAACGACCCCCCAAAAAAAAATACGGATGGGAGCTACAATTCATGAAAAGGAGAGAGAAAACAGAATGAAAACGATCATATTTCACTATATCGTGATGATCATATATCGTGATGATCGATGCATGAGAGGACAATTAGTGAATATGTTTACAACACGTTAGTAAATTGAATGTACTTAATAAAACAATTATCCAAAATGGATGTGAAGCAAAACATAAATGGTAAATTAAAATTGAATTTATTTAGAAAACAATTTGTTTGAAATGTATCGGAAGTAAACATTGAATGGTAAATTAGAATCAATTATTTAATGTAAACAATAAAAAAGAGACTTTCAAGAGCAATAATGCAAGTGTTGGTTTATCTAATGTTTAATAATTTATTTCTAACATGAGATGAGTGTGTATCGAACTTGTGACCTATGCTTTGATATCATGGCAAAAAATGAAAAAAAAGTGGAGAAAATATTACACTTCTCAATATTACAAATCAATTAAATAAGATTACATTGGAGACATGGTTAATAAATCACTTCAGTGAGATTGAACTGAACTCAACAAAACTCGAGTGAACTAAAGTTAGAAATAATTAATTCCTACTTGTCTATGGTTGTAATTCTCCATTTGAGGAGTTTGTTCCTACATAATAGGAATTTAGTTTCTCCTAGTTTAGAGTGTGGTTGAGAGAATCTCTCAACCACACTACTATACGTCTAAGATAGAATTCCTATCTTGAGACTATTACTTGTATAAATATGTGTGCAATTTCCTCATTCAAAATATATAGAATATATTGCTGTGTGCTATTTTATCTTGGTATCAGAGCGTCAGAGCCCGTGAGGGCCTGGGCCCTTGGCCCCTCCTGGGCAAGGGAAATAAAAGAGGATATTTTGTTAATTTTTTTTTTAGTTTGTCCATCGAGCAATTTTCTAAGTCTTTGTGAGCATTTTCTGCTCTCGCCACTCAGTGAACACAACTTGTTTTTTGGTGAACGCTACCTGCATTGCATTGAGATGCTCGTTCTTTCTTTTGGTTGCTGCTGTGCGTTGAAGCATCGTGGTAGGCAGTGTTTGAGGCCGATCTTGTTCCTGCCTCCTCACCTGTGGATCTGTGGATCAGATATGTACCTACGCTCGGTGGATTCGTGGTGTGTCTCCCAGTCAGAGAGCGTGATTTAAGCGGTGGTGTAGCAGCGGAGGTGACAGTTGTGGTGTGGTTGCTGGCCCAGGTTTCCACGGAGTGATCCGAGCAGTGGACTGTGGTGGTGGAGGAGCTCAAAGTGAGGGAAAGAACCAACCTCTGCTCAGAGAACGCAGTGTTGTTGCTGAATGCAGTAATAAATCGTGGTCGTGGAGCCTGTCGTGCCTGATGCAGTGAAGCAAAGATCCCGTGGTCAAGGAGTTTGTTGTGGTTGAAGGTTCTTGTTCGTGACCTCCGCCTTCACGGTAAAGGAAGATTGTGGCACTGAAATCATGGATCTGCGAGATAAAGGTTGCGGATCAGTGACTCAGAGTTGTGAGACAGTTGCTTGAGCTACGGATCATGGTGGCAGCTTGGATTGATTGGTCAAGGATCTAGTTGAGCTGAGGAGGATCCGGACCGGACTGTTGTGCACCCAAATTTGTGGGACTGAGTGGATCTGCTATCGAGTGAGTGAGTTAATCTGCTCCAGTGGTGGAGTGAGTTGATCTGTCAAACAAATCAGGTGTTGTTTCATTGATTGAGCCCTTGAAGGTCTAGAAGTGTGGCACCGATCACGGGATCTGCAAGATCGTGAGATCGAAGAGTGGTGAGATCGAAGATCGTCATAATGAAGTGAAGGGTGCTCCCTTGCACGGTTGAGCGTAGAACAAAGGCGAAATCGGTGTAGATTGACGATCTCTTGCAGCAGATCTGGAGTTTTCTGTAGCTCTTTGATGATTTGAAAAGCTTCCAAGGATGCCAAGATTGGCAAGAAAATGGGTGAGCTCTATTTACTCATCTCTGGTGAAGATGATGCATAAGCTGCTACCACGGAAGAGGTGGTCACTCCACTCAGATCGGTTCAGATTTATGCATTAAAGCATTGACAAATTATGCTCATGTGTGGAGACTGCATCTAGATCCAAATTTGCTACGTTGGTGTTGGAGCAATCTGCGGTTTCTTTTAAGGGATCTGCGATTTCTTTAGTTTGGGTGTGCACGGGCCAGTGATGGCCGATTGCGGTGACGCCGCTCCTCTTCCGGATGTACTGAAGGCGTGCATCAGGCCCGATAGTGTGGAATTCGTTAACACCAACCCTACCCCGTCAGCAAGAAGGCTGGTCATCAGACTTTCGCATAGTCATGGGGAACGGGGCGGGCCTTTTTGGAGGCACGGAGGGAGGCAGCATCGAGGGAGGATTTGTAATGTATGTTAAGATGGCATGCCCTGTTGGCGTCTTGGGTTCACGACCTTGCACGTGCAGGGCTGCCCAGTAATTTCTGGATGCATTCTGATTTGCTGTTATGAGTACTGAATATGTCTCCCCTGAGTATATGTTGAGGTCTTTAACAACGAATGGTTCCATGTAGTGGTCGTCCGTCTCAGCTAAAGTCATGTTATGTTCGTGAAGCAGGAAATTGAATGATGATAAGGAAGCCACGCTAGTAATCCGCAAGCGATATGTGTGTCCGGCGACTACAGAAAGAATGTAAGGAATCGAACATTCAAGATTTGTAGGGTTGCAGATACTGCCCGTTTTTGTTGAATTGTTTGTAGATTTCACCAGCGTTCGATTGCCGGATCAAGCTTGGTAGAGGAAGGCAAGCTGGTGTTGAGATCTGCTACCTGCGTGGATCTGCCATGGCCGACGAGGAAGAGCGCTATGAGGCCAATCTCTCTGCCGAATTATGGGGGGAAGCTACCTGGGAGCTTCAAGCCGGAGGCCCGTGATGTTTGTACCTTAAAGGTCACCGATTCTTCACTTTCTGTAACCCCTGGGCTCTTCTGTAGTGATGAGTTTCTCATGGAGTTGACGCAGATTGCAGAGAGTTTGTGTGGCCATTGTCGTTGACCAGATCTTTCCTGGAGAGAAATGTGCAGTCATGGACTTTTATGGTGCGGTCCAACATCATTAACAGGGCTTTCATCATTATTCAACCATGGTTAAGCGTTGAATTCGTGGAGCTCCAGAGCTGGAGTGAGAGAGTAAAGAGTTGTGAGTCGACCTCTTTGGTGTCATGTAGAGACTGGGCAAAGTAGAAGCGCGGTGGTGCTGCGTCGTAGAAGAGCCAACCATCCTACTTTGTTGGAGCCAGAGGTTCTTCTGGATGGAGACCATTCCATTGATAGAACCCTTGAAGTGGCGAAGAAAGTCTGGGCGGAGGATTTCTTTTACTTGGAAAAGTGCTATGGAGGCCATCAGTCTAAAATGGGGGCCGGTTAGCATGGTGATGGATGAGCCATAACAGTTGGGTTCGAGTTTCTTTGGTAATATTCTGCCATTGCAACGGTAAAATGTGGTATTTATAAATGTTTTGGAATTATAAGCATTGAGCTTAGCTAACTCAATGGAGTGGTTTTGTTAGAATTAGCTACTCTAACAAATCATATAGGTAAATCCAAGACAATTAAATCAGAAAAATGATGCAAATGTACTATGTGGTGGGTAATAAGGTTGAATTGCACCAAATATTAATTTTGTGCAACAGTGACATTAAAGGAGCAACAACAACGTTTATGATGGACAACAAAGTAGATGTTTGTTTGAATTAGTGTGGTTTGTGGAATAGACTCCCTAGCATGTTATAAGCAAGTCCAGTTATTGTAATGGTCATTGTATGTACCTAGAAACTCCAAAATGTGGAATGAAATGCAAGTTTTAAAGGCATCTAAAAGTTCGTGGTGATCTTAAAACCACTTTGTAATGGTTTATGGTCAGCCTGAAACCATCCTTTGTCACTGTAATGTGATGGTTGGTGGTGAGCCAAAAACCATCTATAGAGTCTTTGAGCTGAAGTGCTTGCCTTTGTGGCAGAATTGCCTCTGTGGCTTGAGGTGCCTTTGTGGTCGGGTGTACACGAGAGCTTTGTGCTCAATTGAGCAGGTGGACTGTAGAACACCTGGCTTGGACTCATATGTTTTTAATTTTCTGAGTAGAAGGGGATTGGCACGATTTTTGCGCGGACAGTTGTGCCAAGATGTGCAACTGACGCGTCTGTTAGGCCATTAATAGCGCCTCCATGCCAAAATACCAGACTGGTGCGGAATTTTACGGAAATATCGCGCAAATTCAGCTTCAAGGGGATCCGCAGGAATCCTCGTCTTCGTTTGACGATTTGTGAGAGGAGGCAGATTGGAGAAGTTGTGGATCTGCCCAAGGGAGGCAGATTGTGTTTTGGAGGTTCTGTACATGCAATTCACCTGATGGTGGTGGATTTGACTATCATGACAAGTAGTCATTAAGGGGGGGAGTTAGAAATAATTAATTCCTACTTGTCTGTGGTTGTAATTCTCCATTTGAGGAGTTTGTTCCTACATAATAGGAATTTAGTTTCTCCTAGTTTAGTGTGTGGTTGAGAGAATCTCTCAACCACACTACTGTATGTCTAAGATAGAATTCCTATCTTGAGACTATTACTTGTATAAATATGTGTGCAATTTCCTCATTCAAAATATATAGAATTTTTCTACTGTGTGCTATTTTATCTACTAAAATAGACTTTGACACTTGGATGGAGATTTGTGACACCTAGCATGGGGTTGTAATTAGATTCTCCAACGCTCCTACTTAATTTCAACCACAAAAAAATTTAAGCTAAGATACTTGTTGGTCTATGTCTCAACCAGGCTTACAATTTAAAATTTTGATGTCATCTGAATTTCCTTTCCCTTTTCTTTTCTTCTAGATCCTATAGCCTCTAAATTGTTTCAACTTTTTCTTTTTATTGTAGACTTCAAATTTCAGATTCTTCATTTGCTGATTCAACTCTTCCATTGTTCCAGGTTGTCTAAACATGTCCTGGATTTCTTCAAAAATCGGCTTGTATATCAACTGTTGTCACATGTCATCTCTTGTAGTGTGCTTTTCATCATCAATTTGCTGCAACATAAGTTTAAAACAAAAATTCATCTCTTCAAGACTCAAATACCTAAAAATTTATTAATGTTTTCATCATCAAAGTTTTCTTCAAGGTTCATTGCTGCAAACTCTATGCATATCTCATCTAGACATAGTGTTGCAAGCCATGTTTGAAGGAAATTTAACTCTTCTTCATAATCATCCTCTTTACCTACATATTGGAAATCAATGGTAAGTTTAAAAACATATGCAAAATCACATTGATTTTGTTCCTTCCGCTCTGCAATGAGAGATTTCTCCTGTTGCGCTTCCTTCTCTTCTTCTGCATTTGTCTTTGTTTTCTCTCTGTGGGCTTCCTTCTTTACCTCTGCCTCTATCTCCGTCTCTATCTCTGTCTCATTGATTTCTTTAGTAACATGTGCTACTACAAATAGGTTGTCTTCCAGTTGGTTTTCAAACTCAAGTGGGCTTCTCTCACTGAATAACATCATGTTGATATGATGTTTTTATTGCATAATCTGTAACCATCCATCAATAGCCAACAATTATTCATCAAAGTTTACATCAATAATATTAATTGTTGGATTCACCATGGCTTTTACTGCTCCAATGGGATCTTCATTATCGTCAAGAAGCTTTGTTACTAGATTCACCAAATCTTCATCCACTTGCAGTTGTGCATAGTGGGATCCACGAGCAACTATGTGATGCTTCTTTGCGTCTTCTTATTATCCACTTGTGGATGAGCACAGTAGGATTCACCAAACTCTTCATCTTCAACTAGATAACTCCCCTTTACACCAAAATTCCTCTCAAGGGTGTCTCAGGCCTCCTTGGTTGGCTTTACATTGGTAGTTATGGGGAAAATGTTATCATGAACTCATTCTTTTATGCATTTCAATAAGAAGGCATTCTTTTTCCTTTTCACTTCTAATTATTTCAAAAAATCTTCATACATCTCTAGCTTCAACTTCAACTTTCTTAGTCTCTTGGCTTTTCCCATTTATTGAGCACTGACTCACTGTGGCTCAATATGAAATTTGACTTACAGACATAGCAAATATACCTCTATGAGAGCTTCTTTGTCGCTTAGCTTCCACAAAATAGACAAATGTACAAAATTATCTTTCACAAATCCTTTTTTAAATGTTAAAAGACTGATTTCTGATTTGAACAAAACCCTTTTAAGTATATATGTTTAATAAACCCTGTTGACTTTAACATAAATCTGCTCTTTTGGGAAAAAAGAAAACTATGAAAGAGACTCTTTAAAAAATTACTACCCTCGAAACCCTTTTTAGAAAACATCTTCCTTTTAAGAAAAAACTTACTTCCAAAATATGTCATGAGGTCTCATACCCAAAGCACACATTCGTGAATATCTTCTTTTAAAATGTATTATAACGGAACTTTTATTGAACGGAAATAAAACCTTTGACTTTTCGTTAACGACTTTCCTTTTTAAAAAGTTTGCTGCGTGTACGACTGTGTTTGACGTTCGTTCAATTGAAAACTTCAATGGACTTACTGGAGCCCCTTGATTAAACCAAAATCGTACTTTTATAAGCCGTAGTCTTTAACGCGACTTTTTGAAAGTCTTTTTGGCGATTTTTTCCGGTGAAAATCCGGCAGTAATTTATTGAAATCGAAGTTTGATAACTAGTTTCTGCACAATGAAAGCGTCCCAGGGGTTTTTCAGGGTGCTAAATCCGAATATGCAGTTAAAAAACCATTTTAACTGCAACAAATCATGATTTCGTGGCAATTTCTTCCGCCGGATTCCGTCACCGGAATCTCAAAAAGTCGCATTATAGACAACTCCCTTTTATAAAATTGCTCCTTCTTTTTGAGAATTCAGTGGCTTTGTATCTTGTGCACCTCTCAACAAAGGTTCTTTGCACAAATTTTCGCACTCTTTCAACTCACGGTTGAGGCAACCTTAAATATTTCACAGTTTAGTAACTTTTCGACATTTTTACTTATTTTCTTTTTTCCCTAGGGTGTAAAAGAGACGCACTTGGCTTTTTTGACAGGTGCGTAACTGGTGCATTTTTCTTTTTTCATATGTGTGTGCATTTTTCTTTCTTCATAGGTGTGAAATTTAAGCTGTTTTCGCATATTTGTCTTATCATGATCATTTTTTCTTCTTTGTGATGGTTATCATTTTTCTTTTTTCATATGTGTGTGCATTTTTCTTTCTTCATAGGTGTGAAATTTAAGCTGTTTTCGCATATTTGTCTTATCATGATCATTTTTTCTTCTTTGTGATGGTTAATTTTTTTTGAAAGGTTGCTTTTTTTGGAATCTTTGTGATCTGGCTCCAATACCATGACATAGAATGAAAATAAACATGGAACAGGGATTGCTCTTTTCAATATTATGATTCAGTTAAATAATGTTATACATAAAATGAAAATCAACATGGAGTAGAGATCGATCTTTTCAATATTATGATTTAGTTAAATATGATTACATAATAAATGAGTGCATGAAACTCAACTGAACTCAATAGAGTTAGATTAAACTAAAACAAACTATGACACTTAAATGAACAATTGTAACACCTAGCAGGTGGTTAGAATTAGATTCTCCAACAATAAATGTAAAAAAACAAAAAACAACAATAAAAATAACTTGGAAATAAAATTCTACTGACAAAAAAATAAAGTTAGAAAAAAGAGAGTATTAAATAATGAGAAATGAAGTAACGTTGATGCATAGCCTTCCATATATCAACTAAACCTAATGCTACATGTGTACTCTAGTAAATTCATCAAAAGAGATTCTTTTAATGAATGAAAAGATGCAGAAGGAATTTTTTGTTGATTTAAAATGCTAAATGGGATATATAGCCATCACACTACGCGACATCTTTTTATCATCATATTACGTTATTATACCTTTGTATTTATTGAAAATAAGTTGAAGGAAATCCATTCAAGTCATAATTCTCTTGTTTGTCATTGTTGTCTTATGGCGTTTAGTTGTTGTGTATACTTGTTTGGATTTTTGTCCCAATCTGTTATTGCATTCCATTTTGTGTG
Organism: Pinus tabuliformis; assembly: GCA_031772625.1. NCBI lineage: Eukaryota > Viridiplantae > Streptophyta > Pinopsida > Pinales > Pinaceae > Pinus > Pinus tabuliformis. The sequence goes on from CM062816.1 coordinate 870,915,612, forward strand.
AACCACAAAAGATATCATAGAGCTGCAATGAGTTCCTAGCACTATTAACTATCTTAAAGGATCACTTCAGAGTTAATTTCAATCAAATGTATTATTGGTTCACTATTTGCCAGATACATATAACCGCTCTTCCTATTTGCCAGTATTATAGTTTAAGGCTTAACGTTTTCCATAAACCTATACTAAACTTGCTTGGCATAGATTTCACCACCTCAAACAAAGTAACCTAAGCTATTAATAAGTCTAAAAGGTGAGTTCTCAAAATCATTCTACGATACCCTCACTATTCTAACGTTAGAGGTTGCTTCAATGTTGGCCATTAATGAAATCCAATGTTGGCAATTAATGAAATCCAAAATGTTATGAAATAAAATGAAGATAAAACCTATAATCACCAATTAAAGTGTAATGAATTTAATTGGATCTATATTTTTTGTTACAAAAGACGGTGTTGCGTAAACATTTACAAGCAAAAAATATATTGTTCATTTTTTATTTTGACCACAAATTATTTTAGTACGAGGCTTAACGTTTTCTATAAACATATTAAGTTTTCTTAAACGTATAGTGAGTTTTTCGCATTGACATTATCATGAAAAAACAAAGTAAACTAACCCAGGTGAATAAGTCTAAAGGAAGAGCTCTCAAAATCATCCTATGATGCTCTGTTTATTCTAACATTAGAGATTGCAACAATGTTAGCTATGAAAAGTGGGGCTCTTGTATCATTGCTTGAGATTTGGTCTTAGCAAATTAAAGTTGAAAACCCATTTTAACTATTATTGTAGGTTTGTTGGTTATTTTGTTTTAAAATAAATTAAAAGGAAAATTATATTAAAAATTAGTTTTAGAAAATTAAAGGTGAAAACCGATTTTAACTATTATTGTAGGTTTGTTGGTTATTTTGTTTTAAAATTAAATTAAAATGAGAATTTTATTAAAATCTAAAGTTGGGATACAACTCAGAATTGTTACATTTCATCAAAGTTACTAATATTTTTTGTAGGTTTGAGATTGAGAACGGAGGCTCAATCCAAACCCTCTAGCGAGTACCCCATGATACAAAAAATTATTTCCTTTCCAGCTAAATTTTGTCCAAAATACACTCAAGATTCAAATACATTTACATTCTATTTTCACTACTTTTTTATTTGATTTTGACTAGCTTCTTATTTTCCTTGGTGAATTAATTTTTTCGCTTCTTCCTAACTTGGATTCAACCTATGTTTTATGCTAAATTTGATGGGTCGCCCTTTAATGAGTGAACATTGTTGTCTATAGGTTCTTCCTCATCTAATTGATTTGCCAAGGAAATTTCTTTTCCACTTTTATTCCTTGAGGATTCAAAAGGGGATCCAACTTTCACAAGGGTTTATTGTGTATGGTATTCATTGTCGCTTAATCTAGAGGGTCTTCATTTACATGTGCTTCATTGTGCCTTGTTTTTGTTTCTTTCAATGAAACTTCTTTGAAAGAATGCCTTCCAGGTTATCGCTTGCTTCTTTCTTACCCCAAGTATCTTCTTCTTTCTATACCATATAATGTTCGCTCTAAGCTCCTTCCTACCATTTGGGCCTCTCGTTGTTTTTCTGGGCTCTATTATTCTGCAAACATTTGGGGAAGTATTTTATTACATTCCTAGTTTCATAACATGCTCGACATCAAATGAAACATTTTCATAATCAAGCTTCTAAATCCATACATAGTCTGGAGCTGCCAGATTTATCTTAGTGGGAAAACCCTTATTAAAATCCATTTCCATATATTCGACCATAAGTGGTGTTATAAAAAAAATCAGTTTATGGGTTGCAGAAATAAAACTTCCTAATTGTATTTCCAATAGAAGTTAACAGTGGGAGATTCCAAAGATGCAAGGGAAGGTTCGACAACCCTACCCAACCTGGAATCATGGAGACTTACGTTGTAACTGAATCAAAGGTAAGAGACTAGGGTTGCATGAAGATACTAACACTACCCCAGAATTAGGGCTAAAATTCAGAAATAACATTCTTATCATCAATATTATCAAAGATGATAACAAAAAATCCTAGAGCCAGAGGGTGTATATTTAGTTCATTAGTCAAGAGAGGTTTCCAGGAATCAAAAATCGACTTGTGGTGATCATTCAACCAAAGCCAGAAACCCATTAAATCTACAAACCAAACCTTGATCTGGTAAAAATAAAAAAATTTGAGGTAAAGAATTTCTCCTCCAAAGGAACATTAAAGGAAGGATCTTCTTGATCTACTCAAAGAAAAAAATATGGATTTAAGCACGACACTATACAAAACAATGGCTTGAGATTCATAAGAGGAAGAATTTGTAGAACCAGGTACTATTCATTCAAGAGAGACTAACTTCTTCGCTAAATCACGAGAGTTCATCATTGGTTAGTGAGCCACGAAAATCACATAGTGAGGATCTGCAAGAAGGATCGCACAAAGAGAATAGGAAGTTAGTTACAGAAAAAGCCTAACTGTCACAAGAGGTTGCATCATCCACTCCATTAAAGAGATAATGTATGTTTATTGGTTATCAAGAGTACATGACTTTTTACTTAAAATTACATTAAGAATAGCTAATTCTAGTTTTTATCAAGAGGAACAATGTTGGCAAAATGTGTGTATTATAATTTTATTGTTTATAAATTATATTGGTAGAACAGTGATTATTTCGTATTTTAAGTAGTTGTTAGCCTTTTGATGAGAAAGAAAACCCAACATTTATAAAGCACTAAAGAGATAGAAAAAGTTATTGGAATATCTAAGGTTTATAAATGTATAGATCCAAGGGGATAATTACCACTTGAAGGAAAAGGCATAAACATTTTGTTTGACAAAGGATAACATAGTTGGAAAAGAGCATTGATACCTATATAAAATTTCTTCCCTTGTTGAAGGATTTCTTTGTTCAATTCCAAGGCATAATCAATACTATTATGCTAGAATGGGGCAAATCATAACTCAATTCATGTGATTTAAAAAGAAGGTAACTTAACTAGAAAACTGGTAAGAAGAGAGATTTATATAGATGATTTTAATCATATGTATTAATACTTAAGAATGAAGGTGACATCATCCAAGCTATAGGCATGTATGTAATAGACCAAAGAAGCACAAGCACATTCCATTTCTACTACAAAATCTAGCACTATGGTTGACACAAGCATCGTAAGCTCACCCTCCATAGGCCTTTCTCAAGAGAACTTAGGTGATTTTTAGAACCATACTATAGGAATGAATTATAAACTAATGAAAAAATGGGCTATGATTACCCTTAGATAGGAAAGATAAGCTAAGTCATTGTGAATACCATTATAGCTTAACCAAGGGTCAAGAATGAAGTTGTAGGGTTTGGTGGAACAAATTAAAATGTCATGTCTAGTAGGGTCACATTTGTAAAGGAAACTTATATGGTATCTTTGGTCTTCACAATTTCCACATTAGAAGTAAGGGAAGAAAAAAGGAAGATAACATCACACTATTTATCCAGCTATCCTTCTAGTGCCTTATTCTAGAATTGAAGTCATAAGGAAAGTTCAAAGACTTAAGGTGCATTGGCACTTAAACAAGTAGCAAGACTATCAACCAAACAAGAAGAGAAATAACAAAATGTATGCATCAAGAGAGACCCTCTTGTCTTTTATAAGAACAAGCACCAAAGAGTTGCTATATGTTGGTATTTCAAGGTAGGTTGCTTCTCAAAAAATGAAGGACATCTTAAGGCTTATAACAATGGCCAAAGAGTTTAATTTGTTGGTATTTCATGTTGTTGATAAATCATAATGTGTGTAGATTAGGGTAGATTTCTCTTTCTTGATAATTACTTGTGAATATTTGTTGGACTCTTATTAAATTTTATTTTCTTCTTCATCAACAAATTACCAAAATAGAAAACATGAAGATCACAAGAAATTAGGCTCCAAGCGAGGGGAAAACCCCATAAGGGGGAAAAACTAAGAAAATCCTCTTCTTATAGAATCATATCAAAGTGTGACATCCAAGACTCAAGACCAAGACCAAGACAGCCTCAAAGAACCCAAGTCAACCCCCCTCCTAGTCTCTTCCACCAAATCGAAGTCATTGAAGTCAATGCTGGTCAAATCTTTGAATTTTGGTTATCCCCTAAAAATTTGGCCCCTAAAATTTCAAACCTATAATAACTCTAAAAAAACACAGAGAATACTCACATGTGCAGACAAATTAGGGTATAAAACAAGACTTTCCTTTCTCCTTAGACTTCACTCTCTTTCACCTTTTTACTTCGCTGAATTTCTTCTTCTTGCTTGCACAAAAATCAAAGTTGTTTCCAAAATGTGGAGCACAATTGCCAATATATAGTTGTTCAGCCATACAAAGAGACATAACTTATGGGCTTGCTAACTTATCCATTTGGAGGGTCAACTTGGTCTTGTGGTGATAAAATTGACTCTTTGGACTAAAAAAAAAAGAATATTTTTCTTGCAAGTAGTCCAAATGGGACTTTGAATCAAGAAAATTTTTCTTGTTTACTCAATAAACCCTAGAAACATGAAGAACATGCTTTTAATATAAATTAACAATAAAAAAATAATTTTGTTTTTCTTTCTTTTACATGAAATACATACTGATACAAGTACAATGATAATTCTAAAGACTGAATCTAGTTACTTTTTTCAACACTCCCTCTTAACTAGGGAGGTATCATAAATACTCAACAAGATACTAGGATACTCTCAAATTGAAATATTCTCATAAGAAGAGTTCAAATTGAGAAACATCATCAAGCATCATCATAAACAGAATTATCAATTAAAAAATAGCAAGGCCTTGACTAACAAGCTTTATCTCTTCACCATATCAGAGCACAATGCTAAGAGGCATACATTTGAACACCACGACTGCCTCTCAAGACACATACCCCATTCGTATGTTGACTAGGTATGTCCTTACAGGACTATTGTTATCTTGGATATCACCCATCCTCAAAAAATATCAGTCCTGAGGACTACTCTTATCTTGGATTCCCAATCTTCAAAGAGTATGGATCCTCAGGACTACTCCTATCTTTGATACCATTCCTTAAGGAGTAGCAGTCCCAGATGCTTATCCAATCCACCATTCTCACTATTAGTACCTTCACTTAAATTACGATTGTTAGTATTGGCCATAGTGCATGCCACATGGACAATATGATGTCCACCATCACTCATTCTCAACCAGGGAGGAGATCCTTAGTCCCTCTCAACCAAGGAGACATAACTACAATACTCATTGTGTCTCATTCTAAATCAATACATCAAATACTTGTTCTTTTATGGAGTTCTAGTTGTAGTTTCTTGGCTCCTATCTAGATCACATCATAATGAGCTTTGACCTTCCTCGATCTTTGTCAACTCTCATGTAGCCTAAACACATCATCAAGTAATTTTATCAAACATCTTATGGATCTAGAATTTCTCACAGTTGATTGCACAATCCTTTCATAGCTTATTTATTCATAACAAGATTATGCTTTCATGATTTTTTTTAAAATCATATCATCTCCTAATCATCAGTGGTATCGACATCAATATTGTCAACTTAATCAATTTATTCCGGAATGAGACTAATCAACTATTGGTACAATGATATCAAAATTCTTCAACTTCATGCTAAAGGACCTTATCATTGATTTGTCATCTCCTCTTTTTAATCATAAAATTCTTTGTATTTTTCTACCAACCTTCAAGTAGTATTGCATCCATCTAGGATCTGACATTTTCCTCTTTCTATAGACAGGATACATTCTTTCCTTGACTTCCTTTGATGCATACTTCAAGATAATTTCTTCTTGTATTTGTGCTTTGATACATTCTTCCAAATCTTCCTTCTGTTAGTCAAGCATAGATAGATCTTGTCTTGACCTGCAACCATTATTATAAGAATATGAAAAAACAAAAGGAAAAGTGCATAATAATAGTAATAATTAAAGAAAGTAGGTAAATAATAATTATCCTTTTGAAGAGATTCATCTACCTCTTAACCTTGGATATGTTTATCAACCTTGTCCTCACATTAGCATGATGCCATTCCTGTCAATCTCAAGAGTTAGTTAGGGTTTCTATTCCAGGGCTTCCTATCTCAAAGTTTTTGTTAGGGTTTTCAAACCCTTAGATTCTTCAGAGTCCTTAAGACCTTCAAATTTGAAATCACAAAGTTCTACAACCACACTAGACAGTTAGTTGCGAAAACCCTAGTTTCTTTCATGTCTTTAAAAATTGTTATGTTAGGAAAAGAAATTTTTAGAAGCATGTAAATGGGTTAGCAGAAAAAACCTAATTATACTATTGAAATTTCTTTTATCCATTTCATTTCTTGATTACAAGACTTAGTCTTCACATGGAACAATCTACACAAACCCTTGTTCTAACACATGTTTATCATTCAAGAGAGAAACTTATTCATGACCTAAGAGACTTGCTATTTATTTGCCAAGGTTAGAATAGGTCATTAGTTGTAAAGGATATACACATCATATTTAACATTACCTATCCTTCCTTATAGAGATCCTCTCTTTGACATGTGTTCTTTTTCTTCCAGTAGATATACTATAGATCAAATTCCAATGAATTGGTTTTGTGACTACTTCATGTACTCAACCTATCCATCCTTGTAGAGATCTGAAATTCTTTCTTCAGTTGGAATACTTCCTTATAACTTTAATCATTGAACCATAAAGATTTTTTTGAGCTATGGTCATTCCTTATAGGTTTTATTTTATCATATAGGTTGGCTTCCATTGTTATAATTAGTTCTTCTTATATAGGAAAGACATCTTGATGATATGATTGTTTCATACTATAGATCTTCATAAATCTAGTCATCATTATTCATCCTTCATAGGTCTGTTAAAATTGTCTTAAACTATTGTCATTTACATTATGTCAATTGATTTTAGCAATGTAACGTCCCTCAATTGCTCTTTTTATGCCTCAGAATTTCTTTTCAAAATATTGTAGCCTCTGATCTATGTGTAAGCTTCGAATGCCTTCCTACTTTACTTCATAAACTAGGATCTTAAGTGGGGGATGATACTGTAATATTAAAACTTGTATAATTCTCAAGATTTCATAGAGTTGTAGTCTCAACCTTAGACAATGAAACAAATGATTCAAATTTCAATTACGTAGGTAGCATATCGTAGAATTTGGACCTTTGTCTAGAATTTGAATCACATAATAATTTGTTCTTCTTATGCCCAGAATTCATCTTTAGTGGTACTTGTAATGTAGATACTTTATATGATTCGTACCTCTTTTTAGAGGACTAACTTAAGATATCTTAGACAATTTTGGGTGCAATCTTCAGTCTTCTTGTCAAACAGTCCTTCTCCATCATTAATCTTCTTTATCTTGGATATTGTATGAGATACATCAGATAAGTGTCAAGATCTTTCAGAAAAATGTCACAGGGCTCGGTTAGGCTAAAATTTTGGATTATTCAGAATTTGATCAAGTGATCAAAGAGTTTGGATATGAGCTATAGACTTTGGTCATTGTTTCTTTCAAGATGTCTAAGGATTTGAACTTATGTCTTGGACCAAAATCATGCTATAAAAATTTGAATTAATGCCATAAAAAAATTGTAGTTTCTGTGCATGGTTCCTTACATGAAAATGCTTCATGTCACATGTAGCTCGTAGGAATGTTATGTCACAACCCAAAGAAGCTTGAATATGATTGATTGTCTCAAAGATGTATATATAATGAACTTTTGAACTTCTCCTTGTTTTTTTGTATTTTTTCCTTGTTGTACTATAGAGGGTTCTAGATACCTCTTTGTTCACCAGAGTCTTGGCCTTGAAGACCACTTTTTTACTTCAGATAATTCAGTTTGTGGTAGTTCTAGGATTGAAGTTTGTATTGTTCCTCACAGTTGTTATCAAACAATTCAAATTATTCACAAGTGAGTTTTCTATCTAGGATTACCTCAGTTTCTCCTCATGTAATAATTCTATATGAACTTTGCATATCATAGGAACTGACCTTTCATTCATGCTTGAGAGAGTGCATAAAAACTTAGTCTTGAACTGTATCTCAGATAGTAGGAATATTAGCATTCAGTTCTTTGTAGTTGATATAGAATAATGGCCTTTTATTACATGATGACAAACTTTATAAGCCCTTATCCTCTAGATGGATGTTATTTAATTAGGAGTATGACGATGTATCCAAGGTTCCAAGAATGTTCTGAAGTTGCTACAGATTGTTGATCTTCTTCAAAAGTGAATGATTATTATTGCTTCAAATCTTCAAGGAGCTTTTAAATAAGCAAACAAAAAGTGATATTCAATTCTGATTCCCTTCACCTTTGCTATGATACCATGTTGAGAAATAATAAAGCTTGTAGATTAGGGTATATTTCTCTTTATCGATAATTACTTGTTAATGTTTGTTGGCTTCTTATTGAATTGCATGTTCTTCTACATCAATAAATTACCAAAATAGAAAACATGAAGGTCACAGGAAACAAAGAACATGTGAAATTAGGCTCGAGGCCAGGGAAAAGCCCCATAAGGGGGAAACCCAAGAAAATCATCTTCATATAGAGTCATATAAAAGTGAGATATTTAAGACCTAAGATCAAGACCAAAACAACCAAAAAGAACCCAAGTCAACCCTCCTCCAAGTCTCTTCCACTAAATAAAAGTCATCAAAGTCAACGCTGGTCAAATCTCTGAATTTTGGTCATCCCCTAAAAATTTGGCCCTGTAACAAATTTGAAAAACCATAAAGAATACTCACTTGTGTGGATAGATTAGGGCAGAGAACAAAACTTTCTTTCTCCTTAGACTTCACTCTCTTTCTCCTTTTTACTTCACTGAATTTATTCTTCTTGGTTGCATAGAAATTGAAGTGGTTTCCAAAATGTGGAGCAAAATTTCCAATATATAGTTGTTTGAACATATGAAGAGACACAACTTATGGGCTAGCTGACTTATCGATCTGGAGGGTTGACTTGCTCTTGTTGTGACCAAATTGACTCTTTCGACTCAATTTTTTTTTTCTTACAAATAGTCCAAATGGGACTTTGAATCATGACAATTTTTCTTATTAACTCAATAAACCCTAGAAGCATGAAGAACAAGCTTTGACTAGAAAATAATAACAATCAAAATAATTTTCCTCTAATGAATGTTAGTATTGCATCAAGGATGTTGCAACTCTGAAGACTCTTAACTTGAATTATTAACCGAGGGTTCGTATAAACTTAGAGGTGACAATGTTAATTGCATAGTAGGTCATGTTCTACTCATGTCACCCTCAATCATTGGATCAAATCAAGGCATGCAGAGACCAATCCTTCAACTAACTACAGAAGAGAATTTCTATGAAAAGACAAAAACATACCCTAAGTGCAAGGAAATGAGCATTATTCTAATTGCAGAAATGAAAGTGCCATACATTATATGTAGAGACTAATTGTAACTGCAAGAAGGGGAAAGGCTACACTAGTTGCAAAAATAAACCATGTTATTCTACTTGCAAACTAATCAAATCAAAATTCTACTTGCAAAATGTAAACTATTAGTCTAACTGCAAATTGTTTGGAAAGAAGAAATTCAGTCTACAACACATAACTAGGAAATTCAAAATAAGTCTAACTTATTGGCATTGAAGAGTTTACCTTCATGTCACTGAGTGTAAAATGAATTTATGCTTAACAATCAAGTCTTTACGTAGTGAATAAGAGAATACTCATTGTGATTCAAATGTGAAAATTTTCTTACCAACTCTATTTGTTATCTTGTGCTTACAGTGGATGAAGGATGGGTCTAGAGTGGTCCTTGATTCTCCCTTATCATGGATTCAAAGCCTCGGGGTCATTATTCAATATCAAAATGAAAAAATCAAGATCATAGAGCAAATATGGCTAGGTTTGGGAAGTGTTACAGGACTGTTATAGGTTGCTACACGATTGGGTCTAAGAGCTTTATGAGGGTAAGGAAGGCATTCTAAAGGTGGAGGAAGGTGGATGAGGGTGGATGATGGATGTGTGAGGGCTTTTTCCAAGCTTAGCACCCATCATAGGACCATCTTGCACAAAAAACCATGCCCATTGTGTCCTTCATTGACCGTGAAAAGATGATCTCAATGACATCTCTTATGAGTAGTATGAGGTGTCTACGAGGAGGATGGTAATGAAAAAGTGCATGTGGATGAGTGTTCCAACACTGGAAATTCACTGGAAGCCCCTGCAGACTAATAATTAAGAACATACTTCTAATGTTCAATGTTATAGAAAAATTTGTCAAAGTGGAAAGGATGAGTTGAATTTTATTTCTTAAAGATCTATCCTATCCTACAACATTCATCTAATCCATTTTCCAAATCATGATATTAACTTCTAAGGTGCAAAAACCAAGTATGCAAAATAAGTTCAATCCAACGCCTAGAAATTTTCAAGAAAACATAAACACATATTTTTGGATTGTTGTTGTAGAATCTTCAACCACACTTGCCATAAGAGAGGTGGTGATTAGACTTGCAACTGCAATTTTTGCAATCTAATTCCTACTTAAACAAGGAAATAAATATAACAACTTGAGAAGGAGCAATGGAAAAATACATGAGAGGGACTAAAGCCTCTAGTTTAGGCCCTAACCAAAGGGATTCGACCCTCCTAAGCTAACTTATATGTACACCAACAAAAAACTCTCCGTTAACAAAAATAGAGTGAAAATACATAATCTCAAAATGGACATAACAATTTCAAGTAATTGGCCTTCAATAACTCGTCCTAGCTCCAAGAGTTAGAATCTTAATGAGTCCGCGTGCCTGTTTATTTATACAAAAAATGGTTGAGGGAATCTCCCTTGAGAGGAGGACTCCTTCCCTCCAAAATATCGAAAGTGGTGGATGTAGTCCCCTTAGATATCCACATGCACTTGAGTTCTTCAGCTTCCAATGGACTTCAAGCTGTTGGTGAGGAATCTTGGGACTCAAGTCGAGTTGGGTAGTTAATGTAGTGGAAAAGCCTCCTATATTCTCTCTATATGCCTCCAACATGCCCTTGCATAGTAGATGTCTCCAAAAATTCTTCTTTTTCCTGCATATTAACGCATTAGTCCATGAAATATGAAAACCACCATTTAATCTTCTTAATAAGCACATTATGGCTATGAAATGTAAATTAATGTGAGAAAAAGAGAATTTAAGGTTTGGAGGTTAACACAATAGGCCTAAAAATATACATGTTGATGGGACCAATCACCACTCTCCTCCTAAAGATGTTTCTCACCCTCTAAGAAACTTAATCATTAATGTGAAGTTCATTCATGGCCCTTGTTAGAGTCAATCTTTGCAGCCTTCCTCTAGTGATCAAACATGCTCTTACAAAGTGATTTTAGGGTGTCAAAGTCAAATTTTGTCATTTCAGTGAGTCTTCAAGTAAAATTTGATCACTAGGTATTAGGTCTAGGGTTGTTTTCACCCCTTCCAAAGTTTTCCAAGTGTCTCACCATTTGGCTGAGTGTACAATCATTCAAAGAGTTATCATCATTTTAGGTTCCAATGGGTCATTTTACACCTTGTTTGTGCTTCAATTGTACTTGGATAAGGCCCATTTCCCTCTCCTAGGGTTTTGAAGGTAATTTTTCTTGGATGGCCAAATGATCAACAAAACTTGTGTCTTGGTGTTCATACACCTTCCCCTATCCTTAATATACCTTCTTAAATTCTTCCCATCACTCATATCCCTCAAATTCATCATTTTCCCACAAACCCTAGTTTATTGCTACAATTTGACAATTTTCTAGGCTAGGCTTGTGTTTTTCCCTTTTGGACCCCTTCCCCTCACTCAATCTTTGAAATTTAAATTTCCCCTACTTCCTAACATCCATCCCTACTTCCAAAAATTTTCTCAATAATTTAGAAGCCCCTCATCCCCTTCATTTCCACAAATCCCATGTTCCACACATCAGGATAGGTTTTCTTCAAACTATGTTTCTGAGAAAGAAAAGATGAATTTGACAAAAGTGAGAGAATTTTTTGTCCATCATTTACCCAAGAATAAAAACCTCTTTAATTTTTACATAGGTTTCATGGTTTGGGAGAAATGTCGAAAACATCATTGGCCTCAGGAGGATTGATGCACTTCTGGAGTGACCTTGGGAAGATCAATATTTCTCCTATCTTTGTTGGCCAAATGACTTTCTTGATGAGTGAACTAATAAATACACACAAATATCTTTCCAATGAGCTATCATGAGTTCAATTTGGAGTTGAGGAAGACATTCAAAAGTTAACTGCAACAGCACTCTGCATTTAGGCAGCCTCATTTTGCACATTTTGACCAATCTTGGGAGATTTGACTTTTTATAGGGAAAATGAACTCCAAATTGAAAAATTCAAGATGTTTTGGAAAGTAAACTCAATAAGATTTCCAAGGAGCTATCATGCACCCAATTGGGACACAAGGAAGGCCTCCAAAAGTGGTATGCAAAAGGGCACTGCACATCGGAGACAAACTTCCTTAAGAAAAATACACTGGCACTGCGCATTAGGGAGGCACTGCGCATTGGGCTGTGAAGCTTCCAAACCTCTAAAAAATCATATTCGATCATGAAATTGCCTCATGTCACCTAATATCAAGTATGTAGAGCCTCTTTTCAGTTGAAACTAGGGTTTACATGAATTTTTGTTGGTTTATACCTCTCTAAAAGCTCAACCCTAATTTGTCTCTAAGTAACCATATACATTTCAAACCACAACTGTTTTCATTTTCCTAATTTCATCTTCCTCCTAATTCCATCTTCCCTAAGTCCCCTTCCCCATTCTCCCAAAACCCTAATTCCTTACATACAAAACTATAACACTTTATAAACCCTAAAACTTCCACACATCGAACCCTAGCCTATATACAAATCCTACTCACTCCCCACCTCACACTCACATCATAGCCTTGTCACACCCTCACTGTTCTTTCTTTTATAAATCTATTCATACCCATCTTCCCCTAACTTGACTATCCACCATTCATCAAACCATCCCAAGAGAGATAAATATGGAGAGGAATAGTGAGTATGATTTTGAGGACACCGTAAGTGACAGCTCTAGGGAAAGGATCTTGCAGCAGCTTGGCAAAGTAAAAGAAAAGGTTATAGAGGAGGAGCTTGGTGATGATGTTGAGAGGGATTTTCAGCTTGAGGAGCATGACGATGATGTGACACCTCATCACACTCAGGTAATTTATCTTGACAGCCCATCGTTAGCTCAAAACATGCTTTTGAATCATGTAATTGATCTTGACAGCCCATCCTTAGCTCAAAGCATGCTTTTGAAAGAGCAAGACGATCATATTCATATGTTGAATGATATAGTGGCTAGAGTTAGATATATTATCAACTATCTAGAGCAAGAAAACAAGCAGCTTACTGATAAACAAGACCTCCTGAAGTTACAAATCATCAAAGAAAACCGGCAAAAGTCCAAGAGGGCAAAGGACAAAATGATATCCATTGAAAGACACAATGACTGGGAATATTTGTTGGAGAAGGTGAATGCCCACCTTGAGAAGCTGCTGGACAAGGCAAACAAGGAAAAGAACATGTTGTGCCACATGGCTTATCACTACTTGGCCCGGAATAAACTCTGCAAGATAAGGATAAGGTACCTAAAAGCCAAGCTAAGGGGAGCATTAAAGGCCAAAAAGGAGCAAGAAAAACTTAGGATCTTGGTTGAAGCTTCATTGGCCCAACAAAGTAGTTAATGACCTTGCCTCTTTCCAATTTTGAAGAAGTTTGGAGAACTTTTTGTCATTTTCAAATTTTTAATTGCAATACATAGGGATCTTCCTCTGAGGTGCTGCGCATTGAGTTGGTAAGGAATTTTGAGGGATGGCTTAAATTTTTGGATTTATCATGAAAAATATGAAAACCCAAAAAAATTCATGAATTTTGGAGGAGTTTTGGGTCACGAAAAGGGCAAAAAACACCTCAAAATTGCCATTTTTGCCACTTTTTGGACCCATAGGAAGCAGTTTTGGGAGAACTGATTTTTGGAGGGGCAAATGGACACCAAATTCAAGAATTCTACTTGTCCTAGAAAGTAGACAGACAGACCTTTCCAACAAGCCAATTTGGAGCAAATTTTGTGAAGGGGAAGGCCTCCAAGTTTAGCTAGGAAAAGGTGTTGCGCATCAGGCACAATTTGCTTAATTTTGCTTAAAACTCAAAGTTTTCGCCTAGTTTTTTCTCAGTTTGACTGTTTCTCTCTCATGGTCAAACTCATGATGTAAATTGATGTAATTTGATGTAAAAATTATGAAAATTGACTCAAGGAGGTAGATACATCATGTATAGGTAGTTTTGAACTGAATGAATTAGTTTCCATAGTTTTAGAGGCAAGCTGTTCCACTGCCTATTTTTCAGTTCCTAGTTTAGATCTTGTTGAAATAGCTCCTAGACTCATGGATTCGACCCCTAAAGGCTAGCATGGGTGGTTTTTTGCCTATATCTTGTACTTTCTTAGTCATTTGTCAAAATTGGACTCTTGTGGATGCATTGAGCATTATTGTACATCATTTCTGTAGTTTGGCAAGGAAATAGACCAGGGTTTGCAGCATTTTGTGGGATTCTTGTGGCAAGGTAACTTAGTATTGTTTTTCCTTCTGTGAATCAAGTTATCATGTGTTTATGTGTGCCATTATATTTCTCTTTTCTGCTTAACTAAATGAATCAAGTATAAAGGTGGAAATCATTGATGTTGCAGTGCTCTACCTTAGGGTTTATTTAGTTTTACATGTTTTCTACTGTCTAAAGAGGACTCATGACATTTCCATGCCCTCTCCAACTCCTCACCAGTATTAAAACTCTCCATTTCACTTAATTTAAAGTAATAAAGCACTTGCCTACCTCTCCCCATAGAAACCTCTGCAAAACTGAGTTCATTCCCTAGACCCAAAACTGCCTTTCACATCTGATCCAGCAAACCACCATAAAACTCAATCAAACTCCTCTGAGCACATACCTAGCTTCAAATTAGTCTTTATATCAGTCATCTCTAGCATTGTTTTCCATATTTTCCTGATATTGACAAGGAGAGAGCCCTCTCCTGACCTGGTAGGGCTAGATACCAGGTTAAGCATGGTTTGATGTTACCCTAGACCTGCCTTTCTAAGCCTGAGGTAGATTTAGGACCTAATAGCCCTAGTGCCCTCTCTGATATCCCAATGCATCCCAGATGGTGTGACTTCTTGTGGATAGAACTCTACATTCGATTCTATGTCTTCTCACTCCCTTTGTTCTTCTACCTGATCTCTTCTCTCCTATAGACCCAAAAACAAGGGTCGACTCAGTTTGAGCCCTATCTAATTGATCTTCAACCTTTGAGTGACACTTTTGTAGATTGGGGTTCTCTCCAGGGAATTCCTTAGTCTTTCTTGAGATTGAACTCTCTAATTTTTAAACTGTGAGGTAGAGCACGCCATCTCCTTTGGAAAGATTGTAAGCTCTCAGTACCCAATAACCTAAAGGTGTCCTTGAAATGGAGGATAACTTGTTATTGTGTTGCCATGTACCGAAGGGCTAATTGGGGATCAATGGAGATGATTATGTGGTTACTAATGATAGCCTTAGGGCTCACTGATTCATCTTTGGTCATCACCCTCTTCACTTCCTTAGTCATTGTTACCTCATACATCAAACAAAAGGCTAATGCCATTAGTTGCATGTCTCCCAATCTCGAGTTGGGGTCCCAAAATTTCAAGTTAGTGAGGATCATGTTGTGCATATAGAACTCATCTGACTTTTCTTTATCCTCAGTAATTACCTTCTGGAAAAAGTCAATGAGCTTCGTATAATCTTGGAATGGTAGAGAGCCATATTGTGAAAATGTTTTTATTTGGAATTGCAGCCACTTCTCCGAGTGGAAGATGGTAGAGGATTTGGATGGTTTCCTGAATTGGATGGCTTCCATGGAAAAACTTGCCATGGTTAAAAGTTGTGCTTCTCTCTCTTGTGGTTGCTCTTTTAGTCTTTGATTTTTTAATTGGAGTTGTTATCTCATGCTTGACTCTCTTAACCTTAGGTCTGCCATTTATCTGTCCATTGTTTTCAATTTACCCTCCATAAGACACACATCCTATACCTTATTTTTTTTTGCAATTTTCATCCATCTGTGAGTTATACCCCTCTCTCTTTCCAATTCGAATAAGAGGGGAACTGTAAATTTCTCGAGTATAACCCTACCTACCTCCACAAATTTATAAAAGGATCCAAGGCCATGTTGTGGTTCAGGCTCCTGGAGTTATTAGGGACCTTCACTTTCCTCTCATGATGTGGTTTCCCTTTCCTATAACACCTTCCCTTGATCCTGTAGCAGATTTTTTCCTTCCTATAGTAGCTATGTCTCTTCCTGTAGCTCCCATGTTTTCTCCTGTAGCACCTCTACCTTCTCCTGTAGCAGGGTAGCTTGTGCTTTGATCTTCTTATATGTGTTTTCTCTAGTGGTGGGCCTCCCTATGGGTGGTAAATGTTGTTTACTCTTGGCTTTAGGGGAGGTGACCTCTTTAATTTCCCCTTCACTAGGTCCCAATTATCCTTCTTGGTTGGATGAATCATCAACTTTTGATTGGGACGTTTGAAGGAGCTTGAAGATTCCCTTGCTTGATCCTAGTGCTCCTTCTCCACTTCAAGTACAATGGGTCCTGCTTGGACTTCTTTCTCTTGGGCTTGACAAGTGTGGTAAGTGTGGCCAAGGTATAAACCACCTCTTGTTCTGTGTTCCCTGGTGAGATGCTTATTTGATTCCCATGGTTTCCTCTCTTTTGATCTCTAGAGGGCTCCTCAGGGGTTTCTTCTTCTACTTTTTGTTCTCCTCCTTCTTCTTCCTCTATCTTTTCTCCTCCCTCTTTCTCTTCTTCTTCCTCTTCTCCTTCTTTCCTACCTTTAGCAGTATATTTTGGTGTCTCTTCTTGCCGTGTTGAGGTAAGTGCTTGTGTCTGAATGAAGGCCTACCTATCCATTTCCAAAAATTCAGCCCACAAAATATGACTTCTAAGATGGCTTAAGGCATCCATCACAATGAGTCTAATGAGGCCATGATGAGAAATGTACTAGTGCTTTCCTTCCGTGACTCTTTGGCTCATTTCAATTATAGATTGGAGGAGGAAATGTGGAACACTGAGCCTTGTTGGGAATGAGTAATTATGCTTGGAACCTCAACTCATAGAGCAGCCTAAATTGATAGGAATATAAAAAACTCAACCTCCCTTCATAGGATATGTATTTAAGGATATTATAGGCTACTTCATCCCAAGGGTAGGGAATAATTTCTCTTCTTTCTCAGTTTTTGTATTGAACATGTTTCTTTTCAGGGAGGAAACAATTTTTCTTCACTACGAAAACTATTGTCCTATTATTTTTTCCCCATCGAGCCCCTAAGGGTACGGTGGTCACTCTTGTGATGGGATCTGCATTCATATGTATGGAAAGTCACCTAACAATAGTGGTAGCACTGTCCTCTCCTTGAGAATTCAGGGCCATGATAAACTCATGTGTTACCTCATCATCATACCCCTTTAAGTGCGCAAAGAAACCCATCCAATGGTGGCTCAGAAACTTCTCTCGCAGGAGGATGTTGATTTATTCTATTGGTGTTTGTGGGATCTCTTCGATCGAATCCTCCTCCCATGACTTTTATTGCTATTATCTTAAGGGAACTTTTCAAATTTTTTCTCTGAGTAGTCTATGATGTATAGGTAGAGATAGGGTGGTTGATGCTTTTTGTTTTGGTTAGAGTATGAGAATAATGATACCCCCTAACTCAGTTAGAGAATTCCTCTATTCTTTCCTTTCCTTTCTTATATGAGGAAACAAATTATTCAAAGGAATTTACCTCTAGAGGTGCTTGTTACAGGATGACTGTAGCAGGAAAAATTCATTTCACAATTATATGGAATGTGAGGAGGGAGGATGCCACTTACCCTTCTTAGGATTACTTCTTTATGTTTATGGGGTTTTGGAGGAAATTTATTGGTGGTTTGGACTCTTTTTCACCTCTCATCCCAATCCTATAACACCTCCTTTATGTTCCCATAGCAATCTTGGTATTCATGTAGTAATAGTGTCTAGTCCTGTAGCACCTGCAAACCAACTCTGTAGCTCTTTTTTAGCACCCTAGGAAGCCTCTGGTAGCATATAGATTGACCTACGATATCTTTATGGGCCTCTCTAATTGTTTTTGGGAATGAGGATTAGTACAAGTGGACTTGAGCCTTGTTCTTTTATTCCCTTTTGTGGTAATTCGCTCGATGCAATTGGTCACCTGGATTCTACATGTATTTCCTTTTTTATCCATTGTACCCACTCCTCGTAATTATCACTCCCGCCTACATTGACTTTTCCATGTTGCATGGGTGGTTGAGTAGACTGCACTTTACTAATCGAAGGTGGAAAATATTACTAGCTACCTCCAACCCATAAAAAATCTATTCTTTCTCATTAAACACATTTTTTTTAACATTATGCCCATAGGGAAAGGTGAAGGGTGTCATACCTAAGCCTACTTGTGATGTCAAGTTGCTGGATATGCATGCATGATACTTTTGAATTGAATGAACAAGCAAATTCTCTCTAAAGGTGTCATCTTCCATTTTCTTGTTTATGCATAGGACCTCTTTAAATAAAACAATATGATGATGTATTTGACTAATGAAATCTCTCTTCCATGCATGTCATTTCCAATGTTTGATTTTTTGTTTCTGGAGTGGATTGGTGACCTTACTCTTGAGGGATGGTCTAACCTCTCTAAGCATTAGGGATGGCTTGCTAATTCTTCAAGGTGGCCAAATATTCATTTTGGAGCTACAACAATACTTTATCTATGGTTTTGTTGGATCTTGTGCAGGTTTCTACATGATTGATCTCCTTCTTGTAGCAGTCACAGAGTTCCTTCTCATAACCTCATATTACATTCAAGGACTTGTATAAATCATATTAATCCTAGGGAAAGGGACAAAGTCTTTTGATGGTGGTGAAAGTTTTTGAAAAAGAGTGAAGTCAAAGTCCTTTTTATGTGTTTTTCCATGGCTAGAGGTGGAATCTTGAGGATGGAATTTACTAAATGGAGTGGATTAGAGGTTAAGGAAGTTGGGTGGACCTCTCCTAACATTTCCAAAGAAGAAATATGACTTCTGGCCCCTTTTTCTAAGTGGTTCTCAATCTTGTAGAATTTTTGGTTGATCTGGTAGCAGTTCACGACAATCCTATAGCACTACATAATTGAGGTAAATTGGGTCCAGTTGCATGCTAGGTGATGGAGAGATGTAGGGAGATGGATAGATGATGATGTAAATGCAGTGGTTAGACCAAGGGAATGGGGAAATGGACTTTGGACTTTGTTCCTTCAACTGTTGTCCCCTTGACTATCTCGAGTCTTGCAAAGAAAAATGTTAGTAGAATTGATGTAAGGACTCCTCCTTGTGTGTTTTTTTTAGACATGTAGACTTCCTTTGGAGAGGTTTTCAATATTCATGCCTGCCTTAGGTACCTCAGAGGAGGTTTTCACCTATGTATGTTTTCATCTTATTTTTATTTTCTTTTTCCTTGCTCTTGGGTTGCCTCATAGAGGTTTTCAACCCTAGAGTTGGCCTTAGATGCCTCATGGAGGTTTTCACCTAGGCCCTTTATTGTATTTTTATTTTTATTTTTTTTTGCTAGTCAAAAGCTTGCTGAACTAAGGGTTGTGAGCCTCACAATCACATTCAGATCCTCTCTAATTGAACTAATAAACTCCTCTTTGTACAAAGGTCTTTTGTACGATTTTAATTGATAAGCATTGAAAAGCAAGGGGATACCTTCCTCATCAATTAATCTGATTTGGATAGACCCATTTTCATGAATTTTTTCCACTAGACAAGGGCCCAACCATATTTTCATTAATTTTCCTTTGAAATTCTTGAATCTTGAATCATACAATAGGGTCAAATCACCTTCTTCAAAACAATTTTCCCTAATGTTCTTGTCATGCCAAGTCTTCCTCTTCAGGTGGACTAAATCAGTATGTAGGAGAGCTTTAATCTAAATTCATCTAAACCATTGAGCTCAAGAAACATCTCTTGTTTTGTTTCAGTGAGGTCTAAGTCTAACTGAGATTCCATCCTTAGGGTATTGTATTTAAATTCAATGGACAACATGGCCTTCCTTCCATAGACTAATTCAAATTGACTAAATCCAATGGTGGTCTTCCAAGTGGTATTGTAGGCCCAAGTGGATTCTGTAACTCTGTATGCCTAATCCTTTCTGCTACTACTAATAACCTTGGTCAAAATGTTCTCCAAGGATATTTTTTTGACCTCCACTTACCCATTTTCCTGAGGGTGATAGGAAATGGATCTCATGTGCTTGATGTTGTGCTACTTCATGATGTCTTCAATCAGATTTGAGGTGAGTTGTGCCCATGTATCAATTACCAACTCCCTTGGGAAACAAAACTTGCAGAAGATGTTCTCCCTTATAAATTCAACCACATTTTCCTCAGTTGTTGCCTTTACTACCTTTGTTTCAACCCATTTAGTTAAGTAATCAGTGCATACAATGATATACTTCTTCTGTCATGATGGGGGATCAATGGGCCCAATGAAGTCCATGCCCTATTTCTCAAATGGATCTGGACTCACTTGAGGTTGTAGAGGAATTTCATCCTTAGATGTGGGCTTGCCCATCCTTTTGCACTAGTCACATCTCGTGGTGTACCTCCTTGCATCCTAATGTAGAGTGGCCCAATAGTAACCAACTTGTAGAACTTTGAAGGTTGTCCTCTTAGCATCAAAGTGGCCTCCACAAGGTCCATCCTGACATGTTGAGAGGATGTCAAAGACTTCCTCTTCACTCACACATCTTCTCAAAATATGATCTAGTCCCAACTTGAAAATATTTCCCCCAATCCAAGTGAATGGGGCACTCTTCCTAATAATCTTTCTATTCTCCCTAGAGGATAGATTAAGGGGGAACCTCCCAAAAACCAAGTAGTTTTCTATATCATAAAACCAAGGAGATAACTTTGAGATGGAAAATAGGTGTTTTTTTGAGAGTTGATTATCTACCATTTCCTCGTTCCCTGTAGGCAAGGTCAGTCTTGACAAAAAATCTGCAACCACATTCTTTTTCCCTGGCTTGTCAACAATAGTTAAATCAAATTGTTGCAATAACAAAAACAATTTAATTATCATAGCATTGACATCATGTTTATTCAATAAATAATTAATGGATGCATGATAAGTGTGGAAAAAAGTTTTATATCTAGTGATGTAGTGCCTAAACTTGTTCAAAGAGTGTACCACATCTAGGAGTTCTTTTTTAGTGTCTATATAATTTGGTTCAACTTTAGAAAGGTTCTTACTAATAAAATATATAGCATAGCGCAACTTGTCTTCCACTTGTCCTAAGGTTGCTCATATAACATTACTTGATGCATCTGTGTGGATATGGAAAGGTAATGCCCAATTGGGACTCCTAAGCATGGGTGTAGTGGTCAACTTCTCCTTTATCACTTGAAAGGGTTCTTGAAATTTGTCTTTCCAACAAAAGTTTGAACCTTTAACCAATAGTCCAAACAAGGGTGAAGCCAATTTACTAAAGTCCTTAATGAACCTTCTATAATACTCAAACAATCGAAGGGACCTTCTAACATATCTTTGTTTTTAGGGATAGGGACCCTTTTAATGATGGTAACATTGTTAGGGTATGGAATGGCCTAGGATAGTCCCTGCATTCATCAAATATTCAAATTTCTCTTGACTTAATGAAAGATTCATCTGAATGCATTTCTTTAAGACTTTACATAGGTTAGAATGAGCTTCTTAGAAGTCACAACCATAAGGGGTGAAGTCATCCATGCATGTCTCAACAATGTCATAGAAAAGGTTAGCAAAGATACTAAGAACCACCCTCTGGAAGGTAGCAGGGGCATACTTTACACAAACAAAATGGAAGGAATGCATAGGAAAATGTACCCCAAGGACACGTGAATGTGGTATTGTCTTGGTCCTCACAACTAATATGTATTTGGTTGTACCCACTAAACCCATCTAGGAAGGAAAATCATCTCTTCCCTTCAAAGCCATCTAGGACTTGGTCAATGAAAGGCAAAGGAAAGCGGTCATTCTTTGTATCCTTGTTAAGTTCTCGATAATAAACACATATCCTCCACTTCCCATTTTTCTTGGGGACTATGATGAGTGGGGATGGCCACACACTATCTGAAATCAGGTGTATGAACCCTGCATCCAATAGCTTTTGCAATTTCTCTTTCATAATGTCCTTAAGAGTTGGATTCATCCTTCTATGGGGTTCGTGCGTAGGCTTGCATCCCTCTTGGATGTAGATATGATGAGTAGAAAATGAGGGATACACACCTTTCATCTCCTTATATCCCCAAGAAAAATCATATAGGTGTTGCCTGAACACATTGCATAATTATTCTTCCTGCTCAACTCAGAGAGAGGGGTTGATCTTTAGAAATTTGGATGGGTTAATCTCTTTAATATTGGTATGATTTAGATTAGGGTCAACAAATAACATATAATTCCATGGGTTACTCTTGGATTTTTGCATCAATTCATCAACTAGAATGGCACTGGGAGGATAATTCCATAAGATATGGTCAAAAAGGTAATCTTCGTCAAGATTCTACCTTCTTACAACAATGTCTAGTGTATAGATCAAGTAGAGTGATGCCTGATAAAATTATTCCTCGTCCTCTAACCACGAGGGAAAGTCATGCTCAATAGAAGGTTGAGAAGGAGGATACAACATAAGTTGTTTTGATAGATGCCCATTCTTGATGGTCATGTTCCCAACCCTGCATCTAATGTAGGCATTAGTAGTGGCCAACCAAGGTCTTCCTAGGATGAGAGGGTAACCATTAAACTTGGTTTTGGGCTGGAGGACAAGGAAATTAGTGGGATACTCCCAAGAGTCAATGGATACCATCACATCCTCAATAACTCCCTCAAGAGATATTGTGGATTTATCTGCAAGCTGCAACACTGTAGTGGTCTTCCTCAAAGCCCCTTGGAGGTTGAGCTTGAGCATGGTTTCCTTGGTCATCACATTGATTGTAGCCCCAAGGTCAATTAAGGTATTAGGGACCATAATGCTATCTATGTGCACATCCACTACTGGGCTACCAAGATCCAAGTACTTTGGGGAGATTACCCTCCCAAGGATTAGATCAGACAACTGCCCAATAACATTGATAGTGGGGATATCTCTTCCTCTTCTCCCGGGCCTATAAAAAAAGTATTCCTTGATAATACTATTGTAAATGGGGACATATTTGATGCCCTGGAGATGGGATATTTTAACATACAGGTTCTTCAATTATCCCATAAGTTTAGCCTCTTCTGGGGTGTGTTGTTTAGGGTGGACTAACCTTTCATGATAAGGAGGTGGATTGGCTTGAGGGGTACTTGCTTCCTTTTCTTCTTCATGCTCTTTAGGTGGAGATGGTGGGTGAGAATCTGAAAGTACCTTTCTAAACCGAAGGTTGATCTCTTGGATTTTCACAGCATAAGTAGGATAACAAGTCTCCCCAATGTAAACCTACTATGCCTACTTATTGTTCGAGTTTAGATTGGGTTGGGAAATTGTTTGAGGTTTCTTAGGTGGGTTACGGTGAGGGAGTTGTGGTTGAGCTTGAGCTTGAGGGGCAGACATTAATATAGGACGTTGGGTTGTTTCAGGCCTCCATCCTTGTGAGGAGCTTCCCCATTGAGGAGATTGAGATGGATATGGATGGAAAGGAGGTTTGATAGGTTGAGGAGGATATTGAGGAGTATGAGGCCAAGGAGAGGGTATGAGCCATGACAAATGAGTGTAAGGATACCAAGGCTAGAAAGGTGCATTATGATTTGGATGCTAATGAGGATAATGTTTACCTTGCATCCCCTTTTGATATGGTCGAGGGCCTTGGGGCCTCCTTTGGTTAATGAAGCACAGTTGCTCTGAATAACCTTATGCCCCTTGGTATACAAATTCTAGGCCTAGAAGAGAGGGACATCTATCTGTTGCATGGTTTTCCTCATAGATAGAGAAGACTTCTATGACAGTTAGTGGGCACTCATTTCTAGGATGTCTCTTAGTGCATCTAGGGAAAAAGATAGATAGTGCCCTTTTTGCTTCCTCTTGCTTCCTTTTAATATGCATAATGTCCATATGTAGGGAAAAGGTAAGAAACATTTCACTTTTGAAATCCTCCAACATGCTTCCTATCTCATGTTTGATGGTTGATGTAGATGGAGATGAACTGAGCAAGCCCTGGCTAGACCTACCCTTTTTTCTAGCATCCCTGAAATGATTCCTGAATACTGTCTTGATGTCATCATAAGGAAATTGGTAGATGTATCCTCCACACAGTATGTTGAGGGTCTCCATTACATCCTCCGTGATACCTCATAGAAGAACTAGCTTGAGTGACTCAGGGTCAAGGGTATAGTTAGGCCTCCTATAATTGAGTTGGAATCTTTCCTCATAGTCCTTTAAAGATTCATTTGGTCCTAGGGTCATCCTAAATATTTCTTCCTTTGTTTCTTTGGACCTACAAAAATACTTGTACTTTTCATTAAAGGCTTGTTGAATTTGGGCCTAGTTAGTGATTATGTCTCTAGGTAAGCCAATAAACCAATATAATGTTGCATCTTTGAGGGAAGATGGAAACACTTTAGTTTCTTTTCATCAGAGTTATAGTCATAGGTCCTACAAACAACAACTAATTCAAACATGAAGGTGTCAAGATCCTCAGAGGTTAAGCCATGGAAATGTGGAAGGTAAATAGGGCTTATGTTCTTCATTCTGGCTTACCCATTGGTTTCTCAGATAGGAAATAACTCATTTTTTCTATTTTCAGCCCTGGTTTGGGTAGGTGAGGTGGTCCCTTATTCTCCTATGGGTTCCTAAAAAATTTAGGTTCCTCACCTAGAGGGTTTTCTAACTCCCCTGTAGTCAGAGAGGGAAGTTCATAGTCACCAAATAAGAATGATGGTTGGCTACCTGGAGGGTTGGGTTTTTTTTGTAGGAATTTCCCTTGACTATCCCTACTCCTATGAGGAATGAAAGGGGTAGCCCTATTTTTTGATTTTTTTCTCTTTTTTAAAGATTTCAAATCAATAGTATAGATGCAAAATAGAAATAAAAAGAAGAAACAACTTCTAAGTAGAAACAACACCTTCTTGGACACCTCCATGACAATGATGCACAAAAAGTGATGAGCCCTGGTATTGTGTCAAGGATGTTGCAACTCCCAAGACTCTCAACATAAATTACCAACTTGGGGTTTGTACAAACTTAGAGGTAAACGTGTTATATGCACAGTAGGTCAAGTTCTACTCATGTCACCCTCAATCATTGGATCATATAATGGCATGCAAAGACCACTCCTTTAGCCAACTATAAAGATAATTTCTATGAAAAGACAAAAACGTACCTTAAGTGCAAGGAACGAAGCATTAACCTAATTGCATAAATGAAAGTGTCATACATTATATGTAGAGACTAATTGTAACTGCAGGAAGGGGAAAGAATACAATAGTTGTAGAAATAAACCATGTTATTCTACTTGCAGAATGTAAATTATTAATCTAATTGCAAATTTCTTGGAAATAAGAAATTCAGTCTACAACACATAACTAGGAAATTCAAAAACTAAGTATAATATATTTTCATAGAAGAGTTTCCCTTCATGTAAATTAGTGTAAAATGACTTTATCCTTAACAACAGGGTCCTTACTCACTACATAAGAGAATATTGTTTGTGCTTCAAATGTGAAAATCTGCTTCCTAACTTTATTTGTTGTCTTGTGCTTGTAGTGGATGAAGGATGGGTCTAGATTGGTCCTTGGGTATCCCCAATGATGGATTTAAAGGATAGGGGTCATTATTCAATCTCAAAATGAAAAAATCAAGATCCTAAAGAAAATTTGGCTGGGTTTGGGCAGTGTTAGAGAACTGCTACAGGTTGCTACAAGAAACCCTGTTTTGCTACAAGAAACCTTGTTTTGCTACAAGATTGGTTATGAGGAATTTTTTAGGGAAAGGAATGTGTTTTGAAGGTAGGATAAGGTGTATGAGGGTGGATGAAGTATGTGTGAGGCCTTTTTCCAAGCTTATCACCCCTCAGAGTCCCATATTGTACAAAAATTCATGCCCACGGTGTGCTTCATTGACCCTGAAAAGATGATCTTGGTGGAAGAAATTGAGAGAAGTATGAGGTGTCCAGAGGAGGATGGTAATTAAAAAGTGGATGTGTATGAGTGTGTCAACTCGTGCAAGTCACTAGTATCCCTTGCAGACTAACAATAAAAAACATACATCTAATGATCAATATTGCAGCAAAATTAATCAAAGCGGAAAGGATGAGTTGAATTTTATTTCTTAAATATCTATCCTATCCTACAACATGAATCCAATCCATTTTCCAAATAATGATATTCACTTCTAAGGTGTAGAAATGAAGCGTGAAAAAGAAGTTCAATCCAAAGCCTAGAAATTTCCAAGAAAACATAAACACATATTTTTGGCTTGTTGTTGTAGACTCTTTAACCACACTTTCCACAAGGGCGGTGGTGATTAGACCTACAAATACAAATTTTGAAATCTAATTCCTACTTAAACAAGGAAAAAATATAGCAACTTGAATAGGAACAAAGGGAAAATACATGAGAGGGACTAAAGCCTCTTGGTTTGGCCCTAACCCAAGGATTTAAGCCCTCCTAAGCTAACTCATGTTTAGACCAACAAAATAACTCTCATTAACAAAAAGTAGAGTGCAAATAAATAATCTCAAAATGGAGATAACAATCTCAAGTACTTGGCCTTCAATAGCTCTTCCTAGCTCCAAGATTTTAGATCCTAATGATCCCTTAGGCTTGTTTATTTATATAAAAAGTGACTAAGGGGCAAATCCTTTTAGAGGAGGGTTGCTTCCCTCCAAAATCTCAAAATTTTTGGATCTAGTCACATTAGATATACACATGCACTTAATTTCCTTGGCTTCCAGTGGACTTTAAGTTGTTGGTGATGAATCTTGGAACTCAAGTCAAGTTGGAGAGTTAATATAGTGGATAAGCCTCCTATATTCTCTATATGCCTACAACATGCCCCTACATAGTTAATGTCTCTAAAAATGCTTCTTTTGCCTGCATATTAACTACATTAGGTGATGAAATATGAAAATCATCCTTTAGTCTTATTACTAAGCACATTATGGATAAGAAATATAAATTAATGGGAGAAAAAGAGAATTTAAGGGTTGGCGGATAACACAATGGGCCTCAAAATAAACCGATTGATGGGACCTATCATCCTTTTTTTATTTTTACATGAAATACATACTGATACAAGTACACTGATAATTATGAAAGACCAAACCTAGCTACATTTTTCAACACATGGGAGGTTTCTACTCTGGGAAGGAAGGCCATCTTGAGGCTTCTTACTAGAAGAAGCATATCACATGCCATAAGCCCAAATGATTTTGAAGGAGGAATGGAAAGAATCTTCCTAAATACAATAAAATATTCAAAGGAAGATGGAAAAAAGATCATATTACGTAGTTCATGTAGTAGTGGGAACTTTTGATAGTATTGTAAGATGAATGGGCATTGGGAAGCTAAGAATTGGAGGGTTCATGCAAAACTTCATACCAAGAACTAAAAAACAAGAAAGGTGTGTGGATAGTAAATATAAATGGGGATGAAGTGATCCGTTCATTTCGATCACAATGATAGAAAATGATCTAAGGATTTACAAAGATATTAGAGATTATCCTCACTAGTAAAGTGGGAAAAAAGGTGATTCTAACATCAATGTATGCCCCTATCTAAATTTTTCCTTCAATATTGCACTAAAAATTTTCCTTCTTAGAACTGGGTGGGACAACATTTCATATCGGCTCACAATTTGGGATTTGTTCAAGCTCCATCCCGTCAATTGAAGAAAAAATCCTTTATGTAGACTCATAGGAGAGGAATTCACTCAACAAACAAAAGAACAACTTGAGGATGATATCAAGCGCGGGTATTTATTTTATTTACTACAATATAGTTGAAGATCAACTAGCTAACAAATTAATTAGTCTTATAATGAGAAATGAAATAGACATATTGGGTCGTAAAAGGATTTTGGTCCTAATTTTGGTTTTTCTCATTTTTTTTCAAGCTATAGAAAATATTTCTTCACATTATTGTTGGCTAGTTTTCACAAATTAGTTCAACTTTGATTATTGGTTTGCTGATAATTAGTGGTGAAAATCGAAAAACAATGGTGAATCAAAGATATTATCTTTATTTTAAATTTTTTTTATGTAGGTATTGATTGGAAAGTGAAAATATTCTTTGAGTCTCCATAGATAAGCATTAATAGGCATCATCGAAGGTGCAATAGTCATAGTTGTAGCAAAGCACTCCTAAGGTATTCCTAAGTGGGGGATTCATTATTCTATTGGCTGACATTTAAATTCCAAATATAAGATCACACACTATATCAACCTTCAACAAACTAAACCATAATCATTCACTCAACTACTACAGTGAACCCTCACATATTGCCTTTTCCTTTGGGCATTAAATTCTCACATTAGATATTATTCATAAATTTTGCATTGTAACATTTTACTATGTGGTGTTTTCTCATTTTTAGTATAGTAGCTTGACAAGGGTTGTCATGAGTTAGTTTTAGTGAAAAATTCAATATAATAAAGAATGAAAATGATTTTGGTAATGAGCATTGACCGGCCAAATAGAGAATTTTTTTATGTGGATACTTCCTATCTAAGAGATAAATAAATCTATAGAGACTTGATTTCAAAGATAGCAATTCAACTTGGCATCCAAATACTAGAGAAAATCTCCATGTTTGAGAGAAATAGATCTATCTAGGGAGAATTGACTTCTAAGGTAAGAATTTGACATGGAATCTAGTCACTATTAAGAGAGACCATATCAATGTTTGAGAGTGAAAGAGACTTGAATGGAAAATATGGGAATGGATTATCATTAAAAGGATCAAAAAATATGGATATTGTAGAGTTTGATATTCACAATAAGGAATCATTCAAAAGAGTTATGTATTACTAGGAAAATTTTAACCAAAATCTATAGCCAAGACAATAACAAAAAATAAACATGGAAGCTAAAAATAATAGCTTGTGCACTTTAAGCACAAGAAATAGACCTAAATGTGTAAAAAATAGCATACTAGAAATTACATAACAAGGAAGAAAGAATGAAATTTCTTGGAAAAATAATATGTATATCGGGAGACCAATTTTAATTACATCATAACTCATGTGTATAGTAATTCCTTACATAAATATATATTTATGACACTCTTTTAGAGGGAACTAATGCACTCTAAGTTGGGGTTTCATAGTGCATGCATACTAGAAAATACAAAACATATTTCCCTTGTTACCTAGTAGCCTAAAATTAGAGTATGAGACCTATTGTAGCAACTACAACCACTCTCCAAAATGTTTCCTTCGCTTCATTTTGGAGCCTCCCTGCTCAAATATTAGTAGCTTGTCTTGCATTGCTTAGGTACTTGTGTATTCATTTGAATTTATCTTTCACTTTACAGCTTGTGTTGCTTACTTTCTTTATTGTCTAACCACAAGCTGACCCCTGTGACTTGGTTGCATCGGTTCTTGCTCTACCTTGGAAAATTGCACAGCCTAGAGGGGAGCCAACCTTACTCTCAGGAATTGAGTAGAGAAACCGATTAGTCAACCTTGCTCTCAAGCATTGTGTAGATCAGCCCAGCAGTGAGCTTTGGTTCCAAAACTGCGTAGACCTAGCTGATAAATTGTATTTAGCTGGGAAACTGCACAGAGCATGAGAGGCATATAGAGCCACTCAACCCAAGAATTGTGCAGAAGCATTCCCTCAGCTATTGTCTGATGCATGTGCTGACAAGTCTCCCGGTTCCCTCCTAAATTGCACAATTGATCCATGCATGCATGGAAGCCTTTCCCAAAAATCAAAAAACAAAAATGAAAAAAAGTATCCCTAAAAATATGGATCTATTTTTAGAAGTGGGAGTTACACTTGAGTTAATTTTAGAAGCTGTTGCCACTTCTCACTTTTTCCTAGATTTTTAGCATGCGCGTCATAAACCCTAAATCGATCAAATATATTTAATGGATGCTGCCATAGCTCATTTGAACATTTGATCTTGGAGCTTTGACATTCTCGAGACATCTAGGAACCTTTGGCACGATCGACACAACTTTTCCAGGTAAGTTTTGCTTTTCAAGTCTTTCGTTACTTTTTCTGTCGCTTTTGTTTCCTTGGCTTTTCTGAGTGCTTTTTTTCATGTTTTGTTGAATGACCATTGGCGTTTTAGTTTTTTTTACCTGTAGAATTGCATTTTCAATTTTTGTGTTTCCTTTTTTAAGCGTCACATGCATAACCTTGTTTTTGCACTAATGGTCGTCATTGTGGGGACTCTCCCTACCAGCTTTGTTATTCATCCGTTTGACTGATTTCTTCACTTTCTTTGATTGCATGCATGACCATTCACTCAGATCTGCACCAACCTTCAATCATGCATTCATATCTACTCATTTTCAAGTTTTGCTTGGGAAGATATGGGTGGCTTTGGCCTAGATCTAGCTCTTCTCGACATGCACTGCGTGTTTCTAGAATTCAAGGCTCTGCCTTGGCTCTAGGAATTGCATAGAGGATATTAGTCACTAGCTCTAGCTGTTCTTTGCATAGTTCCAGGAATCAGTCCTGAGTCTTGCCCACTGGGATTTCACAATGCGCAATCCCAACCAACATCAAGCCAGACTGAACTACGCATTGCGTAGTTCCAGTCTATGGAAAGCTACACTGGACTAGGCTCTGCACTATTGCAGTCATTAGTACTTCTCACTTGAAGTTCGAATTGTGTAATGTGCAGATCCATCTAATCGTCCCTCACCTCTCAGAGTCACAACTACAAAATCTTGCTCAGTAGTTACCTAATTTGTTGCATGATCGATCCTTGAAGTGATTTGTGTTTTTAAGCTAACATTTTATTGTCGTGAGTGTCTGCTATGTCTCAGGGTACTTCAATTTTTTAGTAGCTTCTCTGTAGTACAGGTAGCATGGTTTCCAAGAGAGATGGATCAAAGGATACTGTAGAGAACAACACTGGAGATGTAGTTGAATAGGCACCAATGAACTTTCCCATCTATGGAGGCACACAATTATTCGTAGAGAAGGACATGAAGATTACATCGCAAGAAATAAAGGACACATTTGGAGGCAGTTTCAAGGAAGATCGACAAGTCTATGTCAACATTCACAAGTCAGGCTTGTACAGGGTTGCATGCAGATACCACACCTTCCCATTTGCGGATATTATTCACTAGATTGTCTCACATACCGTTCCGAGGTGATGACATTGAGAAGTACCATTGGAACACAACTTGCTACCTTCAGAACAGAAAACTACCATCATATGTATCACTTGCCGCAACCGGTGAACCACGTGGATGCACTGTTCTTCTCTCCAAACAATAATGTGAACACTAGAGACATCATGAAGCATTGGGTAAAAGAACCATCAATGTTAAAAGTGACACCCAACCATGTCTACAAGACGAAGTCACTGAGGAAGGCTTACCAACTCTTGGTCATATTTGTATGTCGCTTGTATGGTCAAGAGAGAACAAAGACCTTTCCGCAGATTTGGGTGGTTATGTTGCATCAATTGGAAAATGAAGGAAGGCCATTCAACTGGTCTCACATGTTGGCTCTTCAACTGAAAGCGCATGTGTCTAATGACTAAAGTCCACCTAAGGATATGAAAGCAAGATTATTTATGTTTGTATAACTTCTTGATGCAATCCATGCCCATAAGTAGTTCCATGGCATGGGATGGACATGGAAACCATCAGAGGTTGTTGTGAACATCTATTGCAAGTTTCTCTATGAGTGTAGCTACCATGGATTCATGGCGAGTTTGTCTGACCACTTCATCACCCCGTTGTACGGGATGATATTCGAATAGGATCCACCTTGCATGTCCCAAGAAGTGATGTAGGTATTGTTTAACATTGCAGATTGGTATGCCTCACTCGGTGGCACCTTCATCAAGATGTTTGCAATGGAGAAGCCTCTACATGAGCCATCGAGGTTTTCCATGGACAAGATAGTCATGCAAGAGGTTTTGTATCACATCTCCACATGGTTATCAGTAGGATTGAATAGTAGGAAGAAGGCACCATGGCCTACTCTTCCTTTGCAGATTGGGTTGTATGAGATCTGTACCTTGAAGGATGTGGAGCTTGAGGCCGAGGACTTGAAGAAGTTTGGGTTTAACACCAAGAGTTTCAATCCATATGACCCCCACTACATATACAAGAACCATTTTGTGAAGGTGTATTACCCATGGATCCACAGGACATGTCTTTGGCGAGAGGAAGATCCTTGGAAGTATTGCTAAACCTCCTCTAGGCTCAATGAACTGGTCAACATCGCTGTAGAATGGAAAGAAGCACTACAAGATGCAACACCACAACAAGAAATAATAATAACAACAAATCAGCATAAGACAAAAGAAAGAGGAACATTGCCGAGAGTGCAGAGGCTGATAAAAGCTACAAGTGTAGAGAAGATCCTATTGTTGTAAAGTATCTTTGTAGATAGAGGTGAAGAGGCGATAACATGAAAGGAGAGTAGAAAAGAGGAAGATAGAGAAGAAAAGGTTGGAATATGCAGAGAGGAAGTTGCAGGAAACATAAAATAAATTGAAAGCAGAGAAAGAGCTTAGGAGGAGAGAAAGGGAAGAAAAACATAAATAGTAATAGGAGGAAAGACAAGGTGCACTGATAGAGAAAATTACGCCTATATAGATTGAGACAACAAAGAAGCTAGAAGATGAAGAAGAGGGTGAGCAGGTGCAGGTTCGAGAATATTCTCAACAAGTTGAGAAGATGGTTTAAGAAACGAACATGGAGACAGGACATGAGCCATAAGACCAAGAAATTGATCTCATGCTGAGAGCATCTAAGGTTGCACCAAACTCTCCATCACCTTCATAATCACAATTAGTCCCGAGCGAGCAAGGAGAGGTTTGTCTCCTTGATGATGATTCAAAGATGGATGTGTACAATCTATCATTCGAGAAGTCACAATACAGGATTTCACAAATATGTAGAAAGCAACTCTTGGATGATCACACATCATCTACGCACATAGAGGAAAGGGTGATTGTATCAAATATTAGAAGACATCCAACTTCCATGACCAAGGCTTCTTAGGATTATGTGGAAGCCATGATTTCAATGGTCAAGTTCTTGATAGCGGAGAAATATGAGATGGCAAAAGGCTTGCAAGAGACCAGGAAGAGAACAGAGCAGTGTGCAAGAACTGCTATGGAAGAAATGAAGAAAGAAATAATTATGGAGATATCAACTTTGGAGACCACCATGCGGACGTTTTATAGCATATTTTTCACTGTGCACAAAGCGGTTGTGCATCTATATGGTTTTCAACAATAGTGCATGAAGATAGCCCAAACTCTCAAGAAAATTCCATGCAACTATTGCGCATGCACAAGAATGAAAAATGAGGTACAAGGGTCCCACTTTACTTGCACAAGATGATGAAGTTGTGAGCAGAGCTAGACAAAGAACGGATTCAGATGTTGATCCAAAACAATGAGCAACTCCCTCCGCTCATCAACAGCATTGAGGCTTCCTATGCATGGTTGTACAGGAGTCTAGATGTCATAGTGAGGACATAGATTATCCCTTCCATCGGAACCCTCATTCAAGTGATGAGGAAGAACCAGGTCATGCTAGAGGTTGAATGGTACATAAAGCAATTGATGCGTGAAGCCACTAGTGATGACTTGCAGTTGAGCATAGATAACATTCAGAAGTACATCGACAGTCTAGCCACACTCATGACAGTGCTGCGCATGCTTCAGGATGAGCTGGACAGAGGTTTTAGAACCATATACCCGGAAGCCATGGAGGTAAGATTCTGCTTTGATAAAGACATCAAGAAACATTATGGGGATACAATAGCATAGTACCAAGCTTGGTATCAGTTCATCTCCAAACACCACCATGAGGAGGTTACCAAGTTGGTCTTTCCCCAAGACCCCGAGTGATGTTTATTGTATTATTATGCTGCTCAAGCTTATTTTTGTCCCACATGGGTATATGTGGAAATTGTATTATTGTAAATATGTTGTAAGTGAAATTCCAAGTGTCACTAGTGAAATGTGAACAATCACTATGTAATTTGAAGAGTCATGAGGGTAGTCCAAGAGTCAAAGGGGAATCTCAAGGGTCACCCCATGCTTTGCGATATATAGAACCTCATAACTCATAGTATGGGCTTTTGGGAGCCAAGATTTTGGCTAGGAATTGCTTAGACAAGGCTTGGAGAGTATTGTGACGAGCCTTGGCTTCTCCAAACTGTAGAGTGAGTACATCTCATTGGAAGAGTAGACGGTGTTGACAATAATGTTCCACTATTAGGGCTAGTGGATGTAAATGGTGTATGTATGGATGGAACTTTAAATTAATAATATAACTGAGGCAACATGTTTTCATGCATATGTTGTTATTGTAGTTCGACTATTCTCTCTACTTTAGAAATGTATGCTATTTCACTTGTGCACTTGTGTATGAACTATTTTGTATATGATTGTATGAAACTTGTTGAAGATGTGTTGTTGTATTAACCCATCACTTTGGATTGTGGACTATTCCCCTTCCTGCCTGTGATGTCATTTAGCTCGTGTATTCCTTTCAGGTTGTGTACTATTACAGACTTCTAAGGGACACGATTCCTTTTCCCCTTTGTGTGCCTTTTCTGCTCTATGTGTTAGAATGCCCATGCATCTCACTTGACTTGCTGCAAGGTCACACACTTGCTTTCGACAAAGTTATCATACTTACCTTTGCGCACTGCTATAGTCAAGGCACCACTGTACTACCCACTGTTAGGACTCCTACTCCAAATGGTTTGAGATCTTGTTCAAACTTCTTAATGGGGAGATCCCTTGACATGTCGACGGGTCGAGCACCGTCAACATTTTTCGTGCTAAAAGGAGGGCCAGATGAAAACCAGAGTCCTTAAAGTATTTTCACTACACATCATTCATGAATTACATTACAATCTAAACTCTGACATGTTTTTCTCATGCACATGAATTGTCACAAATTAAGTACAACAGTGAAGGCAGATCAACCCTTCTAAGGCACATAGTTGCCTTCGTAGGCTTCTGTCATAGGAATGAAATCCCTTCAGATGACATTGCCTTTGGGATGTTCGCTTACATGCTCAATGGGCATGCTGACCAATGGTGTCGCACATTGCCCACAACATATATTCACTCATATGATCACATGATAAAAGAGTTAATTCGTTCTTTCTATCATTATGACCACAAAGAACTTGTTGACGTTGCTAGACCTGCCAACATGTCAAGGGGATCTCCCCGGTAAGAAGTCCCAATTATACCTCAGAGTATTTGGTGTAGGAGTCCCAACAGTGGATCATAAGGTAATGCCTTGACCACGATGTTGCACAGAGGCAAGTAAGATAACTTTGTCAGTAGCAAGGGTGTGACTGCTGCAGTGAGTCAAGGAAGGTGAATGAGAGGTTCTAACACATGGGGGGTGAGATGAGTATGCCCCTTGGAAACCTGTAGCAGTATTCAAATGAGAAGGGAACACAAGAGCGAAGATGCATCACAAGTTGGAAATCAGATTAGTTGGCAATCCAAACTGATGGTTAAACCAACAACACATCTGCAACAAGATTCATATAATTACATACGAAGCAGATCATGCACAAATATGTAAGTTAAACAACATACATTTCTAAGCAACCGGAATAGTCCAACTACAAGAACAATGTATGCATGAAAATGTGTTGTCTCTTATTATATAAAGGAGTGTAAGTCCCAATCATACAATACATACATGTAAACCTACTAGTCACAAAAATGGAACATTACATCCACATTCGCTTGCTCCTTCAAAGAGATGAAGTAGCTTTATGCAGTGGAGAAGCCAAGGCATGTTACAATACTCTCCAAGCTTTCTTCAAGATAGTCTTATCAGAAGCTTCACTGACCAAAAGCCCATACAATGAGTTATGAGGGACTATTTATAGAAAAGGGTGGGGTGACCCTTGAAATTCCCCTTTGTGACAGTGAAGCTACCCTCATGACTCTTCACCTACTCTATGACTAATAAATCCAACTATTGGCACTTGACTTACACTTGACATGATTCAACATTACAATGAACATGTACTCATGTGAGACAACATGGCTTGAGCAAGCCATGCAAGACATCACTGACACTCGGTCCACTATGATGAGACCAACTCTTTGAAATGCTTGTGATGGTGAAGGTGGTGAGCTAATGCCAAGCTTGGTCATTTGTGATGGTGTGCGTGCACCTCATGGTGACATATTGCTGAAGCGAACTCTTGCCTCCGTTGCAACTGGTGCATTGGTTCGACTCCTTCATCCAACTCATCTGCTAACATGCGCATGGTATTCTTGGGTGTAGCTGAACCGACAACACATTGATGCATAGTGTCCGTGTTGATCTTCAAGTGTGTGCTGGTGGTCATGTGCATAAACTTTCCGAAGTACATGTTTAGCTCCATTTGGAATTGTTTCTTGTCTTTGCCTTGGTGAGTGTGTTGAATGGGTTGGATTGCATGCGTGTGCACAATGACATGAATGCTATTGAATCTATTGCATGCGATCAACAACACTGCTCACCATGTCTACTCCGTGTCAGTTGTTGGGATGGATCTTTAACTTATACGGGCGCAGTTTCATCTGTGAGTGCATGTTGCACCCACTATTGTTCCTGTTCCTGTTGCAACTCATTCATCTGTCTATGTAGCTTCATGTTATTCCTGAGTTGTTGCTTCAGCACATGCAACTCCTTCTTTGTTCCATTGTCTATCTTTGCACAATATTCATGTTGTGCCATCACCTCATAGCTTGAGTCTCCAAAGTTACTTTCATTATCAGTGGATCTGCTTGATCTTGCAACTTTGTTCCACCTCTGTGTTGTCAAAAACCTTCCTCTTGCATTCATTATGTTTGCTGCATTCGCTGTATTCACTGCATTTGATATGATGCCTTCAGCTATTATTCATGATGCTGCTTGCTATTATATCTTGATGTTCTTATCTACAAACAACTTGATATCTTCATGAGTAGGCAAGCTCATAGACATTTGATCGATTGCATCTTGAGGGGTGCTCTGAATGGTGTCTTTGACTCTACCCTCTTGGAAAACATTGTACCTACACTGTTGAGAGGTAGTGGAACACCTGAAATACCTGGAGACATGGAAACACTCATGGAAAACAATATATCAGTCGAAAACCAAACTTAACTTGAGAAATAACTTGTAACATATGTGTGTGACTGATCATGAAGGTTGCGCAATTTCGGCCAGGAGGTCGGGAGACTGACTACCAAGAACACACAAGGCACATCTGGGATGCTGGGAGGCTGAATGACTGTTGGAACTGCATAATGCACAGTCTAGTCTGGCTGCTAACTGCTAGAATTGCACAATGCACAATCTCAGCTAGCAATGGTTGCAGGCTCAGTGACTGCATTGCGCAATTTTCTTGGCCAGCAGTCACTGTTCCTCAGGATTGTGCAAAGCAGGCCTAGGGAACAGTTGCTGCGTAGAAAGTGTATTTCTGGAGAGGAAGGAAAATCCTTCCCTCTCAAGATTGTGTAATGCTGCCTAGTGAGGCAGAGTCCCACCCAAGGTTGGCCAGACTCATCAATGGGAAACTAAACACAAATGTGAATGTGAATGTATGATGATACCAAGTGTAAGCATAAGTGAATGATCATGCATGCAAATGGTGAATGACAAATTCAGAAAATGGAACAACATGCATGTGGGTGAGGCGAGTCATTGAATCGACGACCGTTCATGAAAAATAGTTTCATGCATGTGACAATAGTGAGATGTTGACGAAAAATGAAATGGTGCTAGGACAAGCTAATATACATGTAAACGACAGCAAGCTCAAAGAAATTAGGAAAATAGTACTCATACAAGCGGAAACACAAAAAGCAACAAAAATGCAACACAAGGCATGGGAAGCAGGCTTACCCCAAAACAACTGAGCTGAATGTGTCAACTACTCCTAGATGTGATGTGGGATGTCAAAGTTGCAAGGTTGACGTGAGGAATGAGCTCTGCTGCATCAAGTTGATGATTTTTGATAACATCTAGGTTGTGATGCACATGCCACAAATCTAGGGAAAGCGACACTTGGTGGGAGGTTTCTGAAATGATCGTTGCATGTAACCTTGGCTTGCTAAACATAGATCCCTAAAACAAGGGATGCCTTTGCATGCTGCCTTGGGAGAAGAAACCCATGCATTCAAGTCTGCTTTGCTCGGTCCCAGAGGTAACTGGTCAACTCAACTGCACATGCAAGAAGCTGTTCGACTGCTTGAAGGAAATGCGCATTTATGGCTGGGAGTTGAGTTGATGGCCCAAGAGATTTGTGCAATTTATGGGTAGAGAAACTGAATGCTGCAAATATTTGCACAAATTCTGGTGTGAGCAGCTCTGCTAGGGAAAATTGCGCAATTCTTGCTGGGAGTGTTGACTGGGAAAATTGCACAATTCTAGAGCCGAGCAAGCTGCCAGACAATATTGTGCAATTTCTGGAGGGAAGGCTGGTTGCCCTTCAGAAATGTGCAATTTTGCTAAGGAAGCGCTCAACCTGCAGCTTGACCAAGTCTGGGTGAACAACCTGTGAGGGGAATGCATCGAGTTGTGATCGACAAGCTGCCTTTGTACAAGAAAAACATTGAAGCTTGTGAACTTGATGAAGCAAGGCAAGTTTCCGTGAAAAGTTGGAAGGGAGGCTGTAAAACGAAGCTAAGGCAAAATTTTGGAGGGTGGTTGTAGCCACTCCAACACTTGGTGACACACTAGTGGAACTCTAGCTCTCTGAAAGGACCTTGTTCGTGAAAAGAAAGTCTAACACCTCTGGAAGTATTGTTCAATTCTCAGCTCATCTTGGCTTTACACTAGCTATATTGTAAGATGTAGCATCTGCAAAACTCTTTTTCGATTGACAGACATTCCAAGCCAAGGAAACATATTTGTTTTAATTGGGATTGAGGGGTATATTGGTGCACAAGTAGTATAGTCGTGAGAGTCTTAATTTCATCTCTAGTGTTCCTCCACTGCCAGTAGGCCTGGACAGTACCCCAACGGAGTCACATAGGAACACAATCATGGCTCCGCTTCCAGCGAGCTTGGTCAGTACCCCGACGTAATTACTTGCATCACCTCCCTGTGTAGGAAGCCTTTCTCTTATTTTGCCTTATTCATTTTTCATTTTGAATTTTTGACTTTTCATTTTTTCAGTGTTCATTTTTTTAACTGTGCATAACACTTATTCATTTCGGAGGCAGAAGAGGGATCCCAAATTATTGAGAGCAGAAGAGGTTTTCCAACACTGAAGTAGTTTATTGTATCTCTGGCATGCCTGTTAAGGTTTTCCCCCTCACCTTACTCTACTTGACTAAGATGACAAGGGTTAACCAAAAAACAACTGACTAGTGAAGGTGACACTAGTTAGTGTGCAAGCGTTGTGTTTTCACCAAGGTTCACTTCGAATAGTATGTATTTTCCTTCGACGTATCATGGAATGAAAGCAACAGGCTCTTCATACAAAGGCAATATGACAGATAAACAAGTGGCAATAGAGGTACAAGCCCTCTTGTACTTCACCCAGCTCGTTTCAAGAGTCATACATGGTTTCATGAAAAACTAACCTACGAATGAAACAAATGAACTATACAAAACAAGAGAAATAACAAACAATAAAGCAGAGCAAAAGCGAAAGCAAAGAAATTAAGAAAACAAGCAAGCATACAAACAAACAAACAAAGTGAGTAAGCAAATAAGCAAGCATACAAACAAACTAACAAAGAGAGTAAGCAAACGAGCATGCAAGAAAACTGATTGAAAGCAAACACTACTCCTACTCCTACACTAATGGTGGCTGGGCTTGATCATGTGAAGTGATATTTCCAATGCATCCACTAGCACATTGGTTGACCCATGTTGGTGAAGGCTTGGTCTACGAGCAACCCAGTTGTGTGAACCAACAAGCAAGAAAGATATAACAATGAAGACAACCACACTTCGTGTTTCAAAGTGCCCAGAGGACATAAGTGAGTACAAATGTATGATGGGTAGTCTGTGGACTTATCATGGTGTTGTGTGACACTGCATGCAACTTTTAAGCATAAGCACACTCTTGACTGTGACATGTAACCAAACAAAAGAAACAAAGATAACTTGCATTGTGAACGAGTGGGATCATGCAGTTCAAGTGGAGGAAGTGTGATCTGTGTGTGAGATGGATCTTCAATGCATACATATGAGTGATGAGGAGCCTTGGGTGATTGAATAGTTTCATGATCGGGAGTGAGACTAACCCCAAGAGAGCGAGGACCTGAAATAACCATCAGCTTGGGCTAAAGTGCCTCAACAGTCTTTCCTCTATGTTTCTGAAAAAGACAGATGAAAGATCAAGTGGATTTTCAATGAATAACTTATCCTCTCTGTTATCGAATGATGGACCAACATCCGACGAGTGCTGCGAGTGATCAATAATGGGTGCATTCGTGGATGAAGACACACATGCGAAATCATGGATGGCAGGTTCACCAAATATGTTAGGAAAGAATGAAGGGGGCTCAGACGGAAGGGAGTCTTCCTTCATTGAGTGTTGATGCTAAAGCTCCCACTCATACTCTTCATGAATGACAATGCATGTTGGTTGTGCAACACTAACACCGTCAATGGGTTGTTCCTCATTCACAACAAGTGAAGAGTTTTGAATGGACGAACACAAGACAACATCATCCGAAGGAACACCCGAGTGCAAAGACGGAGGTTGTAGAATAGAATTCATATGAGAACTTGAAGGACTCACAACCAAATCTACGTGAAAATTGGGTGAAGTGATGTTGGGAGGATGTGAAAAATGAAAAAGTGTGTGAGAATGATCCTCAACATCACTCAGTAGTGGTTGGGGTATTGAATGAGATGGAGGCGGGTAGTCAGTCGAGACAATGATCGCATCCCCATGAGATTGCGCAGCTCCATCATTGAAGAATGTTGAGCATGGCTTGATCTCAAACTTCCTCTTGGGATGAGTAGATTTCTTAAGGAAATACTTGAACCGGTCCTAAAGATAAGCAAATTTCATCTAGATCCTTAGATCTTGAAACTACAAGTCACATAAGTGCTACCAAAAATAAATAACTAGTTCATGCGGAGCCTTCCATTTTTGTAAGAGTTTTTGGTCAAGATGGTCTGAGTCAAAATAATAGAAAGTGTCTTCAATAAGATCACAAATTTCTCAAGTGAGTGCACGCTGTCAGCTGGTGGGTTGAGCGGCCATCTACATGGAGATTCGTGAAGTGTGTGTGCAAGAAGCAAGCTGGCCTGTTTGTTAGGACACCCATCTTCCTCATGAAGCATGGAAAGAAAGGCATGTAAGTACTTAGGCCAGGCCACTTCACCTTCATCATCATATGTGAAAGTGGATAAGAGATTGAAAAACTCCCCTGTGATGGAGACAACTTCACAATTCGAAAAACATCACGGGGGGAGAAGAGTGAAAGAATCCATGAAAGGTATGAAAAGGTTCAAAACTAGATGAGAGGACATAACTTGTCATCTAGCCCTCCTTCTATCTCCATAAATGTTTATGATGCTAGACCCACCAACATGTCAAGGGGATCTCCCAGGTAAGAAATCCCAATTAGACCTCAGGCCGTTTGGTGTAGGAGTCCCAGTAGTGGGTCATAAGGTAATGCCTTGACCGTGATGTCGTACAGAGGCAAGTAAGATAGCTTTGTCAGTAGTAAGTGTGTGACCACTGCAGTGAGTCAAAGAAGGTGAATGAGAGGTTCTAACACATGGGGGGTGAGATGAGTGTGCCCCTTGGAAACCTATAGTAGTACTGAGCTAAAAAGGGAACACACGGGAAAATACACATAACAAGCTGGAAATCAGATCAGTTGGAAATCCAAAGTGATGGTTAAACCAACAACACATCTGCAACAAGATTCATATAATGTCATACGAAGAAATTCGTATACAAATATGTAAGTTAAACGACATACATTTCTAAGCAACTAGAACAATCCAACTACAATAACAACATATGCATGAAAATGTGCTGGATCTTGTTATATAAAGGAGTGCAAGTCCCAATCATACAATACATCCATGTAAACCAGCTAGCCCCAACAGTGGAACGTTACATCCGCCTGCTCCTCCAAAGAGATGAACTAGCTCCGTGCAGTGTAGAAGCCAAGGCACATTACAATACTATCCAAGCTTTCTTCAAGATAGTCTTATCAGAAGCTTCACTGACCAAAAGCCCATACAATGAGTTATGAGGGACTATTTATAGCAAAGGGTGGGGTGACCCTTGACATTCCCCTTTGTGATAGTTCAACTACCCTCATGACTCTTCACCTACTCTATGACTGTTACATCCAACTGTTGGCACTTGACTTACACTTGACATGACTCAACATTACAATGCACATGTACTCATGTGAGACAACATGGCTTGAGCAAGCCATGTAAGACATCATTGACACTCGGTCCACTGTGATGAGACCAACTCTTTGAAATGCTTTTGATGGTGAAGGTGGTGGGCTAATGCCAAGCTTGGTCATTCGTGATGGTGTGCATGCACCTCATGGTGACATATTGCTGAAGCGAACTCTTACCTCCGTTGCAACTAGCGCATTGGTTCGGCTCCTTCATCCAACTCGTCTGCTAACATGTGCATGGTCTTCTTGGGTGTGGATGAACTGGTAACACACTGATGTATAGTGTCCGTGATGATCTTCAAGTGTGTCCTGGTGGTCATGCACATCAACTTGCCGAAGTACGTGTTCAACTCTAGTTGGACTTGTTTCTTGTCTTTGCCTTGGTGAGTGTGTTGAATGGGTTGGATTGCATGCTTGTGCACAATGACATGCATGCTGCTGAATCTCTTGCATGCGATAAAAAACACTTCTCACCATGTCTGCTCCATGTCAGCTGCTAGGATGGATCTTTAACTTGTACGACCACAGTTTCATCTGTGAGTGCATGTTGTAGCCACTGTTGTTCCTGTCCCTGCTGCAAATCATTCGTCTATCTGTGCAGCTTCACGTTCTTCTTGAGTTGCTACTTCACCATGTGCAAATCCTTCTCTGTTCCATTCTCTATCTTTGCACGCTCTTCATGTCACGCCGTCACCTCATAGCCTGAGTCTCCAAAGTTTCTTTCATTATCAGTGGATCTGCTTGATCTTGCAACTTTTTTCTGCCTCTGTGTTGTCAACAACCTTCCTCTTGCATCCATTGCATTCGCTGCATTCACTGTATTCACTATGTTTGTTATGATTCCTTCAGCTGTTGTTCATGATGTTGCTTGTTGTGATACCTTGATGTTCTTGTCTACGAACAACTTGGTATCTTCATGAGTAGGCAAGCTCATAGACATTTGATTGATTGCATCTCGAGGCGTGCTCTGAACGGTGTCTTCGACTCTGCCCTCTTAGAAACCATTGTACCTGCACTGCTGAGAGGCAGATGAACACCTACAATACCTACAGACATGGCAACACTCATGGAAAGCAATCTGTCAGTTGAAAACCAAACTGAACTTGAGAACTGACTTGACACATACCTGTGTGACTCATCATGAAGGTTGGGC
Organism: Pinus tabuliformis; assembly: GCA_031772625.1. Classification (NCBI taxonomy): domain Eukaryota; kingdom Viridiplantae; phylum Streptophyta; class Pinopsida; order Pinales; family Pinaceae; genus Pinus; species Pinus tabuliformis. Next base: position 870,959,389 of record CM062816.1, read on the forward strand.
AATTTCGGCCGAGAGGTTGGGAGACTGACTGACAAGACTACATGAGGAACAATTTGGGCTGCTAGGAGACTAAATCACTGCTAGAATTGTGCAATGCAAAGTATAGTCTGGCTGATGACTGATGGAATTACGCAATGCGTAATTTCAGTTGGAAATGGTTGCAGGCTCAGTGAATGCATTACGCAATTTTCTTGGCCAACAGTCACTGTCCCTCAGGATTGCACAAAATAGGCCTGGGAACAGTTGTTGGGTAGAAATGTGCATTTCTAGAGAGGAAGGCAGAGCCTTCCATCTCAGGATTGTGCAATGTTGTTTGGTGAGGCAAAGTATAGGCCAAGGTTGGCCAGACTCGTTGACGGGAAACTGAACGTGAACGTGAATGTGAATGCATGATGATACTAACTGTAAGCAAAAGTGAATGATCATGCATGCAAATGGTGAATGAAAAATTCATAAAATGGAACAACATGCATGTGGGTGAGGCGAGTTGTCGAATCGACGACCATTCGCGAAAAATAGTTTCATGCACACGACAACAGTGAGATGTTGACGCAAACTGAAACAATGCTAGGACAAGCTAATACACATGTAAATGTCAACAAGCATCCAAATAAATCATGAAAATAGTACTCATACAAGCGAAAACACAAAAGGTGACAAAAATGCAACACAAGGCATGGGAAGTGGGCTTACCCCAAAATAGCTGAGTTGAATGTGCCGACTACTCCTAGATGTGATGTGGGATGTTAGAGGTGCAAGGTTGATGTGAGGAATGAGCTTTGCAACATCTAGTTGATGAGTTTCCATAACATCGAGGTTGTGATGCGCATGCCACAAATCTAGGGAAAGCAACACTTGGTGGGAGGTTTCTCAAATGATCCTTGCATGTAACCTCCACTTGCTAAACATAGATCCCTAAAACAAAAGATGTCTTTGCATGCTGCCTTGGGAGAAGAAACCCATGCAGGAAAGTATGTTTTGCTTGATCCCAGAGGGAACCGGTCAAGTCACCTGCACATGAAAAAGGTTGTTTGACTGCTTGAAGGATATGAACATTTCTGGCTAGGAGCTAGGATGACTTCCCAGGAGATTTGTGCAATTTCTGGGTAGGGTAGCTGACTGCTGCCCAAATTTGCACAAATTCTAGGTTGAGCAGCCCTGATGGGAAAAATTACGCAGTTCGTGCTGGGAGTGTTGACTGGAAGAATTGTGTAATTCTAGAGCCCAGTAGGCTGCTAGACAAGATTGCACAATTTCTGGAGGGAATGCTAGTTTCCCTCCAAAAATGTGCAAATTTCTTGAGGAAGTTGATCAGCCTACAGCTAGACCAAGTTTGGGTGAACAGCCTGTGAGAGGAATGCATTGAGATGTGATCGCTAGGCTGCCTTTGTGCAAGCAAAACACTAAAGCTTTTGAACTTGATGAAGCAAGGCAAGCTGCTGTGAAATGTTGGAAGGGAGTCTCCAAAACGAAGCTAAGGAAAAAATTTGGAGGGTGGTTGTAGCCGCTACAATAGAACTCAACAAAAAAATTCTGAAATTATGGAAAGCACCTCATTAATCTCTTGCACAATTTTGGGTGTGTTTCTTGAATCTTTCTTTTCAAATCCTTGAAGATGAAATTGATTGGAAACTTCTCAAGGAACGATTTCAGTATCTTCTGCACATATCTAAAAATCCTCACAAGTTAGAATCATTCAAACCCCTCCCATCATACCTCATGTTAGAGCTTCCAAATATAACATGGATAAGGTTGTTGTCACAGGTGACCTGTCCTTTGCTCCTCATGAAACCACTCTAGCTCCACATGATGAGATGGGAGAAGTTGTGAACCCATCTATTGAACCATCACCTCCTCCCACCTCACCTGCTCTGGATTTCTGCGCAAATGTGGATTACAAGCCTGTTGGTTGTCACATGAACTTGTTTTCTCAACCTCTATCCTCTCATTCTATTGATCCTCCAGATTTTGGTGTCATGTGTTCGTCAATTGCGAACTACACATGTGATGTTCACGACAATCAAGTTATTGATGGAGTTGGTGTTGCGCAGCCAACCTGCGCTGTCATTTTTTATGAGTATGTGTGGGAATATGAAGAAGAACTTGTGGTGAAGGATGACATCCTTTTGTCCACACCTCGTTTGCTCTATCCTGACATCTTCTGTGATCCTTCCATTTCTGATTTGTTTTGTGAAAATTCATTCCTAGATGTTTCTATTTTTTATCATTCACAATATGCACAGGATGTTAGTTCGTTATTTGATTGCAATGAGGACAAATCTTTCTTTTTGAATCCACTCAATCTTTCATCTTTCATTTCTGGAAATTTAGAGGGTGAAAATTTTTGTTTCTCGTCAACCCCTCTATATGATTCGTCAGATCATGAGGATGCCGATGTACATCTCAAATTTCTGATCATGGCTGTTGTGATATCTTTACTCCTTCATTTGATCATGATGTTGATTCACTTTCTATTGATATTTCCAAGCCACCGATATTTGATTATCTACCCGTTGATCAAGTGGAAACCCCTCAAGCTGTCGAGGCACTTCAGCCTGAGCTGATGGTTATGTCAGGTTCTCGCAGTATTGAGGTCAATTCCACTCCTAATCAGAAATTTGTTGAAACATCCCAGGCTCCTCATCACTCTCTCATTTGCATTGAAAATCAATATGATCCACAGATTTCACTTCCTCCACCAGAATCACACAATCCTATCACTCATGCATTGCAGGAGTCATACATAGCAAGTCATGCTCCAAAGATAAATTTTTCTTCCTTCTGCATGTTTGCTCATCTTCCCATATCAAGAGAGTGTGCATGTTTGTCATCTGCACATAGTGTGATGCAACACCATGGTATGTCTATAGAGTGTCTGTCTTACGCTTTTGCTCTTTTCTTTTCTGTGGATGCATTTAAACTTTGAGTGTGTTGGTCTTCATTGTTTTATCTTTCTTACTTGCTGGTTTACCTAAATATGTTCCTTGTCAACTATGCCTTCACCAACATGGGCCAACCAACGCATTGGTGGCTGCATTAGAAATATCACTTAACGTGAGTAGGCCCATGCACTATTTAGCTTAGGAGCAGGAGTAGTGTTTGCTTTCTTGTTCGATTTTTCTTTATTTTTTTTCTTTGCTTACTTGTTTTGTTTCATTTTACTTTTGTCCTTTCTTTACTTGATTTTTTTGTTTGTTTCACACCCATAGGATTAGCTTCACATGAAACCATGTTTGGCTCTTAAGACAAGCAGGGTGAATTACAAGAGGACTTATATAACTATAAACATTTGGTTATCTATTATCCCTTCTCTTTATAAAGAGCTTGCATTCTTTAGTTGACAATACCATGATGGAAAATACATTCTCTTTAGAGTGAGTCTTGGTAAAAACATAACCCTTGCAATTTTGACTAGTACTGCCTACTCTAATCGATTTTTTTATATTCGGTTAACCCTTTTCAACAAAGTCAAGTAGAGTAAGGTGAGGAGGAAAACCTTAAGAAGTATGTCAAAGACCTATAAATAACATACTTCTCTGAAGGGACAACCTCTTCTACTCTCAATAAGTTGGGATCCCTCTTCCGCCTCATGAAAATAAATAAGTGCCTATGCACAGTTCTTTGAAAAATGAAAAAGAAATAAATAAATAAAATAATTCAAAAGAAGAGAAAGGCTTTTTCCACAAAGAGGTGAAGCAAGTAACTCTGTCAGTGTACTGTCCAAGCTTGCTGGTAGTGGAGCGATTCTTGTGTTCTTGAAGCGACTCCGCCAGGGTACTATCTAGGCCTGCTGACAATGGAGCAACACCAGAGATGAAACTAAAATTCTGACAGTCTACATTACTTGTGCATCAATATACCCTTCATACCTAATCGAAACAACTCAGTTCACTTGGCTTTGTATGTATGCTGACCAATCAAGAGAATGGAAGGGACTATATCCTTAACTCAAGCTAGTGAGGAAGCCATGATGATCAAAGAATCAAACAATACTTTCGGAGGAGTTAGACCCACTTTACATGAGACAAGGTCCATATAGAGAACTAATGTTCTACTAGTGTGTTGCCAATGTTGTAGCAGCTACAACCACTCTCCAAAATTTTTCCTTCACTTTGTTTTAGATCTAGATTCCTCAAATCTTAGTAGCTTGTCTTGCAATGCTCAGGTACTTGTGTTTTCATTTGAATTCATCTTTCACTTTACAGCTTGTGCCGCTTACTTGTTTTGATGTCTAACCACAAGTTGACCCCTGTGATTTGGTTTCATCCGGTTCTTGCACTGCCTTGAAAAACTGTGCAGTCCTAGAGGGTAGCCAACCTTGGTCTCAAGAATTGCATAGAGCAGCCCAAGAGTGAGCCTTGCTCTCAAGCATTGCGTAGATCAGCTCAGCAGTGAGATTCATCTCCAACAAAGCGTAGAACTAGTTGACAACTTTTCTTCAGCTGGGAAATTGCTCAGAGCATGAGAGGTAGCCAGAGCCACTTAGCCTAAGAATTGTGCAGAAGTATTCCCTTAGCTGTGGTCTGATGAATGTGTTGGTAGGTTGCCCGGTTCCCTCCAAAATTGCGTAATTTATCCATGCATGCATGGAAGCCTTTCCCAAAAAATAAAAAATAAAAAATAAAAAATGCATCCCTAAAAATAAGGATCTATTTTTACCAGTGGGAGTTACACTTGAGTTAATTTTAGAAACCGCCGCCACTTGTCACTTTTTCCTAGATTTTTGGCATGTGCGTCATAAACCCTAAATCGATCAAATCTATTTAATGGAAGCCTCCAGAGCTCATTTTCACATTCGATATTGGAGCTTTCAAATTCCTGAGGCATTTAGGAACCTTCAGAACGATCGACACAACTTTTCCAGGTAAGTTTTTCTTTTCAAGTCTTTTGCTGCTTTTGCTGTCATTTTTGCTTTTTTTTTTTTTTTTTGGTAGGTAAGCACCCACGAGGGATTTGAACCGGTGACCTATGACAAGGAGTGCCTTAACAATGCACCCATTCACCATCAATCCAAAGCCCCGTGGGCTAAATCAATAGTATAGATTTAGCGATTATTTTTTTTAATAAATTCTGCTCAAAGGGGGTTTTCTGCGCAACAACCATGATCCTTTTTTTACTGTCGTTTTTGTTTCCTTGGCTTGTGTGAGTTTTGGTTTTCATATTTTGTTGAATGACTACTGGTATTTTAGTTTGTTTTAGCTTGTAGAAGTTTTGTTTCAAAATGTTCATTTCCTTTACTAAGCATCGCATGCGTAAACTTGTTATTGCACTAATGAGTGACATTGCGGCGACTCTCCCCACTAGCTTCTTTGTTCTTCGATTTGATTGATTTATGCACTTGATTTGATTGCATGCATGACCATTTAATCATATCTACACCATCCTTTTCTCATGTATTCATATCTACTTGTTTTCAAGTTGCCCTTGGGAAGATTTGGGTTGTTTTGGCCCAGATCTAGCTCTTCTCGGCATGCACTGCACATTTATGAAACTCAAGGTTTTTCATTGGATCCAGGATTTACATAGAGGCTATTAGTCACTAGCTCCAAATGTTCTCTATGTAGTTCCAAGAGTCAATTCCGAGTCTTTCCCATTGGGATTGCGTAGTTCCAGCCAGCATCAAACGAGACTGAACTGCGCATTGTGCAGTTCCATTCTACAACAAGCCACACTAGACTGTGCTCTCCATAGTTTAGGTCATTAGTACCTCTCACTTGCATCTGGGACTGCGCAATGCACAAATCCAATTGATAGTCCCTCACCTCTCAGAGTCACAACTGCACAATATTTCACAACAGTTACCTAGTTTGTTGCATGATCAATCGTTGAAGTGCTTTGTTTTTTTAAGCTGACATTTTCTTTCCGTGTGTGCCCACTCTATCTCTAGGTACATCAATTGTTGAGAAGCTTCGTAGCAATAAAGACAAAATGGTTTCCAAGAGAGTTGGATCAAAGGATACTATAGAGAGCAACATTGGAGATGTAGTTGAATAGGTGCCAATGACCTTTCCCATCTATGCAGACACTAAGTTGTTCGTAGAGAAGGAAATGAAAATTACATGGCAAGAAATAAAGGACACATTTGCAAGTAGTTTCAAGGAAGATCTGGATCATCGACAAGTCTAGGTCAACTTCACAAGTTAGGCTTGTACATGGCTACATGCAAGTACCTTGGATTCTCATGCATGGATATCATTCACTAGATTGTCTCACATACCAATCCCGAGATGATGACACTGAGCAGTACCAGTGGAACACAACTTGCCACCTTTAAGACAGAAAACTACCATCATATGTATCACTTTTTGTAGCTGGAGAACCACATGGATGCACTGTTCTTCACTCCAAACAACAATGTTAACACTAGAGACATCATGAAGCATTGGGTAAAAGAGTCATCAAAGTTCAAAGTGACACCCAACTAGGTCTATAAGACGAAGTCACTCAAGAAGGCTTACCAACTCTTGGTCATCTTTGCATGTCGCTTGTATGGTCAAGAGAGCATGAAGACCTTTCCGCAGAGTTGGGTGGTTATGTTGGATCAGTTGGAAAATGAAGGAAGGCCATTCAACTAGTCTGACATGTTGGCTCTTCAGCTGAAAGTGCATGTGTCTAATGCCCAAAGTCTACCTAAGGATGAGAAAATAAGATTCTTTATGTCTGCATACCTTCTTGATGCAATTTGTGGCTAGTATTAGTTCCCTGGCATGGGTTGGACATGGACACCATAAGAGCATGCTATAAACATCTATTTCAAGTATCTCTCTGAGTTCAATTACCGTGGAGTCATGGCGAGGTTGTCTGACCACTTCATCACCTTTTTTTTTTTTTTTTTATCTATTAGACTAACCTAAGTACCCACGGGGGATTTGAACCGGTGACCTATCGCAAGGAGTGCCTTAACAGCACACCCATTCACCGTCAATCCAAAGCCCCGTGGGCCTGACCACTTCATCACCTTGCTGTAAAGGATGATATTCAAATAGGATCCACCTTGCATGTCCCAAAAAGTGATGCAGACATTACTTAAAATTGTAGATTGGTATGCCTCATCCAGTGGCACCTTCATCAGGATGTTTTGCATAGAGAAGCCTTCGCATGAGCTACCGAGGTTTGACATGGAGAAGATGGTCATGTAAGAGGTTTTGTATCACATCTTCATAAGGTTATCAACATCACTGCACAAGAGGAATAAGTCAAAATGGCCTAATCTTCCTTTGCAGATTGGGTTGTACGAGATATGTACCTTGAAGGATGTGAATCCCGAGGTTGAGGACTTGAAGAAGCTTGGGTTCAACACCAAGAGATTCAATCCATATGATCCCCTATGCATATGCAAGAACCACTTTGCAAAGGTGTATTACCCATGGATCCATGGGGCATGTCATTGGCCAAGGGAAGATCCTTGGTGGTATTGCTACAACTCCTCTAGGCTCAATGAACTGGTCAACATGGCTATAGAATGGAAAGTAGCACTGTAAGAAACAACACCATAGGAAGCAACAACAATAGCAACAATGAGTAGCAAACCTGTGCAAGATAAAGGCAAGAGGAAGATTGTCAAGAGCGCAGAGGTTGAGAAAAGCTACAAGTTCAAAGAAGATCCTCTTGTTGAGAAAGTAGATTTGGAGATAGAGGCGAAGAGGTGACAACACGAAAGGAGAGTAGAACAAAGAAAGAGAGAGAAGCAAAGTTTGGAAGATGTAGAGAGGAAGTTGCTGGAAACAGAAAAGAAGTTGGAAGATGTACTGTTCACGAGCCATAGGTGGAAACGTGCGAAGAGTGACGGGAAGAAATGCGATGAAGTGTGAGAGTGGTTGGTTTATAGCATAGAGGTGGTCCTGGGTGGGGGTGCCTAGCCGACCAGCCGATGTACGAATGAGGCGAGTTGGGGGTGAGCCAACTCATCGAAATGGTGAAGTGCGATGGTCAACCAACGGAGGAATGCATCAGTTCAACGTTGGATGAACCGTATATATGGGAGAGATTGGCATGGAGCTGAGACATAAAACCAATGAGCATTCAAGTCTTCACAAGGAAGTGAGAAGTGAAAAATTGGTGGACTGAAACGGGCGAAGGTGCAGGCGGACATTGTGCAAGACCGAAGCACCTGAGCTGGGCAAAAAGAGGTCGTTTAGGGCGTCGTGTAGAGGTCATTCGAAGGCATCATTTAGAGGGCCGTTCAAGGGCGTCGTGTAGGGAGGTCGTTCAAAGGCATCATGAAAAAAAATCGTGCGAAGGCATCGTTCAGAAAAGTCATGTGAAGTCATCGGGCGAGGGCGTTTGTGTAGGGTCGTTTGAGGGCATTTGGGCAAGATTGTTCGAGGTTGTTCGAGGGCCTGGCAGGGCGTCCGTTCGAATGGTCATTCATGGAGTCATTCGAGGGCGCGGTAGGGCGTCCGCTTGAACAACCCAAGTTGGTCAAATGGTGAACCGGGTAAAGTCTTGAACAGTTGAAACGGGTGACATGACCTGCCGATGGACGAGTTGGGTGTTTGGTGGAAGCGCCTGACAAGTTAAATGAGTTGAATGGCACGCGTTCGGGTGAACGTGCGGAGGCAAATGAGGAGTTGGGCAGAGTCATTCGGATGACCGTGTGGGCGCGTCAACGAGCTGGCTGACACAATATGTTCTCACGATGACGATACATGATGAGGTTGGCATAATATGTTGTAGTAAGCATGTAGCTTGAGTAAGAGGGACTAGCCTTCCACAGTGGGGCACCATGTGGAGATTGCGACATATGTGATTGATGATCATGGATTGAGATGACTTTCTGATGTATGACATACTGGTGGTTTATATGGCATTGGTATGGATATCTTGATGACAGATGGTTACTGGGATGAGATATTGTTGAGGATGACAATGATTTCAAGTGGGGGAGAATGTACCATCCATGAGCTGCAGGTGGAAACGTGCGAAGTGCGATAGGAAGAAATGCAATGAAGTGTGAGAGTGGTTGGTTTATAGCATAGAGGTGGTCCCAGATGGGGGTGCCTACCTGACCAACCGACGTGCGAATGATGTGAGTTATGAGTGAGCCGACTCGTCGAAATGGTGAAGTGCGATGGTTAGCCGATGGAGGAATGCATTGGTTCAATGTTGGATGAATCGTATATATGGGAGAGCTTGGTGTGGAGCTGAGACATAAAACCAATGAGAATTCAAGTATTCACAAGGAAATGTGAAGTGCGAAATTTGTGGACTGAAATGGGCGAAGGTGTAGGAGGACATCATGCAGAGCCGAAGCACCCGAGTCGGGGAAAAAGAGGTCGTTCGAGGGCACCATGCAGAGGTCGTTCGAAGGCATCATTCAGAGGGTCGTTCGAGGGCATTATGCAGGGATGTTGTTTGAAGGTGCCATGCAGAAAAATTGTACAAAGGAATCAGGTGAGAGCGTCATTCAGGAAAGTTGTGCAAAGTCATTGGGCGAGGGCGTTCGTGTAGGGTTGTTCAAGGGCGTTCGGGTAGGATCGTTCGATGTCGTTTGAGGGCGCGATAGGGTGTCCGCTCGAATGGTCATTTGAGGAGTTGTTCAAGGGCGCAGTAAGGCATCCGCTCGAATGACCCGAGTTGGTCGAACATTGAACTGGGTGAAGTCTTGAATGGTTGATATGGGTGACATGACCCACCGGTGGACGAGTTGGGCATTCGGTGGAAGCCCCTGACGAGTTAAACGAGTTGAATGACATGTGTTCGGGTGAACGTGCAGAGGCAAATGAGGAGTTGGGCAGAGTCGTTCAGACAACTGTGTGGGCATGCTAATGAGCTGGCTGAACGCGTTGTGCTGGCGAATGGAAAAATAAATGGAAAAATATTCTAAGTGTAAATTTGGGGTTTCCTCAAGATTGTATCTTACATATATATTATTATTTCAGGCGTTACACAGAGTTGACCCTCCTAGTTATACTGTTGTGAATTTATATTAATGATTATGAATGTTTAACTGTTGTTTTATAATGAATGAAAGTACTTGGTAAAAGAGAAAAATAAACTAAGTATAGACGTAAGGTGTAGTCCATGATCGTGAGTATGGGTGAAAGGAAAAGGGTCGGTGGTGCCACACCTCCTATAAAGTGGTTGGAAGAATACCTCCAGTGTAGGGGCGTGACAAATAAGTCACCATGACCTACTCTTCCTTTGCAGATTGGGTTGTATAAGATATGTACCTTGAAGGATGTGAATCCCGAGGCTGAGGACTTGAAGAAGTTTGTGTTCGACACCAAGAGATTCAATCCATATGATCCCCTATGCATATGCAAGAACCACTGTGCGAAGGTGTATTGCCCATGGATCCATGGGGCATTTCATTGGCCAAAGGAAGATCCTTGATGGTATTGCTACAACTCCTCTAGGCTCAATGAACCGGTCAACATGGCTGTAGAATGGAAAGTAGCACTGCAAGAAACAATGCCATAGGAAGCAACAACAATAGCAGCAGTGAGTAGCAAACCAATGCAAGATAAAGGAAAGAGGAAGATTGTCGAGAGCGCAAAGGCTGAGAAAAGCTACAAGTTCAGAGAAGATCCTCTTGTTGAGAAAGTATATTTGGAGATAGAGGCGAAGAGGTGACAACGTGAGAGGAGAGTAGAATGGAGAAAGAGAGAGAAGCAAAGTTTGGAAGATGTAGAGAGGAAGTTGCTGGAAATAGAAAAGAAGTTGGAAGATGTACTGTCCACGAGCAACAGGTGGAAACATACGAAGTGCGACGGGAAGAAATGCGATGAAGTGTGAGAGTGGTTGCTTTATAGCATAGAGGTGGTCCTGGGTGGGGATGCCTAGTCGACAAACCGATGTGCGAATGAGGTGAGTTGGGGGTGAGCCGACTCATCGAAATGGTGAAGTGTGATGGTCAACCGACGGAGGAATGCGTCGGTTCAACATTGGATGAACAGTATATATGGGAGAGCTTGGTATGGAGCTGAGACATAAAACCAATGAGCATTCAAGTCTTCACAAGGTAGTGCGAAGTGCGAAATTGGTGGACTGAAACCGGTGAAGGTGCAGGCGAACGTCGTGCAAGATCGAAGCACTCGAGCTAGGCAAAAAGAGGTCGTTCGAGGGCATCGTGCAGAGGTCGTTCGAGGGCATCGTGCAGAGGTCGTTCGAAGGCATCATTCAGAGGGCTGTTCAAGGGCATCGCGTAGGGAGGTCATTCAAAGGTGTCATGGAGAAAAATCATGCGAAGGAATTGGGCGAGGGAATCATTCAGGAAAGTCGTGCGAAGTCATTGGGCGAGGGCGTTTGTGCGGGGTCGTTCGAGGGCGTTCGGGTAGGATTGTTCGAGGTCGTTCGAGGGCGTGGTAGGGCGTCCGTTCGAATGGTCATTTGGGGAGTCGTTCTAGGGCACGGCAGGGCATCCGCTTGAATGACCCAAGTTGGTCAAATGGTGAACCAGGTGAAGTCTTGAACAGTTGAAATGGGTGACATGACCTGCCGGTGGTCGAGTTGGGCGTTCGGTGGAAGCGCCTGACGAGTTAAATGAGTTGAACGACACGCGTTCAGGTGAATGTGCGGAGGCAAACAAGGAGTTGGGAAAAGTCATTCGGATGGTCGTGTGAACACGTCAACGAGCTGGCTGAACGTGTTGTGCTAGCGAATGTAAAAATATTCTAAGTGTAAATTTGGAGTTTCCTCAAGATTGTAACTTACATATATATTATTATTTCAGGTAGACTCATTACAGGGAGTTGCCCCTCCCAGTTATACTGTTGTGCATTTATGTTAATGCTGATGAATGTTTAACTGCTATTTTATAATGAATGATAGTACTTGGTAAAAGAGAAAAATAAAATAAGTATAGACGTAAGGCATAGTCCATGACCATGAGTATTGGTGAAAAGAAAAGGGTCGATGATGCCGCACCTCCTATAGTTCGGTTGGAAGAGTACCGCCAGTGTAGGGGCATGACAGGTGGTATCAGAGCTGATGAACGACAGGAAGCTGATTACTTGACAGTCGTGATAGGTGATTCAGATTTGCAAAAGGGAAGTGTAACACTTTGTGACAGGTTTAACAGAGGTGAAGCTTCGTGCTTGGGCCAAGTTGAACGCCAAGACATGGCAGGTTTGGAAGAATGTGAAGGGAAGCTCTTGCTGACTTTATACAGGTTGAAGCAGATGAAAGAAGAGAACCCATGGATTTTAGATAAACTTGAAGTCTTAGAAAGGAATGTTGAAGATGAACTTCTTCGACTTGGTTGTGCAATGGAGCAGGATGAAGCTGCAGATTGCGATGATGAAGAAGAGGAAGTCATGATGGTTGAGGATGTTGCAGACATGACAACGATGGAGGATGAGCTTGAAATTGATCAAGTTGGACTAGGATAATGTGGTTTGTACACATTGGTGGATGGGGAAACTCACATGGAGGAGCCTCATGATGAAGTAAGTATTATTGATACTCATGTTTTAGTTGAGCTTTTGGAAGATGGACCATATGCAGGGAAGAGCAAAATCAGTTTGCTGATGCAAGGGATGATCTTACTATGGATGTCTACAATGAGACCTTGTATGGAAAGTCAAGAATCATTGACTATTGCACGACTTGTTGGGGTTGTTTATGACCTTATGGTAGAATGTATAAAGGCCCGTGAGAAGGGAGGAACGTGATGATCATTGCGGAAGAATGGGTCATGCTTTAGCCATATGGAGAAATTGGCTAAGTGCTCGGCATGACTCATGGTCAGATTAGAGGAGGGCACACACTTGAGTATGGGGATACTTAGGTGGACTTCTCATGGCTGAGACCAAGAGGAAGTCTTGGTGGAACCTTTAGTGGGGGAGCTATGATGGAAGAGACTCATGATGTGATGATGATATGGTCGGGTGACCAAGTTCACTAGACTGATTTGTAGAGCTTGGATGAGGATGAACGATTGTTGTGATAGGTCTACTTAGATGGACAACATGGGCAACTTGAGTCATGGACATCAGGTTGGAGACATGGAGCATGGAAATATTAAGCAAGGAAATTATGCAGGAGCACTTATAGAGGTGTTATTTATGGGCATCCAATGAAGAGTGCCAAGGCAGGGATGTTGTGCAGGTGGATTTGCTGGTGTGACATGGAGATGTTTTATTTATGAGCTGATGGGGATGTTGTGCACTCTTGTACAACAAGGCCATGGATTTGGTTGGATTTGTGAGCAGACTATGGAGCATTCCTACTACATGGAGAGTTGAGGCATCTTGCAGAGACCTTTGGGCTGAGACTTGTATGCTTGCTAGAGTGTTGGTTGGAGATGACTCATGGAGCTCATGATGAAATGAGGTTGTGACTTTCAGGGACTTCATATTATGGTGGACTTGGAGGATCTAATGCATTGAGAAGCAGAGGTTAGGGACTTTGATGTAAGATGGGGTGCATACTTTTGGGTACATGTATGGGTGTGCTTGAGAGAGTGACTTGATGTGGAGGATCGATATGAGACACTTTGGAGTGATGGAGTTACAACGATGATGATGCCTTGGTGGAAACACTTGGGCATGGGTTGAGTTGAGACTTAACCACTTTTTACACATGGGAATGAGATAGGTGTATACTTGTTTTTGTGGCAAACTTGAGGGATGGCACATTACAGATATGATGGAGGTTGCTTCATGAATTAGGATGTGGCACATCAAGAGTCAAGTTTGATGAGAGGATCTCTTCACTTTGAGGAGATGGATATTTCGCAGATGGATGATGATGTTGGGATAGATGTGGCTGATTTCATGCAGCACATTGACACCAAACATCATGGACAACATGTTGCAGATGAGATGGAGACTACTTCATGGACCTGGGCACGGCTTACTTGGATGGAGATGGATTCTTGATTGAGTTGATGATGTGACAAGGAGTATGAGAAACGACTGATGGTGGCATGAGGATGTGCATTCTTATGGTTTGAGTGTGACAATTGGACTAATCACCTGACTAGTTCGAATCATGGGGGTCGACAGTGTGCAGAGATATGTTAACATTGTGTTGGAGTATCACGACAGTAGTTCACACGATGATGATACATTATGAGGTCAGCACAATATGTTGTAGTAAGCATGTAGCTTGAGCAAGAGGGACCAACCTTCCATAGTGGGGCAGCATGTGGAGATTGCGACATATGTGATTGATGATCATGGATTGAGATGACTTTCTGATGTATGTCGAGGATGACAATGATTTCAAGTGGGGGAGAATGTACCATCCATGAGCCGCAGGTGGAAACGTGCGAAGTGCGACGGGAACAAATGTGATGAAGTGTGAGAGTGGTTGGTTTATAGCATAGAGGTGGTCCCAGATGGGAACGCCTAGCGAACCAACCAACATGTGAATGAGGTGAGTTAGGGGTGAGCCGACTCGTCGAAATGGTGAAGTGCGATGGTTGGCCGATGGAGGAATGCATCGGTTCAACGTTGGACGAATCGTATATATGGGAGAGCTTGGCATGGAGTTGAGACATAAAACCAATGAGAATTCAAGTATTCACAAGGAAATGTGAAGTGCGAAATTTGTGGATTGAAATGGGTGAAGGTGTAGGTGGACTTCGTGCAGGGCCGAAGCACTCGAGCCGGGGAAAAAGAGGTCATTCAAGGGCACCATGCAGAGGTTGTTCGAAGGCATCATTCAGAGGGTCATTTGAGGGCATCGTGCAGGGAAGTTGTTCGAAGGTGCCATGCAGAAAAATTGTACGAAGGAATTGGGCGAGGGCGTCATTCAGGAAAGTTGTGCAAAGTCATCGGGCGAGGGCATTCGTGCAGGGTTGTTCGAGGGCATTCGGGTAGGATTGTTCGAGGTCGTTCGAGGGTGTGGCAGGGTGTTCGTTCGAATGGTCATTTTGGGAGTCGTTTGAGGGCACGGCAGGGCATCCGCTTGAACGACCCAAGTTGGTCAAATGGTGAACCGGGTGAAGTCTTAAACAGTTGAAATGGGTGACATGACCTGCCGGTGGATGAGTTGGCCGTTCGGTGGAAGCGTCTGACGAGTTAAATGAGTTGAACGACACACATTCGGGTGAACGTGTGGAGGAAAACAAGGAATTGGGCAGAGTCATTTGGACGATTGTGTGGGCACGTCAACGAGCTGGCTGAACGTGTTGTGCTGGCGAATGTAAAAATATTCTAAGTGTAAATTTGGGGTTTCCTCAAGATTGTAACTTACATATATATTATTATTTCAGGTAGACTCATTACAGGGAGTTGCCCCTCCCAGTTATACTGTTGTGCATTTATGTTAATGCTGATGAATGTTTAACTGCTATTTTATAATGAATGATAGTACTTGGTAAAAGAGAAAAATAAACTAAGTATAGACGTAAGGCGTAGTCCATGACAGTGAGTATTGGTGAAATGAAAAGGGTCGATGATGCCGCACCTCCTATACTGCGGTTGGAAGAGTACCACCAGTGTAGGGGCGTGATAGGTGGTATCAGAGCTGATGAATGACAGGAAGCTGAATACTTGACAGTCGTGATAGGTGATTCAGGTTTGCAGAAGGGAAGTGTAACACTTCGTGACAGGTTTAGCAGAGGTGAAGCTTCGTGCTTGGGCCAAGCTGAACGGCAAGACATGGAAGGTTTGGAAGAATGTGAAGGGAATATCTTGCTGAGTTTATACAGGTTGAAGTAGATGAAAGAAGAGAACCCATGGATTTGAGATAAACTTGAAGTCTTAGAAAGGAATGTTGAAGATGAACTTCTTCGACTTGGTTGTGCAATGGAGCAGGATGAAGCTGCAGATTGCGATGATGAAGAAGAGGAAGTCATGATGGTTGAAGATGTTGCAGACATGACAACGGTGGAGGATGAGCTTGAAATTGATCAAGTTGGACCAGGATCATGTGGTTTGTACACATTGGTGGATGGGGAAACTCACATGGAGGAGCCTCATGATGAAGTAAGTATTATTAATACTCGTGTTTCAGTTGAGCTTTTAGAAGATGGACCATATGCAGGGAAGAGAAAAATCAATTTGCTGATGCAAGGGATGATCTTACCATGGATGTCTACGATGAGACCTTGTATGGAAAGTCAAGAATCATTGACTATTGCACGGCTTGTTGGGCTTGTTTGTGACCTTATGGTAGAATGTACAAAGGCCCGTGACAAGGGAGGAATGTGATGATCATTGTGGAAGAATGGGTCATGCTTTAGCCATATGGAGAAATTGGCTAAGTGCCCGGCATGACTCATGGTCAGATTAGAGGAGGGCACACACTTGAGTATGGGGATACTTAGGTGGACTTCTCATGGCTGAGACCAAGAGGAAGTCTTGGTGGAACATTTAGTGGGGGAGCTATGATGGAAGAGACTCATGATGTGATGATGATATGGTCGGGTGACCAAGTTCATTAGACTGATTTGTAGAGCTTGGATGAGGATGACCGATTGTTGTGATAGGTCTACTTAGATAAACAACATGGGCAACTTGAGTCATGGACATCAGGTTGGAGACATGGAGCATGGAAATCTTAAGCAGGGAAATTATGTAGGAGCACTTATAGAGGTGTTACTTATGGGCATCCAATGAAGAGTGCCAAGGCAGGGATGTTGTGCAGGTGGATTTGTTGGTGTGATATGGAGATGTTTTATTCATGAGCTGATGGGGATGTTGTGCACTCTTGTACAACAAGGCCATGGATTTGGTTGGATTTGTGAGCAGACTATGGAGCATTCCTACTACATGGAGAGCTGAGGGATCTTGCAGAGACCTTTGGAACGAGACTTGTATGCTTGCTAGAGTGTTGGTTGGAGATGACTCATGGAGCTCATGATGACATGAGGTTGTGACTTTCAAGGACTTCATATTATGGTGGACTTGGAGGATCTGATGCATTGAGAAGCAGAGGTTAAGGACTTTGATGTAAGATGGGGTGCATACTTTAGAGTACATGTATGGGTGTGCTTGAGGGAGTGACTTGATGTGGAGGATCGATATGAGACACTTTGGAGTGATGGAGTTACAACGATGATGATGCCTTGGTGGCAACACTTGGGCATGGGTTGAGTTGAGACTTAACCACTTTTTACACATGGGAATGAGATAGGTGTATACTTATTTTTGTGGAAAACTTGAGGGATGGCACATTACAGATATGATGGAGGTTGCTTCATGAATCAGGATGTGGCACATCAAGAGTCGGGTTTGATGAGAGGATCTCTTCACTTTAAGGAGATGGATATTTCGCAGATGGATGATGATGTTGGGATAGATGTGGCTGATTTCATGCAGCACATTGACACCAAACATCATGGACAACATGTTGCAATGAGATGGAGACTACTTCATGGACCTGGGCATGGCTTACTTGGATGGAGATGGATTCTTGATTGAGTTGATGACGTGACAAGGAGTATGAGAAATGACTGATGATGGCATGAGGATGTGCATTATTATGGTTTGAGTGTGACAATTGGACTAATCACCTGACTAGTTCGAATCATGGGGGTCGACAGTGTGCAGAGATATGTTAGCATTGTGTTGGAGTATCACGACAGTAGTTCACACGATGACGATACATGATGAGGTCATCACAATATGTTGTAGTAAGCATGTAGCTTCAGCAAGAGGGACCAGCCTTCCACAGTGGGGCAACATGTGGAGATTGCGACAGATGTGATTGATGATCATGGATTGAGATGACTTTCTGATGTATGAAATATTAGTGGTTTATATGGCATTGGTATGGATATCTTGGTGACAAATGGTTATCGGGATGAGATATTGTCAACGATGACAATGATTTCAAGTGGGGGAGAATGTACTGTCCATGAGCTGCAGGTGGAAATGTGCGAAGTGCGACGGGAAGAAATGTGATGAAGTGTGAGAGTGGTTGGTTTATAGCATAGAGGTGGTCCGAGATGGGGTCACCTAGCCGACCAACCGACGTGCGAATGAGGTGAGTTAGGGGTGAGCCGACTCGTCGAAATGGTGAAGTGCGATGGTTGGCCAATGGAGGAATGCGTCGCTTCAACGTTGGACAAATCGTATATATGGGAGAGCTTGGCGTGGAGCTGAGACATAAAACCAATGAGCATTCAAGTATTCACAAGGAAATGTGAAGTGCGAAATTTGTGGACTGAAATGGGTGAAGGTGCAGGTGGACGTCGTGCAGGGCCGAAGCACTCGAGCTGGGGAAAAAGAGGTCATTCAAGGGCACCGTGCAGAGGTCGTTCGAAGGCATCATTCAGAGGGTCATTCGAGGGCATCGTGCAGGGATGTTGTTTGAAGGTGCCGTGTAGAAAAATTGTACGAAGGAATCGGGTGAGGGTGTCATTCAGGAGAGTTGTGCAAAGTCATCGGGCGAGGGCGTTCGTGTAGGGTTGTTCAAGGGCGTTCGGGTAGTATCATTCGATGTCATTTGAGGGCACGATAGGGCGTCCGTTCGAATGGTCATTCAAGGAGTCGTTCAAGGGCATGACAAGGAGTCTACTCGAACGACCCGAGTTGGTCGAACGGTGAACTGGGTGAAGTCTTGAATGGTTGACATGGGTGGATGAGTTGGGCATTCGTGGAAGTGCCTGACGAGTTAAACGAGTTGAATGACATGCATTCAGGTGAATGTGCGGAGGCAAACGAGGAGTTGGGCAGAGTCGTTCGGACAACTGTGTGGGCGTGCTGATGAGCTGGCTGAATGCGTTGTGCTGGTGAATGGAAAAATATTCTAAGTGTAAATTTGGGGTTTCCTCAAGATTGTATCTTACATATATATTATTATTTCAGGCGTTACCCGGAGTTGCCCCTCCTAGTTATACTATTGTGCATTTATGTTAATGCTTATGAATGTTTAAATATTGTTTTATAATGAATGAAAGTACTTGGTAAAAGAGAAAAATAAACTAAGTATAGACGTAAGGCGTAGTCCATGACCGTGAGTATTGGTGAAAAGAAAAGGGTCGGTGGTGCCACACCTCCTATAAAGTGGTTGGAAGAGTACCGTTAGTGTAGGGGCGTGACAAATAAGTCACCATGACCTACTCTTCCTTTGCAGATTGGATTGTATAAGATCTGTACCTTGAAGGATGTGAATCCCAAGGCTGAGGATTTGAAGAAGCTTGGGTTCGACACCAAGAGATTTAATCCATATGATACCCTATGCATATGCAAGAACCAATGTGCGAAGGTGTATTTCCCATGGATCCATGGGGCATGTCATTGGCCAAAGGAAGATCCTTGGTGGTATTGCTACAACTCCTCTAGGCTCAATGAATCGGTCAACATGGCTATAGAATGGAAAGTAGCACTACAAGAAACAACGCCATAGGAAGCAACAAGAATAGCAGCAGTGAGTAGCAAACCGGTGCAAGATAAAGGAAAGAGGAAGATTGTCAAGAGCGCAGAGGCTGAGAAAAGCTACAAGTTCAGAGAAGATCCTCTTGTTGAGAAAGTAGATTTGGAGATAGAGGCGAAGAGGCGACAACGTGAAAGGAGAGTAGAATGGAGAAAGAGAGAGAAGCAATGTTTGGAAGATGTAGATAGGAAGTTGCAAGAAACAGAAAAGAAGTTGAAAGAAGAGAAAGAGCTCACAAGGAGAGAAAGGGAAGAAAAGAAGAAACAGGAATAGGAGGAAAGAAAAGGCGCAATGACAGAGAAAATTGTGCTTATACAAGTCAAGACAATAGAGCATCCAACAGATGAAGAAGAGGGTGAGAAGGTGTAGGTTTGGGAATCTTCTCAGCATGATAAGCAGATGGTTGAGGCAACAAACAAAGAGACAAAACAAGAGCCACATGATGAGGACACCGATCTCATGCTAAGAGCATCCGAGCTCGCACCAGAGTCTCCGCCACCTCTAGAATCACAACCAGTCCTGAGTGAGAAAGGAGAGGTTTTTCTCCTTGATGATGATCTGGAGATGGATGTGCACACTCTTTCATTCGATAAGTCACAACACATGATTTTAGAAGCAGGTAAAAAGCAGCTCCTGGATTATTACACATCACATGTGCACATAGAGGAATGGGTGATTGTAGCATCTCCAACTACCATGACTGAGGCTTCTCAGGCCTATGTGGAAGCCATGAGTTCAACGTTTAATTTCTTGATAACAAAGAATGATCGGATGGCAAAGGACTTGGAAGAGGCCAGACAGAGAAAAAAGAAGTCTACAGGATCCCCTATGGGAGAAATGAAGAAAGCAATACTTGTAGAGATATCAACTTTGGAGACCACCATGCAGATGTTGTATATAAGATTTGGCACTGTGCATAAAGTGGTTGTCCATCCATTTGGTTTTCAACAACAATGTGTGAATACAAACCAAACTATCAAGGACATCCATGCAACTATTGCGCATGTATAGGAATGGACAATGAGGTACAAGGGGGCCTCTCTTTACTTTCATAAGATGATGAAGCCGCAAACAAAGTTAGACAAAGCACTGATTTGGATGTTGATCCGGAACTATGAGCAGCTCCCTCCACTCATCACTAGCATTGATGCTTCCAATGCGTGGTTGTACAAGGTTCTGGATGTCATAGTGAGGACACACAATATCCCTTCCATCGGGACCCTCACTCAAGCAATGAGGAAGAACCAAGTGATGCTGGAGGTCGACAAGTACATAGACCAGATGATGTGTGAAGCCACCAGTGATGACTTGCAGTTGAGTGCAAAGAACATGGAGAAGTACATCGATGGTCCAACCACATTCATGACAGTGGTGCACATGCTTTAGGATGAGTTGGACAAAGTTTTTAGAACAATATACCCAAAAGCCATGGAGGCAAGAGTCCGCTTTGATAAAGACATCACCAAACAATACGAGGACACAATAGCATAGTACCAAGCTTGGTATCAAGTCGTCTTCGAATACCACCAGGAGGAGGCTACCAAGTTGGTTTTTCCCCAAAACTCTGAGTGATTTTGTTTGTCTTGTTAGGCTGACTCAAGCCTATTTTTGTCCCACATGGCTATACATGAAAATTGTATTATTGTAAATATGTTGTAAGTGAAATTCTAAGTGTCACTAGTGGAATGTGAACAATCACTATGTAATGTGAAGAGTCATGAGGGTAGTCCAAGAGTCAAAGGGAAATGTCAAGGGTCACCCCACCCTTTGCTATATATAGAACCTCATAACTCATAGTATGGGATTTTGGGAGCCAAGCTTTTGGCTAGGCATTGCTTAGAGAAGGCTTGGAGAGTATTGTGATGAGCCTTGGCTTCTCCACAACGTAGAGTGAGTACATATCTTTGGAGGAGCAGGTGGTGTTGACTATAATGTTCCACTATTGGGGCTAGTGGTTGTCAATGGTGTATGTATGGATGGAACTTTCACTTAATAAATTATCTGAGCCAACACGTTTTCATGCATATGTTGTCATTCTAGTTTGAATAATCTAGTTACTTTAGCAATGTATGTTATTTCACTTACACATTTGTGTATGAACTATTTTGTATACGATTGTATGAATATTGTTGAATACGTGTTGTTGTATTAACCCGTCACTTTGGATTGTGGACTATTCCACTTCCAGCCTGTGATGTCATTCAAATCATGTGTTTCTTTCAAGCTACGTACTATTATAGACTTCTAAGGGGCACACTCCCTTTTCCCCTTTGTGTGTTAGAACCCCCCTGCATCTCACTTGACTTGCTGCAAGGTCACACACTTGCTTCCAACAAAGTTATCATACTTAATTCTGCATGTTACCGCAATCAAGGCACTAATGTACTACCCACTACTCAGACTCCTACTCCAAACGATATGAGGTCTAGTTGGGACTTCTTACCGGGCAGATCCCCTGACATATTGGTAGGTCCAACATTGTCAACAAGACCTTAAAATACAGTGAGAGTAAAACATAAGATATAAGTGAAGTCAAGTATCCCTGACACAATTCCTAACTCAAAAATGGAAAGAAACCTCCAAAAATAAGAATAAAAGTCAAAGGATAAGGTTGTTAATTCATTGGATAAGGTAGTGTCCAAGAATAAGAGAGATAATGAAAAATAATTGAGAGGAAATCATTGAGTCGTACAAATTACTGCCATATATCGCCCTAGGTTGCACCCCTACTAAATATAGAGTTACTAAAAATAGAAAAATGTTAAAAATCATAGATAATACAAGATAGTAGGGAATATATTGTAGATGAAGAAAAGTGGTCTTATTTGGACCTAATTGTGTATGGATGATGTCCTAAGTTTTCATTTACCCTAACAACCCACATGAAGTACAACCATGGAGTGTGCATAATGAATAACTTCTGAAAATTTGCATCTATGTTATGTACTCAAGTATAAAAAACTAAGTAAAACAAGCAATGAGTCCCAAAAATTTATAGCCATGTTAGGTACCCCATAAAATAACTCATTTGAGAAATTATACGAAAAAATGAGGTAAAGAGGAAAAATGTAGTGGGAATAAAAATATCCCTCAAAATACTATGTATATTATGTATACTATGTTGTTGTTATGAAGAAGTTTTGTGTTTTTGATCAAATCCATGTGGATGAGTTTATTTTTCACATCTATCAAGGAGTTAATAAAATCATCCAAAGATGGCATCTTCCAATTTTTACCCATGGAGAGTCTATTGGTATGGAAAGAAGAAACAAAGAAAAAATATGTAGGACCTAGTTTAGAAAGTACTAATAGGATAAGTTTCACCTCTTTCCTATCTACGCCACAGTCTTTCACCTAATTCATAAAATCATTGAACCTAGAATAAAAGTCTGGTAGGGTTTGAAAATTTTCAAGTCTAGATTGATCAACCCATTCTCCAACTAGTGTCCTCTCAACTCATCCCTTTTTTGCTAAACAATACCTCTAATGATATGGCCAATATTTATCACCAAAACTACCTAATATACTTTAGCACCATACATAGTAGTGAACTCCCTACTTGCAACATAAAAGATAAACCTATTCCAAGTTTGGACACCATGACCTATTGGTTGGAATATAAGTTTTTGCTACACAAGTGTACAAATTCATGCAATAGATATTAAGTAACTATATTTTGAATCAATAAATTAGTATTTTTACATTCTTGTCATCATTATTAGTCATCACATTATTTTTTACTTGTAACCTTTGTCTTATGTACGTACCAAAAAAAATCTAGTTTTAGTAATTATCAAGAGTTATTTGTAAACCTAAGGTATAAAGATGTTTCCTCCATATTCTTTTTTTATCATTATTTAGATGTGGCAATACCAACATGTATCTTCATATTCTTATTTAGTTAAAATTCACAATATTTGATATAAAAATAGGGTAGTCATTTCACTCCTTTAAATGAGTTATATTATCCCTTTACTTATCATCGAAATTGTATGACAATCTCGATTGGAATAGAAAAATGAAAATTACAATGAAGGATATTTTTAAAATTTGGTTCTCCATATTTTGAATTTATACGATTTACATGGTAAGGCATTTTCTTAATATTAAAGTAAGCTTAGATAAGTTGTTTCAAATAAAAAAAATTCATAACTAAATATTTTGATGTCTAAATTGTCTTTTACTAGTGGAATTATAAGGTTCTTCATGTCCATATTTTACATTTGATAAAGAAATGTTAGTGACGTGAATGTCAAACATAAATTTCTCTTTAAAATGTGCCAATTGCATGTAATCTATGTGAAACCAAAAAATACATTTATAAATACATGCCAAAAAAATTCAAGTAAAATAATATTAGTCTAAGTAATGTTTTAATAGCTATAAAGCTACATAAAAAAGACCTTGGAATCAAAGATTTACAAGGTGAGTCAAATTAAACTTGTGATAACTTAACTATAAAATCCTCAAAATCAAAGATTTACAAGGTGGGTCAAATTAAACTTGTGATAACTTAATTATAAAATCTTTCCGTGGTGCTTAAAATTCGGTTAGAGGAAGGAGCCAAAGGAATATGGAATGATTATTTTTGGAGCTATGGTCATTATCATAATGAGAAATAAGAATGTTTTTTTACAAACAATAAATATGAGCCAATTTACTTACAAAAACAACATGGCAGATGAAATTATGGATGGAGAAAATTAATTTAACTGCAAAAATGTTGAAGAAATTTGACTTCGCAACTTTGTAATTAACAAAATACTTAACAATAAGAACTAGACCAACTAAACTATTTCTTGGAATTTTATTATTTCTGTTTAAAAAATAAAAACAGTACAGTTATTCGTACAAGAATAGATAATAAAAATACATTTATAAGTAAATTTTAAATCATCCATGAATTCTAGCTATTAATCTCAGCGAGTACGGAAGGCATGCGTATCACCTGTGGATCTTTACCGAGATCTTGTATTAAATTTGTACACTTTCGATATCTTTCCATAATCTTGGTCATACTGCCAATACAATTCAAAACGTAAGTACTTAATACTTAAAAAAAAAAACAAATAAATATATAAAATAAAGAAAATGTTAACACTGAATTGTGTACATTTGCCAAAAGACCTTACTCAATTTGAGAAATTTCTGTGAAATGTCCCCAATAACTCTATTTGATCATAAACTAGTTTACGAACAATTACTTATTCGAAATTTCCTAAAACATACTCCACTATTCTGTATGATTATAAACTATTAATTATATTGAAAAGTCTTAAAATGTATATGATTACTCTATAGGATCATGAACTAAATTATGACATACCCATACATTAAGTTACAAGTTTTGGGTAATATTTAACTTTAAATTTTTTAATTACCTTTCAAAATTTCTACTGAATATTGCATCTCTATAAATTTTAAAATAAATATCCAGAGATAAATACAAAAGGTAAGTGAAATTTAAAATTTTGAAGTTTTTAATTTATATTTTATTTATTTTAATGAAGTTTAATAAAATTATTAGAAAAAGAGTTAAAATAGTCAAATTTTCTAAAACATATTTTATCTATTTAAATGGTAAGGATTAAGAAAAAAATCTAGAGGTAAATATAAAAGTTAAATTATAGTTAAAAGATCTAATGTTCTTAATGAGTAGTCCACCCATCATTAAGGATAAAATCAAATTCTAAAGATTAAAATAAAATTTGAAAGATAAATATGAGATAAACAATCGTTAAAAAATCAATATAAGATAATGGAACAAATTATTTATTTAATTGAAAAAAAGTTACCTGAAAAGAATAACGTGTATAATTGACACAACTCACCACAACATCTCCAAATTTGCTATCTCCAAGCATTCTTCTATTTGAAAAGAATAAGGTGTATAACTCACACAACTCACTAGAGCATCTCCAAATTTGCTATCTCCATGCACTCTTCTATTTCAAAATGTCTAGCTTTCAACTAAGTTAATATCTTAGTCTCACTGTTGGAAAATGTAATTCCTATTTGTCTCAATTGTTACAAGTCTGTTCCTATTAGTTACAAGTTGTTTGCTAGATTGGTGTGTAGTTGAGATGTTCTCTCAACCAAGTGATTTCCCTATCTTGAAACAACACTTCATATATTTATTTATAACATTATTTGATTAAAGACAATATAGATTTCTTTATGGAAATTTAATACTAGCTTTTCTTTAATTAAATAAAAATTGCCTCCCAATTCTTGGTCTTACATTCACTCTTTAAGGTTCACTTTTTAAGGATAAATTACCCCTTATGTTTGCCTTCCAATTATTATTTCAATTTTCAGTACTCTATCTTAATTGATTATGAGTAGAGTGTCCACTCAAAAAGTTGTAAATTTTAAAAAAATCACATAATGTATATCAACAAATACCTATATAATTAATTGTTAGCATTTTCACATTTTAAATTTTAGAATATTTAACTTTATAAATTAAAATTGAAAAAATAATTTATACTATTTTTTTTGCATCATATTTATATTATATATAAATAAATATTAAGATAGAAACATCTAATATAAAAAAGTCTACCTAAAAATATGTGTTTCTTTTTATTATTTTTAATTATCTTTTCATATATAAAAAGTTGTTATTTTGCATCATATTTATATTATATATATAGATATTATGATAGAAACATCTAATCTAAAGAAATATACCTAAAAATATAGGCTGTTTCTCATTATTTTTTGATATATAAAAAATTTGTTATTAATATTTTATTTGGAATAGATATTAAAATATTATATTTATAATCAATACTAAATTTTTTGTTTTTTTTTTAAATAAATAATTTTTTACCTATATCACATATAAAAAAAATTATACACTTTCTATATAAAATTATGAAAAATACTTATGGACAGATTAAAAAAAAATGTGTAAAAGTCTCAAAATACATATTATGTTGGACTTCTCACTTATACATGTCATTTCACTTAGGTTTACATAGGTCTCTTTTTATTTGTATCGAGTGTTTTTTTTCATCCTTAAATACATAAAATAATAAAGATAAAATTAAATGGTTGCTGCTTTTGTAAGAACAAAAGGCAAGTGAGAAAAAAAACCATAAACTATTTAAGAAATTAAATGGTTTGATTTTTTGAAAGAACACAAAATAAGTGAGGAAAAGTACACATAAACTAATTAAGATATTATTGTTGATGCTCAAGTCGTTTCGTAAGTTTGGGGGCTTTACACAACAAAAGGGCTAAATGGGCTATTCTAATGTCATTCGTCTAATATTATAGTTAGAATAAGTGTATCACTATTTTTAAATTTATTTTTAATATTAAAATTTTAGAGATTAGAATTGGCGATGAAACTTGCTTTTATATTACTTGTATTTTTATACACTACGAAATTATGAGTGACGCCTCCCAAAATAGCAAACCACACCCTAAAAAACAACACTTCAAAATTAACAAGTTCGAAACCCTAAACATTTTGTTCCTAACTACTTATTTCGCCGTTAAAGCTAATCCGTTAGGAAGCCCAATTTGTTGTTAAGTTGTTGGTTACTTATAAAATGGAAATAATATGTTAATAGGGAAAAAGGCATGCAAGATAAAGCTGCAAGAAGCTCCCACGGGAAAACACTTACGTCCCATTCAAGAAATGGCATGCTGGGTTCCCTGCCTAGTTGCGTTCATTCCTTCCAGCAACTGGAAACTTTCAATCCTTGCTAGGGACATTGTCTCTTCTTTGTGTATTCGTGAACCACTTTCGGGCTTCCCGGCCATAGAGATAACCCAGGTTCACCATCCTTCATTTTTCAGCTCCTTCTTTGGTAGTGGTAGCTCCACTCGAAAATTAAGGCTTACCTCCACCTGACACTTCAGCATATAATGCTTACCCTCTTCTTGAGCCTTCCTTCAATTATATAAATGACATAAAATACATGTTTGAAGAACTGAAGGCAACTGCACCATTTCGTATATATTAAAGTGCTAGCCATATGAATGGAATAACATGAATTCAATCGATAGTAAACCTATCGGATTAAAAGGTTTAAAATCTATCGGATAAAAAAGTGGAAAAATATATTATATAAGATTTATTCTGGATTTACATATAAGCTGTAGATTAGTTAGGCAGTAAAATATATTATATAAGATTTATTTAGTTAAAATTTTATGAAGAAGGATGTGGAAATTATTATTATTATTCAATTTTAATGTCACAGTCAAGCTACACACCAAATTGGTGTATGAGACCACTTCGTTTGTAGGACAAGGGACTCACTTCCACGTAGTGATTTGACTATTAAATCTACAAAGACATACATACTCTATCCTTTTAATCTTGGACATGTGACTACTTTAAAAACACATATTACATCCACTCAAATTATATAAATCATTATTTATGTGAAAATAAAAATATTGACAATAAATTACCTTCTAAAATCTCAGAAACAGGATCCAACTTGTTAACAACAGATTTACATCATCCCACGAATAGACAAAGTATTCTTGCACAACTTAGTTATAACTAAAAAATAATAATTTTTGAGGGAGCCTACCCAAAATCTCTGAACAGCTCGGTCACTTTTCAGAATCCCATTTCCCATTTAACGATAGGGTCTCCACACTAAAGTATTAGGCAATATTATCGACTAAAACAAGTCCCAGCCATATCTTTAGAGAGCAGCTCTGTCGAATTGCCAATCCTTCCGATTAAGAGAGTTACTCAAGCTTTACTGGCTTTACTTAGAATTAAGATAGCTTTCTAGAATAGCGACATTGTTGGAGCAATTAATTCCATTAATCCTATTAAGAGAGTTATTCAAGCTTTACTGAGAATTAAGAGAGTTTTCTAGAATAGCGACATTGCGATATTGTCGAGAAAATTAATTAATTTCATATGAGTATTATATTAGTTAGAGTTTAGATTACTTTAGCTGAGATTGAGATTGAGATTAATATATATATATATATTAGTTTAAATTTTTGTGATTGTAATTAAAAGGGGTGTTAGAGAAATTAATTCCAATTATATGTTAGATATCATAACTAATTATCTAAATGTCATAGTCACTTTGATTTTAGTCTATCAAAATATTACAGTCACTTTGAGTTTAGTCCAATTCAATTAAATTTAGTTAAGAATTTCACTGGAATTATTGTGTAATCTTATATAATTGTTTGATAATATCGAGAAAAACATCTCTACTCCACATATTTTCCAGTTTTGTAACAAAATAACAATGTCACTGTGTGTGGTAAGGTGTGATAGAGAAAGAATGAGAGGAATTTATAGCAACTCAAATGGCAGTCACGTTTCTTTTCGTTGTACTTAGCTTCCAATCTTTGTTGATGGCTATTGTGGAGTTTCATAGAGATTTGCCTTTGTTGTTAGAGGCATTGCCTCAATTCCCAGTGCCATATATGAATGGTTCCGAAGATGGCCGCAATCGATGAAAATGGAAGAGATGACAAAGGGGTAGGTGCCAAGGTGGTGCTGAAGCAACTGAGATCATATTGTGATGAATGTCTACAATATGGCACCTCGTTCTCTATGATGTGTTGCAATGATGTTGCATGTGCTTTGAAAAAGGCCACATTCTGAGGTTGGCTCCCCTCAGTGACCGCTTTGGTATTGTTGGAGTATGAGATTGGCTCCCCTCAACGACCTCTTTGGTATTGTTGGAGTATGAGTTCATTGAAAATGGGCAGTGTGGAGTCCTAAGGTCCATTTCTCAGGTGAGGGTCGTCTTAAAAAGTTTGTGGCATAGGACGAGGAGAGTTATTATATGTATATTCTTTCCTTTTTTTAATTCTAGAATTGTTCGTCAAGTTTCCGAATTGTGTGGGACGAGCTTGGAGCATTGATATTGTCTTATATTCCATATGGTCTATGACCTTTACATACTTGGAGAAGTACAGGTAGTCATTTAACTTCACCCAACCACTTAATCAATGATTACTGTTATCACCTGGATTGAACCTCACGCTGAAGGAAGGCAATGCCAGGGTAACCACAAACCATGCTTAGCCAAGTAGCTAGCCCTACTAGGCCGAGAGAGGGTTCTCTCCATAAGGATTTCAGCCAAGATGACTGGA
Source organism: Pinus tabuliformis (assembly GCA_031772625.1). Classification (NCBI taxonomy): domain Eukaryota; kingdom Viridiplantae; phylum Streptophyta; class Pinopsida; order Pinales; family Pinaceae; genus Pinus; species Pinus tabuliformis. The sequence continues at coordinate 870,988,759 of CM062816.1, forward strand.
TCAGAAAAAGGATATTAGGCTAGGTATAGTAGCACAAGATTTGATTGGATTTTGAAGGGGTTTTGCTGGATCAGGAGGAGTTGGACAGTTAGGGCTAGGGAATTAGGTCAAAATTGCAGGGTGTCCAATGGGGCAAGGTAGGCATAAGGTTTAACACTCTAGGGCTTGATGGGTGAGATGTTTTAAGACTGGTGAGAGGCTAGGAAGAGCATGTTATTACCATGGATCCTTCCCAAACTGTAGAAAACATGAAATGGTGAATGTTTTCCCAAAGCAGAGTAGTGATGTAATGAATTCTGCCTACCAAACTTGAAATCATTCACTTAAAAGCAATGAAATGATTAACGAAATACACAAAACATACTAACATATGATCAAAAATAACTACAATTCTTATTAATCTCCTGCTATACTGCTATAAAATGATGTACAATCAATGTCTGAACATCCAGCTGAGTCCAACCCTTTACAATGAGAAAGAAGAAGAAGATATAGGCTTTGTTTCAACCTCCTCCCATCCTTAGGGGTCGAATCCATAAGACAAGGAGCTAATTTAACCAACACTGGAGAAGAAACAGGAATATAGGCATCTTAAAAACTTGCCTCTAAAAGTGAAAAACTGATTCATTTGAGCTCAAATTGACTTTTAATGGAATGAATCTACCCTCTATTACTAATTATCCATTATATTTACAAGATAAGTCATCATTTACCATAGTAAAACAACATCCATGAGAGAAAATCCACGAACATGGTCAAAAAATGGAAAAATAGCCATCCTGTGCAAAATTTGCCCTATGCGCAGCGCAACTGGCCCAACACACAGCGCCACTTTCAGGTCCCTTTTGGAGGCCTTCCCGGAATATAAATTGAGCTCATGATAGCTCATTGGAAAGGTATTCAAGTCTACTTTCCAAAACACCTATAATTTCTTCATTTGAAGCTCATTTGGCCCCTAAAAAGTTGATTCTTCTAAGACTGCTTCTGTGTGTCCAAAAAGTGGCAGAAAGGTCATTTTTAGGGTGTTTTTTGACCTTTTGGTGGACCAGTTCTGCCCCAAAAACTTAGAAAATCCATAAAGTGCATGTACTCATCGTTGTGAATCCAAAAATGAAAGCCATTTGTGCATTGGGTGCCCCTAGGAAAAGTGCAACGTCAGTGGCACTGCGTGTTGAGCGTGATTTTCTGTGTTTAAAATTTCAAAATTTGCAAAAGACAAAAAGTCTTCCAAACTTGACCAAAATTGGTGAGAAGCACCATCATCAAGTATCCTGATGAGCCAAGGAAGCTTCAACAAGCAACCTAAGCCTATCCTCCTAACCTCCTCCTTTTTGCATTTTAGAGCCCACCTTAGCCTAGCTTTCATCTTTTTGACCCCCATGTTGAAAATTTTGTTGCGGGTCCTGTAATGCTAGGCCATGTGCCTCATCATATGATTACCCCTATTGGCCTTGTACAACAGCTTCTCTAGGTGCAAATTGACCCTCTCAAGCCAAGTCTCTCTATCATCCTTAATTCCCTTCTCAATAGGAGTTAAAGTGACCTGTGCCTCCTTGTCACCTTGTCGTTTTACCTTGAGAAGTTCCAGCCTCCTTGTCACCTTGTCGTTTTACCTTGAGAAGTTCTAGCTCCATTAGGACCTATTTGTCACTCAACTTCTTGTTCTCTTGTTCCAAATATGTGATGACATACTTGGCCCTCTCCAAATTTTCCATCAAAGCTTGGACTTGAGCCTCCTTTTCCTGTATGATGATGTCCTTTATTGTTTCTTCATCCTGAGCCTCTAAGTCAATTATTTCCATGCCATGATGAGTATAACGCTGCTTCGGCTGGTCATGCTCTGTCAAATCAAAGTCTCTTTCTTTCTCCTCATCATCGAAACTCTCCTCGGGCATCATTTCCTTCCCTTTGTGTAGCTGCTGCACCCATACCTGTCGTGTTGATGAAGAAAGCAAAGCCTCTTCCACATCCTGTGGAGCTAGAATTTGCCTATGAGTTGATGAAGAAGGCAAGGTCCCTTCCACATCCTGTGGAGCAAACACTTGCCTATCAGCTGCAAACAATCTCCTTGTGCCCCTCTGATATGTCTACCTCCCTTATGTGGTTTTCTCTGATGCTGAGGTTCATCTGCCATGCTTTCATTGCCACTGTTTTCCTCCTCCTCATAATCTTTGTCCTCTATGTCCATGTTGGTTGAGTTTTGAAGCCTTGAAACCCTAGAGAAGGTAATTGAGGAATGAGTTATGGTGAATAGGGGTAGGGGAAGGGGAGGTGAGCTCATTAGGGTTTGAGCTTATGAGTGAGCTTGTGAGAGTGCTAAAGAGGTTATGAGGGTTTTAGGAATTTGTTTTAGGGTTTGAGGGGGCAAGGGATAGATGGAAGTGTTTATTTGAGGGGATTAGAGTATATGGAATGAGTGGAATTTGAGGGAATTAGGATATGGGGAATGAGTGGAGGAGTGTATTTGGAACCTAGGGTTTGCAAAATTTTTACAAACAACCAACCACTTTAGAATCACAAACTGAATGCCAGAGGATAGAAGAAGGAAGGTACTTACTTTTATGAGGGTCCAAAACAGCAAAAATGGTTTTTGGATGATGGACTATGAGTTTTGATGCTCACTGGCCCTACGTGCAGTGCACCCTACAGGAGCACAGTGCCACTCCTGAACGCACAACGTAGTGTAAAAATACACTGCAAAATTTCCCCAACGCGCAGCGCCCTCCCTCAACGCATAACACTTTTTTCAGGCCACGTTTGGAGGCCTTCCCGGCGTCCAAATTGGTAATTGAATATCTCGTTGGAAATATTTTCGAGTCTACTTTCCATAACATCTTGCATTTTTCAATTTGGAGCTCATTTACCCTGTAAAAAGCTCAATTTCCCAAGACTGGTAAAAATGTAAAGAATGAGGCTGCCAAAATGCAAAGTGCTGTTTCAGTCAACTTTTGGAGGTCTTCCTCAACTCCAAATTGAGCTCATGATAGCTCATTGAAAATATCTCTGTGTACAGTTATCATTTGACTCATCAAGCAAGTCTTTTGGACATTTCATCTAGGAGAAAAATTGATTTTACCAAGGTCACTTCAGAATGGCAACAACTCTCCTCTGGCAAATGATTGTTTGGACATTTCTCCCAAACCATGAGACCTGTGTAAAAACTGAAGGAGGTTTTTCTTCTTGAGTCTATGATGGACAAAAAAATCTCTCACTTTTGTCAAATTCATCTTTTCTTTCTCAGAAACATCATTTGAATAAAACCTAACCTAATGTGTGGAACAGGGGATTTGTGGAAATAAAGGGAAATGAAGGGGATGAGGGGCTTATAAATTCTTGAGAAAATTTTGGAAAGTAGGGAGGAATATTAGGAAGCAGGGGGAAGTGGAATTTAAAGGATTGAGTGACTGGAAGGGGTCCAAAAGGGAAAAATGCAGGCCTAACCTAGAAAAGTGTCAAATTGTAGCAATAGGCTAGGGTTTGTGGGAAAATGATGAATTTGAGGGATATCAATGATGGGAAGTGTTTAAGAAGGTATATTAAGGATAGGGGAAGGTGTATGAGCATCAGGATACAAGTTTTGTTGATGATTTGACCATCCAATAAAAATTACCTTCAAAACCCTAGGAGAGGGAAATGAGCCTTACCTAAGCACAACTGAAGCACAAACAAGGTGTAAAATGACCCATTGGAACTTGAAATAATGATGAAAACTCTTTGAATGATGGTACACTCAGCTGAATGGTGACATGGACCAATACTTGGAAAACTTAGGAAGGAGTGAAAACAATCCTAGTCCTAATACTGTGACCAAATTTTACTCGAAGACTCACTGAAAATGACAAAATTTGACTTTGACACCCTAAGACCACTTTGTAAGAGCATGTTTGATCACTGGTGGAAGGCTGCAAAGACTGACTCTAACAATTACCACGTTATAGAGTATGGTTCATATCGTTCTAGTTTGGCCTCCTCCTAGACATTGCATTGTTGCTTGTGCCATTAATCTTTGTAGTCATAGTAGGTAAAAGTATTCGAAAATCATGTCTAGAAATTTTCCGTTAACACTATTGTGTAGTTGTGATTTAATTGAAGAGTGAAAATGTAACAACATTGAGGATCACATTCTCAAATGTTGGACTGTGGTTCGTGCCTCTCAATTGCACTATATCATGGCAATATCGGTTTAGTTTTGAGTGCATTAGTTGGCCTCCTCCTCACTGTTTGTGTTGTGTTATCGGTAATAAAGGGAAACTTCTTCCACTTCCAATATGTAATCATTACCCTCAACAAATAACACATGATCTTCAGTTTTTATTCCTGTTAGTAAGAAACATAGTCATCTTGATGATGATGTGGAAGATTGAGTGGACAGCCGCAATGGCCACTGGGCAAGTGTGGCTGCATCCAGGGTGTGGTTGGACTTGCCTCGTTGACCAGCGGTGAAGACAGCATCGAGTGCCCCTTCAAGCAGTAGGAACACACCAAGGGAGGCATACTTCGATTACCAAGACAGGACTCCATTTTGCATAGAAGGAGAGGAACTATCATTCCTTAGGAAAATTGGATCGACAGTGAATCAATCTACTACTATTTTATTAAAACAGGGATATGTCTGTTTGTTGTGAATCTGACTTGGTGCTAGTTGAAGAAATCATGTAAGAAAGAAAAAACCAGATTCAAATGATCAGGCATTTATAAATTTCTGGGGACAAAAAGTGATGATAATATGATGTCTTTGTGCATAGTGATAAAATCGAAACCAACAATAATTCTCTTTAATGGCTTTGTTAACTTCAACAAAGATAATTGAGATAGATGAAACTAGTGAATGGTCAAGGATATGGTGTTGCTCCATGGAATAGTTTCAATAGCTAACGCAGTGGTGCTTCTTTGATGATGTACTTCTGCGTGTATCACACAAATTCTCCAATTTTTTTTAATGTGCACCATCAGGATTTTTTATTTCTCGTTGTGTATGGCAATTATTGGTTGTGTTACCATGCTATGATAATTATTTAGTGTTTTTGAGTTGATTGCTTTATTGGTGTATTCAAGTTGAACAATGGAAGACCTTGTAATGGTGACATTTTTGTCTTTATAGTTTTGGGATAATTAAGTAAGAACTCAAATTGAGATGAGCAATTTCAATATTAAAATTATTTTGTTAGAATTTGTTAGACATTACTATGGTGAAAACTAAATATGAAGGATAAACATTAAATGCATGTATTATTCACATGATATATTTTGTAATCTATTGGAGTGACTGTTGGATTCCATATTCCAAGGTCTCTTGGACTCCATTTGACTGCCCACATTCTACACCCACCCTTAGAGGATTAGGTGTCCAACATGCCACCCCTTAATTGGAAGGGGTATGTATGAGTCCAAGGAGAGAGATGTAATATAAAATGTGAAAAAATGTATGGCAACACTAAGCTTAATGTGCTCTATGAAATGTTGGCATAAGGTGGTGGCTTAAGGATGAACACCAACTCTAGAATGCTTAGTGCAATTCCTGGAACTTTTCCAAAACTGGAAAGAAGTTGAAGTCTTGGAGGAAGTGTCCCCAAGTATTTGAAGAGGAGGAAGCTCAAATATGGTTCACCTTCTCAATGTTGGCATAAGCTTCAAAGCCTCATCAAGCAAGCCTGAGACACATCCTGCCATACCAAATTCAAAGTTGTAGCCAAAGACAGAGATGCCCTTGAGCATGCATTTGGTTGGTGGTTAGCCTTAAACCATATATGCGGGGTTGAGGTCACTCTTTTTAGGTTGAGCTTCTTCATCTTCAAATAATTAGGGACACTTCCTCCAGTAGAAGATGACAACTTTTTGCCAGTTTTGGAAGGGTTCCAGGAATCACATTAATCATTCCCGAGTTGGTGGTCTCCCTCTCCAAATCATTAGGGACACTTCCTCTAGCATAAGATTTCAACTTCTTTCTAGATTTGGAAGAGTTCTGGAATTGCACTAATCGTTCCAGTGTTGGTGGTCATCCTTAAACCACCACCTTATGCCAACATTTCAGAGAGAACATTCAACTTAGTGTTGCCATGGATTTTTGCACATTTTGTATTTCAACTCTTTCCTCGGACTCATACATAACCCTTTGGATTAAGGGGGGGAATGTTGGACACCTAATCCTCTAAGGGTTGGTGTGGAATGTAAGCAGTGAAAAGGAGTCCAAGAGACCTTGGAATATGGAATCCAACGGTCACCCCAATGTATTATAAAATGTATATCATGTGAATAATATATGAATTCAATGCTTATCCTTCATATTTTTTCTTCACCAAGATGATGTATAACAAAATTCATCTCACTAACAAATAATAGAGAAAGTAAGGAGGTCCAAGACAAAGACTAAATAGAGGTATCAAAGATACAAGCACCAATGCCAAGTATATGAATTATTTCAAAAGAGGAAGATAATATTCCTATCATGCCTAATTATCCCTTGCTATTGTATTGTAGTGTTGCAATGATTTTTTATGTAAAGGCCATTCTTGAGTCTACTTAGAAAGAGAAAGAAGTATTGTAGTCAGAAATGACTAGCTACATGTTTTGGTCCATGGATTATTTGCGAGATGTGGCACTATAAGTCATTATTAGCATTTGCATAGGAAATGTAAGACTGAGATAAAGGTATCCCGTATCCAGAAAACTTAGCTAGAGAACTAGTGACTAGAGTGAATAGTACCCATATATCTTAGTAGATGGATGTAAGTCTATGGGATGATTAATGAATTATTCTTTATGTTTAGATTGATGTTAAGAAATGAAGTATAATAGGTTCCCAATTAATTTGAGGTATCAATGGTACAATTGGTTTCCAACTCATACATGATGATAGTTTTTTAGGTGAAATCAGGAGCATGGAAACTTGTTGAGTTGGAATCGTGTTTCAATGTTCTCACTTGACAAAACCAAATGTTGTTTGCAGGCTTAGTTTTTCATGTGGAATGATGAGTTTGTGGACATAGGACACATGTTTTGGATATAGTACAAGGTACCATTGCAGTTTGTTCCAAGAAAACAACTTGATAGTTCTTGTGGAAGCATTATGGAAACAAAGGATACTCGTTATGGAAACAACATAAATTAGATGATGATGGAAAAATTTGGGTATGTTTTCTTGAATAAAGTAGACTCATGACCATATTGTAATATGATACACACTTAGTAGTTGTAGAAATTATATATCATGTTTTTCCTTTGATGTGTTGATGTTATAAGAGTTTGAGCATTTACCAACATTTCCATGAGTTGGACTATGCATGCACCTATATCTATGTAACATGACAGTAACAGACTGTTGTAAGATTTGGATAGGCATGCATGCCAATTTATTGTGTGACCTTGATGATGATTTGGATATTTTTTCTAGTTTAGTTTAGTTTAGTAGCCTTTGATTAGGAGGTATTTAACACATAGAAGAGTGTGCTATGTGTTTCCTAGATGCTCCATTAGTGGACCACATTGTTTCCTATAGACCATAGAGTTGAATTTTACTTTCAAAGGGAGTTCATCAATAAATTGAATGAACCATGTATATGAAGGACATCCTAGTAAAACCAATGTTTGAAATGGTTATGTACCCATGCATTCTCATGGGTGGTTGTTCGTTTATATGGATCTTGACATCTTGATGTTATCTGCGTGATCAAGGTATGAGGTGAAAGTTCCATGTTGGACCATAGGTGTAATTTGTTGATGAGGAGGTTCTCCAAGTCATAGTGAAGTAGTTGTTGTAGAGAGGAAGAGGTTGAAGACCTTAACGGATGAAGATACACACAAATAATTGTTAAGGGGCAACGTTGGAGTATGTATCTCCTACTTGTGTTATGTGTATGATCATATCTAATTATTGAGATTATTTATCATTATTAGGTTGAGTTCTAGTCTTTAAAAGAGGGAGTATGTTCCTAGTTTTCATGAGATTGTTGAACCTAATTAGATGTGAGGGATTATCGCCAACACGTTAGCTTAATCTATTGATATGTGATTGAGATATTCCCTCAACCAATTGACTATGTATCGAAGATAATTTTCCTATTTTAAGACAAAGTTCCATGTATTTATATTTATATTATAATAGTGTTGAATAAAAATATTATAACATTGTTGAATAAAAATTTCAAGCACAATATTGGTATGTGTAATAATTCTACTCTCATATATCTTCCTATATCTTTTTATTTTTTTAAGACATTAAATACATTTCATATTAATTTTAGCTATTCAAATTAGATATACAAATAAAATGATATATAATTATAAATTCCAATATATGCATAATTAATTACAATTTCTCCATTTTTTTGTTAAGCTCGGTAGGCCTCTCCCATTTTCGATTTTACATGTCCATTATTCACCCTCCTATGAGGTAGGGTAGCACAATATTCGAACCCAAGATCTATGGTTCGATGAGACTTCATTTCACAGCCATCACCACTTGAGCTACCCCAGGTAGACTCAATTTATCCATTTTAAATTGCACTATAATATTTTTATTTTTATTATTAAATTTAATAATATTAATTAAATAAAAATATTTAATCTTTTAAAGCATATTTTATTAAAGCATTTAAAGCTTAAAACTTATGGTTCATTATATCAAATGCTATTAACTTTACTATTTTTACAAGTTATTTTCTTATACTTTGTTAATGGATGCGACCATGTCTCATATTTGGTGTTTTAAACATCGTTAATAAGAGAGCTAATCACTAAATTCAAATTTTGTTGTAGTATTGATTCTTCTATTTTTTATATTTTTATTTGTAAGAAAGAAAAGCATATTTTTATTCATTAAAGAAGAATAAAATCACATTTTACATATATGATATTGCATATTACGTTTTATATATGTGATATTGTTTTTTAGAAATAAAAATCATAAAAATATCTAATATTATTTGAAATTAAATACAAAAGGCCCAGCCTGAAGGCCATTCCAGAATGAATTTAGCTACACATTGAAGAAAACCATTTCAAAATCTTAGGGTCTACACATGAATGAAAAACCCTAGGGCATAGAAAGGAAAACCATGTTAAACAAAGACAAGGCAAAACCCTAGAAAACAAACAGATTGAGAACAGTCCCGCAAATTACAAAATAGGGTGCAACAACCTTCAGAGAAACCCCCAAAAAACTAAAGCTAGGCACAAGCCACCCAAAATGCCGATAAAAGCAACCCATAACTAGGTGTCGAACATATACAAATAGAGAAAGAAAGCCAAACAACAAAACTACGACAACATCCTCTCGAGTAGGCACAAGCGTCAACCAAAAAAGGCACAAGCAATGGTGGTGAAAAGTAGAGCGTCGACATATCTAAACAAAACCATGAGTGACTCCCAAGCTCGAACCAAATACCGATAGTAGCAAACGATGGACCTCGATGAAATAAGGGCTGCAATTAAACTCAAGCATGTTGAGAAGGCCACAACAGAATATCCATGCACACCACATAGAAGCCAAAACAAACACAACTCCGATAACACAACAAAAGATGAAACCCACAACTACACAGACGAACAAAGGCATAAAATAGAGAGCTCATACAACTAAGGTTCAACTACCCAAACCTCCCCTTTCACATCCTTATATTATATAAAATCTTAAAAAATAATTTTGAGATATAATTTTTCCTAGTAAATTCATCATATAGTTTTAGAATGATATTAATGAGTAATTTTAGAATGATATTAATGAGTTAGAACATTTTAATGTAAGTGCATATTTTATATATATATATATATATATATATATATATATATATATACCACTTCTCCTAGTTAGAAATTCTATTAACCATAAAAATTATTTAGTGTTTGATATGTGTGCATAGAATTTAGGCTTGCATAATCACCATTGGCCAATATCGACACAAATTAGCATTAGACAATCATGTTACATCTAATCAAGGAGGTTCAAGTCGTAGTAATTTATTTTATGTTAAATCCATAACCAAGTTAATGACAATTTATTTTCGCTGCCAAGTTCTAAACCTCAACACTTTTGTTTGTCCTTCCAGATATTAAACCTTAACATTCTTTCACTAAGATTAATAAAGAGGCATGAAACAATTCCTTCCTATATATTTTCTGAATATAAGTACAGTAAATTTTGAATTTCTAATCACTTCATAATAAAGCTAGGGATTGGATTTCTAATCACTTCATACTAAAGCTAGGGATCAATATTAAAGCTAGGGATCAGTATTAATGAAGTCTATTGGGTGGCTCAGGGTTAACTCATTCATTTATGCATTGAAACATACATTAGCTATGTTACGAGTCTACGTGATCGTATTTCAACATTTTTTACACCGTAGATTTCAACATTTAAATTATGCTCCTAATTTTAAGAAATATAACAGAAACATCTAACCAATGACTAGTAAAATTTAGTTGATATCCTGAAAACACCTAATTATGTGAAGATAATATTCTCTCAACTTGTGCTAAAAAAAATATTACAATCAATAAAATTTTGAAACTTTATTTAAGACATAAATAAATTAGAAAAATACTGTAATCTTCATGTTAGACTCACATGTTTAATTGAAGTGCAAGAAATATTTTTCTATTCAAATTTACAATCGAGTAAATAATCTTTGCTAACTCAACTAAAAAAAGGATAGTGAAAATCTAGTTAAAATTCTATTCACTAGGATAGAACCATTACAATTAATTAAAGGCTTTCTTCTTATCCATTTTGAGAAATACTCAGAAACCGTTTTAGCCTTTAAAAGTGTAAGGCATTTTTAACAAAATTGTATTATAATATTCTTCTATTATTTATTTCATCAAACGTCTACCAGTCCAAATATAAAATTTTGAGTCATTTTCAGTCCGAGGAAATGAAAACTAGACTGACGATTTTGGGGTTTTCTTGCAGGTTAATAAAAAAAAATCTGGATATTCTATTTTCCATCATTTTATTCAGGGTTTTTCATAGCTCTTCCATTATATCGGAGAGAAAACTCTGAAACAACACCCACATTCAGTAATGTCTCTACTGAGATTGAAGGGCTTCTGATTCGAGCATTTTCTGACTTAAAGTATTTTGAAGGTTTTAGTATGAGGGTTCCATCAGGTGAAAAAGCCTTATGTTGGTTCAATGTCGAAACTCGTCATGAACGCATAAAATTTCCTTCAGGTATCGAATCCCATATTCTTTTCCTTAATAATCTTCTCACTTTCTCGGTTTTAGGGTTTGCATTTTTAGATTATTTCTCATCATTCTAAGTTCTTATCCTAAAAGAGTTTCAATTTAAATGACAAAGGAGATTAATAGCTTTTTTTGTCTTTTGTTATTACTGGCACAACCATATTAATAAATGTGAATAAACTTATATCAAATACATGTATCAATTATCAATAATACTAAGAATTGATGTTATTCAAAACATTAACCATAATTTTCAAATTTCATAATTTATTAATCATGGAAGAACTTATCATGGAACTTATTAATATAAACAATATACTTCATAAGTAAAATATTTCAATGTTAACTAATATGTACAATGAAAAGAAATAAATTTTCATGGTTAAAACATTTTAACCATTTCAAGTAATGTTATTATTTAGATTTGGGCTATATTTTTCTGTCAATTTTATTTTTGAGATGCAAATGTTTTTTTGTTTCAAATTTTTCATTTTAAAAAATATTACACAAGAAGAAATTATATCACTTTAAACACTTCTTAGATTTATGATTAAAATAGATCAACACTGATATTTAAAGAAAAAACTAACATGGTTAACTTGCAATTTGAAAATTTGTTATTGAATGATTGCTAATTAATTTTAGAGGACAAATTTATTCATGCTACTTTAACTAATTCTACACTAAAAACCTAGGACAACTCAAATTCATCGGTAAGCTACTTTTATACATTTGTATTTGAAAAGTGAAGAAATATTCCTTTATACATTTGTATTTGAAAAGTGAAGAAATATTCCATAGAACACGCTGAGCTACTTTTATACATTTGTATTTGACAAGTAAAGAAATATTCCACAGAACACTCCTTCAACCTTGTGATCCAATATCAAATGCCCTAGCTTCTCATAGAGGATGTCCATGTTAAATTTGTCACTATCATACACTTGTGGCAACACACAAATATATGCATGTTGAGATAATGGTAAAGCAGACAGGGAAGTTAGTTGCTGCCACGATTATAGCAAAATACATTGTTATATATGGTATGGAAAACTTTGTTATTAATCGAAAAAAACCTAGCATTCAAAACTTGTAGCCCACATTAATCTCCTTGGAACACATTGAGGGCATGTTGAGATATTGGTAAAGAATATAGGGAATTAAGTTGTTGCCTCGATTATAGGAAAATACATTGTTATATATGGTATGAAAAACTTTGTTATTAATCGAAGAAGACGTAGTATTCACAACTTGTAGCCCACATTAATCTGATCTTTGAACACGTTGAGAGAGATCTTAACACCAGAATAGATGGAATTTACTGGAATGCATGGAATTTATTTGCACTGTATACCTTGTTATATATTTGTTTATATATAAATGAATGTTATAAATAATAATGAGGAACTTATTAGAATTTGAATAATCTCAAATCCCTAAGAAATTGGTGGGTGGGAGCCATGTGACACGAATCTAAGTTTTAAAGTTTATTAAAACTAATGGACCATTTTGCTAAATAAAATTTTCTTATATATAAATAAATGTTATAAATAATAATGAGGAACTTATTAGAATTGGAATAATCTAAAATCTCTAGGAAATTGGTGGGCACGAATCTAATTCTATAAATTTATTAAAAGTCAATTCAACCTAACAAACTCTATAATACACTACAACCATTCATAAAAATTAAGACTATGAATATGTTGAGCATATTCTTTTTAGAATCAATCTATCCCCTTAATTACAAAAATTTCAACAAACCTCTTTTCATCTAAAATCAATACATATACACATATCGGTGAATAAGTTATTATTCAGTTCACATCACGTTAATATACTTCTTGAAAAAAGGTTTTATTAATATACTTCTTAACTACAGTTTTCTATTAGAGTTATCGTAGTAATTTTCCTTGTTTACTTGCTTGCAAGGTTTCAATGGAAAGTGGACCTGTTAAGTTTTGCCCTGGACTGATTTAGAGTCAGACCTTTCCATTGGCATGAATAATTATTATAAATTATTATACTACCTATGTTTCTATTTTACAAATTCCATATTCCATAATTACTTTTTATTTTTATTTTAAGTTCTCGTTAAAAAATTTTTATATTAAAAGGTTTCATGCCCGGGAACCCTTTCATTCTCATTAAATATTACAACTATGAATATATACTCAATTCCTAACAATTCATATGCTTATAACATATAATTCATGCTACGACTATTTGGAAAATCCTCAATGTAATTCACTATTTGATTCTTTTAATTCAGGTCTATTTTATGGCTTCAATATTTGATAGGACACGAACCAAAGTTTCTATATTTTCTTCATGGATTTGTACACCAAACCCAACACATAATTATTTCCACAGTGCATTAAAGTGACCTCCTCAAATAAGAACCCTATTAACACTATTTTCTCTTCCATAAGTATTTAATCATAAGGATATTGAGTCGATTGATAATGACCACAATTGCTTTTTTGTGGCTATTTGAATTAAGGTTTAGCATAGTCAGTCGGGAGTTATGATGAGATTGATAATGCCCACAATTTTATTTTTTTTGGGGGTGGCTATTTGTATTAGGGTTTAGCATACTCAGTTTGGAGTTATGTTGTTAAATTAAAACTTCAATCTTTGAACTCAATATTTTGTGGGTTAAATAATTTATAAAATTTAACCATTTAGTATGTTTAAGCAAAATTATATACATTTAAAGATATTATAATTTATTTTTGTAAATTAGGGTGTTTATCCACAATTTATGCATGTTTAAAGTTTTTATTTTTAGGCATGTAATTTTATTATATTATTCTAATGTGTCTTTAACCTTTGTAATCTAATTTACTCTATGGATTCCACATAATTTCATAGCTATGGTAGTTTTTTTAATTAATTCAATACAACTTCACTTTATTAACAATTATTCATTTTATTTCATACTTAATCTTCCCTTAAGCACTCATCTAAAGTAAAGCTTAGAATTATTCTAAGTGGATTTTGTGCAAAAAAACAAGTAGTTACAAAGTAGTTGTACAAATGTGTTTTGTAACTATTTTCCGAAAGTGTTCTACACATCAAGTGGAAACTATTTACAATAGGAAATTATTACAAAGGTTTATCCTCCATGCTAGTTTACATGCATGGGGGATACTATCTACAATAGGAAATTATTACAAAGGTTTAATGATACTAAGAAAAAAATAATACTTTTACAAAATACTACCAGAAGTTACATGAATTCATAAGATTTATTAAGTATCTAGTATTTCATGCTTAGAAAGTTGTTTTTCTCTCTCTTTTCACTAAAATATTTGTTCATTGTTCATTCTGATCCAAACAACCTCATACTAATATTCACTAGAAAATACATGCTAGAACATTCAAGATAATGGAACAACAACAATAATAATTTTACTTATCGGAGCAATTGGAAATATAATATGAACAAGCACGTTACTCCCAACTAGTGAATTGTAAACTTAGAAACTCCCCCCAAGCCTTAGACTTCTATACTATCACTAATCTATCATCATTTAGTGGTAATTTCCTCCTTTCCCCTACATACTCTAGCAACCTCCTTTTTCTCAATGTCTCCACTCATCTCTTTTCTATACCTAGGATCCTTACATAATATCTTCCTTAATATCTAACATGAATTTCTATTTAGCTATGCCTTTTATCCCTTCTTCCACCCAACATAACACATCTCTCCATGCTACCCTGTCTCTTGGTGGTAATTATTCCTATTGGAATATTGGGTAATCATGGAAGGTTATAACTATGACAACTGCCACCTTTATGTCCACTACCTAGGGTTCTAACCACCTAAAACAACTTCTGACGACAGAGCATGCTGACTACTCATGCGCTAGTTCCCACAAATTTTTGAAGAAAAATAATATTTTATTTATAATAATACATAAATATTTACACCTATTCTTCAAGCATTTCAAATTTAGCCTTCACCTCATGACCATTGTTTCTAACTTAAATATTTACAAATAAATATGAAACCACGATGTATTGCAAAAGTAAATTGCAAAAACAACATTACATTTTCCCTCCTCTTCATTTGAGCCCCATCCTCGGTGTTTTCTTTGTGCTCATCACTTTTCAAAGAGTGAGGGAAATGCTTCTTGTATTTTATCTTCCATCTCTTCGGTGTTACAAACATGTTTTAACTGATGGCAAAGGTGATGAGGACAAAGTAAAAATAATAGAAGATTGCAAGAAGAATGAAGATAAGCTCAAGGTATGTAGAAGGAAAAGGTGGATATAATGCAAGATATTTGGAGCCATTTATAGCTCATAATATCTCTTCAAACATAGTTGGGACCCACTTAGATGGAAAGAGCTTTGAAATAGTTTTACAGTGGTATATGGAAGTTTTAAAATGGTCTCTTGGATCACACGTTATTGACAATCAAGGTTAAGTACCCCCAATATCAATGTTGCAGACTTGGTGGAAGACCCTTTGGAAAAGTTTATTTTGGTGTGTTTCCAGACGCGACGGAGTAAGTTAGTGGAGCCTCTATCCAAATGACTTGGAATACATGGGATATAAAAACAATACATTAGGAAGCATTATTATTAGTCGATGGGGGAGTCCCACATGATAGCTCACCCTAGCGGGAGGCTTCCACGGAAGGTTCAAAGGTGCGTGCATAAGGGAGCACTCGAAATGATGCAAGACTGAGATGATGTAAATCCTGGGAGTTACAGACAACTACATTATATTGTCAGAGTTTTAAACCAGGAGGTCCCCATAGGATAGCTCATCCCAAGAGACCTTTCTCGGAAGAAATTAGGCGCAATGCAGAGTTTGAATAGCCCATGATGATTAAGCGTCATGCTAGCTTGGTGAAGTAGAGTAGCAGGAAGTACCAATAGAAAAGAAGTTGGGAAATCATGGCAGCCTTGACATTGTAAAAAATTTGAATCTGGTAGTTTTATGTTAAAATATTTAACAAATAAAAACATTAAAAAGCATAAGGCTTGGGACCTTTTTTCTCTCCTTTCTCATAGGCATGTGGCAAAATTTTAGTGGACAATGATGATGTTAACGTGGGATTGGTATGAAGGACATGTGGTAGGAAGATCCAGTGTTTTTGATTGGCCTAGTGGGCCAAATATTAGTGACACATGTCACCACTCACATGGCACCACTTGATGTCATCTCGAAAGGGCTTGCCCGAAAGATTTATAAAGTGCATAGGTAAGGATTTATGGGTTGACTACATGCAAAATGCATGTGGTAGTTGTTAGTGACAATTAAGCGTGACTTGTTGTTTATTGGTTAAGAGTTGTGGCAATGGTATTCTCAGGGACAACTCATCCTAGTTGCTTAACCCTGGAAGAACTTAAATGAGCACAATAGACAGGTGTCAGACTGATTAGGCATTGAGAACATGTGGCATTGAGAGTCAATCAACCTGTTTATTAATTGACTCTTGTATGTAGAGGGTGGACCCACTAGGACACATCAGCCAGGTTCCCTGAACCCAGAAGGTTTCAAACAAGTGAAAATGAGGAACCTATAGGTTGAAAACACACTGGGACATAGTGATAGTACAGCTGGGTGGTGCAGGAGCAATGAGAATAGAGCACAATGGCAGATCCACTGGACATGTGATCTAAGACGGGAGCTAGAAGTTAAGCATCAGATCAACTTTTTTTATGCGGAGTTTGAAAACAAGAGTTTGGAGATTTGCAATATAAATAAAGCCCTTGAGGCTTACATACCACTAAGCCCATGTAAGCTTATGTGAATAATTTTCATATATAATAAAGCACTTGGGCCTGATACTTGCTTTAAGTTGTGCTAAAGCATTTGGGGCATATTTTTATTGGTAAGCCTAAAAATATCTATAGTCTTAATCTAGGTGCTTTGGGATATGCTTAAATCCTTCAAGATTATGGATGAACTAGTTGACAACTTATAAATTTCGCATTATATGCGATATTTGGATGTATGGGTCAACAACTAAATTTTGTCAGAAATAACACTAGCAACATTAAAAGTTAAAATGGAAGGCATGAATGAGTTGGAAACACAAACAAAAACATGGAAATATCTGGAGTTAGATTTGGTAGGTAGACCAAATTTGGTGATGCACCAAATTAAGAAAGTCCTAGTTAAAACCTATAAAAATTCTAGAATAGAATAATTGAGCAGTTAAGATCATTTTTTCAAGTAGAAATAGGTAAGGAGAGTTTGAATACTTGAAGAGAAGATTAAGATGAAATGACAAAAGAAGGACAAATATAAAAATAAAATATTCATGCAAGAACAAAAGTGGAAGAGAATGAAAGCTTAAATTTCAAAAATACTAGTCCAAATTCATTAATAAGGAGATTCAAATATGCAAGATTGTGAACAATTGTGAATTTGTGTTGGTGAGATGGATTGATACTACTAGTGTGTATGGTGAATTTTTCATTAATAAGAGATTGATGAAGTTGTTTTGAATGGTGGTTTTGATGAATGTTTGAAGTGAAAAATTTATTTGTTTTGTAGAAGGGAATGACTTCATGATTTGAATATGAAAATTGTATAAAAGATGAATCATTGAGGTCATGCAAGTTGTAAATTGCATATAAAGGGTTGTATCTCTTTCCAATAGTTGCTAGTAAATAATTAGGGGTTGAAGCTAAATTTGGTGGAAATTGGTAAACTTAGGGGTTGAACCTCTTTTCAATTGTCGCTGATAAATCAGGAAGTAGTTGCTACCATTTGGTTGTAGTCAGAGAATTTTATAACAACAAGTAGTAGCTTTCCTTGTGAGGATATTGATGAAACGTTTGAAGAATATATGTATATTATTTGATCTAGTTATGTTTATTATTGGAATTCTTATATGAATTAATTGCTAGAAATTTTAATGTTTCCCTAGTAAGTGAAAACAAAAGTTTATAATTCCCACAATATTGATTCAACCCCCCTCAATATTTTCCTGGTTTCTAACAATTGGTGTAACATCAACCAGGTTCCTTAAGGGTTGTTTTACTACTGGAAGGAGGATAAAGGACAACGGAAAACCAAGAAGGAGGAAAAACTAATAGGGCACCTATCTCCAATGGAACATACTACGTGTTTGGGAAAGTAAGGATGAAGACCTATATTCATTCACTTGGAGTTGATATAGGGGATGTGGTGGAAGAAGAATATCAATAGCCTCCAACAGTGATTACTAAAGATTAGAAGATGGAGTTTACATGCAATGCAAAGGCCATGAATGGACTGCTCACTGACGTACCTGAATCAAAACTTTTTAAGGTTATGGTCTACTCAATAACGAAGGCTATTTGAGAAAAGACGAGAAAATTATATGAAGAATATAACAAGGTAAACCTAGCTAAAATTGAAGGTGTTAGAATGCAATTTGAGTCTTTAAAGGTGAAAGTTAATGAATGCATTTCAAATAAATTCCAAAGAGTTGATGAGGTTGCGAACACTATAAGAGTTCTTGATGAGAAATTAGATGAACCTACAATATTTGAAAAGGTGTTGAGATGTCTTTTGAAGGGATTTAATCCCAATGTATCAACCATTGAGGAGATGACATAATTAAAGAATCTTACTTTGTACCAGCTACTTGACACACTTACTTCTTATGAGATGAGAATTTATAATGGAAAGCCTACAATAAATGAGTGAGCCTTGAAAGTAGATAATAAGCCCAAGGAAGAACATGATGATTCTTATTGTGAATAAGATGAAGAAGAAGCCATGTTTGTGAGGAAGCTCAAGAGAGGATCAAGTAATTATAAGGGTAAAATACCTTTTAAATATTTTGATTTTGGTAAATTTGGTCACTATGCTTCCAAGTGTCCTAAAAAGAAGAAAAAAGAATATTATCCTAGAGAGAAGTTCAGGAAGTTGCAAAAGGAAAGGAAGAATGCCAAAAATAAGAGCTTATACATCCAAGATGCGAACTCATCTGAAAGTGAAGGCATCCAATCCGTTGATGAGGATAGAGATGATACAGGTCCAAAATAATTCATGCTCATGCATATAGACAATATAGAAGTTGAATCCATCAATGTTGATGATGAAGAGGCTGAAGTAGACTTAAAAGGCTAGTATGTTAGTGAACTTGAAGAGATTGAAAGGATAAGAAATAAAAATATAAACCATAATTTTTTTTTTATTAAGGACAAAGTTGAAACTGTTGAACCTCTTCTCTTGCAAATTGAAGAATGTATGAGGATTCAAGAGACTTAAACCAATAAGTTAGTGAGAATAATGAACCATGTGAAAGGCTTGAGAAAGAATTTTTTTTTTCTAAGAAAAGTGTTGGAAAAGGAAAAGAGTTAGTTGAGATTTCATTAGAAGTTTAGAAATGGGACAAAAAAATTAAATGACCTTCTTGAAGCATAAAGAGTCTCCACTAATTGAATTGGTCTTGGATTTGAGGTTGAATCTAGCTCAACAATAGAGTCAAAGGGAAGTAAGTTGATTACATTTGTGCAAGAAGCCAAAAATAGTGACAACGCAATAGCAAAAGAAGCATCAACGCAATAATGAAAGAAAAAAGGAAGCACACAACTTAATAGTCAATAAGAGTCAAACCAACAACAACACAATAAGAGGAGGAATTTAGCATAGCCATTGTTTAGATATAGATTTTCTCCATGGTATGAAGACACATTTCTAGGCTACTACTTTACATGCACCAATTTTGGACACAAGGAAACAAGTGTGAATTTATCATATGGGCAGCTCATATCAAGAAGAAGAAATTATCACCCAATTAGATGGAGGATGAGTAGACCCAGGTATAACAATTTATTTTCTCCTTCAAATAATTTAAATCAATTCTATAACAATCAAAATTTTGTGCGTATAGTAGCTGAGTGTAGTGTTAAGAATAAAACACTTGGTCTAGTTATTAAGCAAACCAACCAAGAGCCTAAAGCCTAGAAAGAAAAGGAGAAATTGGAGCAGAGTAACATTGTCTTATATGCTCGAAACGAAGGTAGCCATTGGTATGTGGATAGTGGTTGTTCTAGAAACATGTTAGGAAACAAAAGCAGGTTATTGTCATAGAAACCAACAAAAAAAGGGATTGTAACCTTTGGTAACAATGCACTAGGAAATATTATTAGAAAATGAATTGTTAGTATGTCCAATGGAAGAGGTAAAGAAAATAATGTTTTATTTTTTGACAGGTTAGAGAATAATATTCTTAGTGTGTCTGAGATGTGTGACCAAGGATATGATGTTCTTTTCAAGGTGAAAACTTATCAAATCGTGTCTACAGGATCTGGTGAAGTTGTAGCTGAAGTTGCGATAAAAAATTGAATTGTATATGTTCTGGAAGAAAAGACAGAGAGGTGCTGCTTGTCAAAGATTCATGAGAGATGGATATGGCATAGGAGACTTGGGCATCTGAATTTTGATCAGATAGTTAGATTGGGAAAAAATAATTCAATCAAAGATCTCCCAAAGCTATCAAAGCATGAGATATTTTTTCCAAATCCTATTAGTTGGGTAAGAAAAATCGAGTACCATTCAAATCTAAGGAGAGTTCATAAACTAAGACATTGCAATTAGTACGTATGGACTTATGTGGACACTCAAGAATGCATTCACCCATAGGTAGCTTGTATTTCCTGCCTATTATTGATGATTTCAGTATAATGATGTGGGTTTCATTTCTCAGAGAAAAGCCAAAAGATTTTGAGAAGTTTAAATACTTTAAAGCCATGGATAAGAATGAGATAGATTGTAAAATCAAGTGTGTAAGGTTTGAGAATGGAGGTGAGTTTACCTCAAAATAATTTGACTATTTTTGCAAGAAACATGGAATTAAAACGAAGTTCACTATATCATAGACTCCATAGCAGAATGGTGTAGCAAAGAGATCCAATAGATCATTTTAGCAGTTAACTAGATAAATGATGGGAGAAGGGAATGTTCAACAAATATTTCTGGTTGAGGCCATTCACACAATAATAGTTATTCTCAACAAAGCACACTTATACCAAATAATGATAAAGACTCTCTATGAGCTTTGGTATGGCAGACCTACAACTGTTAAGCATTTCAAGGCTTTTGGAAGCAAGTGCTACATCAAGGGGAATGATGACAAGCTTGAGAAGTTTTAAGAAAGGGATTATGAAAATATTTTTCTTATATATTATCATAATAACATGGGATATAGTGTTACAACAAAAATACAAAGAATATTGTTGATTGTATTGATGTCAAAGTGGATGTGTATATTGAATTTGAAGTCAATCATCCAATAAATAATATATCCATTGATCGAATCAACAATGATGAGAAGAATGACGAGTCACCTTTAGATGAATAAAATCAAGGGAAACTAGGTTACTTCAAGATCAGTTTAACTACTAGAAGGAGGATCAAGGACCATGGAAAACAAAGGAGGAAAAAACAATAGGGCACCTATGTTCAATGGAAAAAACTATGTGTTTGGGAAAGTAAGGATGAATACCTATATTCATTCACTTGGAGTTGATATATGGGATGTGGTGGGAGAAGAATATCAAAAGCATCCAATAGTGATTACTAAAGATTAGAAGATGGAGTTTACATGCAATGGAAAGGTCATGAATGCACTGCTTGCTGGCCTACCTGAATCATAACTTATTAAGGTTATGGTCTACTCAACAACAAAGGATATTTGAGACGTCATGAGAAACTGATATGAGAAGATAGGAAGGTAAACCAAGCTAAAATTTAAGGTTTTGGAATGCCATTTGAGTCTTTAAAGATGAATGATGATGAATACATTGAAAAGTACTTCCAAAGATTTGATGAGATTGTGAACACTATAAGAGTTCTTGATGAGAAATTAGAAGAACCTATAGTAGTTGAAAAGGTGTTGAGATCTCTCCAGAAGAGATTTAATCTAGATATCAACCATTAAGGAGATGACATAATTAAAGAATCTTACTTTGTACCAGATACTTGGCACACTTACTGCTTATGAGAGGAGAATTTATAATGGAAAGCCTACAACAAATGAGTGAGCCTTCAAAGTAGATAATAAGCCCAATGAAGAACATGATGATTCTTGTTGTGAATCAGATGAAGAAGAAGCCATGTTTGTGAGGAAGATCAAGAGAGGATAAAGTAGGTATAAGGGTAAACAACCTTTTAAATGTTTTAATCGTGGTAAAGTTGGTCACTATGCTTTTGTTGTAGTGACTGCAACACCCTCCAAAATTTTGGCTTGCATCCAATTTTGGAGCCTTCCTTGGGTTTTTCCTTGATGTTTGCCAGCACTTGGGCTCATCCCATCAGCTTGTGTTGAGTCTTTGCACCCTCCTCGCTTGACCGTTCCCAAGACATATTTTAGCATGCTGGTCATAATTTCATGCTTGCAGTCATGTTCTTTCTATGCACAAAGTTTGTCTTCATGTGTATAAGTTGTATTCGCTATGTAATCATATGTCACACTCACACATGAAGTTGTATGTATGTCGTGAAAGTGTTGCGCTTGTCACCCACACCCATTGGTTAGTCACACTGAGTATGTTGTCTTGTTGGTTTTACATGTCTTGTCATCGAGTCATGTTGCGTGTGTGTTCGCAAGGTCATGCATGAACAAGTTAAATCGCTCACACACTTAGTCATTTTGCTAAAACTCTGTCGACCAAACCAATTCCCAACAACTGGAACTTCGATGAGCTACACTGCGTAGTCTCAACCCTCAGTGATCATGTAATGCTGCCTATAATTACACAGGGATTGAGGCTACCTCCCAGGTAGTCTGTATTGCACAATCTTGGAGTCGACCCGAATTACTATCACCCAGAATAGCATAGGAGTTTCTCAGCAAGCCATATCAATATGCGCTACCTGCAAGCAAAGCTATCAAGCCTCTAGCTAGTCAACAGGAGAGTTTGATCGGGAAGTGACCCTAGGCTCCACTTCTCCAAAAATTTTTGCAGAAGGTGATAGCATGCCCAACTTCACTAACTGAAGAAATTGCACAGACATGAAGGACAGGCACCCCGTGCCTGTCACTGCACTGTCCTCGAAATTTGTGCAGTTCTGTCAGCTAGTCACCTTATCAGCCAACCTACTGCTCCTCTTGAAAACTGCACAGTTTTCATGGGATGTCTCCCATATTTCCAACACCCCACTCAACTTAGAAAATGCGAAGATATGTCTTGTAGGCCAGCATCCTAGCTCTATGCAGTTTTGGCTAGAAAGCTCCCATAACCCACTGCTACCCTCCTTGGAGAATCTGTGTGGTTTTCATTCCTAGTGTCCTCCCTACTGCGTGCACTGCCTCCCTAGAAAAATTGCACAGATCTACCTTTCAACCGAGCCAGATCCCATAGGTAGTCACTGCTAATCCGAACTGCCCCTCTCAGCCTACGAGTGACCTCTACATAATTTTCCTTCACATTTCCCAGAGCCCACATCTAGGCCTGAAATGTGCTCTGCTCAGTTTTAGAGCCTTGTCTGCTCTCCCAGTCACCTGCACTAAAAAATGAAAGATAATGAATCATGGTAGACTAGGAGATTTATGGATTTGATGTCATCTCATCATGTGATTGCAGATATAGGTACATGGATGAGACATGGCGTGATGACGAATGAGATGAAGAAGGAGTGCATGGTAGGAGACTTGTTCACAAATGAATGAACACATGGAACATGCCAAGTACAAGGGAAGGAGAGACATGCATGTGCAAGATCAAATGAACACCAAGAACATCAAAGGCTTCACACACCTTGCCATGTCAAGGGGAAGCTATGATACACCAAGAGCACATTCATCACTCAACAACTCAATATGGACACCAACAACAGCATGAACATACTAGCACTGTCGTGTCAAGTCATGTCACGAGTCATCTTGGCCACATCACTATTGTGGGCCATATTGTTGTAATCAGTATAATGTAACGTGGAAGTCCAAGAGACCCACATGTAAAGTTGAAAAGTCATGTAAGTCAAACAGTCATGAGGGAAGTCTAACAATCACAAGGGCTAGTTTCACCCTTGGCTATATATATCCCTCATTTGTACGTGCAAAAGAATTTTCACCTTGGTTCCTCCCACATAGCCTTGAGAGTCTGTAGTCTTCTCTTTGAGGAGCGAGCAGTGGCTCCAATGCCTTGCTATTGGGGTTAGTGATGTAATGGTGCATTGATGAGTCTTGAAACTTTCGATTAATTTAGAAGCCTGATAACATGCCAACATGTTTTCACACATGTATCATATTCGTTTGTAAGACTATTCTTTGAACGCTTGTAATGCATGTTGATTTAACTTGTATTAAGACAATTGAACTATTTCAGTTGTTCTAATACATATGCTTTCTAAAATGTGTTGTATAAGTTGTTAACATTGTCTCGCCTGTCTGGACTATTCCGTCGGACACTCAAAAACTCATTCTCATAAACTTGTTATATTGACTGTCACACTCATGTGGACTATTCCGCTGGGTGTTGTACATTCTATCCATTCACTATGTGCTTTTGACTGCAGCATTTGTGTGGACTACTCCACCGGAAGTTTCACATGTCATGCTTTGTTGTGTGTCTCTAACAGAGCTGGGACTATTCCCTTTCGACTTAAGACTCACTCTCACCCTCTCTCCCTCTGCAGTGAAATAACCTTGACATAAGTAACACTAGGCACTCACCAGGCACATGAACCTAGTTGCTCGAAGACAAAGAAAACCACTCTCAAGTGTTGACAAGAAAGAGCTAAGGAAATCCTTTAAGACAATCGAAATCGGCCATGATACCAGATGGGACTCTTGCACCAAACGATTTGAATTCTAGATGTGACTTCATATTGGGGAGATCCCTTGAATGTTGGCAGGTCCCATATCGTCAACATTTCTGGCGCTAGAAGGCGGTCCGCCATTTGTTTATTGCTGAATGTCCTCTCACCCCAACTCATCAATCATCTATTCAAGGCGGTAACTCACACTCCATTTCACCTATGCGCAACTCTGAATTTGGTTAATCCTCACCTCCCAGATGTGAACACGAAATTTTGTATCAGCACCGTCGCTCTTTCTATCCCATCACTCATCAGTTTTCCAAAGTATTCCAACTGATCCCAAGAATACAAGATATTCCATATGCATCAAGGAAGCCAAAGACCACTCCCATAGGAGTTTTTGTATCATTAGTGAAAGAAGCAGTTCTTTCCATAGTCAAAGGTCTGGTAGAAGTTGTTGAGAATGGAGAGGAAACTCCAGTCCTCCGATAGGGAGAACGAGACACCCTCATGATCTTGGGCTCAGAATCTGGTACAAGAGACAAAGGGGAAGGAAGCAGAGGAGACAGAGTAGTAGATGAACCAACAGACTCAGAGCCAAAATCGTCATATTTTGAAGAAGAGGAGGAGGACGTAGAAGAAGAAGAAATGGTTGACCAAACATTGAATGGATGACTCAGGGACCATTATATCTCATAGGTACTTTGCATAGGATGCCAAAGTGTTTAGAGAGAATTCTCACAAAGTATGACCATGACAGAGTAGTGAAGGTAGAAGATCACTTGGAAAATTTCTACCTACAACTGCAGATTCTCGAGGTATGGTACAATGACATTGCATGCAAATTGTTTCCGTGTAACTTGAATGGTCACACAATAGTATGGTATCACAGCCTTCCTATCAACTCCATCCATAACTGTGGTATGTTCAAATAGATTTTTTTGGAAAAAAATGGTGATGACAAGACCCCAACCATGTTGCTCAAAGAGTTGGGCAGCCCGAATATGGAGGTGAAAGAGAAGAAGATTTCAATAAGAGGTTTTTGTGCATATTGAACAAGTTTGTAGAAGAAAAAAAACCTCATGACTCCATCACTATCGACTACTATACGTTATCACTGCCAACTAGTATTACACAGTTTGTCAAGCCAGCTACGAAACCAACGTTAGTAGAGAACTGCAATGAGGCAATTGTTGTGGAGGAAGACTTGCGTGTGAATGGAGTCATCAAGGATGATGAACTAGCGAAAGAATCTAGAGATGCGAGAAGGAATCCCCATGCCACCACAAGAAAGGGTAAAGACAAGGAATAAAGTGACATTGAAACCCTTACTCATCTTGTCAAGAACTTGAAAACAGAGGTGTCTGAGCTGAAACAATGAACAATCGACACATCTGGGAGAAGCTGGCCTCCCAAACAACATAAAGAAATCATGTCATCAGGCAAAAACTTCTATCTAGATAAAACTGCGTAGAGCTCCAACTTAGTGTTCCACTCGAAACTATCCGCAAATGATGATTTTTGCTCATTCCATGAAGAAGATCACCGGAAGGGACTTGTTCAGAATGGAAATGAGTTGTGGACTCAGTATGAAGGCATGCACTAAACATAGTAAGAAGTACGCAATTCCAACAAATAGACACAGATGATGATGAATATGATGCACCTAATGAGGCACCCAACACTGATTAGGTGATCAACATGTATCATTTCTCACAAGCAGCATAGAAAATGAACACCAAGAAGCAACCCCAAAAGAAAAATGGTCGATACAATCTTAGAGGTCAAGGGGCTCCCCCTACATCTAGGGAGATGCGAGAAAAGCTTAACCTGTTGAGGAGGGTTGATCCACCATCCGTCCAAAAGCAGAAAAAATAAAGGAAGCCCAAGAAGACATCAACGAACAAGAATACGTCCATGAGCAGTAAACTGCAAAACTCTCTGTGGATAATACGCACATGAGTCTAACCTCGGACATATCGATGAGTCTACCCACTCTTGACTACAACGTTTTGAAAGACATGAAGAAAAATCGTGCAAACACATCTTTGTTTGAGTTAGCTAAGATTCAAAGTTAGCGGGATATTCTGTTGCGTGCACTATGGAAAACATATACAGGCAATGCAACCTCTACTAGCAAGGGAGAAAGAACATCTCCCAGTTCACTCACAACTATGCTAAATACACTCTGGATGGATGAAGAAAATTTTGTTTTCCCTCCATTCTTTCTTTCATTCGAAATCTTTAATTGCAATTTTCACAACTATTTGGTTGATTCTGGCACACCAACCAACATCATTCCCCTCTCCATCACCAAGAAGATTAATGTGCAATGGAGCAAGACATTTGTGTAGATCATCCAACTTGATCGGACATGCGTACTAGCCATTCGTGAACTTTGGGATGTGATCATTTGATTATCTCATGATGGCCGAGTGCACCAGTGCATCAACATTGTGGTTGTGGACATACCAGAAGCATATGGCTTACTACTCAGTGGAGACTGGTCCAACAAGTTGAATGGCTACTTTACTACAAACTGGTCACACTTGTGGCTTCCATGCTAGGGAAAAAGAAATCAAATTTGAGTTTTATCCTAGAGATACATGAGACACATCACTCCCATAAATGGTGAGAACGAGCCGTTAGCTTTCACGGATCTCATGCTCATAAATTTCCTCTTAGAAACAACACTGGGGTGTTATCTCACACAGCCACCTCCAACGCCACCAGACATGTAGTTGGGTCTCCTTCCTTGCTCCACTGATGGAAATGAAATGTGTACAACACATTTTAACACTAGTAGCAGTAGTAGCTATACAAGCGCATCAAATGCTCCATGTATAGATGAGTTGTGGACCATGTATTTTGACAGATCAAAGACACAGGATGGCTTTGGAGCCGGTTGTGTCTTGATTGACCCAAAGCACAAGAAAAATTTGATCTTGAGCTACTTGGAGTTTGAGTGCACAAACAAAATTGCTGAATACAAAGCACTCATATTGGGCTTGCACAAGGCCATCAACCTCAATGTTGCTACACTCAAAGTGGTAGGTGATTCATAAATCATGGTAAAACAAGTATGTAACACCATACATTGTTTATCACCTCATGTCAAAAGTTACCAGCAAGAGGAATGGTGACTAATATCTAACTTCCAAGCATTTAGTATCACTGTTATGCCAAGAGTGCATAATGCAGTTGCCAATGCTTTAGCAAATAGAACTTCCAAGATGTCACCACATAGGGACATATTTACTGTTGAAATTTTGAACAAGCCTTCTATCTCTAATAACATAACTAATCTACATGTTTTTGATGATGATCAACAAATACTACACTTGATGGACAACACTGATGTCTTCAAAGATGCAGCTATTGACGAAGATGAGCACGAGCAGTCTCTGCAAACTGGGGCTGATGAAAAGAAAGAAAACCTCATCCCCAAGGGTGTGGTATCTCTATAAAAGCTCCATGACTTGTAGAATCGCTTTCAAGGGCCAAGGAACAAAAAAACACACAACTCCACCATGATGCACGAATAGATAAACCTAAGAATAGAACAAGATTTGAAGTTCGCCAATCTCGCTACGTGTTACACATACTAGGAGTGTCAAGACTTTGTCTTCTTGTTCAAACAGTACCAGGATGTGTTCGCGTGGATATATGATGATCTGAAAACATATGACGCATGAATAATCCAACATGTGATTCCAATCAAAGAAGGGGTCAAGCCATTTCAGCAGAAGATGAGGAAAGTACATTTGTCACTTGAACCCCTCATATAGGAAGAGTTGACAAAGATGTTGGATGCATAAATCATATACAGAGTTCGTCATTCCACATGGGTTTCCAACCTTGTTCCTGTATGTAAGAAGTCTAGGGAGATCCGCTTATGCATTGATTTACAAAAATTGAACTGCACCACGGACAAAGACAATTACCCTGTGCCATCTATGGAGCATATTTTCAAACAATATTTGGAGTAAATATGTTTTCCTTACTTGATGGTATTTTAGGATATAACCAGGTTCTGGTAGAGGAACCTGATCAACTTAAAACTACCTTCCATACGAAGTGGGGTACGTTTGCATACAAACGAATACCATTTGGGCTCGTGAATACAGGCACAACCTTTTAGTTAGCCATGGAAATCGCATTTTGTGGACTCATCAGATAGAGTGTAGTGGTGTACCTTGATGACGTGAATGTATTTTCAAGGAAACAATCAAACGACATATGTAATCTGAAGAAGATATTCAAGCGATGTCAGAAATACGGGATTTCCTTGAATCTTAAAAAGGGCGTGTTTGCAGTGTCTAAGGGGAACCTCCTTTGGCACATCATTGCTAGAAGTGGGATCAAGGTTGATCCGGACTAGGTCCAGACCATTACATAGATCCCTCACCTAGCCAACAAGAAAGCAATGTAGTCATTCTTGGGAAAGATAAACTTCCTCTGGAAGTTCATCTTGGACAATGCACAGATAGTGAAACCAATGCAATACATGATAAAGAAGGATGCAGTCTATAGCTGGGGCAAGAGGGAAAAGAATGCATTCACCCATATCAAGCAAGCTATATCTCATGCACCTACACTTTACAATCGGTATTTTAACAAAGATTTCTTGGTATACATCTTCACCTCCGACAACTCGCCTGCTACCGTACTGACATAGAAGGATGAGATGAATGAAGAATGTCCCATCTCCTTCATGAGCGCTAGTATGTAGGGACTTGAACTCAACTACCCTACCATTGACCAAAAAGAATACACAACATACAAGGTGGTGAAACACTTCAGACCCTACTTGCTGAAGAATCATTGCATAGTCTATGTGCCTCAGCTAGCAGTTTGCTCACTGCTTATATAACAGGAGTTGGGTGAACGACATATGAAATAGATGACAGGATTGCAAGAGCATGATCTTGACATCAAGCTAGTTCACATTATAAATGGTCATGGTCTCTGTAGACTCGCAGCTGAAGTAGTCCACGCACAGGAGGAAGAAGAAGAACTCGTTGGTTGGGATCAAGAAATCGAGATGTATGATATAGAGCGAGCACCACCCACTACATGTGGAATCTCTTGGTATGAAGATGTGCTCCAGTACCTTGAGCAAGGCACCATACCCTCTCACTTCTCCATGAGATAGAAGAGGGCACTATGCCACAAAGATTTATCCTATCAGTTGGTGCACGAAGTGCTTTACAGAAAGCACAGTAACAAAATATTGTTGAGGTTCCTAGAGGCACATGATTTAGAGAAGGTATTTCATGATTTGCATGACATACCAGCTGGGGGCCACTTTGCGGGAAATACCACTATGCACAAAGTTATGTGAGCTGGTTTCTATTGGCCCAAATTGTTCAAAGATGCACACACTTACACCTGCAAGTGCTCGATCTATCAGCGATACGGTGATAGAACATGAAGGTCAACAACCCCACTCCTCCCTGTTGCAATAACTAAACCATTCCAACAATGGGGCGTGGACATCATTGGGGAGATTTTCCCACATTCATAAAAAAAACACCATCTCATCTTGACAGCAACTAATTAATTCACATAGTGGAAAAAATCACTTCCGCTCAAGCAAGTGAATGACCATGAAGTCATTAGCTTCCTTCAACAAAACTTCATCTCACACTTTGGCATTTCAATATCACTTGTGTTTGACAATAAAACTTACTTTTCATATTTGAAGCTTTTATGATTTTGCATTGCAGTATGGTATGGTGCTGAAACACTCATCTAACTATTACCTACAAGGAAATGGTCTCACAGAATCTACAAATAAAAACCTCATCCTCATAATCAAGAAGACCATTTACTCTGAACAGTGTAACTCGCACTCTAGCTTGATGAATTTCTTATGGGTTGATTGCATAACACCCAAACCCTCTCTGAACACTTCGCCATACTTCCTAGTTTATGGGAAAGAAGCCATCCTATAACAAACATCTACTTTCCTACACTCCAACTGTCCCAAGAATCCCAAGCAAGCCTTGTCTGCTAGATCAATGTAGGATGGATGCACTTCACAAGCTGTGGGAAGAAAGGATGAAAGAAAAAGAAAAACTCCCACTCCACCAAAACCGTATCAAGAGATGGCTTGACAAGAATTATGCAGAGAATTATGTTGGTGACTTGGTCTTCAAATGGGACAAACCCCATGAAGATAAAGGAAAACATATGAAGTTCCAGTCCATGTGGATTTGTCCGTAAACTTTCCATGAGAAGCATGGCCCACACATGTACCATCTGCAGTCATTTGGTGGGAGGATTGACAACCTTCCTATCAATGGCCAAGATCTAAAACACTATTTTATGTAAGTCAAGGCCGTGCCCCATGCCATGTACATAGTCTGTTTATTGCTTATTGTCTTTTCGCTTTGCTTACTATTTTTGTTTCATTTTGTTTGGTTTTCTTAGTATCATGCTATTTTTAGTTTTGTAAATAAGTGATGCCCTCTGCTAAGTTATGGCTTTTGAATGAGTACGTGGCTAAGATCCAAAGAGTCTTGGGACACTGCAACACTTGACTAGTCCTACGTTCATCTTCTCTGTGCTTGGCTATAACCTTTGGCTGATGAAGTCTTGATGAAAAATACAATCCATCTGCAAGGGAACCTTGGGTCCAAATATGAACTTGTGTCAACACTGGGAAACCCCATGCCTGTACTTAGCCTTCTACTTTCTATGTTCAAGCTCATCCAACTAGTAGAAACGGAGAAGGGGAAAATATAAATGAGAAAACCTATGTGAGAGGTCTTACATGATTCTCTGAAGGAACAACCTCTTCTTCTCTCAATAAGTTAGGATCCCTATTCAACCCCAAAAATAAATAAGTGCCTATTCACAGTCCTCTTTTAAAAATAGAAAGATGAAAGAAGAGAAAGGATTCCTACACAGATAGGTGAAGCATGCAACTCCACCGGGGTACTAACTAGGCTCACTGGAAGTGGATAAATGTGTATGTTCCTACGTGACTTCAGTGGGGTATTTTCTAGGTGTTTTGGCAGTGGAGAAACACTAGAGATGAAAACTTATACTCTAAAATTTTTTAAGGCACGAGCCAAAATACCCTTCCCGATTTCCAAACACTGTGATCAAGCTGAAACTTGTTGTTGTGTTTGATTGAGCTGGAAAATGGTGAACCATGTCTGTCCATGGAGTAAGTGGGGAAGACGAAGTAACCTACACAACAATTCAATACTCCCTGGTAGAGTAAGGCCCTGTGCTATCAATGGACCAAAACAGAGAAGTTGGTATTCAAAGAGTGTGTTGCGAAGTGTTGTAGCAGCTGCAACACTCTCCAAAATTTTGGCCTACATCATTTTAGAGCCCTCCTTGGGGTTTTCCTTGATGTTTAAAAGAACTTAGGCTCATCCCATGAGCCCGTGTTGAGTCTTTGCACCCTCCTCGCTTGACCGTTCATTGGACATCTTTTAGCATGTTGGTCACAATTTCATGCTTGCGGTCATGTTCTTGCTATGCACAAAGTCTGTCTTCATGTGTACAAGTTGTAATTGCTATGTAAGCATCTGTCACACTCAAACACGAAGTTGTATGCATGTTGCACAAGTGTCGTCACAGTCGTTCAACGATCTATCACAAGTGTCGTGCTTGTCACCCACACCCGTTGGTCAGTCACACTGAGTATGTTGTCTTGTTGGTTTGAGGTGTCTTATCATCGAGTCATGTTGAGTGTGTGTTCATAAGGTCATGCATGCATAGGTTCTCTCACTCACATGCTTAGTCATTTTGTTGAAAATCTGTCAATAGTACCACCCCCCAATAGCTGGACCTCTGCTGAGATACACTGCATAGCCTCAGCCCTTAGTGATCATGTACTACTACCCAAAATTATGTAGAGCTTGAGGCTGACTCCCATGGAGTTTGCACTGCATAATCATGGAGTCAAATCAACTGACTGTCAGCCAGAACATCACAGAATTTTCTTAGCAAGCCATCTCAATCTGCATTTCTCTTAAGCAAAGTTATCAAGCCTCTAGTTGGTCAACCGACGAGTGTACTGGCAGTGAACCTAGGCTCCACTCCTCTAAAAAATTGTGCAGAAGTTGCCAACATGCTCGAATCTGTTGATTGAAGAAATTGTGTAGACATAAAGGATAGGCACCCAGTGCCTGTCACTGCATTGTCCTCGAAATTTGCATAGTTCTGTCAACGAGTCACCCTGTTAGCTGACTTTCTCCTCCTCTTGAAAACTAAGCATTTTTCATGGGATGTCTCCCAGTTGTCTGACACCCTGCCTGGCTCAAAAACTATGCATAGATGTCCTGTAGGCCACCCCCAGCTCTACGCAATTTTGGCAAGAAAGATCTCGCAGTTCGTTGCCAGCCTTCCTGAAGAATCTGTGCAGTTTTCACTGCCAGTTTCCTCCCTGGAAAAATTGAGTAGATTTTCCCTTTAGCCAAGACAAATCTTGCAGATAGTCATTGCTGATCCGAACTCCCCATCTCAGCCTCCCAGTGACCAATATGCAATTTTCCTTGACAGAGCTCAGAGCCCACATCCTAGACTGAAATGTGCTCTGTGAAGTTTCAGAGCCTTTCCTCCTTTGCCAGTCACCTGCACTCGAAAATGAAAGATAACGCATCATGGTAGAGTATGAGATTTCTGTATTTGACGTCGTGTCATCATGAGTGATTGCAAATATAGGCACATGGATGAGACATGGCACAACGATGAACGAGATGAACAAGGAGTGAATTCTAGGAGACTTGTTTTCAAATGGATGGACACATGGAGCATGCCAAGTATAGGCGAAGGAGATACATGCACATGAAACAATAAGCAAACTGGAAGACCATCAAAGGCTCTACACCTTGTCATGTGGAGTTGAAGCTATGATACACCAAGAGCACATTCATCACTCAGCAGCATTACAACTCGATATGGACACCACTAGCAGCATGAACATACTTGCACTGTCATGTCAAGTCATGTAATGAGTAATCTCGGCCACATCACTATTGTGGGCCATACTATTGTAACCAATGTAATGTAAAGTGGAAGTCCAAGAGGCCCACATGTAAAGTTGAAGAGTCATGTAGAGTTGAAGAGTCATGTAAGTTAAACAATCATGAGGGAAGTCGAACAATCACAAGGCTCAGTTTCACCCTTGGCTATATCTACCCCTTATTTATGCATGCAAAAGACCTATGACCTTGCCTCCTCCCACATAGCCTTGAGAGTCCGTAGTCTTTTCTTTGAGGAGTGAGTAGTGGCTCCAACGCCTCGCTATCAGGGTTAGTGATGTAATGGTGTACCAATGTGTCTTGGAACTTTCCCTTAATTCAAAAACCTAATAATAGGCCAACACGTTTTCACACATGTATTGTATTCATTTGTAAGAGTATTCTTTGGATGCTTGTAATGCATATTTCTTTAACCCGTATTGATAAATTTTAAATATTTAGGTTGTTCTGATACGTATGCTTTCGAAGATGTGTTGTATAAGTTGTTAACGTTGTCTTTCCCTTGTGGACTATTTTTCCAGACACTCAACATAACCATTCTCATAAACTTGTTATAATGACCATCGCACTCATGTGGACTATTCTGTTGGGTGTTGTACATTCTATCCATTCACTATCTTTGTGACTGATGCAACCGTGTGGACTACTTCGCCAGAAGCTACGAATGTCTTGCTGTGTTGTGTGTCTCTAACATAGTTGGGACTATTCCCTTTTGACTTGAGACTCACTCTCACCCTCTCCCTCTACAGTGAAAGAAAATTTAAACAAGCAACACTAAGCACTCACCAAGCATTTGAACCTCATTGTTCATAGACAAAGAAAACCACCGTCATGTGCTGACAAGAAAGAGCTAAGGAAAACCTTTAAGACAATGGAAACCGGGCCATCATACCAGATGGGAATTATTCACCAAATGATGTGAGGTATAGTTGGAACTTCATACCGAGGAGATCCCCTAAATGTTGGTGGGTCCAGCACTGTCACTTCCAAGTGTCCTGAAAAGAAGAAAAATAAATATGATCCCAGAGAGAAGTTCGGGAAGTTTCCAAAGGAAAGGAGGAAAGACAAAAAGAATAGCTTCTACACCCAAGATGCCAAGTCATTTGAAGGTGAAGGAATCCAATCTTCTGATGAGGAAAAATATGATAAAATTCCAAAAGAATTCATGCTCATGGATATAAACAATCTAGAAGTTGAAGCGATCAATGTTGATGATGAAGAGGTTGAAGTAGAATTAGAAGGAGATTTTGTTAGTGTACTTGAAGAGATTGAAAAATAAGAAAGGAAAATATAACCCATAAATAATTGTTGATTAAGGACAAATTTTAAACTATTGAACCTCTCCTCTTGCAAATTGAATAAGGTATGAAGATTCAAGAGACTTGAAATCAATAACTCAGTGAGAAGAATCAACCATGTGAAAGGCTTGAGAAAGAAGTTGTTTTTCTAAGAAAAGAGTTGGAAAAGGAAAAGACTTAGTTGAGTTTTAATTAGAAGTTTGGAAACAGGACAAAAAATATAAGTGAGCTTCTTGAAGCATAGAGAGTATCCACTTATTGAATTGGTCTTCAACTTGAGGCCAAATCTAGCTTAGCAGTAGAGTCAAAGGGAAAGAAGTCGATTACCTTTATGAAAGAACACAATAGAAAAAGAAGGTTCAATGCAATAGCAAAAAGAAAAAGCAGGCACACAACTTAATAGTAAAAAAGATTCAAACCAGCAACAACACAATAAGAGGAGGAATTTAGCATAGCAAATGTTTAGAAATACATTTTCTCCTAGGGAAAAAGCAATCAAATTTGGGTTTTAGCCAAGAGATACATGAGACATAACATCACTCCCATCAATGGTGAGAACGAGCCGTTAGCTTTCACAGAGCTCATGTTCAGAAATTGCCTCTTGGAAACAACACTAGGGTGTTATCTCACACAACGAGCTCGAATGCCACCAGACATGCAGTTGGGTCTCCTTCCTTGCTTGACTGATGGAAATGAAATTACCCTATGCCATCTATGGAGCATATTTTTAGACAATATTTGGGGCAAAGATGTTTTCCTTACTTGATGGTTTTTTAGGATATAACTAGGTTCTGGTAGAGGAACTTGATCGACTTAAAACTACCCTCCGTACCAAGTGGGGTACGTTTGCATACAGACGAATTCCATTTGGGCTCGTGAATGCAGGTGCAACCTTTTAGTTAGCCATGGACATCGCCTTTTGTGGACCCATCAGATAGAACGTAGTGATGTACCTTGATGACGTGAATGTATTTTCAAGGAAATGGTCAGATGGCATATGCCATCTGAAGAAGATATTCGAGCGAGGCCGGAAATACGGGATTTCCTTGAATCCCAAAAAGAGCGTGTTTGCAGTGTCTGAGGGAAACCTCCTTGGGAACATCATTGCCAAAAGTGGGATCAAGGTTGATCTAGACTAGGTCCAGACCATTACATAGATCCATCACTTAGCCAACAAGAAAGCAATGCAATAATTCTTGGGAAAGATAATCTTCCTCTGGAAGTTCATCTCGGACTATGCGCAGATAGTGAAACCAATTCAATACATGATCAAGAAGGATGTAGTCTATATCTGGGGCAAGAGGGAAAAGAATGCATTCACCCATATCAAGCAGGCTATAGCTCATGCACCTACACTTTACAACCCGTATTTTAACAAAGCTTTCTTGTTATACATCTTCACCTCCGAAAACTCGCCTACTACCGTACTGACATAGAAGGATGAGATGAATGAAGAACGTCCCATCTCCTTCATGAGCACCAGCATGCAGGGACCCGAACTAAACTACCCTACCATTGACAAAAAGGAATATGCAACATACAAGGCAATGAAACACTTCAGACCCTACTTGCCCAAGAATCATTGCATAGTCTATGTGCCTCAACCAGCAATCCACTCATTGCTTGTATAGCAAGAGTTGGGTGAGTGACGTGTGAAATAGATGACAGGATTGCAAGAGTATGATCTTGACATCAAGCTAGTTCACATTATCAACAGTCATGGTCTCTACAGACTCGTAGCTGAAGCAGTCCACGCACAGGAGGAAGAAGAAGAGCTCATAGGTTGGGATCAAGAAATCAAGATGTATGATATAGAGTGAGCACCACCCACTACACGTGGAAACTCTTGGCATGAAGATGTGCTCTGGTACCTTGAGAAAGGAACCATACCCTCTCACTTCTGCATGAGACAGAAGAGGGCACTACACCACAAAGATTTATCCTATCAGTTGGTGCATGGAGTGCTTTACAGAAAGCACAGTAATATAATCTTGATGAGTTGCCTAGAGGCATATGATTTAGAGAATGTCTTTCATGATTTGCATGACATCCCAGCTAGGGGCCACTTCGCGGGAAATACCATTGTGCACAAAGTTATGTGAGTTGGTTTCTATTGGTCCACATTGTTCAAAGGTGCACACGCTTACACCTACAAGTGCCTGGTCTATCAACAATACGCCGACAAAACATGAAGGTCAACAACCCCACTCCACCCTGTTGCAGTAATTGAACTGTTCCAACAATGGGGCCTGGAAATCATTGGGGAGATTTTCCCACATTTGTAAAAAAAACACCATCTCATCTTGACAACTACTAATTACTTCACACAGTGGACAAAGTCACTTCCACTCAAGCAAGTGAATGACCATGAAGTCATTAGCTTCCTTCAACAAAACATCATCTCACACTTTGGCATTTTGGTATCACTTGTATTTGATAATAAAACTTACTTTTCATATTTGAAGCTTTATGATTTTGCATTACAGTATGGTATTGTGTTGAAACATTCATCTAACTATTACCTGCAAGGAAATGGTCTCACATAATCTACAAATAAAAACAACATCCTCATAATCAAGAAGACCATTTACTTTGAACAATGTAACTCGCACTCTTGCTTGATGAATGCCTTATGGGTTGACTGCGTAACACCCAAACCCTCTCTAAACACTTCGCCATACTTCCTAGTTTATGGGAAAGAAGGCATCCTACGGACAAACATCTACTTTCCTACACTCCAACCGTCAAAAGAATCCCAAGGCAAGCCTTGTCTGCTAGTTCAATGTAGGATGGATGCACTTCCCAAGCTGCGGGAAGAAAGGATGAAAGAAAAAGAAAAAATCACACTCCACCAAAACCATATCAATAGATGGTTCGACAAGAATTATGCAGAGAATTATGTTGATGACTTGGTCTTCAAATGGAACAGACCCCATGAAGACAAAGGAAAACATATGAAGTTTTAGTCCATGTGGATTGGTCTGTAAACTTTCCATGAGAGGCTTGGCCCACAGATGTACCATCTACAATCATTTGGTAGGAGGATTGATAACCTTCCTATCAATGGCCAAGATCTAAAACACTATTTTATGTAAGTTGGGGCTGTGCCCCACGCCATGTACATAGTCTGTTTACTGCTTATTGTCATTTCTCTTTGCTTACTATTTTTGTTTCATTTTGTTTGGTTTGCTTAGTATCATGCTATTTTTGGTTTTGTAAATAAGCGCTACCCTCTACTAAGTTATGGCTTTTGAATGAGTATGTGGCTGAGATCCAAAGAGTCTTGGGACACTGAAACACTTGACCAGTCCTGCATTCATCTTCTCTGTGCTTCGTTATAACCTTTGGTTGATGAAGACTTGATGAAAAATACAATCCATCTGCAAGGGAACCTTGGGTCCAACTATGAACCTATGTCCACATTGGGAAACCCCATGGCTATACTTAGCCTTCTTCTTTCTGTGTTCAAGCTCATCCAGCTAGTAGAAACAGAGAAGGGGAAATCTAGACGAGAAAACCTATGTGAGAGGTCTTACATGATTCTCTAAAGGAACAACCTCTTCTTCTCTCAATAAGTCAGGATCCCTCTTCAACCCCAAAAATAAATAAGTGCCTATTCACAGTCCTCTTTTAAAAATACAAAGATGAAAAAAGAGAAAGGATTCCTAGGCAGAGAGGTGAAGCATGCAACTCCACCGGGGTACAGACTAGGCTCACTAGTAGTGGATAAATGTGTATGTTCCTATGTGACTTTAGTGGGGTATTATCCAGGTGTTCTGGCAGTGGAGAAACACTAGAGATGAAAACTTATACTCTGAAATTTTTTAACACGCGAGCCAAACTACCATTCCCGATTTCTAAACACTCTGATCAAGCTGAAACTTGTTGTTGTGCTTGACTGAGTTGGAAAAAGGTGAACCATGGTTGTCCATGGAGTAAGTGGGGAAGACGAAATAACCTACACAACAATTCAACACTCCTTGATAGACTAAGGCCCTGTGCTATCAATGGACCAAAAACAGAGAAGCTAGTATTCAAAGAGTGTGTCACTAAGTGTTGTAGCGGCTGCAACACTCCAAAATTTTAGATTTCATCCAATTTTGGAGCCCTCCTTGTGGTTTTCCTTGATGTTTACAAGCACTCAGGCTCATCCTAGGAGCCCGTGTTGAGTCTTTGCACCCTCATCGTTTGACCATTCACCAGACATCTTTTAGCATGTTGGTCACAATGTCATGCTTGCAGTCATGTTCTTGCTATGCACAAAGTCTGTCTTCATGTGTACAAGTTGTAATTGCTATGTAAGAATCTGTCACACTCAAACACGAAGTTGTATGCATGTCATGCGAGTGTTGTCACAGTCGTTCGATGATTTATCACAAGTGTCGTGCTTGTCACCTGCACCCATTGGTCAGTCACACTGAGTATGTTGTCTTGCTGGTTCGAGGTGTCTCGTTGTCAAGTCATGTTGAGTGTGTTTTCATAAGTTCATGCATTCAAAAGTTCACTCACTCATACACTTAGTCATTTTGTTGAAAATATGTTGATTGTACCACCCCCCAATAGCCAGACCTCCGCTTAGATACACTACACAGTCTCAACCCTTAGTGATCAGGTAATGCTACCCAGAATTACACAGATCTTGAGGCTGCCTCTAATGGAGTCTGCATTGCATAATCATGGATTCAACCCAATTGACTGTCACCCAGGACATCGTAGAATTTTCTCAGCAAGCCATCTCAATTTGCATTTACCGTAAGAAAAGTTATCAAGCCTCTAGCTGGTCAACCGACGAGTTTGACTGGAAGTGAAATTGCGCTCCACTCCTCTAAAAAATTGCGCAGAAGTTGCTAGCATGCCCAAATCTGTTGATTGAAGAAATTGTGTAGACATGAAGGATAGGCACTGAGTTCCTGTCACTGCACTGTCCTCAAAATTTGCACAATTCTGTCAATAAGTCACTCTGTTAGCCAACTTTCTCCTCCTCCTGAAACTACACATATTTCATGGTATGTATCCCTGCTATCTGACACCCCGCTTAGCCCAAAAACTGCACATAGATGTCCTGCAGGCCAGCCCCCCCATCTCTACGTAGTTTTGGCAAGAAAGCTCTCGCAGTTCGCTGCCAACCTTCATGAAGAATCTGTGTAGTTTTCACTACCAGTTTCCTCCTTGTTGTGTGAGCTACCTCCCTAGAAAAATTGAGCAGATCGTCCCTTCAGCTGAGCCAAATCTTGAATATAGTCATTGCTGATCCGAACTCCCTGTCTTAGCCTCACAGTGACCACTATGCAATTTTCCTTGAAAGTGCTCAAAGCCCGCATCCTGGCCTAAAATGTGCTCTGTGTAGTTTCAGAGCCTTGCCTCGTCTCCCAGTCACCTGCACATTAAAACGAAAGATAATGCATCATGGTAGAGTATGAGATTTCTGTATTTGATGCCGTGTCATCATGAGTGATTGTAGATATAGGCACATGGATGAGACATGGCACAATGGCGAACGAGATGAACAAGGAGTGAATTCTAAGAGACTTGTTTGCAAATGGATGAACACATGGAACATGCCAAATAGAAGTGAAGGAGATACATGCACGTGCAACAACAAACAAATAGGAAGACCATCGAAGACTCTACACCTTGTCATGTGGAGTTGAAGCTATGATACACCAAGAGAACATTCATCACTCAGCAACAATGCAGCTCGATATGGACACCACTAGTAGCATGAACATACTTGCATTATCATGTCAAGTCATGTAATGATTAATCTCAGCCACATGACTATTGTGGGCCATACTATTGTAATCAATGTAATGTAACGTGGAAGTCCAAGAGGCCCACATGTAAAGTTGAAGAGTCATGTAGAGTTGAAGAGTCATGTAAGTCAAACAATCATGAGGGAAGTCGAACAATCACAAAGGTCAGTTTCACCCTTGGCTATATATACCCCTCATTTGTGCATGAAAAAGACTGATCCGGATTTAAGCAGGAACGCAATAGATTACAGAGATAACCATAAATACAGAGATGCGATAACCATAAAAATAGAGATGCAGCGGAAATAATACTTCATTTCACTAATGGAGAATACTGAAATATGCTTACAAATAGAAATGACCCAGCTAGGGCGATGGTAGCTTATCTCTGAGAAGAGATGTGTCAGCTACATGCCTCTGAACTGTTCCGAACTGTCTTTACAATGAGGCTCGAAGGCCTATTTATTATTGAGAAACAATGGAAAACCCTTAACATTCCAAAACCTAACCCTAGAAGATGAAAACGCCAAACTATGGGCCCCGTTTGGGTAAATTGGTACATCAACTTCCCGGGGTCGTAACTTTGGCATACGATCTCCGTTTTACGCGCATGATAGCCCGTTGAAAAGATCTTTCTGAGGACTATAACGCAAACAACGATTTTTTAACTAAAAAATCGCAGGAAGCAGGATTTCCCAAAAAACGTCGTTTAGGGCCTCAAAACGGCTCCGGAAGTTTAGGACCCGAAAACTGCTAAAAATAGTAAATTGTGCTATAATTAAGGAAACTGAAAATGTCAAGAGGGACAATGGTGGGGGTCTAGGTGGACTTGGCAGGTGGCCACCAATATCCACCTGGATCATTCCTCCCCCCTTAGGAAGCAATGGTCCCCATTGCGTTGAGTTCCTCCATGAGATGGGGAAACTTTTGCTGAACTTGGTCCCTGGTGAGCCACTTGCCATTGTGAAGGAGTTGGCCTGCTTTGACAACTCGATACAGTTGAATATTCTGTCGGCGAGTATTCTTGATCTGTGTGTCCATGATTCGATCAGTTGCAGCTTGTTCCATGCAATCTGGATTTAATTCTGTGGGGGTGAGCTGTTCTGCAATGTCGGATGTATCTAGCAATGGTGGAAAGTATGGCCGAAGGCAGTCCACATTGAACACTGGGTGCAGGCCAAGGAATGGGGGAATGCTGAGTTCAAATGCATTGTCTCCCACAGCCTTAGTAATGGTGTAGGGACCATATCGGAGTGGTCTCAGTTTCCGATAGGCTCCAGTAAGGCGTTCCTTTTGTAAATGCAACCAGACTTTG
The DNA here is from genome assembly GCA_031772625.1 of Pinus tabuliformis. Classification (NCBI taxonomy): domain Eukaryota; kingdom Viridiplantae; phylum Streptophyta; class Pinopsida; order Pinales; family Pinaceae; genus Pinus; species Pinus tabuliformis. The sequence continues at coordinate 871,031,035 of CM062816.1, forward strand.
TCACCCACCTGGAACTTGTGTGGCACTCGATGTTGATCATGTCGCTGCTTGAACTTGGCATTTGATTTCTCCAGAATGTCATGGACCTGCTGGCGAATATGTTGTATGTGCTCAATGAAGCTGGTCGCCTTGTTTGTTTCAGACTGGACATGAGCAGAATCTGCGTGAGTAGCTGCAAATGGCATGGCCACATCAATGGGGCATAATGGCTGGAATCCCAAGCCCACCTGAAAAGGGCTATGGCCAGTGGAGCTGTGAAGAGCTCGGTTGTAGCTGTGCTAAACATAGGGGAGGCTCTCGTCCCATGTGCGTGGATGCTTTGAGTTGTACATGCGCAGAATGTGTACAATCATCCTATTGACAACCTCTGTCTGGCCATCAGTTTGAGGATGGAAGGCGGTGGACTTAGTGAGTTTGGTGTCCAGCATTGACCAGAGACTGGACCAAAATGTACTGAGGAACCGACTGTCCCGATCTGAGATGATAGACTGTGGAATCCCAAAGTGCACCCAAACTCGTTCAAAGAAGAGTTTAGCAGTGGCTTCTGCTGTGATGTTCTTCTTGCAGGCCGCCATGATGGCCATCTTCGAGAACCTGTCGACGACTACAAAAACACAGTCATTTCCATGTTTAGTGGAAGGAAGGCCAGACATGTAATCCATGGAGATGGATTCCCAAGGTTGGCTAGGGGTAGGCAGTGGGGTATAGAGGCCTTGCTTCTTGATGGTCGGTTTGGCAATGGCACAGGCAGTACATGATCTGATGTACTTCCCAACATCCTGTCGAAGATTTGGCCAATAGAAATACTTTTGCAGCACTGCCACTGTTTTCTCGACCCCGAAATGACCAGCAACTCGACTATAGTGTGCTTCCCAAATCATCTTGGCACGCTCGCTTGAAGGAACACAAAGGTGACCCAAGTGGCATAACAGGTCGTCCTGGAGGTGAAAATCTGGAACATGCTGACCCTCCAAGAGGTTCTGGTATGTGTGGCCGAATTCTGGGTCGCTTTTGTAGAGCAGTGGCCAATCAGAAGTCTCATGCCCACAAGAGTTGAGGACGGTGGTTAACGCCATGATCGGTGGTCGGCTGAGGCAATCTGCAACATTATTAGTGCTGCCCTTCTTATACTTGATATTCAAATGGAACTGTTGCAGGTATGTGGACCACTTCTGATGGCGATCATTCTGCAATTTCCCTTGGGTCTGTATGAACTGTAGGGGTCGGTGGTCTGTGTGGATGACCGTTTCCTTCCCCAAAATGTAGTGCTTCCATTGCCGACAAGCCAGTACAATGGAATACATCTCTTTATCATAAGTGGGATACTTCCGGACCGTGTCTGAAAGTGTTTCACTGTGATATGCCACAGGATGCCCGTGTTGAGTAAGGACTGCCCCAATAGCATAGTCAGAGGCATTTGTCTCGACCTCAAATGGTTGTTGTAAATCTGGTAAAGCGAGCACTGGTGTTGTGCAGAGGCGATCTTTCAACTCTACGAATGTCTTCTGTTGAGATTCAGACCAAAAGAATTTTGCCTTCGCCCCGCCCTTGGTGACTTGACTCAAAGGCCAAGTGATATGAGAAAAACCCAACACGAACCTGCAGTAGAAGTTGGCAAGACCTAGAAAGCTGCGGAGCTCTGTCAAAGTGGTCGGAGGTGGCCAATCCCGAATGACTTTGATCTTGGCTGGATCCACATGCACCCCCTGTTCATCAATAATGTATCCCAGATACTGAACCTGGGTCATGCCAAAAGTGCATTTCTCCAAATTGGCACATAGCTTGTGTTGCCGCAGTGTTTGGAGAACCTGTCGGATGTGGTGGAGGTGCTCTTCCCAACTCTGGCTGAAGATCAGAATGTCATCCAAGTATACCACTACAAATGAGTTGGTGTATGGCCGCAAGATGTCATCCATTAGCCTCATGAAGGTTGCAGGAGCATTTGTCAACCCGAAAGGCATAACCAACCATTCGAAAAGGCCCTCTTTGGCTTTGAAGGCAGTCTTCCACACATCAGAGGGTTCGATTGGTACCTGGTGATATCCTGACTTCAGATCAATCTTGCTGAAATATTTTGCCCCCTTTAGTTGGTCTAGGAGGTCATCAATCCGCGGGATCGGGTACCTATTACGGACAGTGATCTTGTTCAGCGCTCGATAGTCAATACAGAGTCTCCAAGTCCCATCCTTCTTCTGTACCAACACAATTGGGCTCCCGCAAGGCGATGAACTCGGACGGATGTGGCCTTTCTGCAGAAGCTCCTGAATCTGCCTCTTGATTTCATCGTTCTCCAGAACGGAGCGCCGATAAATTGGTCCATTGGGTAACGGTGCACCTGGGGTCAGATCGATGGAGTGCTTGACCTGACAGTGCAGAGGAACCCCTACGGGGGAGGTGAAGATGTCCTTGTACTCCTCCACGACCTTGTCCATCTGTAGTTGTCGTGCAGAGGGGCCCTGTCTAGAGGTTGTGGCCACCGTCTTCTTCTTTCCTTGAGGGCGTATCATCAGGAAAACAAATTTTCCAGTTTTGGAAATGAGCTTACTGCATTGTTTTGCAGTAATCAAAGAGATGGCAGTAGGCGGTGCTACCTCTGGTATCCTGTACAACTGATTTCCCAAAGTAATAATAACAGCACGGGGCCTTGATTCATACACAGCATGTCGCTTCCACAAGTATGGTTGTCCTAATAATACATCACAAACTTCAAGTGGAGCAATGTCACACAATACCTCATCTGTGAAGGGCTTGATGTTGTATGGAAGGCGACACTGTTGGCTCATGCGAAGATCCCGTCCTTGGTGCAGCCACCCGATGGTGTACGGTTGTGGATGTGCTGTGGTCGGTAAGCCCAACCGCTTCACGACCTCTGCCGAAATGAGGTTCTTTTGGCTCCCGCTATCGACAATGAACTGTAGTGGGGAGCCCCTTACCCACATCTGGGAGTGGAAGAGACGCTCCTCCTCCTCTAGATCTTCGGGTTCATTTTTCTGGATCTTGGCAGTAGCAACAGTGGCGTTGGGATCCGCATCAATGATCTGCTTCCCTTTGTCATTCCCCTTGTCTGTTTCTGACTCAGAGTCAGAACATGCATCTGATTCTGAAACCTTTAGTTCGGCCATCAGTGACTGCTTGGCCCGACACTCACTTGTGTTGTGAGTGGAGCTCTTATGGAACTTACACCATTTTCCCGTGTCCTTTTTCGGCTTTGCGGCACTGTTCTTTGCTTGTAGCTTTTGCGGGTTGTCTTGGGCTGCCCCGCCTTGGCTTTGTCCCTTGTTCTGTGGTTTAGGAGCACCTTTCCCTTGCTTTGGATTTGTAGATCCAAAGTCTCGCTTCTTTTGTTTAAACTTCTGCTCAATCTTGACGGCATATCGGTATGCTATGCCGAGCGATGAGATGTTCAGGAATTCCATTTCTTCCTGGATGTACTTGTGCAGGCAGTCGCGGTATTTGAGTATCAGATGCTGCTCCGAATCCTTGATACCCAACTTCGTGCGAAGGGTATGGAAAAGATTGGTGAACTCTGGCACATCTTGATCCCTTCCCTGCCGCAGCGTGGTCCACTTTATGTATTCATCCTCATAGCTTCCAACAGGGTAGTATTGCTCCTTGATGGCATCTCGGAATGAATTCCAGGTGGGTGCGGCTGAGAATAGCGAGCCTGTAGTTTCATCCTTCTGCTCGCAGTAGGTCTCCCACCAGTCCTTGACGTGGGGGGCTGCTTTGAGAAGAGCGAAAACAATCTTTTCCCGACTTGAAAATTCATGAACAGAAAAATACCCATCTAGCAGATTTAACCATTTATCTACAGCATCTGCGTCTATTTGACCCTCGAAGATGGGGATTTCAAAATTAACTTGTACCTTAAACGGTGTGGCGTTTCCAGAGTAGCTGCTGGAAGCTGATGCGTCACCTTTGGGTAGCCGCTGAAGGATTTGGGCAAAGTTGTCCATCATCACGTTCCGTTGTCGCTCGAGGGCTTCTTCGAGCAAGATTTTGATGGGATCTCCTGCTCCCTCGTCTTTCTTCTTATCCGCCATGGGAGGCCGTCGAGATTTGCGAGGCTGGTCTTGCAAGGGTTCAACCAGCTCAAGCCCTAACTCCTTATATCCCGACCTCGTCGGGGACATGCAAAGAAAAACAGAGAAAAAACAGACCGCTCTGATACCACTGATCCGGATTTAAGCAGGAACGCAATAGATTACAGAGATAACCATAAATACAGAGATGCGATAACCATAAAAATAGAGATGCAGCGGAAATAATACTTCATTTCACTAATGGAGAATACTGAAATATGCTTACAAATAGAAATGACCCAGCTAGGGCGATGGTAGCTTATCTCTGAGAAGAGATGTGTCAGCTACATGCCTCTGAACTGTTCCGAACTGTCTTTACAATGAGGCTCGAAGGCCTATTTATTATTGAGAAACAATGGAAAACCCTTAACATTCCAAAACCTAACCCTAGAAGATGAAAACGCCAAACTATGGGCCCCGTTTGGGTAAATTGGTACATCAACTTCCCGAGGTCGTAACTTTGGCATACGATCTCCGTTTTACGCGCATGATAGCCCGTTGAAAAGATCTTTCTGAGGACTACAATGCAAACAACGATTTTTTATCTAAAAAATCGCAGAAAGCGGGATTTCCCAAAAAACGTCGTTTAGGGCCTCAAAACGGCTCCGGAAGTTTAGGACCCGAAAACTGCTAAAAATAGTAAATTGTGCTATAATTAAGGAAACTGAAAATGTCAAGAGGGACAATGGTGGGGGTCTAGGTGGACTTGGCAGGTGGCCACCAATATCCACCTGGATCAAAGACCTTTCACCTTGGCTCCTCCCACATAGCCTTAAGAGTTTGTAGTCTTTTCTTTGAGGAGCAAGTAGTGGCTCCAATGCCTCTCTATCAGGGTTAGTGACGTAATGGTGTACTGATGTGTCTTGGAACTTTCGCTTAATTCAAAAACCTGATAATAGGCCAACACGTTTTCACACATGTATTGTATTCTTTTGTAAGAGTATTCTTTGGATGCTTGTAATACATATTTCTTTAACCCATATTAAGACATTTAAACTATTTAGGTTGTTCTAATACATATGCTTTCGAGGATGTGTTGTATAAGTTGTTAACGATGTCTTGCCATTGTGGACTATTTCGCTGGACACTCAACATAACCATTCTCATAAACTTGTTATAATGACCATCACACTCGTGTGGACTATTTTGTTGGGTGTCGTACGTTCTATCCATTCACTGTGTTTGTGATTGATGCATCTGTGTGGACTACTCTGCCAGAAGTTGTGCATGTCCTGCTGTGTTGTGTGTCTCTAACATAGTTGGGACTATTCCCTTTCGACTTGAGACTCACTCTCACCCTCTCCCTCTGCAGTGAAAGAAACTTTAAACAAGTAACACTAAGCACTCACCAGGCACGTGAACCTCATTGTTCAAAGACAAAGAAAACCACCGTCCTGTGCTAACAAGAAAGAGATAAGGAAAACCTTTAAGACAATGAAAACCCGACCATCATACCAGATGGGAATTCTACACCAAAAAATCCGAGGTCTAGTTGGAACTTCATATCGAGGAGATCCCCTAAATGTTGGCAGGTCCAGCACCATCACTTCCAAGTGTCTTGAAAAGAAGAATAAGAAATATGATCCTAGAGATAAGTTCAGGAAGTTTCCATAAGAAAGGAGGAAAGACAAAAAGAAGAGCTTCTACACCGAAGATGCCAAGTCATTTGAAAGTGAAGGAATCCAATCTTCTGATGAGGACAAAGATGATAAAAATCCAAAAGAATTCATGCTCATGGATATAAACAATCTAGAACTTGAAGTGATCAATGTTGATGATGAAGAGGTTGAAGTAGACTTAGAAGGAGAGTTTGTTAGTGCACTTGAAGAGATTGAAAAATAAGAAAGGAAAATATAACCCATAAATAATTGTTGATTAAGGACAAATTTTCAACTGCTGAACCTCTCCTCTTGCAAATTGAATAAGGTATGAAGATTCAAGAGATTTGAAATCAATAACTCAGTGAGAAGAATCAACCATGTGAAAGGCTTGATAAAGAAGTTGCTTTTCTTAGAAAAGAGTTGGAAAAGGAAAAGACTTAGTTGAGTTCTAATTAGAAGTTCGGAAACAGGACAAAAAATATAAATGAGCTTCTTAAAGCATAGAGAGTCTCCACTTATTGAATTGGTCTTCGACTTGAGGCAAAAGCTAGCTTAGCAGCAGAGTCAAAGGGAAAGAATTCGATTACCTTTGTGAAAGAATGCAATAGAAAAAGAAGGTTCAATGCAATAGCGAAAAGAAAAAGGAAACACACAACTTAATAGTAAAAAAGAGTCAAACCAGCAAAAACACAATAAGAGGAGGAATTTAGCATAGCCAATGTTTAGAAATAGATTTTCTCCTAGGTATGAAGACATATTTTAGGCTACTATTTTACATGCACCAATTATGGACATAAGGCAACAAGTTGCAGGGTGAATTCATGATATGGGAAACTTAGATCAAGAAGAAGAAATTATCATCCAATTAGATGGAGGATGAGTAGCCCCACATATAACAATTCATTTTCTTCTTTGAATAATTTAATTCAATTCTATAACAATCAAAATTTTGTGCATATAGTAGTTGAGTGCATATTCAAGAATAAAACACTTGATCTAGTTACTAAGAAAACCAACCAAGAGCCCAAAGTCTCGAAAGAAAAGGAGAAATTAGAGTAGCACAACATTTTATTATATGCTCAAAATGAAGGTAGTCATTGGTATGTGGGTAGTGGTTTTTCCAAACACATTAAGGAAACAAAAGCAAGATATTGTAATGGAAACCAGTAGAAAAAGGTAATGTAACCTTTGGTAACAATGCACTAGGAAAGATTATTAGAAAATGAATTATTAGTATGTCCAATAGAAGAGGTAAAGAAAATAATGTCTTATTTTTGATAAGTTATAGCATAATATGCACAGTGTGTCCTAGATATGTGTCCAAGGATATGATGTTCTTTCAAGGAGAAAAATTATCTAATCAAGTTTGAAGGATCTGGTGAAGTTGTAGCTGAATTTGCGAGAAAAAATTGAAATGTATATGTTCTAAAAGAAAAGATAGAGAGGTGATGCTTGTCGGAGATTCATGAGATATGGATATGGCCTAGGAGAATTGGGCATATGAATTTAGATTGGATAGGTAGATTGCGAAAAAATAATGATCTTACAAAGCTATCAAAACATGAGATATTATTTCCAAATCCTATTAGTTGGTCAAGAAAGATCGAGTACCATTAAAATATAAGGAGATTTCATCAACTAATACATTGAATTTAGTACGTATGGACTTATGTGGACACTCACGAATGAATTCACCCACAGGTAGATTGTATTTCATGCCTATCATTGATGATTTCAGTATAATTATGTGGGTTACATTTCTTAGAGAAAAACCAGAAGTTTTTGAGAAGTATAAACACTTTAAAGTTGTGGCTAAGAATGAGATATATTGTAAAATCCAGAGTATAAGATTTGATAATGGAGATGAGTTTACTTCAAAATAATTTTACTATTTTTGCAAGGAACATGGAATTAAAAGGAAGTTAACTATATCATAGACTCCACAACAAAAAGGTGTAGCAGAGAGTAACAATAGATCATTTTAGCAATTAGATAGATAAATGATGGGAGAAAGGAATGTTTAACAAATATTTTTGGTTGAGGCCATTCACACAATATTAGTGATTCTAAACAAAGCACACTTCATATCAAATAGTAATAAAGACTCTCTATGAGCTTTGGTATGGAAGACTTGCAATTGCTAAGCATTTTAAAGATTTTGGAAGCAAGTGCTACATCTAGGGGAACGATGACCATCTTGAGAAGTTTTAAGAAAGGGATGATGAAAATATTTTTCTTGGATATTATGATAAGATCAAGGGCTATAGTGTTACAACAAAAGTACAAAGAATATTGTTGATTATATCAATTTCGAAGTGGATGAGTATTTTGATTCTGAAATCAATTAGCTAGTAAATAATAGATCCACTGATCCAATCAACAATGGTGAGAAGAATGATGAGTCACATTTAGATGAAGACAATGAAGATCCCCATCAATCCTTGAGTGAAATATCCTTCAAGGTATGTGCAAAAACACCAACCAACTGATCAAGTTGTTGGTGATTTAAACAAAGGTGTATAGAAAATAAGGAAGCTACTAAACACCCCTACTTGCAGATATATAGGAAGAAGTTTACATAAAGCAGCCATATGGTTTTCAACTACTAGATTATCCTGATCATGTTTACAAACTAAAGAAGTCCTTATATGGTCTCAAGTAATCCTCATGGGCTTGGTATTCCAACTTGGGTAGTTGCTTGTTCAAGTGTGGTTTCAAAAGAGGCACAATTGATAGTAATATGTATGTTAAAGCTATTGATGAAATATTAATAGCGGTTTTCTTCCACAAGGGCTTGATCGGGGGAGAAATACCATACCACGTGGGTTCATATTGGGGGATATATATTGAGGAAAAAATGACATAATATATTGGGGAATTTATAGCGGGTAAAGGGTTTTTATAATGGCAGGTATAAAAATTGAGCTCAAAGTTAATGAAAAGATGGGTACCTAAAATATCTAGTGAAACTAGGCGTTTTCTAAATTGGAAAGTTGTATTAGGTTTGTATTGGTAGGGGGTTAATTAATGTGATTTTTAGAGGTATTTTCCAATATGTAGTCAATTTAGGGGTATTTTTTAGTATGCCACAAACGCACATGGTCTGTCAAATGTCCATTGAGTGAAGCACCTGTGTGTTTTTCTATGTTGATGATATTATATTTTGTTAAGTTATGGTATGTTCTATGCTTATAACAGTTTACTTCTTTTTCTTATTATATTCCACCGATTAGCAATCACATGTACATAAACTAAAGTGCAGATAGAACATTAAATGATCGATAGAAAACAAGCCAAGACAAGAGACACAAGATGTGGCGGCTAGCCAGGGACAAACCCCACAATGTGTGGGGAAACCCTTTGATCAAATCTTCTTTTATCTTCAATAATTCAACAGAGAGAAATAGTATAATAAATCTGATTCATATCAGCAGTAGCAAACCCTAGATCTGTGCATCAGCATTAGCGGCTTCATTATCAAACTAGGGCAGACCATATCTCACAAACCGACAATCGGATTGACTTCATTCCACCACCAAAAGTTTCGGCTTCCAGAGGAGGTTCAGATGAACCTACAGTGCAGTTCAGATGAGGAGATCTTCTAGGCCATGCAAGTCAATATTTACTTCTGCAGTTGCAGCTTCAGTTTCAGCAGTTTCCGGCTTCAAACTAGGGCAGTCGATATCTTGCAAACCGTTCGTCGGATTGACTTCATTCCACCACCAAAAGTTGCGGCTTTCAAAGGAGGTTCAGATGAACCTACAGCGCAGTTCCAAAGAGGAGATCTTCTAGGCCACGCAAGTCAATCTTTACTTCTGCAGTTGCAGCTTCAGTTTCAGCAGTTTCTGGCTTCAAACTAGGGCAGTCGATATCTTGCAAACCGTTCGTCGGATTGACTTCATTCCACCACCAAAAGTTGCGGCTTTCAAAGGAGGTTCATATGAACCTACAACACAGTTCCAAAGAGGAGATATTCTAGGCCACGCAAGTCAATCTTTATTTTTGCAGTTGCAGCTTCAAATTCAAGAGCTTCCGGCTTCACATGTGTGAGAGAGAGAGACCCATTTCAGCGCAGTAGAGAAGAGACTCATATCTGCGCAGTAGAGAGAGAGAGATGTGATGAGATGAGTGAGTCCAAATGAGGAAAAGTCCTCTTATATTTATACACAACGTTGGTGGGTGAATAGATGCGACTGTTGGGCTTCTGAGCCTACATGAGTTGTAGGTTGGCTTGATAATAATTCCATAATCAAAATAAATTCATATCTCCATGAATACTTATCGGAATTGGATGATCTTTATATCAATCCTACACCTCTCGACGAGAGGAATCTAATAAAAATATTATTAGCCATGAATAAGATGACCGACATGAAGTTTTTCCCTGGTTGCCAATTTTAACACTCCCTCTCAACCATGGAGAACTTCATCTGCAATCTGTCTATCGGTCGTTACTATTCATCCATCAAATGCACTGCCTTGTACAGCCTGACCTTTGCCCTGCTATGCTCTATTTTTCCTGTTTTTCTTTGTCTTGTTCTGCCCTACACTGATCTGTACTGTTTTGTTCTGTTCTGCTCTGCTCTTGCATTGTTCTATTCTACTCCGCTTTTGCATTGTTCTGTTCTACTCTGCTTTTGTCTGAATTATGAAGAAGAAGAAATGATCGAGGATGTATCATACTAACTCAAAGTCAGTCTCAGAGTATGTACCACTGGTCCCAGACTAGTCTCAACCAACCCAAATGCATCGTCATAGTGAGTACAACTCCAATGGTCCAAGACCAATATCATCCTCCACTGAATCAAAGTCAGTCTCAGAGTATGTACCACTGATCCCAAACCAGTCTCAACCGACCCGAAGTTAGCGTCATAGTATGGTATAACTCCTACCACTGGTCCCAGACCAGTATCATTGATCCCAGATCAATGGAGGTCATCCTAGCGTAGGGAGTACGGTAGTTACAACGATGCATCCATCGGTACTACTATGGTCCCTAACTTCATTTCCCTGCTCATTGGTCAGATGAGAGGTACTTCCCATGAGTCCCAGACTGCATGGGTAGGATGCCTCGACAGGAGAACTAATCAATCCTGTCCTCACAGGAGAACACATCAATCCTGCTACAATTGCCATGGAGAACACATCAATCCAGGCCTCACAGGAGAACACATCAATCCTGCTACAATTGCCATGGAGAACACATCAATCCTGCTACAATTGCCATGGAGAACACATCAATCCAAGCCGCCATGGAGAACACATCAATCCAAGCCTCACAGGAGAACACATCAATCCTGCTACAATCGCCATGGAGAACACATCAATCCAGGCCTCACAGGAGAACTAATCATCCTGCTACACAGGAGAGCGAATCATCCTGTTCCACAAGAGAGCGAATCATCTTGTCCCACAAGAGAGCGAATCATCTTGTTCCAGTGTGCACCACCAGGGGAGGGTGAGTCACCCTGTGGTTGTACGTTGCTCCAGTAATAACCGCAAGCCCTCAGAGCTCCCAGAGCTCAATGTATGGAACATGCAGGACCCTTGTACAAGGGTTTCTTACCGACTCCAAGTCGTTTGGGAAAATCACAGATTAGATCTTTCCTCGGGGCTTTGACAAGGTGTATCAACCTGTACATCATCTTAATGCAATGGAGCCTCCTTGCTCATCAACTTACCATATCCAAGATGATGTCTATCTACTGGAGCAATCGACGAATACGGGATTCCTCAATAATCGAATCCCACCTCTGGTTGTTATAGAGAATCACAGTGGTATCCAATGTAAATCCAAACAGCTCTCTGAAGAGCTTTCGCAACCAGACTACCTCACACGAGGTTATGCTAGCAACAATATATCCTGCTTCGGCGGTGCTCAAAGCCACCGACTTCTACTTCCTACTCATCCAGGATATCGAAGCAGATCCCAAGGTGAAACAACACCCGGAAGTGCTCTTACGGTCCACCACACTGCCTGCCCAATCAACATCAGTATATCCAAGTAGTCTCACATCTCCGGAAGTGTATCTTAATCCATGAGAGATTGTGTCCTGAAGACATCTCAGAAGATTCCTGGCATCAATCCAGTGAGGCTCAACCAAATATGAGCTCACAATGCTAACTTCAAAAAATATGTTCGGACGGAGGTTCACCAAGAACATCAATGTGAATGAGTTTATGAAACTCAGAGGCATTTCCCAAATCTGGTCCGACATTAGTACCATATAACTTCTAAAAGTTAAGATCCTCGAAGTAGTCACAGGCTTGCAGTCCATCATACCAAATCTTTCCAATATCTTTACCACATATTTCCCTTGAGATAGGAAAATTTCCCTTGGCTTCTGCCATACTTCAAGTCCTAGGAAGTAGTGCATCAGTCCTAGGTCTTTCATTTCAAATTCAGAGGCCAGCTCCCTCTTACATTTTTGAATGAGAGGGTCTGCACCTGATAGAAAGAGGTCATCCACATACAACACTAGTATGAGAGGCTTGTCATCTTCAACTTTAAAGTAAAGGTTAGGATCGGCTTCACTCCTAGTGAATCCCAACTTCATCAAGTAGCTATCGATCCTCTCATACCATGCTCGGGGTGCTTGCTTCAGCCCATAGAGAGCTTTCTTCAACCTGCATACATGAGATTTTCGATCATAAATCTCAAATCCTTCGGGTTGCTCCACGTAGACCTCTTCTTTGATCGAGCCATGCAAGAACGTAGTCTTGACATCCATCTGATGTAGGTTCCATCCTTGTGAAGTGGCAAGGGCTATGATCGAGTGGATGGTCGTATATTTGGCAACAGGTGCAAATATCTCATCATAGTCTATACCTTCCTTTTGGGAGAAACCTCGAGCAACAAAACGAGCCTTATACTTTTCCGTGCTTTCGTCTGCTGCATGCTTTATCTTGTAAAGCCATTTGGAAGTAACAACAGTCTTGTCCTGGGGTCTGGGAACTACTTCTCAAACATCATTCTTTATGATAGACTCATATTCTTTGGTCATAGCATCCTTCCATACTTGATGCTTGACGGCATCTGAGAATGACGAAGTCTCATTTTGTATGATCGTGCTCATGATGGTCAGGTATCCTTGATACCTATTAAGTTTCTTACTTTGACGGAAGGTTCCTCATGGTGCAGCATGTCCTTCAGCATCATCAAGTAACCCCTTAAGCCATGAATGCCTCTTCCTAGAAGAGGAAGGCTCATATGGAGGAGGATAAATTGGATCCATGGGTTCTTCTACATCAGGCATTGATTCATCATCCTTTTCTTTCGGTTCCCTGGTGTCGGCTTCTTGAGAGCTCCTCAAAGTCGGAAGATTGATCACCTTGCTGAGAGCCATATCTTCGTCAAAGGTGACATCATGACTAATTATGGCTTCCCTTTGACCGACTACATAGATTCTATAGCATTTAGTATTTTCACCATAGCCCACGAAAATTCCCTTCTTTCCAGATGCTCCCAATTTATTTCTTTTCTCTTTCAGCACATGAAAGTATACAGGGCTTCCAAAAATTTTAAAATGAGAAACATCAGGTTTCTTACTAGTGAATTTTTCTTCAGGAGTCTTGGAACCCAATGCTTGATGAGGGCATCAATTTTGTACATATACGACGATGATTGTAGTTTCAGCCCATAGAAACATCAGAAGTCTTTGATCATGTAGCATGGCCCAGACAACTTCCATCATTGTGCGGTTCTTCCTTCCCACCACACCATTCTGCTCAGGAGTATGTGGTGTAGTAGTCTCCCTCTTAATGCCAACCTCAGGTATGCCTGAGTGAACCAATTGTAATATATCAGAGGTCTTGCTTTGGCTTGAGGGGAATGGTCCCCTTTTGAGCTTTCCTTCAGCACATCCTGGACATACACCTTCATTCTCCATTCAGAATTCGGGCATCCCTATCACCATTTGTCTTACACCAAGTATAGCTTTATAATGAAGGTGGGCAAACCTCCGATGCGAAAGTTCGGACTGAAGAGATGTGTCATAAGACATGACACCTAGCAAACTTCCATCGACCTGATATAATGAATCAACACTAAACCCAAGAGTAAAGGCATCTTTAACATTATTTTTCCATATACATACCTTGCCATCGCTGAAGGTTACCTTGTAGCCTTTGTCTTCCGTTCCCGAGATGGACACTAGGTTCTTTTTGAGGTCAGGTGCATTTAAATACATCCTGGAATTTCTGGCCTTCTTGAATGCTTGTCCTCTTCCTTGATTCCCAGCTCTCCTCTTACCTTTACTGTTGAATTTGTCATTCCTTTGATTGCCATCAGAGGGATTTTGATCATTGTCCTAGAGTGAGTCCTTTCTATCAGGGCACTCCCTTGCATAGTGACTTGCTTTATCGCAAATGTAACATTGTCATTTTCTTCTAGCCTTAGGTCCAGCCATTCCTTTTGATTTAGTCCCGGAATTATTTCTTTTCTTTGCATGAAAAGAAAAGGCAGCAGGAGGACCTTTAGGCATGGGCATTTCTTACACTTCTTCCCTTGTTTCTTCTTGAATGCATCTAGCCATTAATTCCTCGAAACCAGGAATTACATTATAGTTCAGAAGAGTAGTCCTAAACACATACCATTCAGATGGTAATCCTTCAAGAGTTGTGAGTGCCATTTCTCTGTCAGTATTAGTTTCCCCAATAGATAGGAGATCATTCTTGATCTCGGTGATTCTTAAGAAGTATGCTTGCATACTTTCATCTTTACCCTTCTTGATTTCCCTCAGCTTATTTCTAAAAAATAAAACTTGATTTGCATCATTAACTTTAAATAAACTCACCAGTCTGTCGTAGATTTCCTTGGAGGTGTCTAGATCAGAGATGTAGGCCACCAAGCGCTTGTCGATAGAGTCCCGGATGATCTTCTTTGTTTTGACTTCTCCATTTTTCCATTTGTTCCAGGCAGCAGCAGATGCATTTGATGAAGGCTCAACAATATTGCCTCTTACATGGTCCAGCACTCCTTGATCTTCAAGGGTTAGATCGATAGACATCTTTCATCCGTGATAGTCAGCTTTCTCACGGAGCTTGTCTTCGGCAGGAAAGAGTGTTGAGGACCCCATAGTTCTTTTAGGATAGCCTTGCCAATCTTCTCTTCAATGATTGCTCTTGCTCTTGCTCGGGCTTTGTCTTCACCTCAGCTCTGATACCATGTTAAGTTATATTATGTTCTATGATTATAACAGTTTACTTCTTTTTCTTATTATATTCCACCGATTAGCAATCACATGTACATAAAGTAAAGTGCAGATAGAACATTAAACGATCGACAGAAAACAAGCCAAGACAAGAGACACAAGATGTGGCGGCTAGCCAGGGACAAACCCCACAATGTGTGGGGAAACCCTTTGATCAAATCTTATTTTATCTTCAATAATTCAACAGAGAGAAATAGTACAATAAATCTAATTCATATCAGCAGTAGCAAACCCTAGATCAGTAGCATCAGCATTAGCGGCTTCATTATCAAACTAGGGCAGACCATATCTCACAAACCGACAGTCGGATTGACTTCATTCCACCACCAAAAGTTTCGGCTTCCAGAGGAGGTTCAGATGAAGCTACAACGTAGTTCAGATGAGGAGATCTTCTAGCCCACGCAAGTCAATCTTTACTTCTGCAGTTGCAGCTTTAGTTTCAGCAGTTTCCGACTTCAAACTAGGGCAGTCGATATCTTGTAAACCGTTCGTCGGATTGACTTCATTCCACCACCAAAAGTTGTGGCTTTCAAAGGAGGTTCAGATGAACCTGCAATGCAGTTCCAAAGAGGAGATCTTCTAGGCCACGCAAGTCAATCTTTACTTCTGCAGTTGCAGCTTTAGTTTCAGCAGTTTCCGACTTCAAACTAGGGCAGTCGATATCTTGCAAACCGTTCGTCGGATTGAATTCATTCCACCACCAAAAGTTATGGCTTTCAAAGGAGGTTCAGATGAACCTATAGCGCAGTTCCAAAGAGGAGATATTCTAGGCCACGCAAGTCAATCTTTACTTTTGCAGTTGCAGCTTCAAATTCAACAGCTTCCGGCTTCACATGTGTGTGTGAGAGAGACCCATTTCAGCGCAGTAGAGAAGAGACTCATATCTGCGAAGTAGAGAGAGAGAGAGATGTGATGAGATGAGTGAGTCCAAATGAGGAAAATTCCTCTTATATTTATACAAAACGTTGGTGGGTGAATAGATGCGACTGTTGGGCTTCTGAGCCTACATGAGTTGTAGGTCGGCTTGATAATAATTCCATAATCAAAATAAATTCATATCTCCATGAATACTTATCGGAATTGGATGATCTTTATATCAATCCTACACCTCTCGACGAGAGGAATCTAATCAAAATATTATTAGCCATGAATAAGATGACCCACATGATGTTTTTCCCTGGTTGCCAATTTTAACATATTTTATGGTGATTCAAATCTTCTAACATTTAGTTTGTAGTTGATATGAAGGTAGAGTTTGAGATGTCTATGCTTAGAGAGATTTCTTACTTCCCTGGCATGAAGATAACACAATATTACAAAGGAATTTTTATCTCACAAAGAAAGTATCTCAAGAAAGTATTGAATAAATTTGGCATGGAGGAATGTTCTTTGGTGAACACACTAATGGTTATAGGTTGGAAGCTCAACAAGACTAATGAACCACAAAAAATTGACCAGACTTTATAGAAATATATTATTGGTATCTTCTTATAATTGACAACCTCAAGGCCATAAATTATGTAGACAATTGGTATTGTTGGAAGATTTTAGGAAACCCCTAGACAGAGTCATCCTCTTGCATCTAAAAGGATTCTCAAATATCTTAGAGCCATGATGGAATATGGACTTTGGTACCCAATAGGGAAATATTTTCATTAACTATTTATATTGATGTTGATTGGGTAGGTGATGTAGATGATTGAAAGAGCACTAGTGGTGGTTCTTTTTTTCTTGGAGAATTTCCAGTGCCATGGTTGAGAAAGAGGCAAGCTTCAATCTCTCTATCTACAATTAAAGAAAAATATATAGCAACAACTTTGTGTTGCACTCAAATGCCATGGATGAAGAAGACTTTGAAATATGTGCAAGTATTTAATGATCAACCTATTCCTATTATTTGTGATAATATAAGTTCCATCAACATGTCAAAGAATCTTGTTTTTCACTCAAAGGCAAAGTATATTCCAATCAAGTACCACCTCATGAGAGAACAAGTTGGAAATCATGTTGTCAAGATGTAGTATGTATCTACAAAAGAATAAGTATTTGATATTTTCACAAAACCTCTCCCAAGAGATTAGTTTGCATATTTAAGGCATAGATTAGGAGTTGCTCCACTTTTCCCCTCCCTAGATCTTCCTTTAAGAGGAAGAAAGGAAACCAACAAGCATTGATTTTATCAAGATGAAGCTTCGGGTCCATAAGATCCACATGATAGGGGAGATTGATAAATGGGGGAGCATGATGGTGTCTTTGCGATTGATGTTAAAGGAGTAGTAGTATTGGTTATCAAACAACAAAAGAAGCACTTCAAACCAAGGGGGAGATGTAGTGGTGATCAAATATGATAAGTACACGACAACAATAGAGGAGTATGTTTAGGAGGAGAAACATCCAATGAATGAGAAGGTAAAGGAGAAGGAAAACTAAAAAAAACACATTGTTTCTTCATGGTGATGATTTTGTTTGATCAAGGTGTTACTATCAGTGCCAAAGGGGGAGAATGTTAGAAATGTGTTGTCATTGATGGAAAAGGTGATGAGCATGAATGTTGAAGTAGATAATACTACAAGAAGAATGAAGATTAGTTCATTGAATGTAGAAGGAAATTGTGGAGATAATGCAACATATTTGAAGCCATTTATAGCTCATAAGATATCTCCAAACACACTTGGGACCCACTTAGATGGAAAGAGCTTTGAAATATATTTCCAATAGTACATGGAATTTTCAAAATGGTCTCCTAGATTAGAATTTATTTCGAGTCAAAATTCAGTAACCAAATAGTCAAATTTACAGAGTTAAATTAGTGGAAGACCTTTTGAAGCAATTTTAGTTTGGTGTTGTTCCAAACATGGAGGAGTAAGTTAGTAGAGCCACTATCCAGAGGACTGGGAAAGCATCACCTATACAATAATGAATCGAGAAGCATTATTATTAGTCGATGGTGGAGCCCCACATAACAGCTCGCCTTGGTGGAAGGCTTCCCTTGAAGGTTCAAAGTTGCATGCATAAGGGAGCACCCAGGATGACGCAAGCCCATGATGATGTAAGTTCGAGTGGAGAATACAACCAAAATTTATTGGAAATTTTTTAAAGCGAGAGGTCCCAACAAGATAACTCAGTCTAGGAGACCTTTCCAAGAAGAAATAAGGAGCAATGCATAGTTTGAATTGCCCGATATGATTAAGCATTGGGATAGCGTAGTGAAGTGATGCAACAACAAGGATCAATGCAAAGGAATAAGGGTAGCTGTGGCAGTCATGAAACTCTAAAACTATTAAATCTTATGGTTTTATATTAAAATATTTAACAAAGATAAATGTTGAAAAACACAAGGCATGGGACCCTTTCTCTCTCCTCTTTGATAGCACATGGTATAATTTTAGTGGGCAGTGATAACGTCACCGAGATGTTGGGATGAAGGACATGTGGGAGGAGGATTTGGTGTTTTTTAGTGGCCTAGTGGGTCAAATATTAGTGGAACGTGTCACTACTAAGTTAGCACGATGTGGCCTTAGTCATGCCATCATGATGTCATCCCAGAAGGGCTTTCCCAGAAGATTTATAAGGTGCAGATGTAAAGAGCTCTATGCTAACCAAACGTTAGGTGCATCATTTATTAGTTCATAATTGTGGCGGTGGTACCCATAGGGACAACTCGTCTAAGTCGCTTAAACCTAGAAGAACTTAAATGAGCATAATAGAGAGGCGTCAGGCTAACTAGGTGTTGGGCACTCGTGGAACTGATAGTTAGCCTGACCTATTTATTGATTGGCTCTGGTATGGAGTGGGCGGACCCACCAAGGCACATTAGCCTAGTTCTCTTAACCTCAAACATTTCAAGCGAGTTCAAAGGAGGAAAATCCAGGTTGAAAACACTCTGGGACACAACACCAAGATAGTTGCACCATGTGAGACCAATGAGAATATTTTCAATGGTAGATCCACCAGACACGTGATCCCAGAAAGGAGCTAGAAGTTAAGCATTAGGACATGGTTTTGTATGCAATGTTTGAAACCAAGAGTGTGTAGATTTTAAATATAAATAAATCCCTTGGGGCTTAAATACCATTAGGACGCGTAAGGTTATATGCATTGTTTTCATATATAATAAAGCACTTGGGCTCAAGATTGTTTTAAGTTATGTTAAAGCGTTTGGGACCTATTTTGATTGGTTAGCCTTAATAGATCTATATTATTCATTTAGGTTCTCTTTTCTATGTTTAGAGCCTTCAAGCTTATGGATGAATGAGTCAGAAACTTATAAATTTGGCCTTATATGCCATATTTGGATGGATGATTCAATAACTAAATTTTGTCAAAAATAACACTGGCAACACTAAAAGTGAAAATGGAAGGCATGAATGGTTTGGTAGTGAAAATAGTGACATGGACATATATGGAGTTATATTTGGAAGTTAGGCCATATTTGGTGATGCACCAGATTAAGAAAGTTTCTACTAAAACTTGTAAAAATTATAGAATAGGAAAATTGAGTTGTTAAGCTCAAGTTTTGAAGCAGAAATAGGTAAGGAGAGTTTGAAGATATGGAGAGAAGATTAATATGAATTGAAAAAAGTAGGAAAAAGGAAAAACTATAATACTAATGCAAGAAAAAAAGTCGAAGATAAAAAAAATTCAATTCCAAAAGTATCAATCCAAATTTCTTTATAAGCAAAGTTGAATTTGTAAGATTGTGAACAATTGTGATTTTTTGTTGGTGATATGGATTGATGTTATTGGTGTGTATGGTGAATTATTTCGTAATAAGATATTGTTGAAGATGTTTGTATTGATGGTTTTGGTGAGTGTTTGAAGTGAAAAATTGATTTGTTTTGTAAAAGGGAATGGCTTCATGATTTGAATATGAGAATTGTGTGAAAAGTAAATCATTGAGGTCATGCAAGTTGTAGCTTGGAGATCAGGGGTTGTAACTCCTTCCAGTAGTTGATGGTAAACACATAAGGGTTGAAGATCCTTTCAATGGTAGTTGATAAACTTAGGGGTTGTAGATCCTTTCAGTTGTACTTGATAAATCACAGAGTATTTGCTTCCGTCTAGTTGTAGCAAGAGAAATTTGTAACAAGAAGTAGTATCTTTCCTTGTGAGGATATTGAAGTTAGGCTTTAAGAATATGTGCATTATTTGTGCTAGTTATGTTGATTCTTGCAATGCTTATATGAGTTAATTGTTGAAAAGTTTATTGGTGTCTTAGTAAGTGAAATAAAGAGTTTAAAATTCCTACAATATTGATTCAGCCCCCCTCTCAGTATTGTCATGGTTTCTAATACTAGGTGGCCTCGTCTGGTACAAATTTCTACCATTGCGCCTTAACCTAGATGATGGATCCATTGCAATGTAAAGTTTCCCTCCCATCTAAAATTTGCAAAATCTCTACTTGGAACTCGCCTTCAAATTCGACTTGTACCACATTCCAATTAATGATATGAGTTGGATCATGCATGTATTTCTTTAAAAGAAATACATGAAACACATTATGCACTATTATGTGGGCCTGTAGTGCCAGTTCATAGGCCACTGGTCCTACTCTAGCTATTATTTCAAATGGCCCACATAACCCATGTGCTAATTTTGCACAAGTTCCGAACCTTAGTGTGCTATTGTTTGGTCTGAATTCAATATTAACATGTTATCTCATTTTGTATTCCTTATGAATCTTATTTTTTATTTCACAAATTTTCTTCTTGTCTTAATCATTTTTTTTTTAACCTTTCTAATAATTTGCTCCATATCTCTTAAGAGATTAGGTGCCAAAACTAGGGATTCCACATATTTGATTTAAGCTTCTACTCAATGCATCTGTAATTTCATTTTCTTTTCCCTTGATGTGTTTGGTCTCAAAAGCAAATTCACTAAGGAAAGCCATGCACCTTGCTTGTCTTACATTTAAGTTAGGTTGAGTAAGGAAATATTTCATGCTGATATGATCAATTAATAATGGGAATTTCTTGCCAAAAATGTAGTTCTACCACATTCTTGAAGCATGAATTTTCGTAACTAATTCTAATTCACACACAACATAATTCTTACCATGCTCCTTTAGCTTTCTAGATTCATAAGCTATAACATGATTATCTTGCAATGTTATTCCACCTAATCCTTCTATACATGAGTATGTGCACACTATATGATATTTATTAGGATTAGGAATCTTAAGCATGGGAGCTATAATTATCAAATATTTTGAATTGATCAAGTCTTTGTTGACACTTTTGGATCCAGATGATTTAACTCATTTATTTTGTAAGGATGTTATATGTAGGTCAGTTTGGAGAAAATTTTAATGAAGCTATGGTAATAATCTGCAATTCCCATAAAGTATCTAATATCAGCAACAACTTTAGGAACATTCCAATTTAGAATTCCCTTAACCTTTTCAGGGTCTATATTGATTACTTATTTGGATATTACTTGCCACACATACTAAAAATGACATGATAAAACTCACACTTACTAAATTTCCCATATGGCTAATGCTCTTTGAGCATTTGTAGTACCATCTGAAAGTTTTGTTCAATCTCTTCTGATGTCTTAGGGTAAACCATAATGTCATCAATGAAGATCAATACAAATGTTTCTAAGTAATGGCTAAAAACACTATTCATTAGACACATAAATGAGGCTAGGGTGTTTGTGAGTCTAAAAGAAAGCACAACGAACTCATAATGCCCAAATTTGGTTTTGAAAGAAATCTTATGAATATTCTCATCCTTAATTATAATATTATGGTAAGCAAATATGAAGTCTATCTTAGAGAAGTTTTTTACTTCCCTTACTTGGTCAAATAGATCATAAATTATAGGTAATGGGTATTTATGTTTTTTGCATCAATTTTTTCAACTGTCTATAATCAATACATAATCTAAGAGTATCATTCATTTTCCTTACAAAAAGTACTGGTGATCCCCAAGGAAAGACACTTGGTTTGATATACCCCTTGTCAAATAATTCTTGAAGTTGCATCTTTAACTTAGTCAATCTTGGCACACTCATCCTATAAGGTGCCCATGAAAGTGACATTTCCCTAGATACCAATTCAATGTTAAAATAAATGATTCTTTTTTGTGGCAACCTAGTAATTTCATGTAGGAAAACATCCTCGGACTCTAGTACCACTACAAGGTCATCCAAACTCTTTGTTTTTTTTCCTATGTTAAATATTTCACCTATATTGAAAAGAGTTTACATCATTGCACGTATTTTTAATTGCAAGGTTGATATTTGTATTTTTGGTAATTTGTTTGGTATTCCTCTAATGACCTATATTACTCCCTCATTAATTGTACAAGTAAGAATATTTTCTAGGCGGTTAATGACAACTCTGTGTTTTTCTAGCCAATCCATACCCACAAACACATCATATGATCCTAGAGGTAGGATATTCAAATTCATTTATGTTTTCAACTGATTCAAATTAATAGGAAATCCTTAGTAATACTGGTTATCTTCCTTTTTGTACTAGTTTCTAGCTATACCAACCAGGAGTTTTTATTTTTTTCCATTTTGAGCTTACCTTTGTCCACTATTTTTGGACTGACATAGCTTAAACTAGCTCCATGATTTATGAAAATTGACATGACTTGGCTTTGAATGTTTCCTTCTATTTCAATCATCGTGTATTGATGTTCAGTTTGTCAATCCTCTAGGGTTGCATTGATTCTGGGAAGAATCCTAGAAACATTATTTATTGTGGAAGATTTTTGTACATTATGTAAAGATTTATTAGACTTTAGATTATACAAGAAATTTTGAAGTAGATGACGATCCCCATAACCCCAACACTTCAAGAGTTTTGTTTCCTTCTCATTGGCTCTTACCATTTAGACCAACTTGTCTAGATCCTTTTTGTGATTGATACTTCTACTGGTTATTGTTCCTATTGAAATTTCTATTTTTATGTCTCTTGAAAGGATTCTTAAAAGAAGAGGATTTGAATCCTTTATTCCCTTGCACAAATCTATCTTTTTTATTAATTTTCCAAGGTTTTCTATTATCATTTATTATTTAGACTATTGATAACATATTATGGCCTTTCAGATAACTCCATCCATTATCTTGGGATTTCACACTCAATCTTGTCTTTGAAGGAAAGGGTTAAACAACTGATGAATCACTAAATTTTGGATTTCTCCTTGTGAATGCATGGTACATATCATAGGATATGGGTGAATTTAATGATCAATTCATCAATGGTCATTTGACCAAGCTTCATTTCATGAAACTCTTTAGCTCTATCATCATAATATCTTTTTTTTTGATATTTTCCATCAAACTGTTTTTGAAAGTTCTCCCAACTCATATTCTTATCTTTTATATTATGTATAGTTCTAATTTCATCCCACCAAAAGGATGCCTTACCTTGCAGTTGGTAAGTATCCAACATGGATTTTACATTACTATGATATTCATATACCTTAAAATATTTCTTAATGTTCAACAACCATGCTTTAGCAACCTCCTCTAATTCACAACAAAATAGAAAAGGCCTAATCTTCTTAAATTCTCCCTAAAAATCTACTTTCTATTTCTTCATATTATTAGGTGTTACTAGTGTAATTTTAGCTAAACTATGTTCAATTCCTTCTTCTTTTAGTTCATTTTCATTTTCAGGTTTGAGGGGATCAGTCTCGTGTATATTGTCTTGATCCTTCATTTTGAGTGATTCCTCTTTATCTCCATTATCTAAGGCTTTTCCTAAATTTATTTATTTATTTATTTTTTAATTGAATTTTTAGTTAGACTTTTTATGAGCCATTCCTAATCAATATTAGCTTTCAACAACTTTTCGTTATCTTATCTAATACTTATGAGTTACACATTTAGACCCTTCACAATCTCTAAAAACTCTACTATATGTGATGATGCCTCACCACTTAGTTGTAGCAAAAGTTCTTCTCCATTGTGAGGTCTTGAAGATGATTCATTCATGACTATTCTTTACTTTTCTCCTTACTATGTAAAACAAAATATTTACTCTATTAAATTCTAGTTATGATTTGACTTATAGACCTTAGCGTTATAACCTACAACTCTAATACCACTTGTAATGCAATTGCAAATTTACATACTAATTTTTTTTATTTATTACTCCTATTTGATCAAATGTTGACATGAGATCATTAATGATTTTAGCAAAGCTTTTTCCTTAAATAGATGTTTTGTTTTTCCAAATCAGATAGAGGTAATATTCCTTGCATATATATTTCTAAGTGAGGCTTCGCCAATTAAAATAGGTATTAATCACTTTTGTTATTATGATTAATTTCTTCTTCTAACTTTGAAAAGGCATTATAAATATATTTTAAACAAATAATCAAATTTGAACCATTAACCTGCGTTCAACCAAATTTTAACTAACATATGACTATGCACGATACCCCTTAACGACGTGTTTTGGTTTATCCTTCATATATAAAAATATATGTTTGATTACATTGGAGGTACCACACCATTTCATCTCATGACTTCTCGTACTTGAGACATGTTGATTGCAATTAATACTTATTCTTTGTATAAAACATTGTACACTCACATAATATGATATATGAGTCTCGGTTATAGTCTAAGAATTCATTATACTCACGATTATTTTTCTTTATTAAGATGTAGATTTATGAAAATGGAACCCGATGTGTTTTCGAGCGACGACCTTTTGACCTAGAGTCCAATGTGCTACCAATATTCCAGTGATCCAAGTCACACTTTGAATTCTAAGGGAAAAACCTAATATAGGTGGCTCACATGTAGTGATTTTCTCTGACCTTTCCATGTGATGGGGTGACAGATGGACGACCTAGATAACTCAAGGAAATTTGAAGGACATATATGGATCATACTTGCTTCTCATTTGATCGACTTCCCGTCCAACTTGTCAATTGTCAACGTGCTTCTTCTCTATGGATAGAAAATTTCTCGTGGTAGTTAGGGTTTGGGAATTCTAGGTTTTCTTCTCTGGTTGTCGACGGTGGTTTGTTTTTCAGTGAACTAGTTTCATCAACATTGTTTTCAAGTCGACAACGACAAGTGAATTCATAATTCTGTTGATAGTTATTTTATTAAAGGATTTAGCAAATTGAACTTAAATTTTGTTTTTCAAATTTTCTATCATTTATTTGATAAAGCGTTTACTGATTTAAACTAAAAAATTTCTCTAGACATTACGATGGGTATCAATATATTCGGTGTCTTTCAAAGTTCTTCTATAGAATCAAAGAGGGAACTCTGAAACAACACCCACATTCAGTTAAGAGGTCTTTGCAGAGGTAACGCCTGCTTCAAAGTTTGCTATATAAGATGAGTAGGAGCACAACGACTTCCAGAAATTCAAACCCATGACTCTTGCAATTTCTATTCATCCTCTGAGGGTTTCATTTCCAGATAATATAAGGGTTTTTCCAATTTGAATTTATTCTTGATGTTTTGATTGGATGGTTTCTTATTGAGGGTTTTCTGGCATAAATTATTTTTAGGGCTTCAGTACGAGGGTTTAATCAAGTGAAGAAGTCTTATGTTGGCTCAACATCAAAACTCATCGTGAAGTAGAAAATATCCTTCAAGTATCGAACCATATTCTTCTCTTATGGTATTCTCTCTTACTCAATTCTAGGGTTTGTATATTCAAATTATTTCTCATCATTCTAATTTATTCTCTTCCCAAAAAATGTTTCCATTTAAATGATAGAGAGTTTTATATACCCCTACTCTCGTTTGTCATTATTAAGCTGTTATTCAGGTCACATAACCTTAATGTACTTGTTAAAAGGAATTTTCTATTAGATTTATCATAGAGGTTTTCCTTACTTCTTTGCAGGGTTTCAATGGAAAGTGCACCTGTTAAGTTAAATGTAATGCCTTTGAATATATGTTTAATTTCTGACTATTCGATAATTCATGCTACGACTACCTCGAAATCCTCAAGGTAATTCATTATTCAATTATTTTAATTCAAGTTTATTTAATGGCTTCAATATTTGATGAGTACACTAACACAAGTTTTTATATTTTCTTTGTCGCAAGTTTGTACACCAAACCCCAACTCAAATTTCCTTTCCCTCAACACAATACATTAAATTTATCTCCAGTTAAGAACCCTATTAACAATGCTTTCTCTTAGCTATGTATTTAATGATATGTGGATTGAACCAACTAATAGCAACCGCAACGACTTCTTTATGGCTATTTGAATTAGGGTTTAGCATACTCGCTAGCAACGACTCCTTTAAGACTATTTGAGTTAGGGTTTAGCATACTCGCTCTCGAGTTATGCAACTAGGTGTTGAAAACTTCAAGCTTTGAACTTAGATTTTAAACACTTTGTATAATTTATCTCTAGAGTATGGAAGGTTTGTTTTGAATTTATTTATATTTATAGATATTTGGTATTTTTTTTTTTTTGGTGAAATTAGGTGTTATGAATCCACAATTTATTTATATAGGGCTAAAGTTTATGTTTTTAAGTATGTAATTTGAATATATTACTTATGATGTGTGATTTTAGTCTTTGTAATTTTTTATATTCTATGGCTTATTTCATATAAATCTACATCACGAAAGCCTATAGTAACTTTTTAAGACTTTTTTAATTAATTCAATACTACTTCGTTTCATTAACAATTACTCTTTTTATTTCATAGTGAATCTTCATTAAGTAGTTATCCAAATTCAATATTAGAATTTTCATAAAAGATTTTTTACGAAAAGGTGTAGTTACATAGCACTTCCACAATTGTGTTCTACAAATCAATTGGGTACTCCTTACAACACATTACCCCTGCATACTAGCTTATATGCATGGTAAACCTACTTAAATATTTCTGCTATTTTTTCTTCATTGTTAGTGATACTAAGAAAACAACAATACTTGTACAAAATACTCGCAAAAGTTACATGCATTCATAATATTTATTAAGTATTTATTACTGCATACACTATGCCCATTGTTCATTATGGTGCAAAAGATATCATACTAATATATTCACTAAATAATAAGCGCTTGAATATTCCTTATAACATAATAATAACAATAGTCTTTTTACTTATCTAAACACTTGGAAATATAATAGGAACAAGCACATTCCTCCCAACTAGTGAATTACAAACTTAGTAACTCCTCTTGATCCTTAGACTTCTATGATATCAGTAACATGTCCTCATTCAATGGTAGTTTCCACCTTTCCCTTGCAGACTCTAGCAGCATCGTGTTTTTTCTCAATGTCTCTTCTCTCTTTTGTTCCTAGGATCCTTATAGAAAGTCTTCCTTAATATCTAACATGCACTTGTCTTCAGCTATGTCTTTACTCCATTCTTCCACCCATCATAACACCTCTCTCAGGTTACGTTGTCTCTGGGTGGCAATTATTCCTTGTGGAATCTTGGGGAATCATGGGAGGTTATAAATATGATCTCTGGGTGGCAATTATTCCTTTTGGAATCTTGGGGAATCATGGGAGGTTATAAATATGACAACTAACACCTTTTTGTGCACTACAGACTCCAACCACCTAAAAACGTTTCTGACACTACAACATGCCAACTACTCACATGTTGGTTCCCACTATATTTCTAAGTAAAGCAACATTTTATTTTAATAGCACATAAATATTCACATTTCCTTCAACCATCTCAAATTTAGGCTTGAACTCATGATCAATATTTCTAACTTAAATATTTACAAGTAAAAACCACAAAGTCTTACAAAACTAATTACAATAAGGTATTACATCTATCCATTTAAATGTCACAACTTTTAATTTATTAGGAATATTACTATGATTCACTCCCATCTACTTAAATGTAAAAAAAAGAAAGAAGATGTGCACTTTTATATAGCTTGGCATTCTTAAATCACATCCTTTATTTTTTCACCAAAACAAAATAAGATATCTTACACATGTGCAAAGGATTTAGAACTAATAAGTTGGAATATATTTCTATACAGTGTTATTCCTTAATAAATTGGAATCTAAGTGTTATTTCTAAATAGTAATGAATTTTAAATTAGAATTTTTTTTTTCTATTTTGTAATATATTTATAAAAATAAGTTTTTTTTTTAAATTTACTTTAAATTTTATCAAGACTTTTAATTCTATTCTTAAATAATAATAATGTCCAAAAACACATTATATTTGTTAACCAAACAAATTTATTTATAGTAAGTTTAAACACAAATATCTTAAACAACTTTAATTTAATTTTAATTGAGTAAAAAATAAAAAATAATTTAATATAATTATTTATTTATTAAAATGAATCTTTTAGATATATATTATGTATAATTAAAACCTTAAATTATAAAAATCATTAAAAAAAAATAAATTATAAATATATTTAATTTATATAAACCAAAATTTTTATATTCTTTTTTATCAAACTTATCACTCACTACCTAAACATCTTTCAATCTCAAACCTTCTTTATGTCTCCCTCTGGCTAAGCATTAACTCAATTTTATATACATTAGACAACCATATCAGCAATCACCTCCCTTATTAAGATATAGTAAAAACAAGTTATCCTTTATACATATATATGGCACATTAATTTTATTTCTTTTATCAACGGATAAAGTGATTTTCATTTTTTCTAAACATACGTTAAGAAATTGATCATCATTATTAACATTTAAATCTAACTGCAAATTTAAAATTTATATGTTATTTTTATTAATCACACTTACTACTAGTTACTTAAAAAACAAAAACATAAAAGTTATAAAATATATTTTAAATTATATCTTATATAAAGCATGAATTTTTTAAAATTTTATATTTATTAATGTAAACATGTATATAATAATTTTTTTAAAAAAATATTATAATATTATTAATTATAAATAAATGATTAAAAGACAATAATATTCCAAATATCATTAAAATTATAAAAATTTTATAATATTTTTTTTGTAAGTTTAGGTAGGACTTTCTCATTTTTGAGTTTTTACATGTTTATTATTCATTCCATTTCCGGGGAAGATAGCACAAAAATAGAACCCAAGATATATAGTTCGGTGAGACTTCATTTCCACGGCCATTGCCACTTGAGCTACCCCATGCAGACTATAAAAACTTTATAATATTATTTTAAATAATTAATAATTAATTTATATTTAAATTAATTTTTTATATAATATTTCTGGCTGGCTAATATTAATAACGATAACATGTATAATATAATAAAAATGATTTTGTTCTAACATTTCGCTCCCATTAAATGATGGTAAAGAAATTCCTATAATTCATCATTATACTTCCTCTAAAACTACATTTCTTTATGCCTGGTATATGCGTTTGCCGGTATTTAGAGATGATGCCTTATTTAATTGTACCGAATATTATTTCAAAAGAACTTTAGTGTGCTCGCTTGGTTATTATTTTATGTTATTGGGAAGCCCCGAAAGCTTTATTCAAGAATTTAGTCGTTATTTGATTGGTAAAGTTATTTGATTGTTAAACTTGTGTGTGGCAAACTTTCCAAATCAGTGACTAGGATCTCCAGTGTTGGCAAACTTTCCAAATCAGTGACTAGGATCTTCAGGGTGGAAATTATGGATTCCATAGAGGTAGAGGTGTGGTGATTTTTCCAATACCTCTCTCAACTTTCCAAACCAGTGACTAGGATCTCGGTGGAAATTATGGATTCCATAGAGGTAGAGGTGTGGTGATTTTTCCAATACCCTTCTTAAATGTAATTCGGGGGAATCGAACATGGGTCCAAGCTCTGATTCCTCTGTGGAGGTTTGCCGTTACACCAAAACCAGTAGGTGTTGGTAAAGGTTCCAAACCAATAACTAGGATCCCCAAGGTGGAAATTATAGATTCCATAGAGATAGAAATATGGTGATTCTTTCAACAAAGTGAAACAGAAAAAAAACCAGAAACGTTGAGGTAGCAGAAAATTTCTCCGAATGTTTATCACCTAATTTCATAGCACAGCCAAGACGACCTGCACAGAAATTGAGTTCTTAAAACCCCAGATCGGCAAGCTAGGACGATTGGATAATTAGCTAGGGCGTTATTGTCTTTGGAAACGTCTAATTGAGTTAAAGGCTCATCTTGTAAGCAAGGTTCCGACCATGTTCATCGTTTAAAGGCTTCATCAAGAAAAACCAGCAATATGATCAAGCCGCCTTCCCACCTATTTTCAGTTCATCTGTGCTATCTAGAAACTGTATTCAAAAGGTAAGTGGTTATACCGTATGTCCAGAATGTAAGGATTTGCACACAGATTAAAGTAACGGTGAACAGGAAGCAACTGGTATGTTGTCTTTTCCTTATGCCTAGTTTTACTGCTACACACCGACTGGTACGGTGAACAGGAAGCAACTGGTATGTTGTCTTTTCCTTATACCTAGTTTTACTGCTGGTACTGTGAGCAAGCGAGGGATGCGGTTGGTTATTAAGAGCAGAAAATTTCAAACCTTATTATGGTATCATACAGTTGAAAGTAAAGTTTCCATGTCATTATGTCATATGCAGTTGTTATTAAAAATTACGAGAAATTAATTTAGAAATTATTGTTTTTAATGTATAAATCATAATAGTAATCTAAATATGCTGAAATCAATAATGAAATCAATAATTTATATCCTATATATTTGTAATCAATAAAAATATTAATATGTGAATTGTTGTGTGTTTAATAGCTCTTTCTCATATTTCTATCAACCACGAAGCTTTTCCTTTGCCTACACCTACCCTGGTTAAACTGACTACCCTCGTTAAACTTTGGGAATATATTCTATTAGTTAATGGATTATAATCCTTAACTAATAACTAGTCTAGGTATGTTTAGGTTCACATGCGGATGAATTATGCAAAGCTGAAAATGAAGGTGAAGCTGAAACAATTGAGAGAGTATAGAAGTTGAAAGAAACAAAAAGAAAATTTGGTAAAAGTTGTGAGTCATTGTAAATTTTGAGCCATTGTCTAGCTGACACAAATCAAGGCATATTTAAATTAGGTCAAAAATGAATTTGAATGTGAGTTTGTAGTGTGAATTAGCTGCTGAAAAGACAAGTCTTAGATTCTGCATGATTCTATATTTAATGAATAAGGTCTTTATATGCGATTGGTTTGGTCATTGTAATGTGTGAACGAATCCCCAATTTTCATCATTAATAAATTCATGCTAAATCATTTTCTGAACATTGCCTAATTTTTGGTTTTCCTGTTGCATTTGTTTACACTCTAGATCCTCCAAGCTTGTAAATTAAGTGATTATTGTAAATACTGTAGTTTTTTTAAATGTTTTGTTATCGATGCGAAAATTACCAATAAGTGTTTAAATACTGTGTTTTATAATTCATTTTTGTCGATGTTTATGGGGAAACCACGAATACGCTTTAAAACAGTATAGAAATCCATTATTTTCTCAAATTTATCGAAAAACAATCTCTGTAAAAACACCCGATCAATTAGGGTTTCATCTCGGATCTAATTAGGGTTTGTTCGGGAATGTAAACTAAACCAGAATATGTGCGTTTGAAGGTAAAACCAGCATAAAGCCAACCTCACCCCGCATATTTTTATAACAATATTTATAAAAGTTCAAAGCAACCTATATAAAGACCTCTGGGCAGAATCCGTGAGGAAGGAAAAGGGACATACTAAATGCTGGATTGCACTTGTTAGTAAAGGAAAGATCCCATTAGAAATACTTAGATTTTGATGGTCCTCAGCATATGCTAATTGACTTACAAAGACTGACTTCCTAATTTGTATTTATCATTAAAAGCATTGGGTACTCTTCTACAATGTCTATGTCTTGATGTTGATGGAGAGATTGTGTTTCTCCCATGAAAATAAATAATTTACAAATGGGTATTAAATGAGTGGGTTAAATATGTTATTTTTTAGATATTGACAGACCAGTTATTTATTAGTAGATATATGCGGTCTAACTCATTTAATATGAATAGGGTTGAATATGTTCTTCGACAGACCAGTTATCTAATAGTAAATATATACGGCCCCAACTCATTCAATACCCATTAACAAGCTTCATATTTGTTACCGTGTTTCTCAATGGTGATGGGAAGAAAAGGGCAAAGATGGGTAGGGAGGTACCTGGAACTGGCGAACTCGTACAGTTTGTCTTTGTTGGAGAAGACGATTAAGGCCACTTCAGCGTCGCACAGTATTGACAGCTCCGCCGCCTTCTTCATCAGTCCGTTCCGCCTCTTAGAAAAAGTTACTTGACGACTGATTTTGTTTTCGATCCTCCTCAGCTGGACTCGACCTCGCCCCATCTTAAACAGGCCCTTACTATTCCAGCTACTTTTTCTTTCTCTTCCTGAAGGCCGTTCGCTCTCTCCCTTCCCAAAAGTTCTGGGAGTGGACTCTGTCCACGACGGAGCAATGGTGTATATGCTACTTGCCGCGTATTTCTCTGACGAATGACATAGTTTTCTTAAAACTGAAACCCGCTCACAAAGGGCCGAGTTAGGTTTTGTTTAATTTTGAGCATCAAATGTGTGCGCCTGATAGCGGTTTGGGCGAGCATTATAAAAGTGCCCATCAAATCGCGTATTGCCATGTCAAGTAGAAGCTCGCATATCTTTTTCTGGCACTTCACCCTAAACGAGATCGGAAACTCCATAATTGAAGGTCCATTTTCACTTTCCATAATATGATATTAGTATTGATATTCTTTAGACCTTTTTAATTATTATTCTGTGATTGCGAGTCATGTTGACAGATTTTAGAATGGTTCAATCACATTTCAAAAATTGACAATGTTTCAACAACATAGAGGACGAGTAAGTTAAGATGTGATCACGACTGCAATAGTTCCAAGACGAGGACCCCTACAGCTGGCTTCCAAAATTGGATAAACCTTTCAAGGGATGTCAGTCACCTTAAATGTTATTTCTTTCCTAGCTGTTCGAGTTAGTCAACTTATGACTACGCGGTAATTTATTTCAAATTTGTTGTATTTAGTATATTTATGATTTTTATTGTGTTGCTGATAAAAGTGCTAAATAAAAAATCATAAGTTTTAATTAATTTAAGAATGATAGTTACTATCCTCTCATAAATATTGTGATTCTTAAAAAGTAACAGTTTAACACTATATCAAAGTTTTAATATTTGAATATTCACTATTATTAATTAATTTTTATTCGTGTTCAACTACTTTTTGGAATTTGGATAAGTGGTGAAATATGAAGTTAAGAAAATGATCAGATATATATATTTTAAATTAGTTGGAACAGTAAATTGCTTATATGGTGAAATATGAAGGTATGAATATTAGATGGTTAATTTTTTTTCCAAATTAGTTGGAATAATAAATTAGTTATATATATAAATATAAATATAAATATATATATATATATATATATATATATATATATATATATATATATATATATATATATATATATATTTTATTTTATTTTATTTTATTGGTTGTTGTAAATTTTGTGCATTATTTTATAAATATTATTAATTAATATTAATCTGTTTTAAAAAATGGTTATGTATTTGGTATTGTAAATATGTTGCTTCGTTATTACTATATAATATTAAATTTTATAAATTGTCTACAAATTATTATATAGTTATAATTTGAAATATAAGAAATATTTAGTCAAATTGCTATAACCTACAAATAATCTGAATATTTATATTATTTACTTCATTTTCTCTAATCTATTTATTTATAAATTCTTATAGCTAAAATACAAAAAATGCATAAAAACTTTTTGCACAAGAAAAAGACTAAAACCCATTACCAACCTCCAAAATCATTCCCATTCTCCTAAAAATACTCCTATAGGGTTTCAAACAATAGATTCCCCATTATCAAACTCTTTGGAATATTAAAACATTAAGAACTAATAGGCTAGAGGCTGAGAATGATTCCTATGGAATATTAAAACATTAAGAACTAATAGGCTAGAGGCTGAGAATGATTCCTATGGGGATTATAGAATTTATGTAAATAGATTGTTTTAAAGGTTTGTTTTTTATCTTTAACTTTCTCCCATATCTTTACTATGGTTATTTGCAATTTTTTACTCTATTATCATAATTACAATGGTATACCATAACAAGAAAAACTTTAAAAGTGGGTATAATTTGTTGTTCCATTTCGATCCTTCTTATTTTAGCATTGTTTATATATATAGTCATTTTTTCTAAACAAATTAATATATATATATATATATATATATATATATTCTTTTTCCAGTATTGATAAATCTTTTGTTGTGGTGAATAAGAGGAATGATGCGTTATTTCTCCCTTAAATTAAAATTTTTAAACATGATTTCCAAGATCCCATTATTATTTACTTCATTAATTTTTATGAAATAACTCTTTTCATTGTTAGGAAATGGATGAACAATTTGTTATTTTTCTCATAATCTTTTTAAACAACATTTCTATCATTTTTTTAACTAGATTTTCCATTGTTGTTTTTGTTCCTATCTCCGTATGTGTGAGGTTAAATTTCATTTTATGAAATAGTCAAAGAGTGAAATCAACAATGATAGTCTTTAGGCCCATGGTTTTTGTAGCTCTTGGTATTAGATCCCATGTATTACATGTAATGAATATTTTAAAAAGATTTGTAATAAGTCATTGTAATAGTATAGGAGGTGAGCATGAAGGCCAAGTTGAATGGTTTAATAGATCTATTCATGCTAGTTTTTCTGGGTTTGGATCTTCCATGATAAAATAGTGTTGTTGTTTCTATGTTTATTTTTCTCTCTTATTTTTATTCCTAAACATTGATATAGATCAAGGTATTGCCTTTTAGGATAAATCATGTGTGAATGATTCATGTGTGTGTGTTGTTGTTATGTTATTATTATTAATTATTTTCACAACACATTTCAATAGTTATATATGATATTAAAGTCATGGTTGTAGGTGTATGTAAGAAATAAACATTGATATGCTAATTCATGTAGATATAAACTCATAAATTTAAGGCCTATGTTACTATCATGAAAGATTATAATAATTCACACGGTTGTCTTAAGGATATGTATTCCAAATTCAATAAATTGGGAGAAGCATGTAATTTTTTTGTTCAAATACCTTGATGAGATTATGTATGATTACATGAATTCTAAGGTCAAAATGGATCTAAAAAAATTATACAAACAAAATCAACTTTAAGAGAACCAATGGGATTGAAGATGATGATGTAATCCATAGTGATAAATATTTATAAAGGGAATTTTTTTTTTTTTAATTATTTTTCCAACTTATATCCATATGTGTTTACTCAAGTGTGAAATGTAGGTGCCCGTAGGATGCAAAATTAGATTATACACCATAGGATGTAAAATTAGATTATGCATCTAATGAGCACTCACTTTGCATATCTTTGATTTTACCCACACCATAAAAGGTTGAAAATGAATGTAAAATGTGTTTCAACACATTTTTCATTTTTTATGTAGATCTCCTCAAAATTATGCAATGTGGGTACTCACTGGGGCCTACACTTCACATTTGAGTAGACCTATAAGCAGATAAACTAAAAATACAATAAAAAAATAGTTTTCTTGATTTTCCTTTAAAAATCATAACACTTATTCTTTAAAAGGCTCATTTTAGATATTAAAATTGTTCTAACAAATGTTATGTTCTGCTTACAGGATATTTAGAACAAATGTTATGTTATGATTACAGGGTATTTGTAAGATGATTTTACTAAGGAGGTGATGAAGCTTTATTTGGCAATGGTGAGTGAAGTGCTAGTAAAAGAGAAAATGAATATGATGAGTGTACTCCCATTAAGTTTTGAAGGCAATGACAACATTAAAGAAATATCTAAGCAAAAATATAATGGATATGCATTTTTAATGACATGTAAATGAACATTCAACTATAAGACATGCTTAGGCATCTGTCCCTTTGGAAGATTACCAGTAAAGTATATAAGCCGTCCTAGGTGATAGTGCAGATCATGTGGGATCCTTGGAAATAGACTTTGAAGGGGATAGGGTCTAAAGATACAGATCATGTAGGATACTTGGATATAGACTTTGAAGGGGATAGGGTCTAAAGATCAGCATTGCTCAGTTACTTGGTTTGGATGTATTTGGTCAAGGAAAGCTCCAAGTCAAGCTTGAGGAGTAAATGTTATGTTAATCTTAACCTAATTGAAGAATCAAAGAGTAAGGTCAACATTTGTGACATTTTTGTCCCATGGTTTTGGTATTTTGTGGTATTAAAGCCCATGGTTTACATGTAATGAATCCTTCAATATTAGTGTGGATAATTCATTGAAATATGCTAAGAAATAAACATGAAGACTAATATCATTGAGCCAACAAAATTTTGTCAAAGGTTATAATATATTTATTGATGTTGTTTTTTCTGAATTTAGATTTTCTAAAATACAAATAGTATTGTTAGTATGGAGTTGTAATTTTTATTTTCTTTTATATTTTTATTCCTAATAATCATATGAAAGAATATAATTTAAAATAAGTCTTTTAACTTAACACATTTTTTTTTATTTTCTATCTATTTATAACATGTATACTATTATTTTATATTATTTATAATAATGATATTATTATTTATTCGCAAGAATTAACTCAATTAATAGAATTTTTATAGTTAAAAACACTTTGCACTTTGTTAATGGACTTTGCACTTTGTTAATAAGAAGTCATGTTCTCAAAATTAAGTTGTACTAATAAGCTAGTAAAACTACTTCATATTTTCAATGTCCTCATTTTCTATTCATATATTAAATGTCCTCATTATCTTCTAGTCTCCCTCCTTGAAAAGGACACACCACAAATCCCAAATATGCAACCTTACTAATCCTCTAAGAGGATACATGGTATAACATCCGGTCATTTCATTCACGGTTTATGTCTATGATATAAACCTAACATACATTAGACAAGGCTATAATGAATGTAAATAATTAATCAAATGTAGATGATGATTCCAGTAACGTGATCCCGAAAATGCGACCTCAACAATCCTCTACAAGGATACATGTTCATCCATGGTATAACATCCGTTCATTTCATTCACGGTATATGTTTTTCTTGTATGTAGAGATAATGACTTTAATTGTACCAATTATTATAGCTGGAGTAATTTAGGGTGTTGTCTAAGTCTAATTATTAGAAGTTTAGGTGACAATCTTGAAATAGTTTTTGGCAAAGTAGTGATTCAATTATTATTGCTGGAGTATTTGAGGGCAATCGGCAGGAATTAAAACTTTTGGAGTTTTCTTGGTAGGATTTATGGGTAGGAATTAAAACTTGTGGAGTTTTCTTGAAATAGTTTTATTAGTAGGATTTGGTAAAATAATTTTGGGCAAAGTAATGATTTTTTCCAATTTGAAATGTGTATATGGATTTAGTATTTTGAAAATTTTTGGGCATTAGGATTATAGAAAATTTACAACTCAAATTTCTGATTATAATTTTTTTTTATCAATTTTTAAGCATTTTTGAATGAAAAATATACCAAAAAACACTTTTGAACAATTTTAACTGAAAATTATGCCAAGCACAGCTTCAAAAAAACACTCTGATGGTAAAGAATTCAGTATTAAATTTTGTGATTTCAAATTTTTTTTTGCCAAATTCTAAACAATTTCTACTGAAAAACATACCCAAAACACTTTAAAACTTCTAACAAGTAAACTAAGAAATTTCTACTGAAAAACATACCCAAAACACTTTAAAACGTCTAACAAGTAAACTAAGAAATTTCTACTGAAAAACATACCCAAAACACTTTAAAACGTCTAACAAGTAAACGAAGCAATTTCTACTGAAAAGCATACCCAAAACACTTTAAAACGTCTAACAAGTAGACTACTGTGTACTTGAGTGCCCTCAGCCTTTTGCTACAATGAGAGGATACTCCCAAGCTTTTTCCAGAAGAAAGCATTGTGTGAGGCTTAGCAGAGTCGTGTTTTGATTGGTAAATACAAACCAGTGAATACAACAAATCTTAGCCTAGTGTTGATATGATTACATTATCTCAGAGCGCGAACAAACTGTACAGAAATCGATATCCT
Organism: Pinus tabuliformis; assembly: GCA_031772625.1. Classification (NCBI taxonomy): domain Eukaryota; kingdom Viridiplantae; phylum Streptophyta; class Pinopsida; order Pinales; family Pinaceae; genus Pinus; species Pinus tabuliformis. The sequence goes on from CM062816.1 coordinate 871,068,965, forward strand.
AAATCCAGGAAGGTACGTGAGTCTGATGGATAGCTATCTAGGATATTGCGTTTCGAAAGCTATAGTCGAGAGAACCATATAAACCCAGAGAGGCTCGTCCTGGAAGCAAGGTTCTGATCATTTTCTCCGAAGGATACGTCAAGAAAAGCCAGCAATCTAGTACTATCAGGCCACCAGGCATCTTGTTTTACTTAATCCGTTACATGTAAAGGCATTTACTGAACAATGTTAAGTGGGGCTGTTGACATGCAATATGAATGTAGATATAACTCAGACCTTTGTAGATCTACACTTTGTATTTCCTACTCTTAAGTATAATGACTTTGTACTGGAATGTGAAGCTCGGCCTTTAGGCAATAAAATTTGGTGGGTGTAAGGATTATAAACTATCGATATTCATTTTGATCTCTTGGTTCTCGCGTGGGTTCTTGAGGATAAATCAGCGTAAAGCTTTCTTAACCCTGGATTAAGAGATAAAAGGGAACATATATGCAAAGTTCTAGGAGAAAGGACAAAGGCATACAATATGCTGGATTTGTACGTGTTCGTTAGAAGAACAGAGCCCATTAGAAACACTCAGATGATGATGTTCCTTGTACGTATTGATTGGATTACATGTTTCGGCTTGTTAATTTGTATTACGCTGAAAATAAGTAGCTTGTCCATAAGCATTAAATGAACAAAACTGTTGATATTTAAATTTTGACAAACTAATTATCCAAAAATAAACCTTTACAACCTAACTTATTTAATACCCATTAACCAACTGTATATTTGTTGCCTCCAGATAATGTTATCTGATGTCTATAGTATATACCATGATGTTGAGGGAGACAGCGCGATTATGTGTGTGTGTCAATCTAGGAGATCGTGAGAAGAGGACAAAAGCGGGTGGGGTAGTACCTGGAACTGGAGAACTCATATAGTTTGCCTTTGTTGGAGAAGACGATTACGGCCACTTCCGCATCACAGAGGATTGACAGCTCTGACGCCTTCTTTATCAGCCCATTCCGTCTCTTCGAAAACGTTACTTGACGATTTATTTTGTTTTCTATCCTTCTCAGCTGGACTGGACCTCGCCCCATCTCAAACAGTCCCTTACGACTACTGATACTTTCTCTTTCTCAGTCTGAACCTCGCTCACCCTCTCCCTCCGAAGGACGACACAATCAGTTCTCAGAGTTGACCCTATGCACGCCTCTGCAATGGCGTATATGCCCCTTTCGACCTCGATCGCCCTCACCGGGTATTTCTGGGAGGGATGACAGATGAATGTATGTAGGTTTTGTCGAGCTCTGAGCCAAGGAAGGGCCAAGTATGGATTTGTTTAAGAGGAAACCGCTCAAGAAGGGCCAAGTATGGATTTGTTTAATTTCTTCCTTGAAATATGTGCGCATGGTAATGGTTGGGTTGAGGTTTACAGGACTGCTCATCAAATAACCTATGAACATGTCAATAAGATGTTCGCAATCTTTTTCTCGCAGTCCATCTTACCCAAGATCGGAAGCTCCACAACTGATGGCCCATTGTCAGTTCCCCATAAAAGGATAAAAGGCTACTGACATCGATCTTATTATTCTTCGTAGTTTATTATTATTCTGGTGATGATGAAACTTAATGGACTTGGGAAGTGCTCTGCACACACTTTACAATGGTTCATCGACGGAGCGGGCGAATATATTAAGCCAAGGGAAAATCAGAATTGTTCCCAGGACCCAGACCCCCTATATATGCCTTCCAAAAGAAGTTTTGGTTAGTATCCCTGGGACGAGACTTAGTATGCTGTAGCTCTAAAGTAAAAGTAAATAAAATTATGGGAAGGTTTATATTCCCCCTCCCAAAAAATCCCCCTCGTTTGGATAATCTTAAAAGTCGAAAGCACATGTTTTGAGACTTGATAATGACAGTGTTAACAGAAATGCAAACAGCATAGTAATAATAGCGAGGGTTATTTTCTATGTCATATTTACTTAATGTGTATGTACAGATTAGGCATAGAAAAAAGTAGCAATTCAAAAGTAGGGGTATCAAAAGAAATGCTAGCTAGCAATTCAAATATCAGAATTGTTTTTTTGGGATCTGGTGAGTTCATAATTTTAAGATATTTAAAATATGTTCACATTTATAGTTAGGATGATGCTATTTACAGAGTATATCCGTTAGGATGATGCTATTTACAGAGTATATCTTTTTTCAATTTATTTAATCATTTATTGTAGTTATGATTTAATTGGATTGAATCCATTTTTGCTATAAATTTGGTACAGATATTTAAGCGTTGAGAGGAAATCTTTTAGTAGTTTTATTGAGAAACAAAGTTGTATTCTTTTATTTTATTTTCAATACAATTAACTGATTTATTTATTTTTAAATCATTTTGTTTTAGTTTATTTAAAAAAATACATTTTCTCTTAGTAATTTTATTGAGAAACAAAGTTGCATTTCTTTTTTTTATTTTCGGTACTATTCACTAATTCATTTCTCTTTTTAAATCATTTTCTTTTAGTTTATTTACAACAATACATTTTAAATAACTTAGTGGTTAATTTATCATTTGCATTTAAAAAAGTTATTAGCCACTTTAAAAAATTTATATAAATAAGTTTTTTTAATTTTTTAAAATAAATTGTTACAAATGTGACTTTTTTTTGGAGATATTCTTGATGCACAAGAGAATGATCCTAATCACTTGTATATATCTAGGCTCTTCAACTTTTTAAAATAACTTTTTAGATATTTTTGAAATCTCTCATTTTTGAAGATCTACTGATGCACAAACAAATGCCATTAACCTTATCCGAAAGTTCTCCCCACATAAGAATGATTTCCCTACTATCTAATTGTATCAAAATATGGTCATTGACCACATTTGGAAGATCCACCAAACATAGTGTTATGGCTCTCGAAAAGAAAATGGTTTTAAAGCCCTTACTGAATTTTTGTGCCTCTTTAAAAGATAAACCTCAAATCTTCAATGAATTGTCAAGCTTTTTTAAAAGGCTAACTTCATATCTTTTGAAATTCACTAATGAGGTTTTTCTCATATTAAAAAGAATAACTTCAAATCTTTTGAAATCCTCCAATGAACTCTTAGTTGCCTTTGAAACATCAAGATCACATCTTTTGGAACTCTTTAATGAGCTATAAATCCTTTTAGGTAAATAAACTTAATATCTTATGAAAGTTCTAGATGAGATAGTAGGCATATTTGAAACATCATCTTCATATCATTCAAAAGTATCTAATGAGCTATTAGAATTCTTCAAAAGGTCAAATCCACCTTTTTAAAATCCCTTATGAACCGTTGAATGTTCTTAAACGAACATATAACAAACATGAATGAATTTTAACAATCCCTTTCAAGTAAAAGCTCAATGAGGCCCCTTCAAAATACCAAGTAAAAAGTAATTGATCCTATATAAAGGTAATAATTCAAATTTATTTAGATGTACCTTTTTATCTCATTCAAAAAAATAATTCAAATCAATTAGAATGATTAAAATTAGATAATTGGCTTATATGCTATGAAAGGAATTCAAACCCACATATTACAACTCCAACTCATGACCACACCAATATTTGCAAACAATTCAGATTAATTTTGGCCTACAACAGACAAATTTGTTTGAATAAGGTAATATCATAACAATTTCTTAAAATAAAATATGTAACATGAATTTGAACGAGATAAAATCTAAACAATCTAAATTATAAGGGTATATATCCTACCTAGGTTGTAGTCAAGGATGTACAACATCATTGATCCATGAATTTATTAACCCAATTCATACATAAGAAAATAACAACTTGATAACACAATCATAATTAGAAACAATGATGGAATTCTTACCTTTAAATAAGTGTTTCTAAGAAACTTGGTTCCCAGTGAGAAATTTTATACCCAACAATAAATAATCCTTTGTGTATTCCAACAAAAAACTTGGTATGCAACCACTAGGGTGAAGAAAGTTAGTCCAAGGCATTCTTGTCACTAAAACACCAAAATAATGTCATGCTCAACCAAATTATTTAGCCTAAAACTCTTCAATCAACATTCCAACCATAACTACCATAACATACCCTCTATTGTCCCATACAATAAGGAATATATTCCCCTCATTTTCTTAGCAATCTCTTATAAATATTCCTCCCTCTATTTCTATTTAGTATGAGAAAGTGGAGTTAATATTATTGTACAATATTAGGATCAACTTAGGAAATTCATATCTTAGCTCTTAATAACAAAGTAATAAAATATTTATAAGGAAAATAGGTATGGCTTCCTTTCAAACTAAACATTTATTTTCCTCTGCAATTTTCTATTTGTATCTCATTTATCATCTTAGTCATCTCAAGCTCATTATCTTCTCTACCTTACCCATAGTTACTTACAAGTTCAATTCTATTCTCCAATATAACCTAGGAGGGCATGTGTTGGTAGTTGAGACTTCTTATTTTCATGATTTATAGGTATTGTTTTAGTTGTCTATGGATTCCAATACATAATGAGGGGGTATGGGAAGGCTTCAACCAACAAACCTCACCCTCCATCCTCCCCCCTTACCCCACCTTCCATTGCTATTAGGGAGTTTAAAGGGAGTGATGACGATTCTTTGGAGCCCCATTAGGGAGGATGTTCAAGTGTGAAACCAACAAAGAGAATTTTTTTGGAAAATTATTGTAATTTTTACTCAATCTATACCATTGATCATTAGGTCACAAATATGATGGTAAAATTTTATGTTGGTTCCTTTCCTTCCCTAGAAGACAACCCTCATTTTATATGAGGGAACTGTATGATGGCTATCTACTATAAGACACCATTATGAATGTGAGACAATATTGTGAGGGAGTGAAGAAAAGGTTGCAGTGCATGTGTTATTGCTTGTATCCCTTCATTTTGTTAGGAAAAATAAATGATTCAATTTTTCCGCATGAACATAGTTCATATAAGGTGAACAATATGTATCTTTGTAACTCTTGTATTATGTTCTTATTTTTCCAATTTCCACAGTCACTTTAATTTTTTTATTGCTCCATGATTCTATTTCTAATAGCTTGTATGAGAGCCAAAGTTTCATTTGGATGATAAACTCATAGGGAATGGGGGTTCTTATTTTTAGTGGGAGGAATGGAGCAAGAAGGCATTTTTAGGGTAAATATATTTAACAAAAAAAATTGGAGTTATGAAATATAAAAATTGAGGATTATCTATATCAAAAAAATATTTTACTACCATTGAATGGAATAGAAAAGAAATTGAAAACCATGAATGATGAACAATAGGATATTCTTGACATAATGGAAATAAGAGAAATATGGCTCTTCTTGGTAGAGTTATTGATTTAAACATTTTGATAGAAAAGACAATAGAGGATCTAATAAAGGCATTGGATAAATTGCATCAAAAAACTAAACCTCCAATAAGGTATTTCTATCGAAATGTTTTTTTGATATGAAGATGAAAGGTAGGTATATTGCTGAAAGATTGAATGAGTATAAGCCAATAAGAAGTCAATTAATATATGTAAGAGTAAACTCAGATGACCATATTAAGATATTTTTCTTTTCTGCTCATTTCTACAAAGCTTGAATGGCCTGGTCATGGTTCTAAGTTATTCCATCTCAAGTTTCTACACCTTAATGTTTGACAATGTTTTCGGTGTTATCCTTAATGAGGAATTATGATAGAAAAGAGGAAGGGATAAAACAAGTAATGTTTTGAGTAGGGAGAAAAGGGGAAGACAAATGGAAAAAGGAAATGAACTAGGGAATCATGGGATGGCTAGGTAGGGTAGATATAAATCTAAAGGAATCTAAAATGCTAGAATTATGGGAATAAAGGACACCTAAACAGAGTTTTTTGTATCAAAAAGGAAAAAATGTAGATGTACAATAAGAGAATAATTACTAGGTGAATGTAGTAGGTAATTTGTTGCAATATGTTTGAATCCTTCCATTAATTAGATAATATTATTGATTATTGGGTGTTAGACACATGGGTTTCATTTCACACCACACCCCATGGTGAACATTTTCAAGACTATGTTCAAAGTGATTTTGGACAACTTTATTTGGTTGATGATGAGCCATATAAGATTGTTGGATAGGGTAAGATATGGATAGAATTATATAATGGGAACCCATGGTTGCTAAATGAGATGAGGCATGTTCCTAATTTGAGAGGGAATATAATTTCAACACAGTAGTTGGGAAGAGAATTATGCACAATTACGTATATAAAAATTGAAGGTCACTAAAGGATCACTAATAATAGAAGAATGAGAGAAGGTCTTAATGTTATATTTATGTATTAGTAATGCTAAATTTTCTACTGCTTTAGCCTCTACAAGATTGAATACAATATTGTGGAATCATAGGCTCGAGGAGATGAGTGAGAAGGAGATATATATTTTCCACTCAAGGAATTTTTGTGAGATTTGAAGTAGGTTGATTTGGATTTCCATTAACACTGTGTTTATGGAAAATGGAAGGGAATCCTATTTCTCAGAGTCGGAAAGAAAAAAAAAAGTGAAAAGTTAGAGATTATGGATATAGATTTACTCAAATTATATTAGTTATCATAACTTAGTGGCTCTTATTTTGTGTTACATATATTGATGATGCAACTAGGAAAACTTACGTTTATTGCATTAAAAAAATCTAATTCGTTTAACACTTTCAAGAAATGGAAATCTTCGGTTCAGAATGAGATGGGAAATAAGAGGAAGTGTCTTAGATTAGATAATGGAGGTGAATATACAACAAGGAGATTTATAGTTAGTATTCATACCATTGGAATCATATAAGGAAGGTAGTTTGAGGAACACAAAAAGGAAATAGTGAGTCAAAAATCATTAATATGAAAATTATGGAGCATGGAAAGAGTATGAGATTACGTGTGGAATTTAACTTAGCATTTTGGGAAGAACCTATGGATTTTTGTATTTACTTAATAAATAGAGGACCCTTAAGTTCCATGGATGATGAAATTCCATATAAGGCATGGATATGTAGGAAGGTCAATTATTCATTTATAGAGTATTTTTTCATGTTGATTAAGAACATAAAACAAAACTAGAGGAAAATTACAAGAAGTGTGCTCTTACTGGATATGAAGTTAATGATTTTGGTTATTAATTATGGGATTATGAATATCATAAAATCATTAGAAATAGATATGTGTAATTCAATGACAATATTAGGCACAAATATTAGTCACAAGGATAGAAATAGGAAAAATAAGACACAAAATACACACTACTTGATGAAATCATAGAAATGAAATTCCAAATGTGACAAAAAATCATTACGTTCTATAACATTAATAGGTAACTCAAACTTATGCTAGGTTTTTTATAATACTTACAAGGTTATGTATACACTATCAACGGTACTTGCCTTCACTATATTATGTAATGTTGACTAATTTTCGTAAACTAGAAATATATCAAGAAGTAATGTAGGTAGAAACTAGATTGAAGTGTGAGCTAGCCATGAAAGAGGATATGGACTACATGTTACATAACTACAGTTACGACTTGGTTCAATTTTTTCTTTCCACAGAAAAAGTCCAACCTTTTATTAATAAAAAGGGTTACATAATCTATGTAAGCGGAACGCCAAGACTGCAACCGCCAGCAATCGGGGCGAGTCTCAACTACCAAAACTGCTCGCTGCCAGAGCACATCATCGCAAGAAGGAGGAACTCCTCCCAAACCACTCAAATCATTTGAACACAGCCCAAACAACCCGCAACTATATCAAAAGAAAGCCACCGCAAGGGGAATAAAACCTCCAGAGCCAACCGAAACGTTGGAAAAAAGACCACGTGGATCCACAATAAACATTGAGGATTCTGAATCCGCTGCAAAGTGACTGGAACCTCTGCTCGGGCATCCACAAATAGGGAAAACAACCCAAAAAAAATGGCAGGGGAGAAAAAAGAGAGATGAAAAAAAGGAAAAAGAGGCAGAGCAACACACAAAATATTTACAGGAACAGAGGAAATGAGAAGAAAAATTAAGCGAAGATGGGTTGTTCAACAGGTCGAACAACCCCATTATCAACCTCCGAGACAGCCCACGACCCCATCTCAAGATCTACTCCTTCTTTTGAAAGACGGTCCGCTTCAGAATTCCTTTCTCAGTATATATATGACTAAGAGAGATCTCCATAAAACGATTCCTGAGCCGAGAAACTTCTCTAAACAGAGGAAGTAGAGTTAGATTGCTGCAGCGATGAGCCTCGTTGAACCATTGCACCACATTCATGGAATCCCCGAAAAGCTGAGCTTCTCTCACATTACGAAGAATAAGCCAGCAGAGGAGGAGATGAAGGGCTTTCAATTCAGCAAAATTATTTGAACCCTGTCCCAGACCTACTGAGGCTTTAACAACCTTTTCCTCTGAAAAATGTATGATCAAGCCAGCCCCACATCGACCATTAATATCCGAAGCCCCATCAAAATATGCCCACGGCATAGAGTGTCTAATGACTTCTTGACTAACAGCTCTGGAGGAATTAGGAGCTTGAGGGATAGGAATGCTTTCATAGATGGCAGCTCCTTCAGCGGCAAGTCTTCCAATAGGGAAAGCAGAGTCCTTGAAAATAGCTTGATTTCTGGCAAGCCAGGTCCCCCATGTAATGAGCAAAGGAATGGTTCGTTCCCTTTCGTTTAAATAACTGTTCCACCAACTCTGCTAGGCCTCTAAGAGCCCCTGCCCTTCCCATCTATGAGGAACATTTATTAAGCTTAGCATTGCTGCCCAAAGACTAGAATTGAAAGGGCAAAGGAGAAATAAATGCTGAACTGTTTCAGCACTGTCTTTACATAATGGACATCTACCCAGACCAATTCTACCTCTTCTTTGAAGGAAATCCCACGTAGGAACTTTCTGGAAAAGGACACACCAGAAAAACAATTTTGATTTAGTTGGTCCTTTTAACTTCCATAACGGTTGAGTCCACCAATCCGGATTTTCCCATCCGTTTTGAGACATCATCCATTTGTAACCTGCCTTTGGGGAATAAAAACCATTTTGAGCAAAAACCCATTTTAGCTCATCCGGAGAGTCAGATAGCCGCACCGAAGAGTTGAGAAGATCCCTTGTGTACCTGTCCCATTCCTCCAACCTGTCTTCGGTCAAATCTAAGTCTCGCCCTTGAAGCCACCCTTGATTCCAAATGGAAGAGGCCCTGGGATCAGCTACCTGGTTTAGAGTGTATAGACCTCTATCTTTTAAAGCTGCAACCAAACCTTGGGATAGATTAAACCCCTCTGAACATCAAATCCAAGGATCTCACCCCAAGTGGATTTGTGTTCCATCTCCTACATATCATGCTAACCCCTTCTCAATGATGTGAACGGATGCGACCACTGCTTTCCAGACCACCGAGGAATTTTTGGACGACTTTTGCGGTAGTCTGATCCAATCTAGTGTTGATAATGGATCTATATATTTCCTTTTAGTCACTGCAGTCCATATATTTTCTGTTGTAATGATCCTCCAAGCCGACTTTGCTGCAAGGGATTGGGAGAAACTAGCAAGGTTTTTTATACCCCAGCCCCCCCACTCTTTAGGGTAAGAAATTTTGTCCCATGCGATCCACAGGGTGACTCTCTCAGACTTGGACCCCGCCCACAGAAAGCTGCTGCATAGTTTCTCAATAGAGTTTATAATACCTTTGGGCACCCAAGTCAAGCTCGCCCAATAGACTGGAATTGCCATCAAAACAGATTTTATTAAAACAAGCCTACCTGCCCAGGAGAGCCACTTGTGGCTCCAATGTTTCAGTTTCGATTCCAATTTTACAAGGATCCACTGCCAATCTTTTATCCTGTAATTATCTGGTTTCAGATAGAACCCCAGATATTTGAAAGAATCCTCAAGCGATTTAACTTCAAAGTTCAGAACCAAGGTCACTCTACGCACCTCCTCTCTAGCCAGACCAGAGCAGGTAATAGTAGATTTTCTCTCGTTTATGCAGAGGCCAGTCGCTTTCAGAAAGAGGTCCAAGATCCTCTTAAGCATCCTGCAGTCATCAAGGCTGCCATTGCTGAAGAGGATTATATCATCCACGAAGAGAAGGTGAGTGACCCAGAAATTTGGAGCAACTTCTATTCCTTTCAACGAACCTTGACTTTTTGCTTCATGGATCAAATGACTGATTCCATCTGCTGCCAGCAAAAACAAGAGGGGAGAGAGAGGGCAGCCTTGGCGCAGGCCACGTTCAGGACTGAAGAAACTGGAGGTTGCTCCATTGATCAGAACAGCTATGGAAGAAGACGAGACACAGCTCATAATCCATCTTACAAGTTCAAAACTAAAGCCCAGATGAGTTAATAAGAGTCTCAGGTACATCCAGCTGATTCTATCGTAAGCCTTAGATAAATCTATTTTCACAACGACTCCTTTTTTCTTTCCAACTTTGAGACTGTGGAGCGTTTCTTGAGCAACTCCCACTGCTTCATGTATTTGCCTGCCATCTAAAAAGCCAAACTGCTCCGGGGAAACATTTTTAGAAAGGAAGGGTTTTATCCTGACAGCAATGATTTTAGCAATAAGTTTGTAAACACAGGTGCACAAAGAAATGGGCCTGAAATCGGCAAAAGAACCTGGGAGATCAGACTTGGGAATGAGAGTTAAAAATGTAGCATTAAAGGGTTGATAGATAGAACCTGAAAGTCTGGATTCTTCCACTACCTCCACTAACTCATCACCAATGAATTCAAAGAAATGCTGGAAGAATTCAATAGTCCAGCCATCCGGGCCGAGGCTTTTTTCTTTTTGCATCGATTTGAGGACGCTTGCAACCTCCTCTTTAGAAATAGGTGCCATGAGAAATTCATTATCTTCCTCGTCTATAAACCGAGGGAAAATCTGGGCAACCCTTATAACTTCTGCAATTGAAGCTTCACCTGGAGCTTTAAAGAGGTGTTTAAAATAATTTACCCCTTCAGAAGCCAAATCTTCGAAAGAGAGCGCTAAATCACCATTTTCTTTCTTCATTTCCCATATTGTATTTGAGTTTTTTCTCCCTTTGGCATAATTCTGGAAAAACTTAGAATTTTCGTCCCCTGCCTGTAACTAGATCGCTCTGCTTTTAAGGCGCCAACTTTTCTCCCTGAGCTGTAGAATTCTCCTTCTTTCCATTTCCAACTCATGGATCCTCAATCGAGATGCCCCTGAGCCATAGCCCTGACTGTCTGGATCCTCGAGAAGGGCAAGTTCTGAGTTCACCGCTTGCATTAATTCTTCCTCCTTTAGCTTCTTTTGAAGAGCCCAGCGTTTTGAAGCGGCCTTCATCCTTAATAGGTTTTCCATGAACAACTGACTTCGGTTCTCATTCTCATTAACCACGGCTTTCCTCCAAGTTTTATGAAAAAGACTAATGTAAGATGCATCCAAAAGCCAAGAAGAGTTAAACTTGAAAGGGATACCTGGCTTAGATAAATCTCCTTTCACCTCCAGAAGAACCGGGAAGTGATCAGAGAGGCCACCATCTCCAACCCAATGCCTGAACGCCTGTAGTTTCTCAGCCAGCATGTCGCTTATTAGGAAGCGGTCTAATTTCTTCCCAATCTAGTCATCGCCATGTCTACGATTCCTCCAAGAGGGGCGCATCTTTGATGGGTTAACATCAACAAGAGGCGACGAGGCCAATTTCTGATGAAAGAAAGTAGAAAGGGGATCCGCTCTAGCATTAACCCCCCAGGATTCAGTCAGGCCCAAAGAAAAATTGAAGTCTCCACCAATAATAAGATTTGGATGTGCCAAAAAGGACTTCGTGAAGAAAGAGTTCCAGAACTTCTCCCACTCCGAATTAGGACCATAGGTATTCAGAAAAAGAAAAGGAATATAGAGTTTGTTGGAATAGAGTTCCACCGCCAAAACGTTTTTTGCTCCCCATGATGAGATTTCATGCGCTACCTTCACATTAAACCCCAAAACCACACCTCCAGAATGACCATTTGCATCCACTGCATGAAAACACCAACCCGACAAAAGCTTATGCAGACAGCCTATAATATCATGTCCTTTCCCCAGCGTTTCCTGGAGAAAAAGGATATCAGGTTTGTTAGCCCTGACCGGATCCTTAAGAGCTAGTTTTTTGGGGGTACTAGCAAGACCCCTGCAATTATAAGATAAAATGATCATTTAAAAACCTCAGGGGGTGATTGCTTTGCTCTAAGCACCCCTGGCAGTGACAACTACTTTCCTCCAGCAATATCAATAATAGCCTTCAGCTTTGCTTTCGATAAATCCGACTTCCTCCCTCTTAACTTCTTTGGACCTATGGACACCTCATCCATTGCCAAACCGCCTACTACCGCCCCTTTTCCTTTTCTGGTATCTAGAGGCCTTAGATTATAATGAGATTCACGTCCTCCATCTCTAGAATGCGTAGAAGCGAGAGAAGGGGGAGATGGAACCGACATTAGAACACTGTCAGTTGTGTTTAGTCCCTTATTCATATCTATCATATCGTTTGAGAGTTGGCATAAGCGATCTAACTCACCACTACACGACACATGCAATGCGCTTGATAAGAGAGGGGAGGAGTATTGAGGGGGAGGAGGACAAGCCTGATTCAATTCTTCCATTGCAATGACTGCTGAGAAACCAGCTGCAGAGAGCTGAGTTGAAACAAACGCACTCGCTGTCACCTCAGACTGAAGTATTCCAATGCCCTCCATAGACTCTGGCCCTAACTCCTGGACATTTACTAGGACTTTGGCCTCCTTGGACTAAACCTCTTCCTTCTGAGCAGTGATCTTCATTTTTTCCTTTTCCTCTGCCTTAATCCCATTTTTCCTCTGCCTTCGACGTCGACGGTGACCATGAGGACAATCTCGAGCCAGGTGCCCATATACTTTGCACCGATGACATCGGAACAGGAGGTTTTTGTAGTCCAGGGTCTGGATGAACTCTTGGCCGCGACACTTTAAAAGTATATCATCCGCCAGACCTTCTTTGGGGTTTAAACTTACCATAAGGCAGGCTACGCTCCATTCATGAGTGTATAAATAGGATTTGTCAGAAACAAGGAACTTACCCAGAGTATTTCCGATTGAGGAAAAAACCGAACCAGTCTAGAAATGTATAGGGAGGCCCATTAGTTTGACCTAGACTGGAAACTCCTCTGTTTTTTCTTTCTGGGCATCAAAGAGAGGCGTCCATTTTCTGAATAGGATAGGCCTCTTCCCTAGGCTCCAGTTCTTTGACAACACCCATTCGACATGTTCCTTTTGACCAAAATGAAGACAAAACCAGCCTCTGTCAAGCACCTTGACCTCTTCTGGTTGTCCCAGAGCTTCTTTCCATTCAGCCAAAGCCCATTGTTTAATGAAGGCCACCGAGAACTTCCTTCCACCGACTCTGCCAACTAGAAGGGTTTCTGATGCTTCCAACGCCTTGTCTATGTGAATATCCACACCAAAGACACAACTGGGTCTTACCGCCTTTTTCCTGCAAATTTTGGGCTTCTTCCTCTTCCCACCCACATCCTCCATCTTATCTCCTCCCTCTACAGCCTCAAAGGACTCAGAACGGTTATCAGACTATAGATAGATGCCTTCATTTGGCTCCTCAGCCATCCTGGAACCCCCACCCGCTGATCCTAACAGATAACTTTGTTTGTGTCCCTCTTTTCCTGGAACTATTAAATCTCTTCTCGGCTCTTCAGCAATCGGGGGCCGGGCAGAGCTAAGCCGCCCTTCCCGTATTGTATTTCCCTCAGAATTCTGGTCGATAGCACCTGTTGCCTTAACTCCTGCATCCACTGCCATTTCCACTCTTACTGACTTCACTGCCTGCTTCGGAAAGAAATGATGCAGGTTCTCCTCTAATTCTTCCAGACCCCAACAGGCGAGGAGGTCTTCGGGTGTCGGATCGATGTCCAATGACTCCTTTTGAAAAAGGTACACCCGCGCTTCACCTGAAACCAACGCCATTTATGCCAGACCGAAAAAAACGCCTTCCCAAAACACGATCGTCTTCGGTCCCACAGCAAAACAAACCCCAGAGCTTAGCCATGGCCGCCCTGAAGGACTGCGTGGGAAAAACTATTCAAAAAACCCCCTGCATGCTCTCGGCTCCTTCCCCTCCTTCCTGTGGAGAAGTTGCATAACCTCCTACGACTTGGTTCAATTACTTGAAGGTAAAATATCGTTAACCAATAGATGTGTTCGTAGGTTGAAGTAATAAGATGGAGCAAAAAAGAGGTAGAAGGCTAGAATTGTTGTAAAGGGATTTTTATAGAACAAAGATATAGAGTTTGAGGAAATATTTTCTACTGTTTTCTAAAATGACCTCAATTATAACTATTTGAAGTCTATTGTTAGTATAATATTTTCATCTTGAATTATTTATATGTAAAGACAAATTTTGTGGATGTGAATTTCAAATAAGATGCAATAGACATAGGAAAACAAGGTTAAAGGTAAGGAAAAATTAGTATACAAACTAAAAAAAGAATCTTGTATGTCTGGAGGTAAGGTTCAAGGCCAAAATGTTTTTAATTTAATAAGTTTATTACAGAACATGGTTATAGTATATGTCACTATGAAAGCCATGATTATTTAAAGAGACTTGATAATAGTAGCTATATTATCTTGCTATTAGTTGTAAATGACATGCATATTACAACATCTAACATATAGGATATACATGTGCTCAATATAAAATTATCTAAATCATCTTAAATGAAGGATTAGGTGTTGAAAAAAAATTCCTAGTATAATAATACATAGGAAAAATCATAAATTAACATTCTCTCAGGGTGACTACATAGAAAAGGTGTTACAAAGATTCAAAACATAGTATGAAAAAATAGTTAGTATGCTTCTCGATAACCATTTCAAAATGTCGAAGGATATGTGTTCCATGACATGGGAAGAAAAAAATTAAATTTCCGAGGTTCCATACCCATTGACATTTAGAAACTTGATGTACGCAATGGTGTCCAAAAGGTTGTATATTACACATGTAGTGGGATTTGTGAGTAGGTATATGAAAAATGAAGTTAAAAATCATTTGAAGGAGACATTGGATTTATACATATTTGAAAGTTACTTTCACTTAAGAATTATATTTTGAGTAGGGATATTTCTATTCAAATATGGTAGGTGATATAGAGAGTAGGAAAAGAACCAGAATATGTGTTTTTCTATATTTTGAATAACATGAAATTAGATTTTGAAATTGAAAAGGGTTGTTGAACTTTCAATAATGGTAGTAGAATATGTTATTGCTATAGAGGGCTAGTAGAGATATGATTTGGTTATAGAGTTCTATGGAGGAATGAATAAAGAAATAAGAGAATAGTAGGTTGTATGATGATAGCTAAAGTTCCATTAATTTTAATAATAACTTATCCTTCAATTATAATAGTAAACATATACAACTCAGGTACCATTTCATACAATTCATTTTGGAAGATGGATAGTTGAAGCTATAAATGGTATACATGAGTAAGAATCCTATATACATGTTAACGAAGGTTGTAACCAAGGAGAGAGTAAGTTATTTCTTAATTTAATTTCACATTTAATCATGATAGTGAATATGAGAAGCTTACCACATCCAAGTTTAGAGCGTCATCCAACAATTGCAGTAGTAGTGAAGTTGTAGCTATTAGTCTTGAACTAAGATATTTTTTGTTGTGGAGTTTGATTATCTTTCTAGTTTAGAGGAATTTCTTCCATCACATTTGTATCCTACTTCTTGATGGGGGAGTGTGGTCAGGATTTCCTCCAAACTATTGTCACCAAGGGGTCTAATGGGGGAAATGACAATTCCTTGGAGCCCCCTAGTGAGGGTTTAGGGGCAGTGCCTCTTAATATTCTTTTGGAAAAATGTTTTAAGAAATATTATGATTTTGTAATCAATTAGTATAGTTCAGGTGACAGATCAGATGGTATAAGATATGATGGTTCCTTTTGTCCCTTGATGGAAACCCCCATTTTATATGAGGCTATCATATTGGCTATGTACTATGCGAGAGCATCATGAATGAGAAAGCATATTGTGAGATGTAGATTTTATCCAAAAACAAAAATGACCATTTCTTTATGGGCATAACTATGCCAAGTGAACTACGTATGTCTATGTACCTCTTGTATTGTGTTCTTCTATATTTTACTTCTACATATATTTTTACCTTTTTATTTCTCCATGATTCTTTTTCTAATAACATAGATTTAGATTAAAGTCCTTGTAATACCATGGGAATATATTGGCAACTATAATCCCCTTTTGTCCAACAAACAACCTCCTATGAAAATTTGGATAATCAATTTGGATTCGTAAAGAGATGAAAGGAAAACATAAATGGGTTGAATATATATTTAGTTCAAATACATATGGAGTGAGTGTTTTACATTCCCCTTGAATTGTATGTAGCCTCTATGATCTCATAATTGTGGAAGTTGGACTACCCTACCAACCACCACTTACATTTATTAATTGATGGTTTGGATTCTATTAAAACAAATGGTGAAAACTTAAGGTTAGAGGAATTAGGCAACATAGGATTATCTATCAACCTCTTAGACTCCATTTCCCATTCTCCTTTAGTTGAGACATAGCTTAATCCATGTTCTTGCAAAAGTAGCTTTGGACCTTTATATGATTTTTTGAAACAATGTTTACCAATATTTAAATATCCATTGCAATTGTACATCATGGTACATGGAAAGAAAAATAGTGAAAAATGGTTTCCCAAACATTTACTAGACAAGCCTTTGCCTTGAGCTCCACACTAAGGATTCATATAATATATCCACATATTTTATATAAACTCATTTATTTAACCTGACTCCCATACTTATATCCATTTATTTACAATCGACATATAATCTACTCCAACATGATCTTGGAATTAAATTTGGGGTGAATATAGTACCCAACCCCTTGGAGTAACACTATTTTTAGTGTTACATCATTTGCGAGAATCCTCCATGTTTTGATTTTTCAAATACATTTGAAATTCTATCATCTTCAATACTATTGTACCTAGTTGTTAGCTATATTAGGAATTGTTGTTCAACCATCCCTTTTACTACCATGGAACCCCTCTGAGGTCTTAAAATTATAGCATATTCTTAAAGAAATCATGAAAGAAAAAACATATATGACATATAAATTTTAGAAAGTGATCAACCTATTGAAAATAAATTTTATTTCATAAATGAAACATATATATCCATATAGAATATAAAATATAGAAATTCCAAATACTTATATATATAAATATATTCTCTTAAAATTTTCAATACTTTCATAAACAATAAACAATAAAAGTATAGACATCTAAAGTCTAAAATGTTACTATTGACAAATACTATAGGAAAACTATAATATATCATAACTTAAAAAAATTAAATCAAATCTCAAACTTTTAATGTCATCACAATAACATCCACCCTGTGCAACTTTCAAGAACTGTTATATATCTCACTATAAATATTTAATATCTCACCAATATCATATACATATAGTTATCATCAAATGTTATCATAAAAATTCAATTAGATAGCCAAATTTATTTCATATAAAAACTAAATTTCACAACTATGAGAAACCTTTCAAAGTGTTTTCACTTTTCTCTTACATGCGATAAACACCGAGTACCATTTTTTACTTACAATCATTGACATGTTTTCACTTTTCTCTTACACGCAATAGACGCAGAGTATCATTTATCATTTTTTGACTTACAATCACTGGAATATAGGACAAACAAATTTCAACTTGTAATTATATCATTCCTGGAAAATGTTTCATTCAATGTGCATGATCATATATGTAATGTTTCATTACAACAATCACAATGGAACAAGCACTTATCACAAAATTATGATGCACTAATAATTCAATGATTATCAACCGTTAACATATTTAATGCAATGGAATACTATCTACTATATATATACGCATCAAAATTAAAATTCTTAGCATGATATCAAATATATATGAAAATAGCCATGAATATGCAATCACATTTTATACATCCATGTATTCTATATGTTCACATTTATGCCTTTTTCATATACATGATGCTTACTCATTTAGCCTTTCCATGATGCTTACTCATTGATCCTTTCCATAATGCTAAATACTATATCATACTACATTTCATATTAATTCATCCTTTTGATATGTATCTTAGGTTAGAGGTCAATGATTTTGTGATGAGGGAAATTTGAGATTTTACATATTTGTTAATTTGAAGCTTTTTGAACTCATTTGCATATTCTAATCTTTGGAATGCAATAAAAGTACAATTTGGAGGAAATTAATGTCATTGAATAGGTTCACTTTACATCAAATTATTTTCTTGCGAGTTTATATAAAAGTTAACGAATGAATTTTGTACGCAACACTTAATTTAATTTAATGTTTAATGTATAAATTTCAATAGAAATATATGGTATCATTCTACATTCTATTTTATCTCATTTATTTTGTTTATACAACCTCATTTATTTTGTTTATTTTCTAAATTCTTTTAGATTCTAAGTTTAATTATTTTACCAAATTTAAAAATTAGTAATTAGTAATTTAATTACATTTTATACATGTTTGCTTTTCCAATAAATTTCTCCTATTTCCATAAAATGAAAAATTAGAAATATTCTTTAGAATAGAAACCTTGATGGAGTGCATAAATATTTTTATTATTTATTTTTCATCTATCTTTTAAGATATCTATTTTTTTTTGAGATATTTAATACATTGGAGAAAAAAAAGAATTATATGAATTTTAAAGAATTAAAAAATAAGAAAATTATATGTCACTTGATAGAGATTTTGATGAGAATTGTGGATCATCCAATCTACCACCTTCCATGCAACAAATGAAGGGATGTAACATAGTAGAAGTTGGAACTTTATGAAAACTTACAACAATAGGGAATGAATTTATTTATTTATTGATTGATTTATCTAATATTAGATCTTGATTAATGATTTTTAAGTACTTGAATTGAGGGCTTCAAAATTTATTGATTGATGTATTTTAAAATTGTTAATGAAAGTGTTTTTGACGTGTATAATTGTGTTTGATTTATAACACTCGATTGGGGTTTTAATCCATCGTTCAAGGCTTCAATTATATATCAAGGGCCCACTATAAAGTCCATGGAAATGATAATTTAGATAATCATTTGAATTGTTACTCATTCTTGTGCCTTAGTATCTTCATGGTTTCTCCCTTACCCCATTGATAAGCATCACATTCAATGAAAGGATAAATATTTTTTCATTCATTCTCCAAAGAAAGATCACTTAGATCATTTATAGGTATTTTGTAGGGAGGAATGTAACTCTATCACTTTATTTTTAAGTAGAATTTATTAATAAAAAATATTTTCCTTTATACTTCAAGGAACCATGCTACCATATATACCCATTTCAAGGATCATTGTAGGTTTTAAACATATATAATTAATTTCTACAAACACATTTTTCAATAAAATAAAATTAATGCAATACCAAACACACACATTATGGCATATTTTATCCTTGAAACACAAAAATAGGAAAACAAACAATATTTTTAATATCTCTCAATCAATACATAGCCGCTATACAATTCCCTCCTACAAAGAGGTTTCCTTTTAGGGAAAAAAACCTAACATAGATTCTGTTGTTAGATTTATGACCTAATGATGAACGGTTCAAATTTACTATGAAATTACAATATTTTACAACAAAAAATTCCAACAAAGTTTCTTCTAGGGCACTACCCCCCAAATCCCCAGATGGGGGGGTGCTCCATAAAAATGTTTCCACCCCCATTGGACCCCCCATAGTGATTTTTATATGGGGGGGAAGCCCATCATTATGAATTAGGGTCCAAACATGACTAATCATGCAAAAAATGTAACACACACCCAACATTCTCCTACTTGTTTTATTTGCATACAAGGCATCATAGAGGTACATGATCAATAATATAGGGTAGTAATGCACATTATTTCTCTACACCAGAGTAACTTCTTAGTGCTCACACATTTTTCAATGAACCTAAAAAATTCTTCAAAATGTGCACCTTTACTAGCATCACCCTCTTCTCTTCAAACATATCTCTCACAAAGTGATATCGAACATCAATATGCTTTGTATTTTAATGATAGCTAAGTAATTTTCTAAGAGGATTGCACTTTGACTACCACAATATATGAATACAACTATATATCTCAACCCAACACTTGAACACATTTTTTATAACCATACGAATTCCTTTCATGCATGATTGGCTTCCACGTATTCAACTTCTATTGTTGAGAGCGCCACTACAAATTATCTTTTTCTCATCCAACTAATTTCTCCTCCAAATAGGTTAAAAACATACCCACTTGTAGATATGATGTGATCTACATATCCATCCTAGTATTCATCAACAAATCCAATGCACATGTAGCGCCACAAAGGTGCATATAAACCTTGTTTACTGCTATCTAACAATCCCTCCCTAATTATTACTTATACCTACTCAATACTCCCACTACATTTGCAATGTTTGATCTAGTACAAATGATTCCATGCATCAAGATTCCAAGTGCATTGGCATATAGAACATTGGACATGTCCTCTTCATCTCCCTATGTCTTGGGACAATGATTTAAGGATAACTTTACACCTACATGGATAGGAAACTTTACTAGTTTACATTTGTACGAATTAAACCTCTATATTATTTCTTTGGCATGCTTCTTTTTAATTAACCAAATTTTCCTATTTACTTGATCTCTTTAAATTTCCATGTACAAGGAAAATTTTGTAACACTAAGATCCTTCATGTCAAATTGGGAGGATATTTGAACTTTTACTTTCCTCTATGGTTTTACTTATCATTTCCAATTAACAACATATCATCAACATGCAAGACCCAATAAAAAAAACAACCAAAAACTAATTTGACATATACATAGTGATGTTATTTGCTTGTTGTGAATCTAAGTCCTAGTGTATAAGTATCAAGTTTTTGATACCACATAATTGGTGATTGATTTATCCCATGTAGAGACTTTTTTAGCTTGCATACTAGCTCTTTCTTTTCTTTCACAACAATGTCTTATGGCTATTTCATGTATATTTCTTCTTCGAGGTCTCCATGTAGGAATGTCTTCTACATGTCCATATCTTCTACTTCAAGATCAAAAGTAGTAGCAACAGATAAAATAAACATAATATAAACTAAATTGGAAATAGGATAAAATATACCCAAAAAATTAATTCCCTAGACCTAGAAATAACTAATTCTACAAACTAAGGTTTGTCTTTCTCTATTTTTCCTTTTGCACTCAACTTCTTCTTGAACACCCATTTGTTGCCAATGCTTTTTCCTTTAGTTGGCCAATACACTAGATCTAAGGCACCATTCTTGTCCAAGGTTTCCATTTCTTCAACCATGGCCTTTTCCCAAATCTTTCCATCCTCTGAATCAACTACATCCCTAACAATTCTAGGATCACCAATAGTAATAGACAAAGAATTTTTTAAACAAAAAATAGGTGGAGGATACATTTATAGATGCCTTCTTTCCCAAACCAATCTCCTCAAAACTAGTGTATGTGATTCTTATTCATTTAGTTTATGTTATTGTATAGAGTCTTAATACAATAACAACATGGTTAATTGCCAAAATAACCACGATATATAAAAGTGTGAAATACCTCCAAGTGTTCTCACTCCTCAATTTCTATGAGGAAATCCCTTTACAAACCCTCTTTTTATTCTTTTACTAATTAAAAAAAACTTAAATTAGCATGGTTCATTAACAATTTCCAAGACAAGCCAGGGTCAGACTTCCTTCCATTCACCAAGTTCTCTCACAGATTTCTTCGACTTCTGACTAGTTGGCAGTCTATTGCACGAGGTTTAGGGTAGAACTTGAGACTAGATCGAGGTTCCAGCACCTTACATTATTTCCAATTAGGTTGTGCCTGACTAGACTATCAATCCTCTTATAGGTCAGGGTCGGGGCTTCAACAAGTTTGCGCTTACAGAGGGTTCAGATATTTTCCCTTTGACCACTAAGACACCACATCAAACTATAGTGAATAATTAGAGAATTTGACATAATTTGTGGTTATCTCCTTCACGAGGCTCCTTCCCTCTCTAATCAATGTTTCAAATTCCTTTTTCAACAGAACCTTACCTCGACTTCTCTATCATAACAAAGATTCATTCTTGCACAAAAGCTTATCATTGGTTGACAACTGGAAAGGAACTAGAACGTTATCTCGGTTCGCTTCACGGTAAATCACCTTAGTGCAGAGCTTTACAAATCAATGAATAAAGCATTGGGACTACCTTAAAACCAAGAACTCAAGCAACAATATCACATCTAAATACTATTTAATGCACAGAACAACTAATTCATTTTCTTTCCTATCATTTGTGACCACAAGGCTTTCAAACATTCATATATATACAAATATGAAAAATAGAAATATCCTTCAATGGAACACAGGTGTGTTGCTAGAAATAGCTTCTCTAAAATCGACAACTCGACCTTTTTCTAGAAGCCCCTTACTAACAAATAGAACAATTTCCCCATAAAAGGGACACATCTACAAATAGAAAAAATCACATTGGTATAGTTGTCCCTCAAGGGACACATAAGAAAAACTATAAGAGATATTTACATAAGGAATTTTTTTCTTCAGAAACAAACGGTGGAGTGATGCTCCAGCATCAAACTCCCTTGGAACAAAAGATTTCATGGACTCCTGTCTATGAGGTCTGCAATAATGCTTCCATGGTTAAATATCACTTCCTCATCCATCCAAACAACTTCTTCACCTCGAATACCTTTCAATTTGACCAAGTACGCATAATAGATTTTATTATTGGTTCTTTTGATGATTTTTTGGTCAAGGATCATCTCTAGATGTAGCCTCTAAGCTACACGGGGGCTTCACTGGGGTAGCAATACCATACCAAGTGGGTTCATATTGGGGGATATTTATTGAGGAAAAAATGGCATAATATATTGGGGGATATATAGGGGGTAAAGGGTTTTTATATTGGCAGGTATGCAAAAAGAAGCTCAAAGTTAATGAAAAAATATAAAGGGGATACAAAATGTTAATGAAAAATGGATACCTACAATATCTAGTGGAAGTAGGGGATTTTTAAATTGGGAAGGTGTATTGGGTTCATATTGGTAGGGGGTGAAATAATGTGATTTTTAGGGGTATTTTCTAATATGTAGTCAAATTAAGGGTATTGTTTAATATGCCATGAACGCATGTGATAGGTCATAGGTTCATTGAGTCAAGCCCCCATGCTAAGCTATAGGTAACTAAGTCTTCCACTAAACCCAATATTGATTATTTTGCACATATTCTCCATGTCTCTGATAAGGATACAAGTATAAAACATTAAATATAGGAGAAATTCCAATATTTGGAAGTAATTCAATCTCATAAGAATTTGTTGAGAACTTCCTCAAGGCCTTGAAGGGAACAATTTTTTTCAACTCCATCTTATTATATTAACGCTTTTGAAACCTTTCCTTCCTAAAATGAGCTAAAACCATGTCTCCAACTTCAATATTCACCTCTCTTCGATTGATATAAGCTTTTTTCTTATATTTAAGACTACCTTCCTATAGTTTCCCTTTAACCTTTCATTAATAATTTACATTTTTTTAGTGAATTCCTCTACATTATCACATTGATTCTCTTCTTTACCTAAATTCCTAAGTTCAGAAGTACGTCTGAGATGCATGCCATACAAAATATGAAAATGAATTTTTACTATGCTCCTATATCAAGAACCATTATAGGAAAACTCATGTTATGGGATAACTTGATCCCATTTCCTATTATTCTCATGGACTGGACACCTTAATAAATTTCCAAAACTTCTATTAACTACTATAGTTTTTCCATATGTTTGCGGATGGTAGGCTAAAGTATATATCAATTTTTCCCTAATTTATTCCATAAACTCCTCCAAAAATGACCCAAAAACTTGGTGTCTCAGTCTGAGAGAATGCTCCTAGGGAGTCCATGTTGTCTCGCAACTTCTCAAAAAAAACAAATTTGAAATATGGGAAACATCATTTGTTTTTGAATAGGGTGTGAAGTGTGCCATTTTAGAAAACCTATCCACTATTGCAAAAACTGCGTTATTTTTCCTCCGAGTTCTTGGCAGACAAAGAATAAAATAAATACTTATGGCTTCAAAAGGCTTGTTAGATATAGGTGGTGGTTGATATAGCTTTGCATTTTTTTCCTTCATTTAGCATGTTGGAAAATTTTGCATCTATCCATGAACCTTTTAATATCTTATCTCATGCTTGGTTAATAATAAAAAGAGCTTAAGTGTGCATATGTCTTGTCATGGCCAAAGTGACCAACAAGTCCCCCACTTTGTTTCTCTTTTAGCAGATTATCCCTCATCAATCCTCTTGGATGCCTCACTTTATTCCGTTAAAAAATAGTCCTTCCTGAACCACATACTCAAGATATGGGCTCTGATATCAGATAATAAAGTTTTCACATGCTTCATAAATTTCCTTGAAATATTGATCTCCCTTATACAATTATTGGAGATGCTCATACCCAGAGTGTTAACTTGTAATTCCTGCAAAATTAAAGAGTTTATGATTAAATCCTTTGAAGCTTTATTAACACTTCCATCAATATGCTTCAAAAAAAAAAGAAAATTGTGCATATACTCAACCCATTTTCAAGGATAATTTTAGGGGCGAATGTTCGCCGTTTGGCGAAATTAAGGGGTTTTAAATTTTTAGTGGGCGAATATTTTGTGTCATAGTACATTTTTACAAATCACCTCAAATAGCCCACCTTATTTTAAGGGAGAGGGTAAAAAAGGTAAATTTAGCCCTTGAAATTAGGAGTTACAACCTTCCATTCGCCCATTTTCAAGAATAGGTTTCATTTAAGTGAATCCATTCGCCCATTTTCAAGAATAGGTTTTATTTAAGTGAATCCTATGGGCCAAAGGCCCAAATACCATATTTATAAAAGAGGTATGGTAAATTAATAAAAATATAAATAAATGAGAGGTATGGTAAATAAATAAAACGTCTTTTTATACTTACTCAAAAGGTATGGTAAATAAATAAAAATATAAATAAACTAGATGCATGGTAAATAAATAAAACCTCTTTTTATATTTAGTCCATAACCCTCATTCTATTTATGAAAGCTCAAGAAAGAGGTTTTATTTAAGTGAATCCTATGGGCCAAATACCATATTTGTAAAAGAGGTATGGTAAATTAATAAAAATATAAATAAACGAGAGGTATGGTAAACAAATAAAACATTTTTTTATGTTTACTCCATAAGTCACCTTATATTTACGAACACTAAAAAAATGTATTATATTTAGGTGAAACCTATGGGCAAAATACTATGGGACAAATACCATGGACTAGATTGTTATTAATACCATGAAAAAAAACATTATTAACCCTAATATTATTAATAAAAATAAAAATGGCACATGGTATTGACCCATGGTATTCACCAAAATGGCACATGGTATTGACCCATGGTATTTAGCTAGAATGAAGCCTATCTAAATGGGGGATTAAACCAGCATAGATCCATCTTTACTCTGGATCTACTAAAACCCCCGAGAGGTATCAAATATTGTGATATGCAAACTAGCATAGAGTGAAAAATATCTGATCCGATCAAGAGTAAAAATGGATGTTGTAATTTAATGTATGTTAAACATTTTAGCTAAAATAAAAAATAAAATAAAAATCAACTATTAATTTTATTAAATTTTATAAATTACTAATAGTAATTTTTAAGCTCCAGGTTTATGACAACCCATGGTATTGACCCATGGTAATACCATGGTATTCATGTGAGCATAGACTATTTAAAGGGGAAATTCTATCATCTTAAATCCATCTTAATTCTGGGTCTACCAAGTGCTCAGAGGGATAAATAGATTTCATCCCCCTAAGAGTGGTAGATGTGGAGTTAAGATGGATATAGGTTGGCTTTTATGATAATGAAGATATTAAATAGACTTAGGAAATTATATTGTAAAAACATCTTAAGGTGAATGGTTAAAGCGTAGACATTGGACACGTATATTTGTATACTTCTATTTTAAACTGAAACAAATCTAGGGCTAAAAGGAATGGATTGATTGCACAAGTAATCCTTCTATAACTTTCCAACATATGCTGGAGTAAACAGATTGTAATTTGGGTAATTTTTCTAATTGCAAACAGGAACATACTTGTGTATTGACAAGGTGGTTACGAGGTCCCTAGAAGTGATGAATTTGAATTTTTATTGGTTTTATATATAGTATTAGGTTTCTTCTCATGCTTTCTGTGAATGGCACGGGTAAATTTTATCCTACACCCATTAGGTTATCGATATCTAATTTCGGTAATTTTGACTTCAAAAGATATTTTAAAGAAATGCAATGATTTCATTTGTGTATTCAATAAACATAAGATTTTATAATTGAGTAAAATATTCACCATGCCTGGTGAGAGATTCGCCAAAAAAATATATATACATATCATATTATTGATAAAATCGCCTTCCATTTTTCCTATATACCATGGAGATTCGCCCATTTATTATACATGTAAATTTAGGGGGGGTTCTTAAAATTTTCCCTGCCCATTTTACATGTCTTTGGTTCAACTTGTTTTTTCCGGTAATAAATTGCAATGCCTAGTTATATATGTGAAACATAAACTGCTAGGGAATATGGTAATGCCTCCACTTCTTCAGGGATTGAATTAATCCCTAAAACTCTTTATCATAGGTAGAATACTTTCCTTTTGTCTCGTTCAATTTCTCATTGAAATACACAATTGGTTTATCATCTTGGGTAAGGATGACTCCAATTGTTGTTCCACTAACATTACATTACACTTGAAAAGGATTTTCAAATTTAGGAAAATCTAAAATAGGTTTCTCTATAATTTTCTTCTTCAACATTTGAAATTCTTTCTCTGCTGATGTTTTCCATCTAAAAGGTTGTTGTTCCTTTTTAATTTTTTCCATTATCGGTACACAAATGCAACTAAACATCAAAATATTTTTTTTGTAACAGATAGCCTACCTATATAAGCTTCTCACTTCATCGATACTTGTTGGAGAAGCCCAGTCCTTAATGGATTACACCTTCTCTATGTCAATTTTCAACCCTTTAGAGGAAATCACAAATCCTTGATAAACTAATTTTGATTTAACAAAACAACACTTCTTCATATTTTTTAGAGGATTTTGTTGCTACAAATTCCTTAATACCATTTTTTAAAATGTAAGGTTGTATTCCTTGGTTCTGTTGTATACAATGATATCATCCAAGTAAACAATAATGAAATTACCAATGAATTATTTGAGGACTTCATTCATGAGCTTCATAAAAGTGTTGGGTAGATTGGTCAAGACAAAAGGACTAACCAACCACTAATGCAAGCCATCATTGGTTTTGAAGGTTTTCTTCCACTTGTCCCCTTATCTCATGTGAATCTAATGATACCCACTCTTTAAATCTATTTTGGAAAAATATCTAGCACTACTAAGGCAATCCATGATATCATCCATGTGGGGTAAAGGGAATCTATACTTGATAGTTATCTTTTTAATAACTCTATAATTAGTGCACATCCTCCAGCCTCCATCTTTTTTTTTGGACTTAAGACCACTGGTACATCACTAGGGCTCAAGCTCTCTTTGATCAACCCTTTGTACAATAGCCAATGGACTTGTTTCCTGATTTCTTCATTTTCTCTATGGGTCATTTTGTAAGCTTCCTTAATTACATAGACTAGCTCCTGGAATTAAATATATATGATGGATGATACTACTTAGAGTGGAAAATCATTGGGTAAATCATCCATGATAACATCAGCAAATTCATCTAACAGAGATTGAGTTTCAGTAGGAAACTCATTTGTATTTTTGTATGTAAGGACAATTTAAGGCTTACCAATAACAGTGAACTACAACTCTTCTTCTCACTTGAATTGCTATAGCAACTCCTTCTTGGTCATCATTAATACACTTGGACTTGCATCCTCTTTGACCCCTTTCTCTTCCAAGGGTAATAACACATGTCTTCATTTTTCTTTCTCAAATGAGTAGGTATTTCTCCTTTCTTCATGGATAGCACCCACACCATACTTTCACGACCCTCCTAATAAAACATCACAAACATACATAGGAATGATGTCACACTACACCTCTTCCTTGTACCTATCAATTTTGAACTCCACTTAGCTCTATTCGTTGATTAGAATTTGATGTTTTTTGGGCCTTCGTTTTGAATTTTCAAATATTTTGAGGATACAAATAAGGGAAAACATGTGGTGGCATCAATGGTCAAGTTGCGGAGAAGAAAATTGGAAATGGAAACAGGAATAGGCAGTTGAGAGATGGTTGCAGCAAGGTGTCAAAAGAAAGTAGGGGCTACCGAGCGAACAAGGCGAACGAGAGACATTCGAGGAAAGAGACAACCAAATAGAATTGGAAGTGAAAATAGCAGAAGAACATATAAAAGGAGGATACCACAAGGAGAGAAGGGTTGAATAGTTTTGGTTAAGGACGAGTAACGAGCAGGGTGCGAGCTACCAGTGTATCCGACTTGAAGGCTAGAACAATAGTAGGGAAGCAAGAGTTGAGGTATATTAGGATTTGTGACGTTCTATAAGCCTGGTATTTTATGTATTTTTCTATGGTTGAGGCCAAATGGATAATGTACTGAATATTCTATCAAATTAATATAAATGAGAAATCAGACTGGTTGCTTGGTATTATGTGTGTATTTGGTTATGATTCATGGACCCACTAAAATTTTTAATATGTTGCAAGTCTATTCTCATGTTAGATTGATCACCATGTTGATATATTGTTAGATTGAATATATGCATTGGGTTGCATATAGATTAATGGTTAATATATCCTTGACATTATACTAAAGCCTTCTTAGTTTCGTTCGTGACACGCCTCAGGTGAGACTCCTTATCCCTCACTGTAAGGTGAAAATGTCGGTGTTATCCTAGAATACAACAAACTATTGTTGACCCCTTGTGCCTAAACCTAGGGTATTTACCTGATGTCATTTTTGTGCCAACACATAGTTCCATTCCAGGGACTCGAAGTTATAAGAATTGGTTTGGAATATGGTGTCAAGGATAGTTAAGAAAGAGATTCGGGATTGGTGGGATAAAAGAGTAGACCAATTTATATCAGAACATGCTATTCATCCGGGTCAACCTATTTCCAAACTAAGTGAAGAGATTTTATACTCTGAGGTTGCGAGTGACCAATACGATATCTTTTGGTGTAAGTTCCCAGAATACTGGTATAATTGGTTAAGGAGGCTAAAAGTTCAAAGTCGAATAAAAGGAATAACAACAGCCCATCATGACTAGGTTCCCTCAGACTTTGCATCACTTAGACACTTGGATATTGATCTGATGAGGGCAGTAAATTTTTGGGTACAAACTACAGTAGAGGGATACATAGTCGAGTTCGCAGCAGAGAACTATCACTCCTTTTCAAGGGTAGAAGCAGTTTTCAAGTCAGGATTAACAGGGAAGTTGGTGAGGGAAGTACCGTTATGGATTAATATGTTCATCGTGGAAGAAGGGTTGCTACTTTTACCCAAAACAACCATGGTAGTGTAAAAACCTAATACTGGGGGAAGGACCTAAGGGGAGGATGCTACTAGTTGGGGAATGTAGATGCTACTGGTTTGGGAATGTAGCTGCTACTGAAGGAATGGATGTAGAAGGACTGTGGAAGGCTACAAATATTAGAGCACAAAGGAGAGCACTACTGACTGAAAATTGGTAGGAGACAGAAGTACAAATGCTGAAAGAGAGACAGATGGGGCCCTGTAGGTTTTAACCCTGTACAGAAATTACTTGCATATGAATTCTAAAACACAGAAAATAAACAATGTGAGAGCATAACACATAAAATACATATACATAAAGATTTTCCCACTGGATCCCAAACCGGGACTACCAGCTTGATTTTTCATTATGTTCCTTTTAATGTTACAATACATATTTATACATGCCGAAGCATCCAATACCATGGACTGAAAACCATCACATCCGAAACCATGGACCGAAAACCATTGCATCAAAAACCATGGATTTAAAACCATAGGTAGGTTCACCCAACCTAATATAGGGTCCAATTTTTTTTTTTCCTGGGGCACTGCCCCGGACCCCATAGAGTGGGGCTACTCACCCCCCCCTCAAACCGCTCGGATAGGGGGGCTACCCCCCCCCCCCCCCCCGTGACCCCCCCACTACACAATCGATGCAACAAAGTGGGGGCTCTACCCCCCTTCTAATCCCCGGGTTCACTGCATAGGTTAGTTGTGGAAAGAATATAACACAACCTAACATCCTCCCACTTGTTGTTTTCTTTCGACAGGGGGCCACAGGATAGCTTAGTCATTTTTCTAGCCCTAAAACGCCCATTGTTTCTCTACACTAAGAGAACTTCTTAGAGCTCATAGATTTTGTCAATGCATCTGTAGTATTCTTCAAAGTGTCCACCTTTACCAGCAACACCCTTTTGTCTTCTATCATATCCCTCACAAAGTGATACTGAACATAAATGTGCTTTGTCTTTGAATGATAAGTAGGGTTCTTTGCCAAGAAAATTGCACTTTGGCTGTCACAGTATATCCTTATATCTCCCTGTACTAACCCAATACTTGAACATAATCTCTGCAACCAAACTATTTCCTTTCTTGCATGAGTGACTACCATGTATTCTGCCTCTGTAGTTGATAGTGCCACTACAGATTGTTTCTTACTCATCCAACAGATTGCTCCTCCAAATAGGTTAAACACATACCCACTTGTAGATCTTCTCTAATCCAAATCTCCAGCCCAGTCTGCATCAACAAAGCCATGGATATCCAAAACTCTGTCCAATCCTGGTCTTCCTTGGTAGCACAAACCATAATCACTAGTGCCACGCAAATACTTGAAAACCCACTTCACTATTGTCCAATGCTCCTTCCTTGGTTTTGACATAAACCTGCTCAATACTCCCACTGCATGTGCAATGTCTGGTCTAGTACAGACCATTGCATACATCACGCTACCAATTGCACTTGCATATGGAACACATGATATATCCTCTTCCTCTTCTTGTGTCTTGGGACACTGTTCAACAGATAACTTTACACCTATAGGCATAGGAACCTTCACCGATTTACTATCTTGCATATTAAACCTCTACAGTATTGTCTCGACATACTTCCTCTGGTTTAAATAGAGCTTCCTCTTTGCTCTATCTCTTTTAATTTCCATGCCCAAAATATAGTTTGTAGCACCAAGATCTTTCATGTCGAATTTGGAGGACAATTGGGTCTTCAAATCTTAGATAATTTCTTTGTCATTTCCAACCAGCAACATATCATCCACATACAAGACCAGATAAATAGCAAGGTCATCAATTAATTTAAAATACACACAGTGATCTTCTTTGCTTTTGGTGAAGCCAAGTCCCTGTATAAATGTATCAAATTTCTAATACCACATCCTTGGTGGCTGTTTTAACCCATACAAAGACTTCTTTAACTTGCATACCAGTTCTTTCTTACCCTTCACTGCAAAGCCTTCAGGTTGCTTCATGTAGATCTCCTCTTCCAGATCCCTGTGAAGAAATGTTGTCTTCACATCCATCTGTTCTACCTCAAAATCAAAAGCAGTAGTAACAGATAAAAGCAATCTAATAGAATTTACCTTGGAAAAAGGAGAAAAAATATCACCAAAATCAATTCCCGGCACCTGGGAATAACCTTTTGCTACCAACCGAGCTTTGTATTTCTCCACCTTTTCTTTTGCATTTGTCTTCCTCTTGAACACCCATTTGCTGCTAATGGGTTTCCTTCCAGCCAGCAACTTCACCAGATCCCAAGCCTCATTTTTGTGCAAAGATGCCATTTCATCAACCATGGCCTCTTTCCAGAGTTTTCCATCCTCTGAATCTACTACTTCCTTCACAGTTCTGGGATCATCATCAAGATAAAGAAAAATTTGAACAAAAAGTAGATGGAATATACCTTTCTAGTTTCCTTCTTTCTCGAACTGATCTTCTTACACCCGGAGTTTGTGGCTCTTCATCTTCTGATTCCTCCTCTGCTGTAGAGTCTAGTTCTTCCTCCTTTAGCTCAAACTCTATCTTCTCAGGTTCCTTTGGTTGGACTTCATGTTTAATAACATCTTTCACCTCTCTGAACACCACAGTACACAACCTTCCTTGTCGTTGGGTTCCAAAGCTTATAACCCTTTAAACCATCCTTATATGCAATAAAGATGCACTTTTCATATTTACTATCCAACTTGGTTCATTTCTCCTTTGGAACATGTACATATGCATCACATCCAAATACCATCAGATGTGAAAGAGAGTGTTTCTTACCAGTCCATACCTCTTGTGGAGTCTTATCCTCCAACACTGATGAAGGTGATTTGTTGACCAGGTAACATGTTGTCTCCATCGCCTTTGCCTAGAATTCCTGTCCTAACCCGTCACCACTAAGCATGCTTCTTGCCATTTCCATCAACGTCTTGTTCATTCTTTCTGCAACTCCATTTTGCTAAGGTGTATATGGAGTAGTCTTCTGCTGTTCTATACCACACTTCTTATAAAATTCTTCAAATTCCTTACTACAAAACTCTCCACCGTTATATGTCCTCAACACTGTTAGAGTCGGTCTTTACATCCCTCCATCAGAGATCATTTCTCTTTTCGAATTTCATTTTTAGGTGTCTCGCTCGATTCACTCAGTTGCATTCCATTAGGAG
Source organism: Pinus tabuliformis (assembly GCA_031772625.1). Lineage (NCBI taxonomy): Eukaryota > Viridiplantae > Streptophyta > Pinopsida > Pinales > Pinaceae > Pinus > Pinus tabuliformis. Next base: position 871,101,783 of record CM062816.1, read on the forward strand.
CATGCCATAAATATGATGGAAGGGTCTTGTCATTCATTACCCCTCACTCCTTATCCATGCTGGCTCAGGTCTATTCATCAAAATCAAGTTTTAAAGTCACTTACAGTCCTGTTTCAGTTTCTAGATCACAAGAGTCATTTCAGTCATTAGGTCTAGGGTTAGTCAATTTGGTCTTCAACAATGTCTAATAATGCTAGCAGACTCATGAGGGAGGTTCTTAATAACATGTTATTTCAAAGATTTTCATCATCATATGGATGGATTATGACTTTTCTTCAAAACTCTGTTTTGAAGAAAATTCAACATTTCGTTTTTCTAATAATTTTCAAAAGTTTTTTAGTTGATTTCTTCAGGCGCAGCCCTAGTCTCCTTTGCCAAATTCCATGTCAGCTATCCCTACAAAAAATTGCCAAGAATTTCATCATTTCAGTCAAAAAATCAAAAATGAAATTTAAAAACGGAGTTGTATTAAAATGGAAAAAGTGCCAATGCCAAAACATTACAAAGATGGGTCTTGGAGAGTCAAAAATCAAATCCATGTCTTTATAAAGATATTTTCATGAAGATCAATGTCATTTACATGCCAAGACCAAAGAGAAGCCACTCAAAGCAAATTGGTTGAGTTAGTGTGCGATTTGGGTGAAGTTGGAGGAAACTTGGTCAGCGCGGCGCATAGAACAGGTGGCGCGATGCACTGGAGAGGTGCGGGGCACTGGGAGGAGAAACCCAGTGTAAATTTCCTCAGGCGCGACGCACTGGGAAGGAACGGTGCATTGGGTATGTGGCGCGGCACATACAGTCCAAAGCCTAAAAACGTTTGAAATTTCTCCAAATTGCCATTTATTTATGTGGATTTTCCATGTAGGGTCAACATCTTGATGTTTCATTCATTTTTCTACTGAGTGATGGTGGTTTATGGATGCTAATGATTGAAACAAAAATCCAAACCCTACTTCAACGTGCCTCAAAAGAAATTGTTGTGGTTTCCACAATTCATTGTTTTGCTACCAAAGTCACTTCTCCATGATTCCCTTCTCCCTTATTCCATTTCTCCTTGATTTCATTCTTCCCTATCCCCAAAAATTACTAAACCCCTATCCCCAATTCCCTTCCACACATTTCCAAATGTAAAAACCCCAAACGCTCCTACATTTCCCTAACAAAATTTTTCCCAATATTGCCTAATCCCTTACTGTTTTCCCCTTCCTAACATTCCCTTGTTGCATCGTTTTCCTTTGGTGGCAGAATCCAATTATATTACATTACAAAACAGCAGTTTCATACATCAACAGTCATTCGAGGAAGTTTTTATACTAGCAGTGATGTCATCTGGTCATTCATCTGAATATGAAGAGGAAACCCAAAGTGACTCACCCTTGGAAGGACATGCACCTCGGAGGCCTCATAAAAGTGGCAGACATGTTAGAGAAGAACCAACCGCCCTTACAGAATTGCAGGCCTGCCCTCTTGCCGTATCTTGTTTCTAGTTTCAGTCATGTTATGAATTTTGCGAGAAGGTTGCTACTGTTCGAGTTCATCATGAGTTGGCTCACTTATTTGTATTACATTTACATGGTGATTGAGTTACTTTGGCTGGTGTCACTTTCACACTTACACTAGATTCTATCTCATTAGCAACCGACATACCGAACATTGGAGAACCATGGAACAAGAAGCAGAAGATTGACCGACAACATTATGAGCCATATATTAAACCCGATTTCTTGAGGAAGCTCAAGAGAGTGTTCCCATTCCGATATCTCAAAGATGAATATGCTCCATTAATGAAATTAATCATGAAGTTTTTCAGTTGTGAAGGTCGCTTCTCCCGAGTATATGCTTATCACATCAGGTTGCTCATGCATTTCACCCAGGTAAGGATGATGAACATTCCTTATTTCATATGCCGAAACATAGAGAGGATGACTACCCTTGTGCAGCATAAGACCCCTGAGTAGCAGTTCAACAACATTTTCCATTTTTCTCTCATCAAGATTTTGGTGGTTCATCAGCTTGGATTACAGGATATCACTCGGCATGATTTCATCTCTTGTGAATTTTTTAGAGCTTCACAGGGGCTTTCAGAGGTTGGGCATGAGACAGGTGGACCTTCTCATCAGTATGAGTGCCATGAGACCTTTAGTGTGCCTGTGTTCATCACATATCAGAGGGGCACTAGACATTTATTTGCAGCAGCGAAGCAAGGTTATCTCCACCCGGGGTGGAAGGGGCCTCGCTTCCTCCATCAGCGCCATAGGTACAGGACAAAGGCAAGAGGCCAATGTAGGATGAGGGGCCTTCAGGTGAAAGAGAGACTGACTTCATTCTCATTCATGATGATGATATAGATATGGGCCCAGAAAGTGCCAAACATAGGGAGATCGTCTAGGAGCAGCAAACAGAGATCCAAGCCTTATCCCTTGACTTGGAAAGGGCTAAGTGGAATATGAAATACTTGGAGCAGAGGAGAAAACAACTTGAAGATCAGCAAGCTATCATGGAGTTACAAAACATCTGCGAGAATCGCCAAGCTGCACAAAGGAGAAGGGTTGAGCTCACTTCATTGGAGCAAGAGATTAATGATGATCGAGAGTCTAATCTCGAGAGACTGTTGGACAAGGCCGATAAGGACCATGCATTGCTGAAATACATGGCTTTCCACTACATGGCACGGGACAAGGTCTGCAAGGCACGAATCAGGAATTTAAAGGCAAAATTGAGGAAGCTAATAAGGAAGCAAAAGAGGCAAAGGGAGCTTGATCGTCTTCAGATATTGGACGAAGCCTCTTTAGCCTATCATGATACTTAATGAAGAAGCTCTTGCCAAAATTTCAAGAAATTTGGGGCATTTTTTACATTTTGACAAATTTTGGCAGAAAAACAGGGTTTTTCTCCCTATGCGTCGTGCCACGTGGCACACGCTTTTTCTAGGGAGCTCTAAATTGCAAAAAGTTTACATTTTTGGATTTTTCATGAAAATTCATGGTTTCTGGGGCATGGCCAAGAAATTTGGACAAGTTTTGAGTCCCCAGGAGGTAAAAGACACTAAAAAAATGACCTCACTGCCCCTATTTTGACAAAGAGGAAGCAGTCTTGGGAGATTGAAGTTTTGGAGGGGCAAATGACATACAACTTTAGAAATTCCACTTGGGTTCGAAAGTAGATAGGCAGGGCCTTCCAACAAGCACACTTGGGCTCAATTTGGACTTTAGGAAGTACCATAAAATCAGCTGCAAAGTGATGCGACGCATACAGGTTTTGGCGCTGCGCATAGAGGATTTTTGACCATTTTTCACTGTTCAGCTCAATAATTCGCCTAGTTTTGACCAATTTTGCTTCTTAAAGCTATTATTTACTTTTCATGATGTAATTTGAGAACCATGATTTAATATTGGCACATTTTTACTTGTTCTAGAAGATTCATTCACCAAAAGGTGAAATGTGAGTGAATGAATCAGTTTCCTAGCATATAGGGGAAAGTTGTTTGACTACCTAGTTTTCAGTTCCTTGTTTAGATATGGTTGAAACAGCTCCTAGAATGATGAGCTCGACCCCTAGAGGCATGGGAAGGAGTTAGGCTTTTCTATATTATGTAATTTCTTAGTCATTTTCATGGTTGGACACTTGGGATTGCTTGGCATCTCATTGTACATTTCATTTCTGCAATTTTGGCAAAGGAAAGACCAGGATTTTGCAACACTTGTTGGGATCCATGTGGCTTTATGTTTTGATGGTGTGTTTCTCTATGTATTTTTAAGTTCACTGATGTTATTGTGTATCATTTTCCTTTCTTTTGTCTTCTGAAATTAAACAAATGAGAGATTAAGGTAGAATTCATTGGATTGCTATGCTCTGCCTGGATATTTTGTTTAATTCTTCGTGTTTTCATCTGTTTGAGGAGGACTCTTGAGACCCTCTTGCCCTCCTTGGCTCCTCATTGGTCTGATGCACCCATTCCTTCAATTCAAAGCAGCAAAATTATTGCCTTCCTTGCCCCAATGAGAACTCTGCAAAAATTAGGCCTCATCCCCGGACCGAAATTTGCCTTTCCCTTTTTCCAACAAAAAACCCCCAAAAATCAAATGAAAAATTTTCACTTCATACGTAGCCTAAAATTAGTTTGAATTTTAGTCATCTCAAGCCCCATAGATTATCTTTCGCTGAGATTGGCCCGGAGAGAGCCCTCTCCTGTCCTCATAGGGCTAGCTACGAGACTGAGCGTGGTTTGATGTGGACCTAGAACCTTGCGTTTTCAGCCTGAGGCAAATCTAGGCTCTAACATAGTGGTGAACATACTGGGGAAGAAAATGGTTTGCTTGTTGATATCATTTGTTTTATAAGCTACAGACAGAGCTTGAAGTTAGCCAGGCAGCCTTTGAAATGCTCTTGCTTTGCATTAGCGAAAGTAGATAAACGCTGCTTCAGTCAATCTCCGGTCTAGCTTGTGAACGTGACATCTAACTTGTTAATTCCCTAGTACATGTATCAGGTTTAGAGCTGATTGTTGATGGTGGACAACGATCAGACATTAGAAGGCTAAAATCATTCACCTGGCGACTTCATTCACTGAAAAATTCAGAAATCAATTGCTTCATGGTGAATCCATTGTAGAAAGATCAATAGCTTTAAGGTTTTCAAGATGGATCGGGTTGCAAGAAGATACGCTCCCATGAGCCGAGATCACATTCCAGGTTTTCCAAATAAAATTCCCAAGGTAGATTGGCAAAAGAATTTTCCTATGTTTAAAGATGATGATAGGAAGGATGCTACCTTACATCTGGTTAGATTTCACATACATATTCGCAAGTTGAAGGTTGATTTTCCTGAAGATTGCTTGATGAAGATATTCATGGCCACTCTAGAAGGTGAAGCCCGATCTTGGTATGAAAGTTTACCGCCTGCTTGTATTTACTTTTTGAAGGATTTTCATGCCATGTTCTTTGAAAGGTATAAAGAATATTATCCATCATTAAATTTAGTTCAAAACTGTTGCAAACATGCTTATGGTTTTATTGAAAGCCTTGAGAAATATTATGAAGATGATGACTTCATGGATGATGAGATCATGGAAGCCTTGTACGAGAATCCATTTCAGCAACATGAAGAGGACCTAGAGGATTCCCATCAAGATGCTTAGGAAGCTTTGCAACAGGATCAAGATCTTGGTAAATAGAAAATGATGAAAGAGAAGGTTTTATTTCAGATCTATCCATAGAAGAAGACAAGATGCAGGAAAGTCAAGTTTCAATTTCACATTGTGACAAATTCAAGTCAGCTATTTCAGATCTAGATTCATATCGTGATCATCAAGACTACCTTGTGTTGAATCCCATGAAGGAGAGCTCTGCTGTTGAGATCATCTAGAATGAAGAAGTCAAAGTTATTGACCAAAGCCTTCATGAGGAGGTAATCCAGTCAGTTCGTGAAAAACAAGATGAGATCTTTGTTCAAGTAAGTGAAAAATCTTCTTTCAATAACTCAATGATAAATGATAATTTGATTGCCATGTCATATGAAAATGATCATCAATGTTTTCAAATTTCAGAAGATCAGGGAATTGAGTACTGTCATTCAAGTTTCTCATGTTTTGAAATGCTATTTCGAGAAGGTAGTAATCACTTGAGCAAAACAAAACAGAAAGTATTATCTCCTTTGTCTAAAGATGAGATAGATCGACTCTTGAAAGGCCAGGTTACAGCCAAAGCTAATGCAGGTCTGTAGTGTGCACATGGTCAAGAAAGTGTTGGTGAAATTTCTTCAACTTTTGAAAATAATGATAGTCTTGAAATTAGCTTTATTGATCAGCAAACAGATAATATTTTCTTTCATGAAGATGATAAGGCTGTCATGTTTGATGATCTTGAAGATTTTTTTGTTTAAGAATGACCTAGACCATGAAATTGAGGAATATGAGCTTGAGAGAGACAATATGCTAGGATTTCTCATGGTGAAGGAATTTATAGCTAACACTCAGATGGAAGAAGCACATACCTCTCTGTGCATTCCTATCCCTCGGAAGTCAATTGTTCTTTCAAATCAAAATGGCAGGAGTATTTGTATTTTCGCAGCTGGATCTCAAGATAAGCTAGTGCTTCAGGATTTTCAAGATCCCTTCAGAATTCTTCTGCAAGCATTAGAAAAGATAAATATTGCCTTTTTCATTATCATAAGCTTTGGTTTCAGTGGTTATTTTGAGTTTCCTACAGGTTCATCATTCCGCCTACTCGCGAAAAGTGACAGGAGAAATTTGGTATGTAGCCTTCTGCTAGATTGGTTACATTGGAAAGCTCATTACACATGATTGTACATATTTCATTAGTATGCAAGTGGTTGTCATCATGATTTGAAATCTTGATGAACTGTTGCCCTTCAACAAGCTTTGTAACTTCTTGTTTTAGTTAAGTCAGTCATGAGTCATTTGTGAGTCAGTTTTCAGTCTTCTTGTTAAGTTAGTTTGTGTCGGTTTTCAGTCATGCATTTTAGCTTGAGTTTTTGACTCCATTGCGAAATGGAGGAAGTAAACTGTCTGCTCACCCAAAGATCTGTAGTTCTTGGCACCTCCAAGGAGCTACCATCCCCATTGGAGCCAATGTTAGAGTTGGTCTTTACATCCCTCCGTCAGAGATCATTTCTCTTTTTGCATTTCATTTTTAGGTGTCTCGCTCGATTCACTTAGTTGCATTCCATTAGGAGCATGACATAAATCTGATGGAAGTGTCTTGTCATTCATTACCCCTCATGACTTATCCATGTTGGCTCAGGTCTGTTCATCAAAATCAAGTTTTAAAGTCACTTACAATCCTGTTTCAGTTTCTAGATCACAAGAGTCATTTCAGTCATTAGGTCTAGGGTTAGTCAATTTGGTCTTCAACAATGTCTAATAATGCTAGCAGACTCATGAGGGAGGTTCTTAATAAGTTGTTATTTCAAAGATTTTCATCATCATATGGATGGATTATGACTTTTCTTCAAAATTCTGTTTTGAAGAAAATTCAACATTTCGTTTTTCTAATAATTTTCAAAAGTTTTTTAGTTGATTTCTTCAGGTGCAGCCCTGGTCTCCTTTGCCAAATTCCATGCCAGCTATCCCTGCAAAAAATTGCCAAGAATTTCATCATTTCAGTCAAAAAATCAAAAAGGAAATTTAAAAATGGAGTTGTATTAAAATGGAAAAGGTGCCAATGCCAAAACATTACAAAGATGGGTCTTGGAGAGTCAAAAATCAAATCCATGTCTTTATAAAGCTATTTTCATGAAGATCAATGTCATTTGCATGCCAAGACCAAAGAGAAGCCACTCAAAGTAAATTGGTTGAATTAGTGTGAGATTTGGGTGAAGTTGGAGGAAACTTGGTCGGCGCAGCACATAGAGCAGGTGGCGCGGCGCACTGGAGATGCGCGGCACACTGGGAGGAGAAACCCAATGTGTAAACTTCCTCAGGCGCGGGTCACTGGGAAGGCGTGGCGCATTGGGTATGTAGCGTGGCACATATAGTCCAAAGCCTGAAAACGTTTGAAATTTCTCCAAATTGCCATTTATTTGCGTGGATTTTCCAGGTAGGGTCGACATCTTGATGTTTCATCCATTTTTGTGTTGAGTGATGGTGGTTTATGGATGCTAATGATTGAAACAAAAATCCAAACCCTACTTCAACGTGTCTCAAAAGAAATTGCTATGGTTTCCACAATTCATTGTTTTGCTACCAAAGTCACTTATCCATCATTCCCTTCTCCCTTATTCCATTTCTCCTTCATTTCTTTCCTCCCTATCCCCAAAAATTACTAAACCCCTATCCCCAATTCCCTTCCACACATTTCCAAATGTAAAAACCCCAAACCCTCCTACATTTCCCAACAAAATTTCTCCCAATATTCCCTAATCCCTTACTGTTTTCCCCTTCCTAACATTCCCTTGTTGCATCTTTTTCCTTTGGTGGCAGAATCCAACTATATTACATTACAAAATAGTAGTTTCATACATCAGCAGTCATTCGAGGCAGTTTGTATACTAGCAGTGATGTCATCTGGTCATTCATCTAACTATGAAGAGGAAACCCAAAGTGACTCACCCTTGGAAGGACATGCACCCCGGAGGCCTCATAAAAGTGGCAAACTTGTTAGAGAAGAACCGACCACCCTTACAGAATTACAGCCCTGCCCTCTTGTTGTCTCTTGTTTCCAGTTTCGGTCATGTTATGAATTTTGCGAGAAGGTTGCTACTGTTCGAGTTCATCATGAGTTGGCTTGCTTATTTGTATTACATTTACATGGTGATCAAGTTAATTTGGCTGGTGTCACTTTCACACTTACACCAGATTCTATCTCATTATCAACCGGCATACCGAAAATCGGAGAACCATGGAACAAGAAGCAGAAGATTGACCGGCAACATTATGAGCCATATATTAAACCTGGATTCTTTAGGCAACTCAAGAGAGTGTTCCCGTTCTGATATCTCAAAGATGAATATGCTCCATTAATGAAATTAATCATGAAGTTTTTCAGTTGTGAAGGTCTCTTCTCCCGAGTATATGCTTATCACATCAGGTTGCTCATGCATTTCACCTGGGTAAGGATGACGAACATTCCTAATTTCATATGCCAAAACATAGAGAGGATGACCGCCCTTATGCAACACAAGACCCCTGAGCAGCAGTTCAACAGCATTTGCCATTTTTCTCTCATCAATATTTTGGTGGTTCATCAGCTTGGATTACATGATATCACTTGGGATGATTTCATCTGTTGTGAATTTTTTAGAGCTTCACAGGGACTTTCAGAGGTTAGGCATGAGATAGGTGGACCTTCTCATCAGTATGAGTGCCATGAGACCGTTAGTGTGCCCGTGTTCATCACATATCAGAGGGGCGCTATACATTTGTTTGCAGCAGCGAAGTGAGTGTTATCTCCACCCGGGGTGGAAGGGGCCTCACTTCCTCCATCAGCACCAGAGGTACAGGACAAAGGCAAGAGGCCAATGCAGGATGAGGAGCCTTCAGGTGAAAGAGAAACTGACTTCATTCTCATTCATGATGATGATACAGATACGGGCCCACAAAGTGCCAAACTTAGGGAGATCATCCAAGAGCAGCAAACAGAGATCCAAGCCTTATCCCTTGACTTGGAAAGGGATAAGTGGAATATGAAATACTTGGAGCAGAGGAACAAACAACTTGAATATCAGCAAGCTATCATGGAGTTACAAAACACCCGCGAGAATCGCCAAGCTGCACAAAGGAGAAGGGTTGAGCTCACTTCATTGGAGCAAGAGATTAATGATGGTCAGGAGTCTAATCTTGAGAGAGTCAACATTCACTTAGAGAGACTGTTGGACAAGGCCGATAAGACCATGCATTGTTGAGACACATGGCTTTCCACTACATGGCACGAAACAAGGTATGCAAGGCACGAATCAGGAATTTAAAGGCAAAATTGAGGAAGGTAATAAGGAAGCAAAAGAGGCAAAGGGAGCTTGATCGTCTTCAGATATTGGCCGAAGCCTCTTTAGCCCAGAATGACACATAATGAAGAAGCTCCAGCCCAAATTTCAAGAAATTTTGGGCATTTTTGACATTTTGACAAATTTTGGCAGAAAAATAGGGTTTTTCTTCCTATGCGCTGCGCCACGTGGCATGTGATTTTTCTAGCGAGCTATAAATTGAAAAAAGTTTACATTTTTGGATTTTTCATGAAAAATCATGGTTTCTGGTGCATGGCCAAGAAATTTGGGCAAGTTTTGAGTCCCTAGGAGGTCAAAAACACTCAAAAAATGACCTCACTACCCCTATTTTGACACACAGGAAGCAGTCTTGGGAGATTGAAGTTTTGGAGGGGAATGACATCCAAATTGAGAAATTCCACTTGGGTTGGAAATTAGATAGGTAGGGCTTTCCAAAAGGCATGCTTTAGCTCAATTTTGACTTCAGGAAGTACCTCAATATCAGCTCCAAAGTGGTGTGACGCATACAGATTTTGGAGCGGTGCATAGAGGATTTTTGCCCATTTTTCACTGTTCAGCTCAGTAATTTTCCCAGTTTTGACCAGTTTTGCTTCTTGAATTTATTCTTGAATATTCATGATGTAATTTGACAACCATGATGTAATATTGGCACATTTTTACTTGTTTTAAAAGATTCTTTCACCAAAAGGGGAAATGTGAGTGAATGAATCAATTTCCTAGCATATAGGGGTAAGTTGTTTGACTACCTAGTTTTCAGTTCCTTGTTTAGATATGGTTGAAACAACTCCTAGAATGATGAGCTCGACCCCTAGAGGCATGGGAAGGAGCTAAGATTGTCTGTATTATGTGATTGCTCAATCATTTTCATTGTTGGATACTTGGGATTGCTTGGCACCTCATTGTACATTTTATTTCTGCAATTTTGGCAAAGGAAAGACGAGAGTTTTGCAGCACTTGTTGGGATCCATGTGGCTTTATGTTTTGATGGTGTGTTTCTCTATGTATTTGTAAGTTCACTGATGTTATTTTGTATCATTTTCCTTTCTTTTATCTTCTGCAATTAAAGAAATGAGAGATTAGGGTAGAATGCATTGGATTGTTGTGCTCTGCCTGGATATTTTGTTTAATTCTTCATGTTTTCATCTGTTTGAGGAGGACTCTTGAGACCCTCTTGCCCTCCTTGGCTCCTCACCAGTCTGATCCACCCATTACTTCAATTCAAAGCATCAAAACGATTTCCTTCCTTGCCCCAATCAGAACTCTGCAAAAACTAGGCCTCATCCTCGGACCCAAATTTGCCTTTCCCTTTCTCCAAAAAAAACCCCCAAAAATCAAATGAAAACTTTGCACTTCATACCTAGCCTAAAATTAGTTTGCATTTCAGTCATCTCAAGCCCCATCGATTATCTTTTGTTGAGATTGACCCAGAGAGAGCCCTCTCCTGTCCTTGTAGGGCTAGCTACGAGGCTGAGCATGGTTTGATGTGGACCTAGAACCTTGCCTTTTCAGCCTGAGGCAAATCTAGGCTCTAACATAGTGGCGACCATACTATGGAAGAAAATGGTTTGCTTTTTGATGTCATTTGTTTTATAAGCTATAGACAGAGCCTGAAGTTAGCCAGGTAGCCTTTAAAATGATCTTGCTTTGCATCAGCGAAAGTAGATAAATGCTGCTTCAGTCAATCTCCGGTCTAGCTTGTGAACGTGACATCTAACTTGTTAATTCCCTAGTACATGTATCAAGTTCAGAGCTGATTGTTGATGGTGGACAACGATCAGGCATTGGAAGGCTGAAATCATTCACCTGGCCACTTCATTCACTGAAAAATTCAGAAATCAATCACTTCATGGTGACTCCACTGCAGAAAGATCAGTAGATTTAAGGTTTTCAAGATGGATCGGGTTGCAAGAATATACGCTCCCATGAGCCGAGATCACATTCCAGGTTTTCCAAATAAAATTCCCAAGGTAGATTGGCAAAAGAATTTGCCTATGTTTAAAGATGATGATAGGAAGGATGTTGGCTTACATCTGGTTAGATTTCACATACATATTCGCAAGTTGAAGGTTGATTTTCCTGAAGATTGCTTGATGAAGATATTCATGGCCACTCTGGAAGGTGAAGCTCGATCTTGGTATGAAAGTTTTCTGCCTGCTTGTATTTACTTTTTGAAGGATTTTCATGCCATGTTCCTTGAAAGGTATAAAGAATATTATCCATCATTAAATTTAGTTCAAAACTGTTGCAAACATGCTTATAGTTTTATTGAAAGCCTTGAGAAATATTATGAAGATGATGACTTCATGGATGATGAGATCATGGAAGCCTTGTACAAGAATCCATTTCAGCAACATGAAGAGAACCTAGAGGATTCCCATCAAGATGCTCAGAAATCTTTGCAATAGGATCAAGATCTTGGTACAATGGAAAATGATGAAAGAGAAGGTTTTATTTCAGATCTGTCCATAGAAGAAGACAGGATGTAGGAAACTCAAGTTTCAATTTCACATTGTGACAAATTCAATTCAGCTATTTCAGATCTAGATTCAGATCATGATGATCAAGTCTACCTTGTTTTGAATCCCATGAAGGAGAGCTCTGCTGTTGAGATCATCTGGAATGAAGAAGTCAAAGTTATTGACCAAAGCCTTCATGAGGAGGTAATCCAGTCAGTTCATGAAAAACAAGATGAGATCTTTGTTCAAGTAAGTGAAAAACCTTCTTTCAATAACTCAATGATAAATGATAATTTGATTTCCATGTCATATGAAAATGATCAACATTGTTTTCAAATTTCAGAAGATCAAGGAATTGAGGACTGTCATTCAAGTTTCTCATGTTTTGAAATGTTATTTCAAGAAGGTAGTAATCGCTTGAGCAAAACAAAGCAAAAAGTATTATCTCCTTTGTCTGAAGATGAGATAGATCGACTCTTGAAAGGTCAGGTTACAGCCAAAGCTAATGCAGTTCTGCAGTGTGCACATGGTCAAGAAAGTGTTGGTGAAATTTCTTCCACTTTTGAAAGGTCAGGTTACAGCCAAAGCTAATGCAGTTCTGCAGTGTGCACATGGTCAAGAAAGTGTTGGTGAAACATGCTTATAGTTTTATTGAAAGCCTTGAGAAATATTATGAAGATGATGAATTCATGGATGATGAGATCATGGAAGCCTTGTACAAGAATCCATTTCAGCAACATGAAGAGAACCTAGAGGATTCCCATCAAGATGCTCAGAAATCTTTGCAACAGGATCAAGATCTTGGTACAATGGAAAATGATGAAAGAGAAGGTTTTATTTCAGATCTGTCCATAGAAGAAGACAGGATGTAGGAAAGTCAAGTTTCAATTTCACATTGTGACAAATTCAATTCAGCTATTTCAGATCTAGATTCAGATCATGATGATCAAGTCTACCTTGTTTTGAATCCCATGAAGGAGAGCTCTGCTGTTGAGATCATCTGGAATGAAGAAGTCAAAGTTATTGACCAAAGCCTTCATGAGGAGGTAATCCAGTCAGTTCATGAAAAACAAGATGAGATATTTATTCAAGTAAGTGAAAAACCTTCTTTCAATAACTCAATGATAAATGATAATTTGATTTCCATGTCATATGAAAATGATCAACATTGTTTTCAAATTTCAGAAGATCAAGGAATTGAGGACTGTCATTCAAGTTTCTCATGTTTTGAAATGTTATTTCAAGAAGGTAGTAATCGCTTGAGCAAAACAAAGCAAAAATTATTATCTCCTTTGTCTGAAGATGAGATAGATCAACTCTTGAAAGGTCAGGTTACAGCCAAAGCTAACGCAGTTCTGCAGTGTGCACATGGTCAAGAAAGTGTTGGTGAAATTTCTTCCACTTTTGAAATTTCTTCCACTTCTCATGGTCAAGGAATTTACAGCTAACACTCAGATGGCAGAAGCACATACCTCTCTGTGCATTCCTATCCCTCGGAAATCAATTTTTCTTTCAGATCAAAATGGCGGGAGTATTTGTATTTTTGCCTCTGGATCTCAAGATAAGCCAGTGCTTCAGGATTTTCAAGACCCCTTCGACATTCTTCTGCAAGCATTAGAAAAGATAAATATTGCTTGGTTCATTATCATAAGCTTTGGTATCAGTGGTTATTTTGAGTTGCCTACAGGTTCATCGTTCCGCCTGCTCGAGAAAAGTGAGAGCAGAAATTTGGTATGTAGCCATCTGCTGGATTGGTTACATTAGAAAGCTCATTACACATGATTGTACATATTTCATTACTATGTAGGTGGTTGTCATCATGATTTGAAATCTTGATGGACTGTTGCCCTTCAACAAGCTTTGTAAGTTCTTGTTTTAGTTAAGTCAGTCATGAGTCATTTGTGAGTCAGTTTTCAGTATTGTTGTTAAGTTAGTTTGTGTCAGTTTTCAGTCATGCTTTTTAGCTTGAGTTTTTCAGTCCATTGCCCAATGGATGAAGGCAACTGTCTGGTCACCCAAAGATTTGTAGTTCTTGGCACCTCCAAGGAGCTACCATCTCCATTGGAGCCAATGTTAGAGTCGGTCTTTACAACCCTCCGTTAGAGATCATTTCTCTTTTTGCATTTCATTTTTAGGTGTCTCACTCGATTCACTCAGTTGCATTCCGTTAGGAGCATGCCATAAATATGATGGAATGGTCTTGTCATTCATTACCCCTCATGCCTTGTTCATGCTGGCTCAGGTCTGTTCATCAAAATCAAGTTTTAAAGTCACTTACAGTCCTATTTCGGTTTCTAGATCATAAGAGTCATTTCAGTCATTAGGTCTAGAGTTAGTCAATTTGGTCTTCAACAATGTGTAATAATGCCAGCAGATTCATGAGGGAGGTTCTAAATAAGTTGTTATTTCAGAGATTTTCATCATCATATGGATGGATTATGACTTTTCTTCAAAACTCTGTTTTGAAGAAAATTCAACATTTCATTTTTGTAATAACTTTCAAAAGTTTTTCAGTTGATTTCTTCAGCCGCAACCCTGGTCTCCTTTGCCAAATTCCATGTTAGCTGTCCCTACAAAAGATTGCAAAGAATTTCATCATTTCAATCAAAAATTCAAAAAGGAAATTTAACAATGGATTTGTATTAAAATAAAAAAAGTGCCAATGCCAAAACATTACAAAGATGGGTCTTGGAGAGTCAAAAATCAAATCCATGTCTTTATAAATATATTTTCATGAAGATCAATGTCATTTGCATGCCAAGACCAAAGAGAAGCCACTCAAAGCAAATTGGTTGAGTTAGTGTGCAATTTGGGTGAAGTTGGAGGAAACTTGGTCAGCGCAGCGCATAGAGCAGGTGGCGCGGTGCACTGGAGAGCTACGACGCACTGGGAGGAGAAACCCAGTGTAAATTTCCTCAGGCATGACGCACTAGGAAGGTGTGGCACGTTGGGTATGCGGCGCGGCGCATATAGTCCAAAGCCCGAAAACGTTTGAAATTTCTCCAAATTGCCATTTATTTGCGTGGATTTGCCAGGTAGGGTCGACATATTGATGTTTTATCCATTTTTGTGCTGAGTGATGGTGGTTTATGGATGCTAATGATTAAAACAAAAATCCAAACCCTACTTCAAAGTACCTCAAAAGAAATTGCTGTGGTTTCCACAATTCACTGTTTTGCTACCAAAGTCACTTCTCCATCATTCCCTTCTCCCTTATTCCATTTTTCCTTGATTTCATTCTTCACTATCCCCAAAAATTACTAAACCCCTATCCCCAATTCCCTTCCACACATTACCAAATGTAAAAACCCCAAACGCTCCTACATTTCCCTAACAAAATTTCTCCCAATATTCCCTAATCCCTTGTTGTTTTCCCCTTCATAACATTCCCTTGTTGCATATTTTTCCTTTGGTGGCAGAATCCAACTATATTACATTACAAAACAACAGTTTCATACATCAGCAGTCATTTGAGGCAGTTTTTATACCAGTAGTGATGTCATTTGGTCATTCATCTGACTATGAAGAGGAAACCCAAAGTGACTCACCCTTGGAAGGACATGCACCCCGGAGGCCTCATAAAAGTGATAGAGATGTTAGAGAAGAACTGACCACCCTTACAGAATTGCAGGCCTGCCCTCTTGTCGTCTCTTATTTCCAGTTTCAGTCATGTTATGAATTTTGCAAGAAGGTTGCTACTGTTCGAGTTCATCATGAGTTGGCTCGCTTATTTGTATTACATTTACATGGTGATCGAGTTACTTTGGCTGGTGTCACTTTCACACTTACACTAGATTCTATCTCATTAGCAACCGACATATCGAACATTGGAGAACCATGGAACAAGAAGCAGAAGATTGACCATCAACATTATGAGCCATATATTAAACCTAGTTTCTTGAGGCAGCTCAAGAGAGTGTTCTCGTTCTGATATCTCAAAGATGAATATGCTCCATTAATGAAATTAATCATGATGTTTTTCAGTTGTGAAGGTCGCTTCTCCCGAGTATATGCTTATCACATCAGGTTGCTCATGCATTTCACCCGGGTAAGGATGATGAACATTCCTTATTTCATATGCCGAAACATAGAGAGGATGACAGCCCTTGTGCAGCACCAGACCCCTGAGCAGCAGTTCAACAGCATTTGCCAATTTGCTCTCATCAAGATTTTGGTGGTTCATCAACTTGGATTACAGGATATCACTTGGGATGATTTCATCTCTCATGACTTTTTTAGAGCTTCACAGGGACTTTCAGAGGTTGGCATGAGACATGTTGACCTTCTCATCAGTATGAGTGCCATGAGACCATTATTGTGCTCGTGTTCATCACATATCAGAGGGGCACTAGACATTTGTTTGCAGTAGCGAAGCGAGTGTTATCTCCACCCGGGGTGGAAGGGGCCTTGCTTCCTCCATTAGCACCATAAGTACAGGACAAAGGCAAGAGGCCAATGTAGGATGAGGGGCCCTCAAGTGAGCCTTCAGGTGAAAGAGAGACTGACTTCATTCTCATTCATGATGATGATACAGATACGGGCCCACAAAGTGCCAAACTTAGGGAGATCATCCAGGAGCAACAAACAGAGATCCAAGCCTTATCCATTGACTTGGAAAGGTCTAAGTGGACTATGAAATACTTGGACCAGAGGAACAAATAGCTTGAAGATTAGCATGCTATCATGGAGTTACAAAACATCCGCGAGAATCGCCAAGTTGCACAAAGGAGAAGGGTTGAGCTCACTTCATTGGAGCAAGAGATTAATGATGATCGGGAGTCTAATCTCGAGAGAGTCAACATTCACTTTGAGAGACTATTGGACAAGGCCGATAAGGACCATGCATTTCTGAGACACATGGCTTTCCACTACATGGCACGGAACAAGGTCTGCAAGGCACGAATCAAGAATTTAAAGGAAAAATTGAGGAAGGTAATAAGGAAGCAAAAGAGGCAAAGGGAGCTTGATCGTCTTTAGATATTGGCCGAAGCCTCTTTAGCCCACCATGACACTTAATGAATAATATCCAGCCCAAATTTCAAGAAATTTGGGGCATTTTTGACATTTTGACAAATTTTGGCACAAAAAACAGGGTTTTTCTCCCTATGCGCCGCGTCACGTGTTGCGCGCTTTTGCTAGGGTGCTCTAAATTGTAAAAAGTTTACATTTTTAGATTTTTCATGAAAAATCGTGGTATCTGGTGCATGGTCAAGAAATTTGAGCAAGTTTTGAGTGCGCAGGAGGTCAAAAACACTCAAAAAATGACCTCACTTCCCCTATTTTGACACAGAGGAAGCAGTCTTGTGAGATTGAAGTTTTGGAGGGGAAAATGACATCCAAATTCGGAAATTCTACTTGGGGTGTAAAGTAGACAGGTAGGGCTTCCAACAAGCACACTTGGGCTCAATTTGGACTTTAGGACGTAACTCAAAGTCATCTCCAAAGCGGTGCGACGGATACTGATTTTGGCGCTGCGCATAGAGGATTTTTGCCCATTTTTCACTCTTCAGCTCAGTAATTCGCCCAGTTTTGATCAGTTTTGCTTGTTGAAGTTATTCTTGACTTTTCATGATGTAATTTGACAACCATGATGTAATATTGGCACATTTTTACTTGTTCTAGAAGATTCATTCACCAAAAGGTGAAATGTGAGTGAATGAATCAGTTTCCTAGCATATAGGGGTAAGTTGTTTGACTACCTAGTTTTTAGTTCCTTGTTTAGATATGGTTGAAAAAGCTCCTAGAATGATGAGCTCGACCCCTAGAGGCATGGGAAGGAGTTAGGCTTGTCTATATTATGTAATTTCTTAGTCATTTTCATGGTTGGATACTTGGGATTGGTTGGCACCAAATTGTACATTTGATTTCTGCAATTTTGGCAAAGGAAAGACGAGGGTTTTGCAGCACTTGTTGGGATCCATTTGGCTTTATGTTTTGATGGTGTGTTTCTCTATGTATTTGTAAGTTCACTGATGTTATTGTGTATCATTTTCCTTTCTTTTATCTTCTGCAATTAAACAAATGAGAGATTAAGGTAGAATTCATTGGATTGCTATCCTTTGCCTGGATATTTTGTTTAATTCTTCATGTTTTCATCTATTTGAGGAGGACTCTTGAGACCCTCTTGCCCTCCTTGGCTCCTCACTAGTCTGATCTACCCATTCCTTCAATTCAAAGCATCAAAACTATTGCCTTCCTTACCCCAATCAGAATTCTACAAAAACTAGGCCTCATCCTCGGACCCAAATTTTCCTTTCCCTTTTTCCAACAAAAAACCCCCAAAAATCAAATCAAAACTTTGCACTTCATACCTAGCCTAAAATTAGTTTGCATTTCAGTCATCTGAAGCCCCATCGATTATATTTCGCTGAGATTGACCCAGAGAGAGCCCTCTCTTGTCCTTGTAGGGCTAGCTACGAGGCTGAGTGTGGTTTGATGTGGACCTAGAACCTTGCCTTTTTAGCCTGAGGCAAATCTAGGCTCTAACAAGCACCTTTATCTTCTTCTCTGTTTGGTTTCCCACCAGAGTCTTAAATTCTTTAAACTTGTCAAATACTTTAGATTTCTTCTTAAGTAAATATATCCATGTATTCCTTGAGAAGTCATCTATAAATGATACATAGTACACAGACTTACCCAGTGATGGAACCTTCACAGGTCCAAACACATCACTGTGCACAAGCTCTAATATCTGTTTCTCCCTCTTACCACCAGAGGGGAAACTCACCCAATTCTGCTTCCCATATACACAATTTTCATAGAAATCAAAATCTAGAGAGCTATTACTCGTACCTTCTAGCATACCTTTACCATGAAGTATTCAAAGGTCCTTCACTCCAATATGTCCAAGCCTTTGATGCCACAACATGGTCTTCTCTCCAGAGACTACTAGATTTTTTGCTCCACTTTCAGGAACCATAGAACTATTGCACCCTTCAACAACAGTGCTACCTTGCAGCTTATACAGGGTTCCAATTCGAACTCCCCGCATCAATACCAGTTCCCCCTAAACCATCTTGCAGATATCCTTCTTGAACATTGTTTTTACACCTGTATCATCCAAATTTCTTATAGAAATCAGATTTTTGGCTAATGCAGGAATATGCAGAACACCTGAAAGTGTTCTAACCCTTCCACCTTGCAACTTCAACTTTACTTTTCTACGACCAATGATTCTAGCCTTCTTTTCATCCCCCAAGAAGACATCACCACCATCATATTTATCATACTCGTAGAACCACTCTTGTGAGGAGTGAAGTGAAAGGATCCACCTGAGTCAATCAACCATGCATCATGATCTACATGCGTACTTAAAGAATCTAAGTACACATCCCCATCTTCATCTGAGGTGGTTTTTGCCTCTACAGAAGGAGCATCATCAAATCCCTTTTCTTTTTCAGAAGATTTAGATTTACAGTCCCTTTTGTAGTGCCCTCCCTTTCCGCATTTCTAGCACACCACCTTTACAGGTTTTCCTGGAGATTTATATCTCCCACTCGATGACTTATTTTTGTTTCTATTTTGGGACCATCCTCGTATAGACAAGGCATCACCATTCTGGCTCTCCATATTTTTCTGTCTCATCTCCTCTGTCGAAAAGGATGAGACTATTTTATCAAACTGCAAGGCAGTTTCATTGCTACTTATTGCAATAACCAGACTATCCCACGAATTTGCTAGAGAACACAACAAACTAATGCACTTATCTTCATCTGAAATTTTGATATCAACAAACGATAACTGACTTACCATAGTATTAAATGCATTCATATGGTCTGTCACCGAGTCTCCATCTTTCATCCTTAGGTTATACAACATTTTTCACAGGGACAGTTTATTCACTAGAGACATAGATTGGTACAAAGTCCCTAACTTGTCCCACAAATTCTTCATCGTAGCTTCCCCTAATACACTCAACAATACTGAATCTGAGACACATAATCATATTGTACTCTTTGCCTTCTGATCCAACTTCTTCCATTCTTCATCGGTCACTCCCGTTGGTTTAGTACCTTGATCTACCGCAATGCATCGATCTTTATCCACCAACAGATCCTCCATCTTAAGTTTCCACAACTCAAAGCTTTGACCATTAAATTTCTCGATCTTTATCTTTCCACTGCTTGCCATCTTCTTTTACCACTAAATGTTGATCTTGCAGATCTCCCATTGAATAGGGTCTACCACAGGCCCGAGTGTTATAAACATATTTGGGAACTTCAACCCCAATCTTATATGTCAATAAAATAGGGCTCTTCAACCCTTAAAAGTTTTGTTTCATACCCTAAAAGATCATGGTCAACTGATTACATCATTCCCCAAAAGTACCACCTGAAAAACCATATAGAATTGGCCTAAACTGGACCATACTAACTGCTCCACTGTCAAGGTGCGATGCATACTGACTCCTACACTAGCCAGGTGTAATGCAGACTGATGAGGCCTTCTGTAGGGTGCGATGAGTGAGGATGGACAAATGTCCGAGACAATTTGCTAAGTGGATGCTCATGGAATCTTCTAGAAACTTCTCCTATGACACTTGCCTCTCTAAATTCACCCAGGAATGAGTAAGAGATCCAAGAAATCTCCAAGTGGAACCAAATGCAACAATTGGAATGACACTAATCAAAAACCCAGAGATGACTCACACCCTTGCACACATCTATAAATGGATCCCTCATTTGAGAGATCTAGAGGCTGGAATATTGTGAATTCCAAGGAAGTGCTGATAGTTTGTATTTGAGAAAGAGAATTGTATTGTTGGGTGGTCTTGCTATTTCATGAGGTGAAGAGGGCTTTGATGTTGGGAGGATGATGATGCTGGATCAGACAACTGGGTTGTAATTCTCCCTTATATTTAATAAAGTTCTTCAAGTTTTCTTCCATATAATTGTGTAATTGTGAATGTTATTATTTGTGAATGTCATTGTATATTCATTATATTTCTGATTCCATAATGATTATCATATAATAGATCAAGATGCTTTGACGGTTCTTTGTTACTGTGTTTCTACAGTTACTCTCCAAGCGGGATAAGTACGGAGAGGAGTTGCAAGCTCTGTCAAGGGGGAGAAAGATCAAGCAAGGAGTTATGTGGAAGATCCAAGTTGGTTCCTTTGTCTTTCTCTTATCTATTATACATAGAAGAAATCACGAATTACTTTAAATTGTTATTTCTAGGGTAGTTTCCAAACCTAGAGGGCTAGTCGATCGAAAGGACACTAGTTTTCTCAGAAACACCGAGCAAAACCCCTCAGCAACAAAGGCATCCCCATGAAGCCAAAACAGCTCTGATACCAAATGTAGGTTTTATCCCCATACAAAAATTACCTTCATATGAATTCTAAAACACAGAAAATAAACAATGCGAGAGAATAACACATAAAACACATATACACAAAGATTTTCTCATTGGATCCAAAACCTGGACTACTAGCTTGATTATTCATTATGTTCCTTTGAATGTTACAATACATATTTATACATGCCAAAGCATCCAATACCATGGATCGAAAACCATCATGTCCAAAACCATGGACCGAAAACCATAGGTAGGTTCGCCCAGCCTAATATAGGGTCCAAATTTTTTTTTTCTCGAGGCACTACCTTAAACCTCGTAGAGGGGGGATACTCGCCCCCCTCAAACCCCCAGGACAGGGGGGGCTACCGGCCCCCCTGTGATCCCCCCACTGCATATTCAGCAAAATGAAGGGGGCTCCTCCTCCCCCCGCCCACTAACCCCCCGGTTCACTACGTAGGTTAGTCGTGGAAAGAATATAAAAGTTGTGGAAATAATATAACACAACCCAATATCACCAAGCAGGAGTAGTGTCATGGGGCTCAGAAGAAGGAAAGAGAATGGAAAAATATGTAGAAAAAGATAGGAATTTCGATTGGAGGAACATAACCTAAAATAATTACGGGGACTCTCCCTTACAGGTTGCGGGAAAGATCCTGTAGGAAAAGGTTCGTGACAGTTATGAAGATGAAATGGAAGAGGAAATGGGTAATGTCATGAGAATATTATTCGTCGAAGATGAAATGTCCACAATAATTCTGCAACAGAATCCCCGAAGTACAGGTAGTATCCACCCCGACCTTCCCCTAGTGCTTTAAAATAAACATGATAAACTTGTTTCTAATTTAGCTAAAGAAATATGAGTACACAACGTGCATGAGAAGTATAAGGCAAGTTTTAACATAGTAAATAGTAGTGGAATTAACAATGTTAGTAATTTAGGACTACAAGGATCCCAATAGCTCTAAAACAAAGGATTTGTGTTGTTGGCACACACTTGGGTCAACATGGCAGGATCTTTCACTAGATATCTTGAATTTGCTGGTAGAGGAAACGAAGATGTAAAACAACACTGGTACCT
Organism: Pinus tabuliformis; assembly: GCA_031772625.1. Lineage (NCBI taxonomy): Eukaryota > Viridiplantae > Streptophyta > Pinopsida > Pinales > Pinaceae > Pinus > Pinus tabuliformis. The sequence goes on from CM062816.1 coordinate 871,124,077, forward strand.
TTGTGAAGCTATACAGAGAGCGCGTCAAATACCAGATAATGTAAAATAAATTGAGTTCCAGACCATATTAAGGGAAAGATCTCTATGTTGGTTTATAAAATGGGTAGAACAGAACCAGAACCCCACAGTAGATGATATTGAGAGAGGCTTTGTTCAAGAATTCAAAGTGCCTCAGACTAACCAACATGGATTATCAGAACTATGGGAAATTAAGTAGAAGGAAGGTGAAACCTTGTGGGAACTGATGCATAAATTTAAGGATTATATTGCCAAGCTGAACTACACCTTAATCATAATCATCAGAGAGATTGATTCATCAAAGCACTCTTACCCCTTACAAGAACACGATCGACACAACAAAAGATTGGGACTCTCCAAGATGATTTAGAATAAGCATTGTGTATAGAAGCCATGGAACGATACCCACATGAGTATTGGTGGTGGGGGGGGAGGGATTGCAAGACTCGTCAATCATGGGCCTCCAAAATCAGATCGCCAACTTAACCAAAAAACTAAAATACACCCAATTCCGCCTGCTAGACCTAATGTATGGTGTACTCACTGCCTAGTGGAACAACATGTTGTGACACAATTCCAGAGGTTGAGAGGCATCAATAATTCAGGGGGAATTGCAGGACTATCAGGAACCCCGCCAACAACAAGAGTTGCGGCAACAGGAGCGCAAGGAGCTTTCCCAAGCCGGAATACATAAGAACATTATGAAATATGTAGGAATTATAGACATTTACCACGTTTATGCCCAATACTAAAAAAGTAATCCAATGTACCAAATAACAACTATTGTGAATTTCGTGCATTCACAATGCATCTCACTGACTAGTGCAGGGCATTAGATGCTTTAGTAGAGTGGCTGGACAGGTCTACATTAAGAGTCAATGAATCTAGTAGGGGAGGAAAAGGAGGAAATATGAGAGGAGGAAGAGTTGGAGGTATAGGTCCAATAAGATGCTATAATTATGATCATGAGGGGCATGTTTCTAGAGAATGTCCACTCCCAGAAGACCATGGTGTTTGCAATGAAGGGTCAACACACATGCCACAAAGTATTTCCCTGAGTTCATTGTAAAATGGGAAGAAAGGACTAGAAAGAGAGGGTACAATATGATCAATGTAGAGCCTTGTACTAATGACACTCTTCCCATAACTAACATAAATATAGTTACAAGAGGAAGAAAGAAGATAGGAGATGATCAGGGTACGATGGACCCACCCTCAATTGTTCACGTAGCATCCTCAAAGAAATCATATAACCCCACACAACAAAAACAATATTATCAGGAAGCAACCAAATTATTTGAAGGAATGACAGAGACAAAGGAAAACCAGAAACAGGACAAAAACACACTCAACAATGCTCGGTCAATATAAGAATGGTTTAAGATATTTCTACAGATTGTTCATGATGAGCAGATGTTGAAGGAGTTGCACATAAGTATGAAAGTGGTATTGCCAGAAGATGAGGAGAAAGGAGAATCAATATCTGCCAACTTTCTAGAAATACATACAAGAAGAGTACGACAGAACAAAAAGAGAACTAGAAGGGAATTCCAGATCGATGCTTAGGTTGCAGGATTCTAGATCAAGGACACAATGCTAGACCTAGAGTGAGATGTAAACATTTTACCCAAAAAAGCATGGGAGGCATTGGGGAAGCCTCAACTTAGATATTCACTAATAAAATTGAGAATGGAAAGTCAATATTGTATTTTTCCTATTGGAAGGTTGGAATATGGAGAGCTGGATGTAGTGGGAGTAAAGACATATGTTGAATTTAAAGTGATTGATATAATGGGTGACAAGGACGCATACCTAGCACTTCTTGGTATTGATTGGGCATATGAAAACTATGTTGTCATTGACCTGAAGAAAGAGTTAATGATCTTTGAAGTAGAAGGGATGCAGGTGATACAACCCTTGGATCCATATTAAGGACCCAAGTTCATGGAACCTATGGATGACAGAGACGAGATAGGAATGTTAGACCAGTTGTATAGACTAATGATAGGAAAGAGAGATGATTATATAAATCCTACGGCAGGAGGATTTGTCAACTGGAGGAGTATTCAAAGCTCAGAAGCTAGTTCAGAAGCCGCGTGGGATGCATGGAAGCAAGGGGGATACGAAATTGATACCAGATGCTACGTGAAGATATGAAAAATAAACTGGATAGGGGTAGAGGTAAGCAACTACCCAAATTTCACGGTATTGAATCAATATATATTTTTTTAAACAAGGTAGAAAAAGACATAAGAAAATTTCACAAGGTTCCATTATTAGATATTGCATTACATGCCACCCCGATAAGGTCATGGACAGCGCACCACAACATGTTGCGTGAATGGGGAACTATAAAGCAATCCATGAGAGAGAGGCTTAGCCAAGAAGAAGACTGGCCACAAAATAGAGTGAAGCATAGAGGAAATTCAGATGCTAAGAAAAAATTAGAAGACTTCATAGAAAAAAGGGAAAGAGAAAAGGTTTCGAAGGAACTTTGGGTGCATATATCTATACACACTCTAGGTGCAATCCTACAAGCATGGTACATACAAGAGGAAGTTCATAGATAGGCAAAAGATTTGGATATCATGGCTAGCCAGTTCAGTAGCAACTTATCATTCAAAGATGCTCATCGATGCATGACTGAAACCTTACATTCCATCAAAAGGATCATGTTCACACTCTGACAATTATGGGAAGGTTGCATTGATGAGAAGTTTCTATAGTATTTTTATGAAGCATATTATCGAGAATATATGTCTTCCGACAAAGTAGACGCAGAACCAGACGAGGGTGGTTTAGAATGATTAAGACACTAGAAATTTTAGGAAATAGAAGGAGAAAGGGATATTCAAGAAAGTTCCACAGGAGAGGCCACACACCTTCTCTCGATGAAATTGCGAAAGCATAACATCGGATTAGATGATAAACCCAATATGGCATCCATCAAAGATTACTGGGATGAGCAAACAACAAGGGAGATCTTTGACCTACTGCAAGAATATCAAGACTTATTTCTAGCCTCAGTAGCTGAGCTAAAAGGGATAAAAGGGGACATAGGAGAGATGAGGATTGTGGTGAAACCAAATTATTTTCTAGTAAAGCGCAAACTATACAGGCTAAACCCAAGAGTTAAATAAAAGGTCAAGAGGGAGATTGAAAAAATGCTAGAAGTCAGACTTATCTTCCCAGTGGACGAAGCTGAATGGATTAGTCCAATTCTTATAAATAACAAGAAAGATGCAACAGAGATCAGAATTTGTGTCGATTACCGAAGTATGAATAATGCATGTGTGCATGATCCCTTCCCAACACCATTTAGTGATGAGGTTCTCGAAATGTAGCGGGGAATGAAGCATATTCCTTCACTTGTGGATTTTCAGTCTATCATCAGCTTTGAATAGCAGAGGAAGACAAGAGGAAGACAATTTTCACAACATAGTGGGGGTCATATGATTATCACTTAATGCCATTTGAGTTGACGAACACACTAGTTGTTTTCTCAAGAATCATTATAGCTACATTTAGAGACTATATTCACAGGGTATTAGAGGTATACAGGGATGACTGGACAATGTATAGTTTACTGAAGAAACACACAAGCTTATTAAGGGTCATGTTTGAGAGATGCAGACAGTTCCAAAGTTCCTTGAATCTAAAAAAGTCCATCTTTGTAGTTCCATTCGGAACACTGTTGGGCCATATTGTTTGCAAATATGGAGCGTGTGTATATCCCGTAAAGGTTGTGACAATCATTAACATGGAACCCCCACATAATTTAAAGTAGCTGCGGTCCACCCCAAGCCATACAGGGTATTATGGATGGTTTATCAAGAACTACGAACCAATTATAACCCCTATGGAGAAGTTACTAAAAAAGACGGAAGCATTCACTTGGTCAGAGGCCTGGTAAGCAACATTAAATAAGTTGAAAGAAAAATTGGTAAGCACTTCTATCCTTATATACCTAGATTGTGATAACACATTTCATGTACATATCGATGCATCAAGGATCGTACTAGGAGCAGTACTGGCACAACCAAGAGAGAGAAATATGGATCACCCACTATACTTTCCCAGTAGGAAATTATCAACAATAGAAAGAAACTATACGACAATATAGAGAGAAGCACTAGCCATGGTTTACTCTCTACAAAAATTCAGGCACTACATGTTGGGAACGCCATTCAAATTCTTCACAGACCATTCAGCATTGAAGTACTTGGTGAACAAACCAGTATTAGAAGACAAAATATGTCATTGGTTATTACTCGTTCAAGAAGTCATGTTCGAGGTAGTAATAAAAACAGGAAAGAAAAATGTGGGACCTAATCATCTGTCAAGCCTAGAGTGAGGAGAGAATGAAGGGCCATTAGATAATAAATTACCAGATGCTGACTTATTCAGAATAGAGGCAATTTTGGACTACTTAGAAGAAGTTGTTGGGCTACTAATGACAGGGTACTGCCCTGAGGGGTATATACCAAAATAGAAGTGACATCTAGTAGTAAGGGTAATGGATTATCAACTAATCGCAGGACGTCTCTACAAGATGCACCTTGATCAAATTCTGAGACGATGTATACTTCAATATGAAAGGGAAGAATTGATCTGGGAGTGTCACGCTAGAGTTGCGGGACGCCATGTCAGAGGGAAAGCCACTGAAAGGAAAATACTACACACTGGATTGATGTGGCCAACCATCCACAAGGATTGTAAGGAATACGGTAAAAATTGTGATGTCTATCAGAGAGTTGGAAAGCCATCACATCAAGATAAACCCAATTCCCATAATACAAATTTTTGAGAAGTGGGTGATAGACTTCATTGGCCCTATAACACCACCAGCGTGACATTCACACGCAAGGTACATCATAATGGCTACATAATATCTCACATGATGGGTAGAAGTAACACCAGTCAAGGATTATACAACCAACACTGTTGCAAGATTTATTTTTGAATGCATAATATCAAGGTTTGGATGTCCAAAAATCCTGACAAGTGATCAAGGGACACATTTCATTAATGAAATTATTGAGTCTCTTCTAAATAAATTTATGATTCAACATCACAAAATTATCCCATACCATCCAAAGGCCAATGGAACAGTTGAAGCATTTAATAAAATACTGGAGAAAGGCCTCAAAAAAATTGTATCATCCAACAGGGATGATGGGCCTACAGAACAATAGTTAAAATAATACACAAACTAACACCATTTCATCTGGTATATGGAAAAGAAGTGGTCCCAGCGGAATTCATAGTACCAAGCATGTTTATTTCTCAAGCAACCCAAATGACAGATGATGCAACATTAAAAGAAAGAATGGATCAACTGATGGACCTGGATGAATCGAGATTCTTAGCTAAGTTCCACCAATCAGTACAAAAAAGGAGGCAAAAACCTTGGCACAACAAACATATTAGAAAGAAAGCATTCCGATTCAGAGATCATGCATTGTTATATGACAACAACTTCCAAAATTTTCTAGGGAAATTACAAATGCACTGGATGGTCCCATGTATAGTTATGGAGATCAAAGATTTTGGAGCGATACGACTACCACAACTAGACGGCATAATGCTACCAGGATGGGTCAACAACACATGCCTAAAACCCTTCCATGAGCCAAGAACCATACAATCAAGTTAAGGTATCTTAGAGATGAGCCCACAAGTAGGTTGTAGTCAATAATACCTATTCAGTTCATTACCAAGTTCATTTGTAATTCATGTCTTTTAAAGTGTTTTATCTTTTTCAAGAATAAGAAAAGGTGGCAATAAGGTTGTGGAAACAATGCCATGATACTGCAACCCATTTGTGTTCGGGGGATAGTCACATGCTTTGTCAGTCTTTTCTGTCATACAACTAGTCCTTTCCATAATAAGTAAAGAATAATACAATTGTCAGACAGAGGCCCGTAAAATATTTTCCCATTAGGAAAAAATTTAGCTAATAAATACCCCTCATCACGAAAAATTTATTAACCATGTGAACCACTCTTTCCTTCCCAGTTCTACATCATAGATGTCAGGTCCAGGTCAGCCGATAGTGGCACAACACGGTTAAGATGCATTGGGAAAGTTGTCATAGTAACTAGTTACCAAGGCTAGTCAGAAAACGTCGTGTCAATTTCCGTATACTTAATTTTCATGACAATGCAGGAAACTACAAAATTTCAAATGCAGGTAAACGAAGAACTCCAAATTTTCTCTGAGGAACAGCAGCAGAAGAAGTGTAGAAGTTCAAGGCCTCTAGTAACAGTTGTCTACCAGATACGGAGATCAATGGAAAAATAATTATTTTAGTCCTCGAGGACAGACTCGATGAGCAAATTATCATGCTAGAAAATCCGTATGGAAAATATGATAAATCCACCTTGGTGGACAATAATATTATGGATTGCTTCCAATTTCTAGTGCTAAAGAGGGAGGTGTACACAAAGGAAATTGCAAAGGGAGATGGGATGATGATAACTAGGTTCAAATAATATTTGAGAGGTCTACAATGATTGACATTAATCAATTTGAGGAGTCTAGTGTTTTTCAGCACACAAGTGGCTGCGATGCAGTGCACGAAGCTCCTAGCCATCAGAATGCATGGAGGATTGTTGTGGCTTGATAAGGAGTATCCAAGTCATGTGGATGATATTCATCATCTCAAAGGGCTTTTAGTAGGAGGAAATGTAGTAAATACAGTGTTACAAGCAGGAACAAAATGAGTAAAGAAGGAAGGAGATAATGACTATTATGAGAAATACATGACAAAGTGTGGCGATAGGGGAGCAAAGATTTATATTATTAGAAAAATTGAGATAAAATTTGCTTACTATATAATAACATGCAAGACAATGAGGCATTTTGGAAGAAACAAGTGTAATCTAGACACAATCTCAATTGTGGAGCACTTCTGTAAGGAAGAAGTGCTCAACTAGTCAGCTTTTGTGCTAAATGATCTTTTTGAGGCCTGTGAGGATATCTATAAGAGGAGTACTAATTTCATATTTGGATACATATTAGTGACTTTAACAATGTGGAAGTGGCGACCACTAAGAGGAAGGGAGATGCTGCAGATTACTGAAGGACACCCGGTAGCGCTCGGGTATGAGCCATGGAGAGTTTCAAGAGACCAAAGCAACAAGTAAATCAATGAGATGACCTTCGCCGAATGGTACGAGATGATGCTGGAAACAATTAGGTCAACAGAAAGAATACCCAAACCACTTCTGGATGAGTTTTCACAAGACATCTAGTTTGGAGTCTCGCATGAACACACGTACCTCAGACCTACATGTGTCCACCCTGGGACCTTTAAGATGAAGCCACAAAAACTTGCTTTATCTGAGGAAAAAATTCACAACGAGATTGGGTCATGGACGGGGGTTGCATGTGAGATCATTGAAGGGAAATATTGGTATTTGTTTGAAGGATTGAGGCCACAGTCATAAGCATGGGAAGTGAGAGAGAGAAGTAGAAAGAGACAAGACGAGGAAGACATAGAGGCAATGTTTCTACAAATGGAACAAAAAATGTTTTTAATAAGGATGACACTCGCAATGTTCAGTGAATCTTCAGGTGAGACAACCAAATCCATGTTTTTTAAAGGTTATACTATGTTTACTCAAATAATCACAACCCCGCTAGCTGTGGCAATTCCTAATGTTGGCCCAGATGCTTAATAACATCCAACAATCCCGAAACCCAGAAAGAAATGAGTAATAAAAAACATGGCAACAAAGAAGCGCAGAACTACTGAAGAAATTCACATTGTCGACCTCACTAATGAAGTTAGACAATCAATATCCGGATCGCCCATTATCGAATAAAACCCCCAAAATTCATGTGTAATTACACCAGAGTCTTGGGAACCTTCTCCACACATAGCCTCCACCTACGCAACCATGTCAGAAACCATCCCCCCCAGTACAAGAATAGCAATTGAGGAAATGGAAGTAGACTCAACCCAATAGCCTAGAGGGGCCACCTGTTGTAATGGCGCCCAAACGGCCTCGCTAGTATCATTAATTCTCGAGTTAGGCCCACTATAGTGGGAAGAACCAGTCACATCCATTCTAGAGTTAGTGGGAAATGACCAATACTAGGCAGTATTTCCTATAAGTTTCCCATTGGTTCACAACACTAATATCATTACATCCACTCCCTAGTTCACCCCACTGTCATAGCCCGTAAACTATCCCACCTCCCACTCTAAAAAATCCATTGCCGGCAGCTTATCCATTCAAGCCAACTTTCCAGATCCCAACACAATGTAGACCAATACCCTCCAACACTGGCCATTAGCACAACTATTTTCATTCACTAGAAATTTGCACAAAGATATGAAAGGATACATGATGACTTGGTTTGAGAACATGAATAGCAGAAGCAGCAGCTACAGGAGGTCAGAGAGGAAAAAGATCACCTAAGATAGGAAAATACTGATCTATAGGCATAGGTAGATTAGGTGACAAAAAAATTTCGGTCACTCTTGTCGATGATAACAAATGTTAGCACAGAATACCCGAAGGACATTGCAACATGCACGTTGGAAAATTGCTGCAACCAAATTCAAGCAGCATGATCAAACCTAGTAGTAACAAACACTAACATGAAGAAAAAGCTAGAGACAGTTAGGTCAACATTGCTAGATCCAGTGAAGATATATACCTGGATAATAGATGAAAAAATCAGCGCAGTGGAAGCTAAGAAACAAGCACTCATTGAAGCACTTGTCGAAGGTGCGCCCTAATGGATAAAGTTCATTCCTGGCCCAAAAGCCTCGCAATAAAGAATCAACCAGTATATCCTATGAGCGAACAACTCCGAACATTGTTTGCCAATAGTAAGGAATGCACAGACTCCAACCAAATCCAAAATATCAAAGAACAAATTGCAACTATTCAAGTGCAAGTCTCTCAGATAGAGGAAGAATCTACGAAAACTAAAAAATCATCCAAAACCTGAGACCTCTGGTCTGACTACAAGTACTGGCCCTAAAGGAAGTCTACAATAATAGTGAAGAATAGTGGAACCACTTGCAGAGTCAAAGACCAAGTGAACTAACGTCCAATGTAGCAAAAGACTTCACCCAATAGGCTGACTCAATCATAATTGCATGGGAAGCTGCCCTCCACAAATACAATGAATTCAGGCAGAAAACAACCACTGTCGTTCCTGAGTTGGGGCCTTCATTTGGGAAAGAAGGCCAATAGAGAGAAGAAGGAGATGTTGGAGTAGGAACCACCCAACCAGTGACAGAGGAGACAACAGAAGTAGTAGCTCATCAAATGGAAGAACAAGAGTGGCCACCACAAGATGTATCCATAAAAACAAAAACAAGACCCACGACAATTGAGATAGATTGACTCGGGGACGAGTCAAAGAATTGTGGTTGAGGCTTGATGGGGCCTTCATTTTTAATTTTGAAATATTTTGAGGATACAAAGAAGGGAAAATAGGTGGAGGTAGCAATGGCCAAGTTGTAGGCCATTGTAGATAAGACAACTAGGAATGGAAATAGGAACAAGTAGTTGTGGGATGGTTGCAGAAAGGTGTCGACAGAAAGAAGGGGTAGCCAAGCAGATAAGGTGAAAAAGACACATCCGAGGAAAGAGATAGTCGAATAGAACTGGCAGTGCAAACAACATAATAGCATACAAAAGGAGGAGACCACAAGGAGAGAAGGGCTTAATATTTTTGGTTAAGGATGAGTAACGAGAAGGGTGTGAGTTACTAGAGTATCTGACCTAAAGGGCAGAGTAGTAGCAGGGAAGCCAGAGTTGAGGTCTATTAGGGTTCACGATGTTTTATAAGCCTAGTGTTTTATGTATTTGTCTATGGCTGAGGCCGAATTTATAATGTACTGAATATTCTACCAGATTAATATAAATGAGAAATCAGGCTCATTACTTGGTATTACGTGTGTATTTGATTATCAGTCATGGAACTACTAAAAGTTTTAATATGTTGCGATTCTATTCTCATGTTAGAGTGATCACCATGTTGATATGTTGTTAGAATGAATATATGCATTAGGTTGCATATAGAGTAATGGTTAAGATATCCTTGACATTATACTAAAATCTTCTTAGTTTTGTTCATGGCATGCCACGGGTGAGACCGCTTATCCCTTGGGGTAAGTTGAAAATTCCAACATTGTCCTAGAATACAACAAACTATTGTTGGCCCCTTGTGCCTGAAGCCAGGGTCTTTCCCTGATGTCATTTTTGTGCCAAAAGATGTCCCTTTTGCAACCACGTCACATGATAAGGAGTGGGGTGGGCCATCCTTTATAGCCCCAATTTCTCCACCATTTTTACAGAAACTAAGTTATCATTGTTTCCATTATCAATAATTACTTTGCATCCTTTCTCTTTGGAATTGCAGATTGTTCTAAACAACTTTCTTCATTGTGCTAGATCTTTCTTCTTCTTTTCTCCTTTAATCAAAATCCTCTTCATCATTAGAGACTCACCCAGCTCAAAAGTTTCATTTTTCACTTTTTCTGTTTCTTCCTCATTCCTCACTTTTGTAGCATGTGATCCTCTCTGGCTCGCAAAATTACTTTTAGGATAGTTCCATGACATGTGGCCTATCATCCCACATATATAACACCTTACTTCTCTTTTTCTACCTCTACCTCTTGGGAAAACCTTCTACCCCTAGGTTGTCCTCCTCTTGGAGATTGAGTGCTTGAACTCCCTACATGCTCTCTTGGAGTCTAGAGTCTCCCCCTATTGGGAGATCCTTTCCCCTATCTAGACTCATTCCTTTGTTGCGTTGGCTCTACTTCCTAACAAACATTTATTCTACCCTTAGTGTTTCCTGATAGGAATCTTGCATAGTTTTCAAGTGTAAGAGGATAATTTCATCCTGAACTTGAAACCTAAGTCCATTTATATACCTAACCACCTTCTTGATATCCTCCTTGATGTGGCCTTCCATGATATCCAACCTATAGAAATCATATGCATATTCTTTCATAGTCATGGACTTCTCCCTTAGATTTTGTAGGTTTCTGAAAAAATTCAGTTGATATTTTTGGGCATGAACTTGATCCTTAATTTTACAACCATTATATACCATATTTTAGTATTTTTATTTCCTTTTTTACTTCAATCTACCAACAACTTGAGTCCCACCATAGTGTTGTATGTCTTCTTAACCTAGTCACAATGTACTTGACCTTCTGGTCCTCTTTAACATCCTCATAGTCAAAATACTTATCTAGAGTGTTGATCAAATCCAACAACTCTTCCACATTAATGGTTCGATCATTTAGTGACACTTCCATCTTTTTTTGGACCCAACCTTGGTAATCAAGTTAATCAATTATTTTTCATGTTGTGACTCTTCCTAGAGCTCCCTCTACCTCTTCCTCAAAACTAGTGTCCCCACTCCCACTGATGTCTCTCACATCATGTTCTCATCTTTGAGAAGTATCCATGGCCTTTGTTCTTTCCTGGATATACAAAAACTACAATCTTAGTTCCTCTTCCATTTCAGTCCTTCCTTGACCTCCTCTACTGGGAAACATACTAGCAACATGGTTCTTTTCAGCTTCTCAAGTCCTTTTAATATCTATAAGCTTCTTCTTCTTTTTTTAGACCTCTAAAGGGAAATATGATACAAAAAATAATGTAGTAGAAATGTGGTTAATCACCAAAAAATCCACGTATGAAATATCTCCAAGATTTCTTGTTCCCTTATTCCTAGAAGGAAACCCATTTATAGACCCTCTTTCTGGGATTTTATGAATAAAATAAAACTTCAACCAATGTAGTTTGTGCACAATTTCCCAAATAAGTCGGGGTTAGGCTTCCTTTTACTTATGACTAATTAGCAATCTATTGCATGATGTTGGGTGTCAGACCTTGATCAAGTCGGGGTTTTCAAACCTTACACCATTACCAATTGGGTCATGCCCAAATACACCGCTAAACATCCCATAGGTCATGGTGAGGGCTTGAATGTGTTTGCACTTGTAGAGAGTTCAAAGAGCCAGCCTCTGACTACTGGCTCACCACGTTAAACTATGATGAATAAACGTGCATTAAATGTGATTATCTCCTCCCTAGGTTCCTTCCATCTATAATCAAACTTTCAAATTCCTTTTTCAATAGAACCTTAACTTGACTTGTCTATCATAGCACAAATTCATTCTCATGCAAAAGCTTACCAATAGTTAACAACTGATAATGAAATAAACTATTATATGGGTTCGCTTCATGGTAAATCACATTAGTGTAGATCTTTACAACTCAAGGAATAAAACCCAAGGACTATCTTAAAACCACAAATTTAGGCAGCAATATCACATGTAAAGACTATTTAGCACATAAAACAACTAATTCATTTTGTTTCCTAGTCTTCGCACCCATGATGCCATCAAACATGAAAATATATGCAATATGAAAAAGATAAATATCCTTTAATGGAACACAGGTGCACTGCTAGCAACAACTTCTCTAAAATCGACAATTGGGTCTTTTTTTAGAAACCCCATACTAGCAAATAGAACAACTATCCCATAAAAGGGTCACATCCACAAACATGAAAGGAACACATTGGTATAGTTGTCCCTCAAGGGACAAATAATAAAAATTGTAATAAATATATACATAAGGAACATTTTTCTTAAGAAACAAAAGGTGGCGCGATGCTCCTACATCAAGTCTTATTCATCATCCTTCATTTACATGTCTTAACTTTTCTATTTTTTTCTCCCTTTGTAGAAATTATTGTTCGATAGCATCTTTGACTTCTTTGAATACCAAATCTCGACTATAAATAATCTTCTTAGTTTTCTTTTCCAAATTTCATAACTTTTAAATATGATATTTATATCCATTAATGATACACCTTTCATGTTTACAACATAACTTAGATTTGTTTTCCTTTGGAGCATGTACATATGCATCATAACCAAATACCTTGAGATGTGTGAGAGAGGGTTTCTTACGAGTCCATATGTTGTGTGGAGTCTTACCATCCCTCACTAATGATGGTGATCTACTTACAAGGTAACATGCAGTATCCACTGCCTCCGTCCATAATTATGTTCTAACCTAACACCACTGAGAATGATCCTTTCCTTTTCCATCATCATGTTGCTCATTGTTTTGCAATTATATTCTGCTATGGTGTGTATGGAGTATTATTTTACCATTCTATACCACACTTCTGAGATAATCCTGTAATTCCTTCCTACAGAATTTTCCATCATTATCTATCCTCAACACCTTTATTTTATTCTCTATCTAGTTTTCCATCAGATCCTTAAATTATTGAAATCTATTAAAAAAATTAGAATTATTTTGAAGGAAATATATCCATGTATTTCTTAAGAATTCATGTATAAATGAGACCTATTACACATATTTACCTAGTGAAGGAACTAACACAGGTCCAAAGATATCACTATTCACTAGTTGTAGTATTCCCTCTACTCTTTTCGTAACATAAGATAATCTCATCCAATTTCCTTATCACATAAATAATGTTCACAGAAATAAAAATCCACAGACCAATTTGACATACCTTTTACTATACCATTACCATGTAAAACTTGAAGGACTTTCACTCTGATATGTCCTAGTCATTGATGCCACAACAAAGGTTTTTCCCTAGAGACTATATGATTTTTTCATTCTTCTGTTCCACTCTTAAGAAAAATGGAATTGTTGCACCCATAATTAACAATATTTCTTATTATCTTATATAGAGTTCCGATCCTAAATCCCCTTAGCAATACCATTTCCCCTAAAACCATCTTGTAATTATTATTTTCAAACATTGGTTCTTACACCTACATGGCTCATCTTTCTTAAAGTAAACTTTTTTTTTTTTTTCCAATCCATGGATGTGTATAAAAACAAAGGATTATTCTAATCCTTCCACCAATGTTATTATACTTGAATCTTCTTCATCCTATGATTATGGTTGTCGATTCATATCCTATGAAAGCATTACCACTATTATATCTTTCATGCTCTCAAAACCACTCCTTGTGGGGATTCATATGAAATGATTCTCCTGAGTTGATAAACCATGCCTCTTGAACTACATGTTTAATTGAAAAATCCATGTACAAATCCTCACCTTTATTCAAAGAGGTTTTTCGTTATGTAGAAAGAGCATCATCAAATGTATTCCTTTTCTCAATAATATTAGATCTATAGTGTTTCATGTAATGGGCAACTTTTCTGCATGTCCAATATAGATTTACAAATTTTCCTAGATATTTAGATCTTCCTTTAGATTTATATCTCGCATTTGAGGACTTACTTCTATTTACATTTCAGGAGCATCCTATTATATAAAATGAAACCCCATTATGGATATCCATGAATTTCCATCTCATCTCCTTTGGTAACAAGTATGATACTATTTTATTTAACTTTAAAGTAGTTTCATTACTACCTATGAAAAAAACCAAACTATCCCATGAGTTTGGTAGAGAGAATAACAAAATTGTACACTTATGTTCATCTAAAATCTAGGTACCAACTGATAATAGTTCACTTACAATAGTATCAAAATCATTATATGCTCTATCATTGTCTCTCCATCCTTCATCAGGTTATACACCTTTGGTAGGAAAAAATTATTCAACGGGGTCTTAGGCTTATACAAAAACCCTACGGTGTCGCACAAAGCCTTTGTTTTAACTTCCCTTGAAACATTCAGTAACACTGATCTAAGAAACACAATCTTATTGTGTCCTTTTCCTTTCAATACAACTTGGTCCAATATTTTGTTGATATCCTTGTTGGTGTAGTAATCAAATCCACAATGATCCAATGAAATATTTGCACCAAAAAATATTCCATTTGGAGCTCTATGGTTCACAAATATTCTCATTGAATTCTCTATCTCAATATTTGAACTGCTTACTATTTCCTTTTCACCATAATAATCAATTTTGTAGATCTCCAGTAATGGCAAGGTCTATGATGGGCCGAAGCCAAACCCCATAGCCACAAGGACATCCCCTTGAATACCAAATCATTTTGATGCAAATGTAGGTTTTCACCCTCTACAATAAATTGTTGTAAATAAATATTCCAATTAAAAAATATATATTCAATAGAAAACACACACATTAACACAATGGTTTTATCCTAGAAACCCAAAATTGGGAAAGCTAACAACATTTTCTAATGTCTCTCAATGAATGCATACTTGCTATACAATTCCATCTTAAAAAATGGTTTCCTTCTAGGGAAGAAAATCTTAACGTAAGTTCTACCATCATATATATGATCTAATAATTAATGGTCTATATTGACTATAAAATTACAATATTTTACAAGGAAATATTTCTAAAAAACCATTTTCCGGGCACTTGCCCTTAAATACCCCATGTAGGGGGGTGTTGGGGTGGGAGGAGGAGCTACATAAAATTGTCTGCAGTACCCTTGGACACCCCAAGGTGATAGTTATATGTAGTTGAAAGCCTCCCCTTTAGGAACCAAGGTGTAAAAATTGATAATCATGTAAAGAATGTAACACATACCCAATAACCCTGACCATATTGAATTCATTCAATTACTAGAAAAAAATTATCATTCTAAGACTTTTCTTATTAGAATTCTATGAACCAACCTGGTATAGATAATAATAAAGAAAACAAATATTTCTCGTCCTCATTTCTGTAGGGAAATATCAACCAAAAAAATATTTTTTCCCTTCTTATATATGATCTCATATTTGTTCCCAAGAATCTTAGTGACCTTTGTGTTTCTGTATTGATGGAAACTTTGGTTCCAAAAAAGGGTCAAAATTTAGTGGCATATGTTTTTATAGAAACATTTTTTATTTCAATATTGGCACCAAGTGCTAAATACTTCAGGGATGGCCATCATGTATTTTCCAAAGGAATAATTTAACAAATTTCTAGTACACAATTGTTAACTAGTGAATGTAGAGTTCCCTTCTTACATGAGCAGTTCTCCTAGACCTTTTATCTAAGTGTCACATTTTAAGACAAAATTCTTAGTATAACTAGGAAATACTAATATAGATATGTCACACATGAATTTGTTTAAAGAAAAAAATTCCTCCTTAATGGAATCGTTTCATATAAAGGAAATATTTTCTAGAAAATACGGTTAAATAGATAGTTGTTCTAGAATAATTTATCACAAATTCATTGTAGTAGTCAGAAGTGCTAACAAGCCACATAATATTTTCAAAATATTTGTTTGGGGTAATCTCACATAGACTTAATTTTCATGGGGTCCACCCACACCCCTTTCTCATTAATGATGTGACCCAAGTATTCTAATTTCAAAGCACCAAAATTGCATTTGGAATATTTGAGGATCAATTGGTTATCCCATGGATATATAGATCATTATCAACATCCTTCACATGTGTTTCCAACGTTATTTTAACAATTATTATCTGATTAAATATTACAAGAACAATAGTGAACATGAAGGGTAGAAAAACATTGGTTATTAGAGACTAAAATATGAATGGAGCATTGAAAATAAAAAATTTACATCACTAAAACTCATAATATCATTCATGTGTATACAAGGCCATGATAGGAATGTCAAAATCCATATTGACTTGGTGGTAACTTAATCAAATGTCTAGTTTAGTGAATAATTTATCACTATAATTATTATACAATACATCATCGATAATTGGGGTGGGAATTTATCTTTGATGGTCAATGTATGGAGAGAACAAAACTTAGGACATGTTCATTGATTTCCACCATTCTTCAGTGCAATAAATATTGGAGAGGAAGAAGGGTTTGCACTAGTGTGGATAATTCTAGCATTAAAATGCCTTGAATACATTTTTTTAGTCTAATTATTTTATTCAAAAGGGTTCCTATAAGGACATATATTTTTTGATTCACTTCTTGGAATCAATGGAATGCTATTAACATGATCAACATGGGAAAGGGGCAAGCCATAAGTTTTGGATACCTATTAACACTTATTTAGGAGAACTAAAAATTAGGGTAGATGTATTTCTTTGGGGGATATTGGTAACTTTGATATAATTAAATTGTGAAATAATATTGGAGTGGATTTTCTTTATAATAATTTCCAAATAATGAGATTTTATTACTTTTCAAGATTCATACTATAACTCCATGAGTTTATCTTTATGTCTATCCTCGGCGGAGCCCATGCATAATTACTTTGTATATGGAAAATGGACCATATTTTCTTAACCATTTTTCTCCTAGAAGTACATCACAACAACTACTTTTAATTGTCACCATAAGGGGTTCAGGTTGATAGTCTACTACTTGTACTTCTATATATCACTAAGAAACCTCCAACATGTAGCTCTACATTTTACGATGATTTTTTCTGTAATCTCTTCTTTGATTTCATTGATGAAACTTTGTTTAATAAATAACCATTCAAGAATTTTATGTTAATTGGTGATTTCCTAATGGTTACTATAAAAAAAATTGTTGTGCCTAAGTAGTGAAAATTTGTTATGTATCCCAAATACTGTGTCACATTCAAAATGAACATAAACAACTTTAACAATTTGGCTCTATTTAATGTATGCCTATAAGGAATTACTATGCCATTTATGCAACTAATATCATTCGTGAACTAGGTATAACATTACCTCTCTAAGTTTCATCATCTCATTGGTAAAATTATGGGGGGAGAAGTAATGATCAATTTAGGTAACCCATTCTAGATATTTGGATCCATCAATATTTTTCACATCCACTTTTGAATATTTGTAGCATATATTGTGTGAATTGTATTGAATGTTTGACCTTAATTACCACCGTCCTCTATTGGGAGAGGCACCCACTTTCAATTTCTTCTCCTAATATTATTGAATTTGAGAATTATAGAATTTGGTTATCAATCACAAAAAAATGATCCTTCAGTTGACTAGTGAGGTTGGTTATTGGATGTTGAGTTTGAGACCATCATGAAGTGATATTGGTGTTTATGTCTCTTATCATTTAGAAATTTTTTGCATAGTTGATCTATGAGGCTTACTAGATTGTTGATCATGCAATTTTGGGTGTATTTTGAATTGGATACTTGCATTTGGTTTCATTAAAAGGTCATTTGAGAATTATACCGACTTTATCATCCCTTTACAAGGAGTCTAGAGATATAGGTTAGTAAGAATAGAATGGTTGGGTATACTAAAAAGGATTTGGGTTGGTGACACCATTGTGATAAAATTCACGCAAGTAGTATTTTGAGATAGGTATGCCATAGTAGCACTGGAGATAAATATTTTTAATAGAAAATTCGATGTACTTAACAAGAAACTAAAGTGAAACATTAACAATAGTCAAAGAAAAACAAGGAAAAGTAAATAAAATAGACAATGAAATTAAACCTACAAAATACAACCCTTGTGTTGGTAATTCCAAAGGAGAGACAAATGTTCATGGAACTAGTTGATGGGAAAACCTCCTTCATGTATATCTTCAATATAATAGCAATCCCAAATGATATGTTACACAACCTTTTATATATATAAATAATTTATTACTAGAAAATCCCTAACTACTTGTGGCCTTATAAAAAATGATTATTGTCCACCTAGTTGGAATTATTTAGTAAGGATGACCCTTTTACATTTAGTAAGTACCCACTAACTATATAAAAAAACTTCTTCAAGGAAGATAACTCCTAAGTAACCCAAATACAGAATATTAGTAAGTACCCCACTATAATTTACTCAATGGAGTCAATTTCATTCACAAAATGAATCATTAACTCTAATATTCTTAGTCAAATAGAAATAATTATGCCTTTCACATATAATTAAACTTCTACTTCAAAATAATATAAATTATATATATAAATGTAAAAAAGCTTAGGGTAAGAGAAGAATCCTCATTATCACATCTACCTTCCTAGCCATATGAATCCTTATTATTATAACCAATTCTTGATACCTTAAAACTATTTTGATGCTTTTCCTAAATATGGGACTTACTCTTCATTCCTTAAAGAGTTCTATGACAAGTTCAATTTTTAATAATCCTCTTTCCGAAAAGATAGTTCAATGCAAAGGATATCTCATACCCTTAATATTAATTCCCAAGTGGATTAGAGTATAACATTCCTAATTACGTATCAAAATTCTATTAGACACCTTCTAGCAACTCACTTTTCCTTTCAAAGGAAATCTAGATTAAACCTTCATTGATATTGTATCTTCCGTTTCTGCTTGGGAAAGTTTGGCTTGATATTGCTTGAAAGCCTTTATACATAAGTCATTGGATCATATTGTAAAAAAATTATATGCACATGAATATTTCATCCAATACGATGGTTCACCCATTTCACAAATGAGGTATAATCCATCTCTCTTGGAATATTTCCTATACCATATGCATTCTCCATGGACATTTCCTATGAAATCATGATTTTCATTATTCTCTACAAACTTGATTAGTTTTTTACCTATCACTATCTGAAGTGATCAAGGAATCACATCCACATTTTATGCAAAAGGATATCATCCTCTATAGGTTGTATTTCTCATAACTCTATTTGAAATTCTCTTTTTGCACTTAATGGTAACCATAACAACCAATTGCATCACTATTCTTCCTTCCAAAGAACTTCAAAAATATTCCTTACAAATAATATTATAGCTCTTTGTGCACATTTTCAATATCCTATCCAGATTTCATTCTATGTCTTTGTAAATTATACAAATTGATCATAGGTCTACCCATTTCTTAAGGGAAATTCTTGGACATCATCAATTCATATTTTTCTCCATAATCTAAATAATGGATCAATATAAAACCTCATTGAGGATTTTTGTTATGTATCTTTGAGCCTATTCAAATTTTCTTCTAATTTCTTAGTTATTTCTTGTCAATATTTGAAAAATGACCTCCAATTGTCTAGATGATAATAATTCAATGCAATAGCCACCTATTGACATACTATATCGTTTACAATTTTTTACATACAACAACCTCTATTTTATAACATTGAGTTGTAATATGTCTTTTTGGCATCCTCATCCCATTTGTAGCCTTATTGATGAAGAGGGGGCATTTTTTTCTATCTTTTCTTATTAGATAAATCCTTTTATGGTTCCACTAATTCATTTTACCACTTTGAATGATATTAACTTCACTCTTCAAAAGAATAGGTTCATATGCATCAGTTGTGTTCGAATAATCCACTAGCCAATTCTAAAACGTGAACACATATGGGGAATTAAAGCTCTTTCAAATATGAATTTAGGTGCTTCTAAAATATCTCATTGAATATTTCTCAAAGATGTTCCCAATGAAAAAGAAAATTACATCGACCTTATTTTTAAGTTCTCCACTATTTAGAAATTTTTACCTAGTATCAAAACCATAGCACTCTTCTGAAGCATGGTCATTAGAAATTTGTGAAGATCCACTTGAAAATCATAGGATCTTGTTATAGCGGCTACAACCACCCTCCAAAATTTTGGCTTGCATGAAAATTGCGAAGCCTACCTTGGATCCTGCAATTGATCATCTTTGGTCGCTTCTTGGTAAGCTAATGATTTCAAGCTCCCCTCCTTGATCTTAAGGGTTGTTCATGTTCAAATATTTATGCAACATGTGTCATCTTGGGCATAGGGATTGTTATTTGTCATGCAAAGGGATGTTGTTTCATTTCAAGGGAAATCTTGTGAGTAGGAGTTGTTTTCATCACATAGACATGCTTCACACTCACTTCACGCACTCTTGTCACAAAGATTGTTACATCAAGATAATTATTTCTTATGCACTATGGATGGTCTACGTTGTGTCACTAAGTGTTGGTGTATGATCACAGTCAAGTCTTATCAATGTTTACATTTGTGTCACTAATCTCACACTTATCCATCTCCCAAGTAACCTTGCCTTTAAGCTTCTTGTAACTTTGCACTTTTCTTTTGCAACCATAAAGCTTCCTCCCTTGCCTCCTAAAACCCCGTAATGCACAGAGAAGCCCTACAGCCAACATTCAGAAACTATGCATAGGTGTCCTCCAAGGACCCCCATCTCGCAATAGTATCCTGTGCCTAAAAATTTCACAGTGTTGTCCAAGTTGCTCTGTCTATATTACATTCAGAAAAGGAGCAAATGGGCCTCCCATGGCCTCATCCTAGTAGCACTAATTTCCCACTGAAACCACATTGATCCATCACTCAGTGACAATAGGAAAAGGTGACATGCTGGGATCACTCCCAAGGATTCGAGGAGAAGGACCAAGGGACAAGGTAATGGAAAAATATTAGGACCACATGCAAACTCCGTCAGATGCATTATCATCTCAAGGGTAAGTATGGTAAGTAAATAACACCTTCTGAAGTACATATCTTAGTTGAGTTTGCAGGATTGCTTGTCGTTGTCATATCATCCTGTCCTAGGTAACATGCATATGCACAACCAAAAAAAGTCATTTCATGTGTTTCCTCTACATGTCTTGCTTCCTTTTCGTTTGTTTGACTAGCTGTCATCTTCGGCACATTGATTTCTATCCCATGCTTGCAACCTTTTTCTACTGATGTTGAAGGTTTATGTTTGAGTAGTGTTCGTTATGTAAACATCTATCACAGTCACACACGATGTTGTAAGCACTATCATGCAGATGCCATCACAGTCATCTGAAGGTATATATGAAGTGTCGCACTTGTCTCTTTCATCATTAGATAGTGCCGGAGTCAATCACACTAAGCATGTGTTATCTTGTTGGTTCGATATGTCTTGTCATCAAGTCATGTTGAGTGTGTGTTCATAAGGTCATGTATATACAAGTTCACTCGCTCGCACACTTAACTATTTTGACAAATATTTGTCGACCAGACCATCCTCCATTAGCTGGACCTCTGTTGAGCTACACTACGTAGTCTCAGCCCTTAGCGACCAAGTAATCCTACCTAGAATTGCGTAGATCTTGAGGCTACCTCCCAGGAATTCTGCACTTCGCAATCTGGGAATCGACCTGGCTAACTGTCACCTAGAACAATGCAGAAGTTTCCCAAGAAGCAATCTCAATCTACACTACCCACAAGCGAATCCATCAGGCCTCTCGCTGGTCAACCAGAGAGTTTTACTGGGCAATGACCTTGGGCTTCACTCCCAAAAATTTCATAGAAGCTTTCAACATGCCTACCACCACTGACTGAAGAAATTATGCAGACAAGAGGGATAGACACCAGATACTGGTCACTACACTATCTTTGGAAATTGTGCAGTTTTGTTAGTCAGTCCCCCTCCTAGCTGGTCTGTTACTCCTCCTGAAAATTTTGTAGTTTTCCTAGACTATCAGCCAGCTACTTGACACCACACAAAGACGAGAAACTTCACAGACATGTTCAGCGTGACTGCCGCCCAATTCTATGCAGTTTTGGCTAGTAAGCTCCCACAGCCTGCTCCCGACCTCCCCTGAAAAATTTGCACAGTTTTCACTACCAGTGTCCTATGCTTCTCGCACTTCCTTCCCAAGAAAAATTGAGCAATTCTGCCTCCCAGCTGAGCTAGATCCTGCAGAATGTCACTATTGTTTTAGACTACTCATCCCAACCTCCCAGCGACCTTTGCACAATTTTTCTTGATAGCTCCCTGAAGCCTCGCATCCTGTCTTAACATGTGATCTGTACTATTTAAAAGCTTTGTCCTCCCTCTCGGTCACTTGCAACCAGAAATGAAAGACAACGCATCATGGTAGACTAGGGGATTTATGGATTTGATGTTGTCTCATCATGAGTGATTGCAGAAACAGGTACATAGATGAGACATGGCGTGACAACGAACGGGATGAATAAGGAGCGAATGCTAGAAGACTTACTCATGATTGGACGAACACACGAAGCATACCAAGTAACCAACAAAGGAGACACATGCGAACGCATGAACTTTCTAGCAAACACCAAGAACATTGAAGACTCTGTGCACTTTTCCATGAGGAGGTGAAGCTATGGTACACCATGGGCACACCCATCACTCAGTAATACAATAGCTCGACATGAACAACATAGCCAAAATGTGCATACTTGCATCGTCATGTTGAGTTGTGTCATGAGTTGCCTCGTCCACATCGCTACTTTGGGTCATAAAAGTGTAATCAATGAATTGTGATGTGGAAGTGTAAGAGACTCATGGATGAAGTCAAAGAGTCATGTAAGTCGAATGGTCATGATGGAATTCGAACAGTCAGAAGGGTCAGTTTAACCCTTAGCTATATATATCCCTCATTTGTACATGCAAGGGACTTTTCACCTTGGCTCCTTGCACATAGCCTTGAGAGTTTGTAGTCTTTTCTTTGAGGAGCGAGCAGTGGCTCCAATGCCCTGCTATCTGGGTTAGTGATGTAATGGTGTATGAATGTGTCTTGGAACTTTCACTTAATTGAGAAGCCTATTAACATGCCAATGTATTTTCACACATGTATTGTATTTCTTTGTAAGACTATTCTTTGGACTCTTGTAGTGCATGTTTCTTTTACCTGTATTAAGGTGGTTGAACTATTTCGGTTGTTTTAGTGCATATGTTATTGGAAATGTTTTGTATCAGTTATTAACATTGTCTCATATGTGTGGAATATTCCGTTGGACACTTGATATAATTATTCTTGTAAACTTGTTATAACGACTGCCACACTCATGTGGACTATTCCATTGGGTGTTGTACATGCTATATGTTCACTTTTTGTTTGTGACTGCCACATCTGTGTGGACTACTCCACTGGAAGCTATGCATGTACTCTTGTGTTGTGTGTCTCTAATAGAGTTGGGACTATTCTTGTTCGACTTGAGACTCACTCTCACCTTCTCCCTTTGCAATGAAAGAACTTTGACACAAGCGACACTAAGCACTCACTAGCCACACAAGCCTCATTGTTTGAAGACTAAGTATACCACTTTCATGTGCTGACAAGAAAGAGATAAGGCATATCTTTAAGATAATGGAAATTGGGACATCCTACTAGATGGGACCCTCCACCTAATGGTGTGAGGTCTAGTTGGGGCTTCATACAAGGGAGATCCCCTGAATATTGGCAGGTCCAACACCGTCAACATTTTGGTGCTAGAAGGAGGGCCAGATGACAAGTTTAGTCCTCACAATCTCTTTTGAATCTCTGCATACTTTTCATGACTAAGCATAAAATTCCTCCTCCAGAGTGTATGTCTTATGGAAATGACTTTGAAATCTCAAAGGAGCTCTTGAATCTCTTGTCACAATACACACATGAAGGTGAAGGTGGAATGGCCTAGCTTGAACACAGACTGGCCTTAACAGTTATATATCGCAAGTATAAAATCCATGAATATTACATAAGGTCAATGTTGTTCACACACATGCTTCGATGACACCCACTACTATGGTTTGTCACACTACCCAAGAACTCTATTCACTCTCTCACTTAGTTGATCGAAGAGATAGATGATTCTTTCCATAATTTTGACCATCAAGCACTCAATAAATAAATTATGGAATTATGGAAAGCACCTGATGAATCCATTGACAAATTTCACACATGCTTTTCTAATCTTGCATACTGATTTCCTAAAGATGAAATTGATTGGGAATTTATCTATGGAAGATTTAAGTATCTTCTTTACATATCCGAAAATGTGCAATTATTAGAATCATACAAACCCCTCCTAGCATACCTCTGTGTTAGAGCTACTAAATCTAAGATAGATGAGGTCACTATCACAAATGACAGTCCATCCTCTTCTCATCAAACAACTCTAGCTCGATTGTGCAATGTGGGAGAAGGTGTGCGCACATTTGTTGAACTATCACATCATCCCACCCCACCTACTCTCAATGTCTTTGCAGATTTGGCTTCCAAGCCTGCTGGTTTTCACATAGATTTGTTCCCTAAACCTCCATCCTCGCATTCCATTGATCCTCTAGATTGTACTGTCTTGGGTTCTTTCATTCTGGACTCCACACTTGTTGTGACAGAGGATCAAGTTATCCACTGAGTCGGTGTTGTGTAGCTAACTTGTGCTATCATTCATGATGAGTGTGTATGGGAATATGAAGAAGAACCCATCGTGAAGGATGACTGCCTTCCATCCGTGCTTCATTTGCTCTAGCCTGACATCCCTTGTCATTCTACCACTTTTAATTTTCCCTGTGAAAACTTATCTCTAGATATTTCTAATTCTAATCATTCACAGGACACACCGGATGTCATCATGTCATTACATCGTGGAGAGGACACATCTTCCTCTGAAAATCTATCCCATCTATCATCTATCATTTCTAAAAATATAGAGGGTGAACTTTCTTGTTTCTCATCAACCCCTCTGCATGATTCATCATATCATGAGGATGCTGATGAACATCCCAAATTTTCTGATCGTATTTATCATGATATCTGTACATTTTCATTTGATCACAATGTTGATTCACTCATTATCAATCTTTCTAAGCCACTGATCTTCAACGATCTATCTATTAATGAAGTGGAATCCCCATAGTATGTCAAGGAACTTCAACCCTAGCTAATGGTTATGTCAGGCCCTCATTGTCCTGAGGTTAGTTCCACTTCTGATCATAAATTTTTTGAAACACCTAATGCTCCTCATCACTCATCTGTATGCATTGAAGATCAATCCAACACACAGATTTCACTTCCTCCACCAGAATCACATGATCCCATCGCTCATGCTTTAGAGAAATCATACACAGAAAGCACACTTGCAAGGTGTAAGTTGTCCCTCTTTCTCATTTATTTCTTGTCTGTCAGAGTCTAGAACGCGTGCATTCTTATCATATTCACATAGTGTGTCACAACACCATGTTAAGTCCACAGAATGTCTGTCTTGTGCATTCGATCTTTTCTTTTATATGGATGTTTTAGAACTCAGAGCTTGCATGTCTTTGTTGATCAATCTTTCTTGTTCATTGGTTACATGCATATTTTTCATGCCTTCACCAACATGGGCTAGCCAACACGCCAATGGTTGCATTGGAAATATCACTTCACATGAGTAGGCCCATGCATTGTTTAGCAGAGGAGTAGGAGTAGTCTTTGATTATTGCTTTGCTTCATGGTTTGCATGTTTGTTTTTCTTGATTACTTGGTTTGCTTTGCTTCCTTTCTTGATTTTATTACTTTCTTTTCTCTTGATTAACTCCTGATTTTTACCTTTTTCTTCCTTTTCTTGCTTATACCCATAGGTTAGACTCTCGTGAAACCGTGTTCGGATCTCAAGACAGTATGGGAAAATCTAAGAGGACTTGTAAAGCTATCAACATCTGGTTATTTTTTGTCCTCTCTCTTTATGAGGAAGTTGTTATCTTCAGTTGATGATGCCTTGATGGAAAATACGTTCTGTTTAGAGTGAGTCTCGGTGACAACACAACGCTTGTGCTGGTTAACTAGTATTGCCTGCTCTATTTCGTCCTTTGGGTTAAACCTTGTCAACTCAATCAAGTAGAGTAAGGTAAGGGGGGAAACCTTAACAAGTATTTCAAAGGTATATATAGCATACTTATTTGAAGGAAAAAGCTCTTCTACTCTTAATAAGTCGGGATACCTCTTTTACCTTTGAAATAAATAAGTGCCTATGCACAGTTATTAAAAAAAAATTGAAAAATGAATAAAGAGAAAGAAGAGAAAGGCTTCCCCTGTAGAGACAAGATACAAGTAACTCCATTGTGGTATTGACCAAGCTTGTTGGTAGTGGAGCGATGCTTGTTTTCTTGCATGACTCCGCCGAGGTATTGTTCAAGCTTGCTGGTAGTAGAGAAACACTAGAGATGAAACTTAAACTCTGAAAGTCATATTACTTCTGCATCAATATACCCCTCATCCCCAATCGAAACAAATAATTTTACTTTCCTTGGAATGTGTGCTGATTGCTCAAGAGAATGGTAGGGACTACATCTTTCACACAAGCTAGTGCAGAAGCCATCACGATCAAAGAATCGAAAAATACCTCCAGAAGTGTTAGACTCATTTCTCATGAAACAAGGTCCATATACAGAGCTGGAGTTCTACCAGTGTGTCACAAATGTTGTAGCAGCTAAAACCACCCTCCAAACTTTTGGCTTGCATGCAAATTTCAGAGCCTACCTTGGATCTTGCAATCGATCATCCTTTGTCACTTGTTGGTAAGATGATGATTTCAAGCTCCCCTCCTTGATCTTAAGAGTTGTTCATGTTCACATCTTTGTGTAGCATGTATCATATTGGGCATAGGGATTGTTGTTTGTCATGAAAGGGGATGTTGTTTCGCTTCAAGGGAAATCTTGCGCATAGGAGTTGTTTTCATCACATAGACATATTTCACACTCACTTCACGAATTCTTATCACAAAGGTTGTTGCATCAAGAAAAGTATGTTGTATTCATTCTGGATGGTCTACGTCGTGACACTAAGTGCTGGTGTGTGATCACAGTAAAGTCTTATCAATGTTTACTTCTGTGTCACAGGTCTCGCACTTAGCCATCTCCCAAGCAACCTAGCCTCATTCAACTTCCTGGAACTTTGCACTTTTCTTCTGCAACCACCAAGATTCCTCCCTTGCCTACTAAAACCCTACAATGCGGAGAGTAGTCTAGTAACCAACTTTCAAAAACTACACAGAGATGTCCTCCCAGGATCACCATTCCGCAGCAGTGTCCTGTTCCTAAAAAATGCTTAGTGTTTTCCAAGATGCCTTGTTTGTCTTGCATTCAGAAACTATGCAAATGGGCCTCCCCTGGCCTCATCTCAGCAATAGTGACTTACAACCGAAACCATGTGGATCCATCACTTAGTGATGATAGAAAAAGATGACATGTTGATATCACTTCCAAAGAGTCGAGGAGAAGGACCAAGAGACCAAGTGATGGAAAAAGATCAGGATCACATGCAAACTTCTTTAGATGCGTGATCATCTCGAGGGTAAGTATGGTAAGTAAAGAACACATTTCGATGTGAACCTCTTATTTGAGTTTACAGGACTTCTTGTCATTGTCATATCATCATATCCTCAGTAACATGCTTGCGCACAAACACAAAAATTCATTTCATGTGTTTCCTCTTCATGTCTTGCTTCCTTTTCACTTGTTTGACGAAATGTCATCTTTGACATGTTGATTATTATGCCATGCTTGCAACCTTGTTTTCCTAATGTTGAAGGTTTGTGTTTGAGTTGTGTTCACTATATAAACATCTATCATACTCACACACAATGTTGTAAGCACTATTGCTCAAGTGTCTTCACGGTCATCCAAAGGTCTATCAGAAGTGCTGCACTTGTCACTTTCATCATTAGATAGTCTCACAGTCAATCACACTGAGCATATGTTGTCGTTTTGGTTCAAAATTTCTTGTCATCATGTCATGTTGAGTGTGTGTTCCCAAGTTCATGTACACATGAGTTCACTCGCTCACACACTTAACCATTTTTACCAAAGATCTGTCGAACAGACCACCCTCCATTAGCTGGATCTCTACTAAGCTACACTGCAAAGTCTTAGCCCTCAGTGACCAAGTACGATGTCCAAAATTGTACAGAGCTTGAGGCTACCTCCCAGGAAGTCTGCACTACACAATATTGAAATCGACCTCGCTGACTATCACCTAGAATAGCACAGAAGTTGTGTAATAAGCCATCTCAATTTGCGCTTCTTGTAAGCCAATCCATTAAGCTTCCCGCTGGTCAACTAGAGAGTTTGACTAGGAAGTGACCCTAGGCTTCTCTACTCCCAAAAATTACATGGAATGTGTCAACATCTGTGTCTCTACTGGCTGAAGAAAGTTTGTAGACAAGAGGGACATACACCTCTTGTCTCTCACTGCACTGTCCTTGGAAATTGTGAAGTTCTGTTAATTGGTCCCCCTGCCAGCTGACCTATGGCTCCTCCTAAAAATTGCGTAGTTTTCTTGGACTGTCAACTAGCTACCCGACACCCCAATCAACTCAGGAACTGCGTAGACATGTTCATCATGACTACCTCCTAGTTTTGTACAGTTTTTTCCAACAATCTCCTGTAGCCCGCTCCTAGCCTCCCTTAAAAATTTGTGTAGTTTTCACTGCCAATGTCCTTTGTTTCCCCCACTACCTTCCTAGGAATAAACATCCAGTTCTGCTTCCCAGCTGAGCTAGATTCCACAGAATGTCACTTCTATTCGAGACTGTTCATCCCAAACTCCTAGTGACCTCTGCATATTTTTTCTTGACAGAGCCCCGAAGCCTCGCATCCTAGCATGACATGTGCTTTGTGTTGTTTCAAAGCCTTGTCCTCTCTCTCGGTCACCTACACTCGGAAACGAAAGACAATGCATCATGTAGACTATGGGGATTTCTGGATTTGATGTCATCTCGTCATGAATGATTGCAGAAATAGAAACATGGATGAGACATGACGCAACAACGAACATGATGAACAAGGAGAGTATGCTAGAAGACTTGCTCATGGTTGGATGAACACACGAAGCATACCAAGTAGCTAATGAAGGAGACACATTTGCATGCATTAACTATCAAGTGAACACCAAGAGCACTGAAGACTCCGTGCACTCTGCGATAAGGATGTGAAGCTATGATACACAACGGGCACACTCATTACTCAGTAGCACAATAGCTTGACACGAACAACAGTACCAGCATGTGCACACCTGCAACATGATGTCAAGTTGTGTCATGAGTCTCCTCAGCCACATCACTACTTTGGGTCATAAATGTTTAGTCAATGTAATGTAACGTGGAAGTCCAAGAGACCCATGGATGAAGTCAAAGAGTCATCTAAGTCGAACAGTCATGAGGGAAGTCAAACAGTCACAAGGGTGATTTTCACCCTTGGATATATATAACCTCATTTGTACATGCAAGGTAATTTTCACCTTGGCTCCTCCCACATAGCCTTGAGAGAGTGTGGTATTTTCTTTGAGGAGAGAACAGTGGATCCAATGTCCCGCTATTGGGGTTAGTGATGTAATGGTGTATGGATGTGTCTTGGAACTTTTGCTTAATTTAGAAGAATTTTAATAGGCCAACACATTTTCACACATGTATTATATTCATTTGTAAGACAATTCTTTGGACGATGGTAATGCATGTTGCTTTAACATGTATTAAGACAATTGAACTATTTCAATTTTAGTGCATATGCTACTGGAAATGTGTTTTATCAGTTGTTAATGTTGTCTCGCCTGTGTGGAATATTCCGCCAGACACTTGACATACTCATTCTTGTAAACTTGTTATAATGACCATCGCACTCATGTGGACTATTCCATTGGGTGTTGTACATGCTATCTGTTCACATTGTGTTTGTGATTGCCACATATGTGTGGACTACTCTGCTGGAAGTTGCGCATGTCCTACTATGTTGTGTTTCTCTAACAGAGTTGGGACTATTCCCTTTCGACCCGAGACTCACTCTCAACTTATCCCTCTGCAGTGAAATAACTTTGACACAAGTGACACTAAGCACTCACAAGGCACATGAACTTCGTTGTTTGAAGACTAAGTAGACCACTCTCATGTGCTGACAAGAAAAAGATAAGGCATATCATTAAGATAATGGTAATTGGGCCATCATACCATATGGTACTCCTACACCAAATGGTGTGAGGTCTAGTTGGGAGTTCATAATGGAGATATCCCCTGAATGTTGGTGGGTCCAACATCGTCAACAAATATTGTTAAAATAATGTATGTTGGAAGTCCTTGATAAATTATAGATACTTAGGCCTTCTTGAAAAATCAACTTCACATATTTAAATTTACGTAATGCACTATCATGCATCTTCAAAAATTCATCTCCACATCTTTTAGATTACCAAAATAAGCTATCGAGTCTCTTGAGGCATAAAAGTTATGTTTCTCTAATTAATTGGTAAGTGTCTTCAAAAGATCAACATTACATGTTTTAGAAATATGCAATGACCTATTACTAGGCATCTTCAAAATATCAACTTCACATATTTTGAATGTTCTTGATTCAATTATCAAGGATATTCAAAAAATCAATCTCACATCTTCTAAAACCCTAATAATTTATTATTCATATTAAAAAAAAACATTCATTAGATTGCAACAATATTGTCTATATTCTACGAAAGAATATCACAATCACATTATATTGTAATAATAAAACAATGGCCATAAGAGTCATTTAAATATGCTATATTGAATTTACATTAAGAAAAAAATTTACTTTTCTAGATAAAAAAAAAATAAAAAATATTGGATCAATCAAAACATTTTAACTTGGATAACATGCCCACATGCTAGCAATGATAATGAATACATGGTATTTTTAACTATAACATGCACAAATCTATTTCAAATTGGCTTTTGGTCCTCAATTTTTCTTGTAATGCAATGGTTTGATTCATACTTTAATAATATATGTTTATACAAGATGAAATTTTGTAGACTCTAAACCACAGGGAAGCTTAATTAGCGATCATAGTGTTATGGAGTATTATGTAAAACCGTGAGATTCAAGGTTAAAATCCCCTGTGGGTCTAGCCAAAAACAATGAAAAGAAAGTTTTCATACTCTAACAATGTAATAGCTTTAAATATTAATAATAAAAATATGTCAATAGCTATAAATGAATAAATATGAAGTTATAGGGGGCTATGATTCAAATAAGGCGGGGAGCTTAAGGGGATAGGAAAAATTACTATATTTTATCGTACCCATCCTAGAATTAATGAGGAAAGGTGGTTACATGATCTTCTTGGGGAAGCCACATCATCCTTTGTAGGAATCCATATTTTAACCATAAATTTTAGTTGTTTCTAGATTTACTCGTGGACTTTTGTGCATATTTTACATTATTTTATGCAATGAATGAAAATTTTCCATTGTGAAATGACTAAACCTTATTGATTGTGTTATATTTTTTGTTATACTAGTTATCTGAAAACTGTTTTTGTGTTCGTTAAATTGATGACATTTTAATAAAAGTATCCAAAGCTTAGATTCCATAGAGTTTATAGCATTGAGGTTCCATAACAATTGGCATTGGGGCCCCAAAGAAAAAGAAATAACTTGAGGAACTAAATTATGGATAGGTGAATTCCTTCCTTTTATTTATCTAATGTGAGGGGAAAATATAGTTCGTAAACTTGGATTTCTTGAGTGCAAGGAAGCGAGGACAATTATAATACTCTCATGGTTAACTAATATTGTGCATTAGACTTGGCATAAGTGCCCATCCTTGTGCATTCCTAGACTCAACACAAGCGCCTTGTGTTATATTATAGAGAGAAAATGTGAAAGAAAGCCTAATATTAAGAAGAACATTCAACATTTGTTGCCAACAAATGTGAATTTTATGAAGATGGGTTCTCTATTTTATTTGTATTATATTTCCACTACATTTATACTGAGTTATCTTTATTTCTATTTCTATGTATTTTAATGACACATCGAATTTTTAGATATTATTTTTTTTTATATTTCGACAAGATTTTGTTTGTCATTCATGCTTATTGATTATTAAAGAATGGAATTAGAAGTTCATTATTTGCAATGAGGTATTAGCAAGAAATTGTAGTGCTTAGGTTGTGTTGTTTGATGGATGGGTTAATTTCATGAGAGGATGAGATGGGGTTTGTATTTGTAGCAAAGAATTTTTTCTTCAAAATATGATATTTCGAAAATTTAGAAAAAGTGGGATTTTCCATATATTATCACCAATGATGATATGGAGGGTGGCATCATCAATGATACGGTAATAATGTGGCACATGCCATGGTGGGGGAATAGCAAGAAGCCATAATTGTAGGCTCGAGAGTTAGTGGCATGAATTGTTGAGCAAGCGTGCGATGTGGGTGGCCATTTCACATAAGTGGTTTTTAGGACTTTTTATGTGGCATTATGAATTCTACCTAAATCCCCACAAACAATTAAAGTATAGTGGTTTTTAGGACTTTGTATGTGGCATTAGGAATTCTACCTAAATCCCCACATACAATTAAAGTATAATGCATATAAGCAAGATATTCTCTTGTTGTGGGACATTGGGATAAAATTAGCTCACATGGTATTCAAACATCCAAAATACATTAAAAAAATAGATATTTACTCCGTCCCCATCATATACTCAAGTGATTATTACTTTTTTCAACCCATATGCATCATGGTTTCTATCAAAATATATTGACTATATATCTCATTCAAATATAAGGAAATGCGTATAACATGACCAACACTAGCATGGAGCTGATGAGATGGTGTCCCGTTAATTGTCAAGCCAAATTGGGGATGAAGGAAAAGTAAAGGAGAATGGAAAAGGAAGGAAAAAGAAGGAACCAGGAAGAAGGATGGGTTGATGGCGTGTATGAGGTGGTCGAGAGAAGTCAAATGGCATCACCACAGGGTGGAATATGGACCCAACATGCCATATCAACATCAAAATTGATGAAATTTTGCATCAATAAAAGTTATCTCTTATTTAAAAAAAAATAACAAAAAAAAAAAAAAAAAAATACAAAAAAAACTGAGGGAATAAGGAATTAGGATGGGTTGATGGGGCATGTAAATTGGTTGAGAGAGTTCACACGGTATCACCATAGGTGGAAAATGGATCCATCATGTTGTATCAACATCCACAATTACTAAATATCATATCAAAAAAAGTTATCATATGTTTAAAAGAATCAAGGTCTAGAGATAAAATAATATTTTGGCCAAGCTATAACAAGTGCAAATTTAACTCCAAATTGAGTTAATTTTTACAATTAAGTCTGTAATTTTAAGGATACAAAAATGTTAGTGAGATTTTCCAGACAAATTAGCTTTTGTTTCATAGGAAATGAAAAATTGTGGCTTTTGAAAGATAAGGCATTGCTATTTGACAAAGGCCCTATTAATGATGGAAATTTTACAATAAAAACAAAAAATAGACATGGAGATACCCAATTGGAGTTGTGGGTAAATTTACAATGGTTTGGAGTGGAGATGCCAAAATAAGGAAAATACACTATTTCAACTCACTCTTGTTGGGATTCTAATATTTTCAGGGAAAAATGACCCCAAATGAAAAACTTGGAAAATTTTATTTACTTAAAATTTTATCTAATCATCACACTAGATAATTTTGTTAGAGTGAATTTTTCAAAAAATTACATGGTTTGGGAGATTGCAAGTTGTAGAAAAAAATAAGTTTGCATTGAACAAGGACAAAGCTGGCATTTATAAATTGTTGTATAATTTGACTAGATCGCCAAATTGACAATATGAAAGTTTCTAAGGATTAATAAATATCATGGTTATTAATGTCTAGTAAAACTTTTATCTTGGTTCCTAACATATTTTTATTTTCAAAATGCAAATATTCACCTCGAAATTAAAATTTCTACAACTGTGCAAATGCACAAATTGAGTGAAAAAAATAAATTTAGAAATACATAACTTTTACCTAAAAAAAATAGAGTGAGGCAAAAATATATTCATTTAAAGGATGTTGTAAAGAAAATAAGCGTGAAATATTATTATCAAGTGTTACATAGTTCTTCATGAATTAAGAAGAAACAATCCATTTAGCTTAAGTTAACAAGATTTTATAATATGCATATTTCAATCAACATTTGTTGCTTGCACATTTTATAGAATTAGGTATATGATCTAAACAAGAAAAACTCAATATTGTAGATAAATGACATGGATGATGCATTAATATCATATGGTCATGAAATGTAAACTTAAATCCTAAACATTAGACACAGTAGTGACAAGATTGAATCTAATGGACATAGAAGTAGGCTGGATCGAGTAGAATTGTTGGAAATTATGAGGTTTTTGAGAGTGAAAGTGTAGAGATATATAGATGATAGTTAAAGAATAATAAGATCTGTGATAATAAAAATAAAATAAATAGTTGATTATTTCAAATTCTAAATCAATTGAAGAGAGAAATAAGTAATGAATCAGACTCAAGATGTTAGAGGGATTGTAGAACTCATCCAAGGAGGGATAGTTACAAAATATCTAGTCACTCACGAATTATTTGTATAGCTCAAATATATCACTATAACCCACTCATTTAGATATGAATAACTAAGGATAACTTCAAAAAAGTGAGCTATCCAATTACATAATTGCACATCTAATATAGAAACTAGTATT
The DNA here is from genome assembly GCA_031772625.1 of Pinus tabuliformis. Taxonomy (NCBI): domain Eukaryota; kingdom Viridiplantae; phylum Streptophyta; class Pinopsida; order Pinales; family Pinaceae; genus Pinus; species Pinus tabuliformis. The sequence continues at coordinate 871,159,144 of CM062816.1, forward strand.
CCTATATACCATTTGTATTGAGAAGCCTTCATGTGGCAGGAATATTTGAAGAAAGTTAAGCACATTAATGAAAAAGTGATTTCTTCGAAGTAGTTCAAGAAATATTTCTAGAAGTATTTTTGTTCATAGCAATACTATGATAAGATAATATAGGTTTTCCTTGAACTTATTTTGGAAAAGATGAGAATGGAATAATATAAAAATAATTTATAAGTGTTTTTGAAGTGTGTGGAATTCATCAATGAGAAGAAGATGAAAATTTAGAGGTTCTTAGGTGGATTTCCATATTTTTTATATAGGAACAATAACATTTGATGTACCTAGGACTTTCGAACAGACCGTTAGAAAGGATATGTAATTGCCTGAGAAAACCAAAGGAAATACCATTAAAAAATATTGGGAGGATAAAAATAAGATAATTGACTAGAGAAAGAATGTATTTAAATATCCCCTCATCCTATAATATATTACCAAAATCATCATGCTTAATATGAAATCAAATTGGAAAATTCCATAGGAAAAATGGGATGACCACCAATCAAATGTTGGGTACCTAAACGATATCACATGTACACATATTTATCTCATATAGAAGAGAAAGTATCAAATCTAGACAACATTTAAGAGGCTGCTAAAGTGGAAGACATAACTAGAAATATTCGAAGGATAAATGTGGTCCTATAACATCATTAAGAAAAGATTAATCCCAAATGATGGAAGCATAAGGTGAGATTATAGATCTTCCTATTTATATAAAATTGATTCATTAGAAATACATAGTTACATTTATTCTAAATTACTGGATATATTTCATCTATGGAAAAGAAACCTTCAAATTTTGTGGTTAGTTTCACTAGCCATAGGAATGAAAAGAAGGATCAATGGGGTTGTCACAGGATGTCTAATAAATATGAGTGGTGTGAATACAAATTTTAGTCTAAATTATACTAATGATGTCTTATGATATCCAGATTAAAATGGATTGGTTGTATAGGTATCATATTATTCTCAATTCCATAATAAGAAATTTATGTGCCTCGATGAGAAAGGGAAGGAGAATAATAAGTAAGAAATTTAAAGACCCATTTATATAAGGGATATTTTACCCTTAAAAATGAATAGATGTTTTAGGGAAGGATGTCAATTTATGTAGCTCATCTAGAAGAGCTAGAAAAGAGAAAGGAAGAAAGTCTTGAATATTTTTTACTTATGTAAAAGTATGAGGGTGTATTTGGAGAAATACCTAGTCTTATTCCAAAGAAGCACGCACATTCCTCTATTGTTTTATTTATTATAAATACTCTAGTATCAAATATTCCTTATAGAATGAATACTCCATAATTAAAATAATTTCAAATGTAGCTATAAGAGTTGTTGAAGAAATAATATAGAATCCCAATTGTATTATGTTGGGTAGCACAAATAATTTTTCTGAAAAATAAAGGTGGAACATTAAGACTATGTATGGAGTTTAAACAACTGAACAGAGCCATTATGAAGAATAAATATCCTCTTCCTATAATGGATGATATCTTTAATAAATTAAGAGGAGCACACATATTTTCAAAGATATACCTTAAACTAGGATAGCACCAGGTGAGAATCAAACAAGAATATATCAATAAGGAAATTTTTAGACTAATATATGGGAATTATGATTTTTTAGTGGCACCATTTAGAATAACAAACACCCTAATTGTATTCATACTCTCAAGGAATGATATATTACAAAATTATTTGGGAAAAGTTTATTTTTCTATTGTTCGATGACATATATTTTTATTCCATGTTAGAGGAAGAATATGAACATCATTTAATATTTATAGTATAAGTAATAAGGGAGAATAATCTCTATGCCAAGCTAAGTAAGAGTTAGCTTCACAAAGAGAATATCCGCTATTCAGGACATACCATTTCAAAGGAAGGAATAGCAATGGATCCAAATAATATTGAAATGATTAGGGGATGGTAAACATTAAAGCATATTTTAGAAGTGAGAACCTTTATGGGATTAGATCGATACTATAGGAGGTTTATAGTGGGATTCTCTAAGATTTATCATATTATCACTTATTTACAAAATAAAGGGACTAAATTTGAATCAGTAGAAGAGTGCAAAGAAATTTTTCAACAATTGTAGGAATTACTTATGAATGAACCCATTTTGAAGATTGTTGATCCAAATGAGAACTCTTGGTACTCAAATGTGCATGCAAAGAAGGGCTTGGTTAAATGCTTACTCAAAATGGATTTTTTTTTATCGTTTATGAGTCTACAATGTTTAAAGAACATGAGAGGAATTATTCCACACATCCTTTAGAGCTTGTTTCCATAGTTCATGCATTGAATATGTGGAAGAATTACTTAACAAGGAAGAAATATGGAATTTGGATAGACCATAGTGGCTTTCAATATTTATTTGAGCAACCAAACTTAAATTCAATGAAAACAAGATGTTTGAAATTTCAATTGAATATTACTTCAACATCAAGAATATCAAATGAAAACAAAATATTTTTTTTAATGCACTCAACAGAATGGTACTTATCATTGATGCTACAACCATTAATATGCATATATCAAATTTAAAGAGAAGAATTGTAGAGGTTGGTGTTATAGGTTAGGATAACTTATAGGAAAATACATTTTTCAATAGGAGGATGTGTAATAGAAATTCAAAGAATATAATTTAAAGTAAGATGGAATTCTTATCTATAAGAATATTGTGTATGTTCATAATTCACATGAATTGAAGTTGGTGTGGAAAGGAATACATAATTTTCCATGTTTAGGACAACCTGGTCATTAGAAACTAACTCTAGCAATGAGAAGCCAATATATTTGGCTGGGGATGAAATTCCACATTTATGTAATGTTAATGAGTGAAATACGAGAATAGAAACCTAACAAGTTTGCTATATCCCTTGAAAATTTTGCATTGGAATTAGGAAGTGATAGCCATCGATTTTATAACAAAATTTACAAGAAAAAAAAGGAAACATGATTTATTATTGGTGATAGTTGATATATTCATAGAGGTTTCTCATTTTAGAAATGAAATCATAAGGTAACTAGTATTGAAAAAAATTACATGATGAAAATCGTTAACTTGCATTGATTCAATAAAGAAATTATTTTAGATAGATATCTAAAGTATATCTAAAACTTTCAGATAGGATTATATAAAGTATTTGGTATAGATTTGAAATTTAGCACAACACATCATCAACAAATAGATGGTTTGTCAGAGAGATTCAACCAACATATTAAAAAAGTGTTGAGGATGTGTGTAATGGATAGGTCATCCAAATGGGAATATTATTTGTATTTAGTTGTGTTTTCCTATAAGACAGGTATCAAGTTTCATTAAAATTCTCATGATCTTTACATCAAAATGTTTAATACTCTAGTGAATCGAGACATCCTGGTCAACATAGTGGCACATTGGCCAACATTGCTCAATAAGGAAGAGTATATTGTTATAATTAAGTAGAACATGAAGGTAGATCAATATAGGAAAAATATTTGTGTAGATAAAAGAGGGAGAGATAAAGAATTTAAAGTAGGAGAGCATGTATTTTTTAATGTGAAGTTAAATACAATATCATTGAAGTTGTATAACTGCACCAAGTTGGAAGCCATATCTTGTGGTCATTTTTGATATCCAACTAGATGGGAACAACTATTTCCATGCTTGCACTGCCTATTTCCATGTGTTTGCATGGTATATTTCATATGTTTTTCTTAAAATATTATATGCATGATCCTAATGATCTCATTAATTAGACATTCATTCAGTTGGAGTAGAGGGAAAATTATAATTACAAAATATGTGTACTATTGTAAAAGGTCATGGTCCTTTGGAAAAAATCCATAGTGTATGTAGAAGTACAATGGACAAGGTACATCCTTGAAGAAGTGACATTTGAGTTCGAAGGTGTGATTTGAGGAGCATACCCATAGTTAAATTTGATTTTTTAATGTAAAATTATGTATATATATACACCTACATGGTAAGTGCAATAATAATAGTTCAAAACAAATTTTAGGGAAATTATATACTTAGTTTGATCCCTAGATTAGTAATGTATATTTCTACATGTAAAAGGGAAATATAGACTAACAATGTCATAGATTCCAATATTAATAATAAAAATACATCACTCGCTATAGATGGAGAAGGACAAAGTTATAGGGGGGTATGATTCCTTGAGAAAAGGGTGTGATTATGGGACTAGGCCAAATTACTATACTTTATTGTTTACATCTTTGAATTAGTGAGGAAATGTCACTATGTGTGCTTCTTTAGGAGGCCACATGGTGATATGTGAGTGCTGATGTTTTAATCATACCCTTTGCCTATTGGGATATTTATTTATGGATTGTTTTTTATTTTTGTCATTATTTAATGGAATAAATAAATATATGCTAAGAAAGAGATATATCATGTTGATTCTTTTAAATTTATAATTATCATATTAATGGCCATGTGCAAAAGAGTGATGGCAGTTGCATAATTTTTTCCATAACTAAGATTCCTTTCATTTTAGAATAGTGATATCTCCTAGAAAATAGCACTAGATCCCTAGAGAGAAATAAAATAACATGAAGGTCCACATTGTAGAGGAGCGGTTTTCCCTTCTTTGGGTTGTCTAGGCTAAGGCAAAAGGGAGTTAGAGCAATTGCAATACATTGATAGGTGGATAGTGTGTATGAATGATTCACATCCCAAAGACCTATCCTTATGGATTAATAGCCTTAGAATTGGAGTGGCTTATTTATGAGAGTGAACATGAAATAGAGCCTACAACTTGGTGGAACATTTGAAATCTATAACTAGTCACTGCCAATTCTTTATAAAGATAATTTCTTTATTTTCCTTGTATTACATTTATGTTTTGTTTATATTGAGTTATCTATCTTTCTATTAGTATGTATCTTAATGAGTAATTACATTCTCATGTATCGTCCTTTATTGATATTTTTTTTTACCTTTTTTTGTCATGAAATAATCCTCATTACTTAATAATCATATTAGAGGCTCAAAATTCTCCCAAGAATGTGGATATTTTAGGTAGCTATGTTTAGGGTACATTATAGTTCCAATGTACAAAAGAAATATGTAACATACCTAGCCTTGTCTATATAACATAAAATGTACAACATAATATTACAAGCATAGCATAAACTTGAATAGATAACATTTATTTAATCATAAAAAACTCTTGATGAAACCAAATTTTACAGGGGTGCACCATATCTATATAGAATCCAAACTTGCAATACAACATCCATCCATTAATTGTATTCCCCAATTCAAACATTACCAAACAAAAACTTGATATATAAATCATATATAAAAATGTAATAAACATGTAAAATTTATTTTTTATAAGGTTAGTGCTTAAAAAGAAATAGTTTCTTGTTATAACTTCTACAAAAACTCCCTCTCATTATTTTATATTGTATTCATAAAATATTGAAATCTCTCATATTTTCTCTAGTATTTTTCCCCTAGATATTTATATTTAAATTGATATTATATTTCTTTTAAAATGCCCTAGTATAACCCTGTTGATGATGTTGGACCCGCCAACATGTCAAGGGGATCTCCTCGATAATAAGTCCCAACTAGACCTCAAATCATTTGGAGTAGGAATCCTAGCAGTGGGTAGTAAAGCTATGTGTTAACTACGATAGCGCGTAGAGGTAAGTGTGATATCTTTGTTGGAAGCAAGTGTGTGACCTTGTAGTGAATCAAGTGAGATGCATGGGGGTTCTAACAAATGGAGGGGGAAGAGGAAGTGTGCCCCTTAGAAGATTATAACAGTGTGCAACCTGAAAGGAACACAGGAGTTGAAGGACATCACAAGCTGGAAAGAAGAATATTCCACAATCCAAAGTGATGGGTTAAACCAAGAACACAACTTCAACAAGATTCAGACAATCATATACAAAGTATTTCATACACAAATGTGTAAGTTAAACAACATACATTTCTAAAGTAACCAGAATAGTCGAACTACAATAATAACATATACATGAAGACATGCTATATATATATATATAAAGTGAAATTTCCATCCCAACATACACCATTGATAGCCATTGTCCCCAATAGTGGAACATTACAATCAACACCACCTGTTCCTGCAAAGATATGTAATCTCTCTACGCTGTGGAGAAGCCAAGGCTCATCCCAATACTCTTCAAGCCTTCTCTAAGCAATGCCTAGCTAAAATCTTGGCTCGCAAAAGCTTGTACTATGATTTATGAGGTTCTATATATAGTAAAGGGTGGGGTGACCCTTTACATTCCCCTTTGACTCTTGGATTACCCTCATGACTCTTCACATTACAACAATGATTGTTCACATTCCACTAATGACACTTGGAATTTCACTTACAATACATTTACAATAATACAATTTCCACATATACCATACGGGACAAAATAGGCTTGATTCAGCCTAACAAGAAAAAAAACATCACTCAGGGTCTTAAGGAAAGACCAACTCGGTAACCTCCTCGTGATGATCTTTGGTGATGAATTGATACTAAGGTTGGTACTAATCTATTGTTTCCCTATATTGTTTGATGGCATCTTTGTCGAAGTGGACCCTTTCCTCCATGGTTTCCAGGTATATGGTTTTGAAACCTCAGCTCAGCTCATTGTGAAGCATGCACAATGCTACCTTGAGTGTGCTTGGACCACTAATGTACATTTGCATGTTCTCTGTGTTGAGTTGCAAGTCATCATTAGTGGCTGTGCGCATCAAATTCTCTTTGTACGTGTCGACATCCATCATGAATTGGTTCTTCCTCATGGCCTTTCTAAGGGTGATGATGGAAGGGATCTTGCACATTCACACTATGAAATCTAAACTCCTGAATAACCATGCATAGGAAGCCTCAATTATAGTGATAAGGAGAGGTAACTTCTCATAATTTTGGATCTGCATCTAAATTTGAGATTTGTCAAGCTCAACCTATGGATTCATCTTCTTGTGCAAGTAAAGTAGGGATCCCTTGTATCTCATGGTCCATTCTTACATGTGTGTAATAATAGTGTGAATTTCTTTGAGTGTTTGGGTTGTCTACATGCACTGCTTCTGAAAGCCATATAAATGGATAACCACTTTGTGCAAAGTGACAAATATTCTATAAATTTTTCGCATGTGGCCTCCAAAGTTGATATCTCCCCCACTATTTCTTTCTTCGTCTCTGTCAAGGAAGATCTTGCAAACTACTTTGCTCTCTGCGTATCCTCTTGCAATTCCTTCACCATTCGATCATTCTCTGCTACCAAGAACTTGGTTGTTGAACTCATGGCTTCTGCAAAAGCCTTAAAACCCTTGGCCATGGAAACTGGATGTCTTCTAACATCTGGTACAATCACCCATTTCTATTTGTGTGTAGTGATGTATGATCATCTGGGAGCTACTTTCTTTATGCCCATGCAATGCTCTGTTGTGTCTCATCAAATCCCATATGGTACACATCTATCTCTAGATCATCTTCAAGGAGAACAACTTCTCCTTGCTATCTCAAGACTGGTTGTAGTTTTGGAGGTGGCGGAGACTGTGGTATGACCTCATATGCCCTCGATATGAGATCAAAGTATTGTTCCTCTAGCTCTGGTTATGTCTCCATGGCTGTTCCCTGAACCAACTCCTCAATCTGTTGAGCAAGTTCCTGAACATGCACCTACTCAGTCTGTTCATCATCTGTTGGTTGCCCTACTGCTTCAACCTATATCTGCACAGTTTTTTCTGTCAGTGCAAATTGTCCTTCTTTTTTATCCTATTTCTACCATTTTTCACTTTCTCTCCTCCTGAGTTTTTGTTCTTCTTTTAGCTTCTTCTCCGTCTGTTGTAATCTCCTTTCCATATCTTCCAATCATTGCTTCTCCATCTTTCTCTACACTACTATCCTATTGCATTGTCACCTATTTGCATCTATCTCCAAAGCTACTCTCTCAACAGGTGGATCTTCTTTGAACTTTTAGATTTGCTTAGCCTCTACGCTCTCGATAGTCTTCCTCTTTCCATTGTCTTGCACTGGTTCACTGCTCACTACTAATGTTGTTGTTGCTTCCTATGGTGCTTGATCTCAATGTTAGGCAAACTTGTTAATGTTATGTAAGCTCCCGCATTAGTATTAAAAAAATGTGTTTAGGATAGTCTTAGATTAACCAAAATGTCAGGAATTATGTGTCAAGTGTTGAGTGCCTTTTATGAGAAATTTATGAGGTTAATTAGCTATTTAAAGCACATGTACAACAAATAAAATGCATAGAAGTAAAACACAGTAACTCATAACACAAAGTTGATAAAGGAGTTCATCCCTCCAAGCCTACATCTCTTTGGACCTGCTTCAATGGCTAGGACCTCTTTAGATTATGGTTAATTCTATGATTACATGCACCTACAGTGCTCCAATGGATTTGCAACCTACTCCGTTGGATTCAAAAGACCCAAAAACCCCAAAGAATTACTATCGAAGCTCTGCAATTGGACTTCAGTTAATCTAGACTTGACCTCCTCTTCTGGTGGCCCTAGGCTTCCTTAAACTTCAACGTATAAAATTCACGTACATAAGTGCCTTTTTGGCTTTGCAAATTGTTCCATTGTCTTCAAAGAATCCAAATCATGAAGGAATGACTCTTTCTGATCCAAAATTGGTCGAAAATTGAAGAAGCGATGGCCTCTTCAATTTTCCCTAGGAAAACTCCACCAAATCTGGAGAAACTCTAATTAACCCTGCTAAAAATGGAGGAATGTCAGATTCATCGAACCTACTAAAACCACTGCCAACTAAATCCACAATTAATTAGGGTATAATCATGGATTAGTTAACTCTAATCTCGCTTAGCGTGTAGTGCTGGCCTCCGATTATGGTGTATGGTCATATGCGGAGAGGGTTGGCCCATGGGGCTAGCAGTGTCTTTCCCCAACTGCTACACGTTATTACTTTAAATGAAAAGTGTTCCCATTGTTTGTTAATTCCAATGGTTGTGGTATAGTGGCGGAGAGTGGGTCTTATGCAAGCAAGGTCATGGGTTTGATTCCCTTGCCTACCAACACATTTTAAATGACCTTTGAGATGGCACGTGGCGGCCTTCAGGCTTGCCATGTGTCAACTTCTTATTGGTCCACCTCAATGCCCTTGACCAAATAACATGCCAAAAATTGTCAAAATACGATTGAGGCATATTTCAGAATATTATGGGAATATTCCTTGTAATATTTCTTTTGTTTACTAGGCTGTACAGATGCCTAGTCAGCATCCCAGTCAGCCCTGTACCCAAAATTTTGCATGTTTGTCAAAACAGACATAAGTCTCTATATTTCTCATATGAGCTCCATTTTGAGTGAAACAATTTGCATTGGGATCGTATCATCGAGACGAATGTGTTTTTTTTGTTTTGGAGAGATTTTGAGCACTTTGATTTTTGAGAAAAATTTTGCCCTTAATCTAGATTTAATCAGTCATTACCACTCACAGTCTTTTGGACCTGTTGTGGCCACCAACAACCCCCCTCTTTGTTTGGTATTAGCAATAACACCAAGCAAATGGGGACCCTTAATAAAAAATCAAAAAAAAACATTTTATGAAAAATTTTGTATTCGACTCCTTAAAACTGAATCGCATCGCGAGAAGAGAACAAAACATTTTCTTATGAGCATAATAAACTGTGAAGAAGCGACGTGAAATTCATCGCATCGCATACATTATGAAGCACTCTTAAATGAAAAATCTTAAGAAATCTCCGACGGCCGATATGCGACGTCACATATCGCAACATCGCGTAAGCATCACACAATGATTGAATGACTAAGCGCGACTGCGATGCCGCGATGCTGCGATCTGCGATGAATGTGATCTGCGATGAATGCGATGTGCGATGAATGCGATCATGAATTTCTGCGATGACACATCTTGACGACGCGATCCGCGATGCTGCGATGCGAGTCGCAGAAATCACCCATCACAAATTTTCCTCGGCGCAGTATTCAAGGAAAGCTGTCCGTAAACCAAAATTGGGCGCGCGCCTTAAAATAAATTAATGAATGTACGCCAAAGTATTCAAGAAGGACAGTTTTTGTTTTTTGAAGAGTCAGTTCACTATGGGTGTCATGATTTTATACATTCATAAGAGCTTAAAGCTCTTTATTATCATTACTCTTTTTCCTTTGCGTAAATTGTAAGATAGGAAATAACATGAAGCAATGTGCAGGAAACATCTAAGGAAAAGGGGAAAGCGTCAATGCTCGGAGAATAGAGAAGAGATGCCTTCATAAATGAATGCCACATGCAACTGGACCACAGATTCCAGAGTATCACTCAACAGATGCTGATGTCAATAGGCCATCCAACGCTCAGAGTCAAAAGCGCACAAAAGCAGCATGTTTACAAAAGATCCTGAAACTTATGCCCGGTAAAGAAAAAAAAAGGCGCTAAAGAAGGAAAACGCACCAGAAAAGCCCGGAACAAAGAACGGAGGCAGTTTTTGATGCGCAATTAGCGCCTAGCGCTAATCGCGCATCGCTAAGAAAATTGTTCAGAGAGCAAAGTCCCTAACTTGTTCAGTCATTCGCAAAGCCGGAAACTGAAATAGCAAAAGCAGAATCAGTTTGAGAGAAATTTGGGTTATTACCAAGTATACACGCAGTGAATACACCCAGCCAGAGGAAGATTCTCGAAAATATCTTCTAGTTTACCGGAGAGTGGTGCCAGCGCTTGTTATTTCTATTTTCGTAGCTCAAACGAAAGCAGAAGGCGACCAGCCGACTCTTCCCAAGCGAATGTTGCATGCTTGCAGCACTAAGGAGCAAATACAGAAATGGTTAGGAATTAGATTCAATTTTTAGAAATAGTTTTGCTTTAACAGAAGGGCGGTCATTTAAAACCGTATCCTAAATTTATGTAATTAAGTTAATTAGTTAGCAGTATTTAAACCCTTCTCAGGAATTTGGAGAAGGGTCCAGAAATTTGTCAAAAAACTTGTCCTCAGAACATGCACTTTTGCACCCTCGGAGGGGGTTTTGATGCATGGATGGATCAAGGTTTATTAATGTTTGCATTTGATATTTGCTACTGATGTTGCACTTCTGTACTCTTAGTAGATGTTAGAGCAAGGAGAGATAAATCATTGTTGCTTGAAGCTTATGAGTGGAACCAGTCATAAATGGTACTTTTATCTCTTGACCGTTTCTGTTTATATTCTTAAAGTGATATACAGTTTTTAGTTGTTTATATGTTACTGCATGAATGTGTGAGTTACCATTTGGCACTTTTGTACGGTGGAGTCATTTATTTATGTTTGATATATGAATAACTTATTATGCGATATGCTATTCACAACTGTTTTGCCTAACTTTTTATGCAAAGTGGTTTATCTTAATTGATTTCTATTCTTATGATAGCTGAATGATCTTTATTACCAGTTATTGTTTGAAACCTCTTTAGATCACATAATAGAAGAAATACACCCGGGTTAGCGTAGATTAGATGTGTTGTTTCTCATTAGCTTACAATAGCATAGAGTTAGTTTAAAAGTTTGAATTAAATTAGCTTTAAGTACTCTTATATCAGCATCATCCAATTCTGCACACACACACACCCTTAAATTGGGAAATTGGTCCCATTATCCCCAGTCGGACCCGCTATACCAAACGGATAAGGAGCTGCCAACCAAGGTTCGGACCGGGTGGGTATCCCCCTTGTTGTCGACCCGATTTTCAGGGCTTCAACATATTTGGTGCTAGAAGGAGGGCCCGAACTATGAATGGCACCTAAATCAAAATCTAAATACCATTTTGAGAGTAAATCGCCCTCATCAACTCCCCCGACTTCCCCAGTACGTTTAAATCCAGAGTCAGAAGTCGCTCGAGTATTAACCACTGCTACATACCCTAATATTTCAGACCAATCTACCATTGAACCCCCTGAAGTTCAAACTCTGATTCGCAAACTCCAGGGATTTTCTATTTTTACACAGAGGTCTGATAAATCTCAAAGCAACGTGACTTCGCAGTACAATCCTGCTCATCCCCTGACCAGATTAAAGAGTGAAAAATTTGGCATCCAGCCAACTGAATTCCCTCTCCCCACCAGGAAAAGAGCAAGGAAAACACCACAAGAGTCTGACAGTGAGACTCTTTCATCTACATCGTCCATTTCAACTCCCTCACCGTGAAGTCAGCCACCCACATCTTCATTCCAAACCACCCATCCATCTTCCACAACCCCTCTTCTTCAATCATCTAAGATCATAATATCTTCATCTCCCCAGCCTCAGGGATCATCCTCTGCACTTTCATTTACTAGTAGCTCAACGATGGCCCAGTCTCCATGGAACAATCCTGGGGCAGTTTTAATGCCTCCACCCCTGAGCCAAATACCAGCCCATCCTGAGAAATGGCTACCCAAATTCAATCCAGAAGCAGGCATGCTAGCTGAAGAGCACATTAACAATTTCATGCTTTCTGTCAATCTCAACGGAGTTACCAACGAGGATGCTGTTGTCCGGCTTTTTCCCTATACAATGCAAGGAACAACCGAGTCATGGTACTTTTCATTACCCTCCGGGTCTATCACAAGTTGGGACAATTTTCAAAGTCAATTCCTTACCAAGTTTGGTGATGACAGATCAACGGCAACGTTAATCAATGACCTATCCAATCTTAAAGCCGAGGCTAGAGAACCCATCAAAGATTTCAATTTACGGTTCAATAAGATCCTCAACAAAATTCCCACTGCTTCCCAACCCAGCGAAGAAGTATGATGTGAATGGTATATTACGGCCTTACCATAGGGCAAACCTTAGTTGAAAATGACAGAGGCGATTCGTAGTAGGAAAAGAGATCTACAATAGAGGAACGCAAATCTAAAAAAGTCACCTTCAAGGAAGACTCCAAGAAGAAACAAACGAAAGACCCTTTCGATTTGGAAGGATTGCAAAAAGTATTAAAGACCATGTCCAATGAGATGATTGACATAAAAAAACAAGTAGCAGAAACTTCTTCAAAAAAGCCCTACAGAGCTTTTAAAAGAGGCCCTTCAATGGATGTGAAACCACCCAACGCTATCTTAAATGTCGAATCCAAAGAAGAGGAAGAAGAAGAGAGTACCACTGAAGGACAGACCGATGACGAAGAAGTTGTGGAACTACAAGGAATGTGGGATTTCATCCTCCCACAAGAAGAAGATCAAGAAGCATTTCCAGTTAGCACATGAAGCAAAAATCAACTTGATCCTCCCCGAACTACCCCTAAGCAGAAGGGCACAAGCCCTGCAGCAAAAGATAAAGTCGCAACAAAGAAAACGACCACTAAAGCGACTCAATCTAGCCCAGTCCAACCAGATAAAACAACTCCATCAAGAACACTAATAGTGTCGGATGAAATGGAATACAATATTATTGATGACATGAAAAAGACTAGGGCTAATATCACTCTTTATGAATTGAGCAAATTGAAACATCAACAGAAGATAATGATGAAAGAATTACATGCCGTGCCTACTACATCTTTGCCTACAGCTGTAGCTTCCCACAACATGGGAAAACCTCCAACCAACACGATCAATAAGATTGATCCAAATGACATCGCCTTGATTGGAGGAAGATCAAGGTCTCACACTCCCCCTTTTCTTCTCACTTATGAAATTTTCAATAAAAATATGCACAATTGTTTGGTAGATTCTGGTGCTTCAACGAATATTTTACCCAGATCAATATGTGCCAAGTTGAATGTTCAACCACAAAAATCCGCAGTGCGCATAGTTCAGCTTGATCGATCTCAAGTCGAAGTGATTGGTGAACTTAATCAAGTAACCATAAGATTGTCGTCCAACCCGAAGGTATGCCAGGTTATTGACATTCTAGTAGCTGATATCCTAGAATTCTATGGCTTGATTCTTAGCAGGGATTGGTCTGAAAAACTCCATGGATACTTCTCAACCGACTGGTCGCATATGTGGTTACCCTACAATGGTAAACCGAATCAAATAAAGGTTGAACGAGAGTTACACCAGAAGTACATAGTAACGGAATTGGAGGGAGAAAATGAAGCAATAGCATATAACAGTAGTATCATAGGCAATTACTCGGTAGATTCTTTCCTCGGCAATTTCAATGCTCATACATCACCTTACTTAGAAAATTCAGTTTTGTCCCAAGTCGAAAATTTTTCCCAAACTGATAATTCAAAGTGTGTTAATTTTGTAGATAAACCTGTAAATACATCTTTGTTTTGGAAATTATATTTTGATGGCTCTAAATCTAACAAAGGAGCAGGAGCAGGATGCATTCTGATTAGTCCAGAAGGAAATAAGACCATGCTTACGTGCAGACTTGAATTCGATTGCACAAACAATACAGTGGAATATGAGGCCTTGGTGCAAGGCCTATACAAAGCAATCGGGTTGAACGTCAAGTATCTTCAAGTCTTCGGAGACTCTGAGATTGTCGTCAAACATGTACGTAACACCATACATTGCCTATCAGGTCATTTGAAACACTATCAATCTTTAGTACAAGATCTGACTGAGCATTTCATAGCATTCAATATTTTGTCAATCCCAAGACTCCAAAACGCGAGCGCAGACCTTTTAGCTAACGTAGCCTCTAGACTTATTCCCTCCGAAGATTTTAGTCCAGATAGATTCTCAATAGAATTAATCTTTAGACCGTCCATCCTTGACAACATTACAAATTGGAGAGTATTCAATGACGATCCTGATATTGTAAATTTCCTCACTTCTGAAGGATCCTACTGCAATCAAATAATTGACGAAGACCATCACGATCGACAAATACAACAAGATAGCACTGATAATGCTATACCTAAATCGGTGGTTAAGTTGGAAGACTTATACGATTTGAAAAGTCGGTTTAAAAGGTCTACCAATTCTAAGCTCTACAGTTCAACTCTGAACTACCAATTAGTAAACCTAGGAACTGATGATAAACCACAAAATGTTAATCTAGGCCACGGCCTAGCCCCTGAAGAAAAACTAGCGTATATTCGTCTTTTGAGACAATACAAAAATGTTTTTGCCTGGAATTACGATGAGCTGAAGACATACGACACTTCTATCATTCAACATACTATCCCTATGATTGACAACGAAAAACCTGTCCAACAAAAACTCAGAAAAATCCACCCCAATTTAGAAAATTAGATAAAAACAGAGCTAAATAAGTTATTGAAAGCCAGAATAATTTTCCCCGTCAGACATTCCAAATGGGTCTCCAATATGGTACCCGTTAGAAAGAAAAACAGAGATATTAGAATCTGCATCGATTTTCGGAATCTCAATAAAGCCTGTCAAAAAGACAATTTTCCCCTCCCACCTATGGAGCAGATATTACAGGCAGTAGCAGGCTCAGAACTAATGTCTTTTTTGGATGGATTTTCAGGATACAATCAAGTGCTGGTACATCCCGATGATCAGTTAAAAACCACATTCCGAACTAAATGGGGCACATACGCATATCGGAAGATGCCATTTGGTTTGATCAATGCCGGCGCTACATTTCAGAGAGCCATGGACATCGCATTCAAGGGTTTAGTCAATAAATATATAGTAATTTATTTGGATGATATAACAGTGTACTCCAAGAAGCGAAGCGACCATCTCAAAGACTTGAAACAAATCTTTCAACGATGTTTAAGGTATGGGATTTCACTTAACCCAAAGAAATTTTTTTTCGCATTAAGTGAAGGAAAACTTGTCGGATTCATAGTGTCAAAATCTGGTATTCACATTGAGCCTGACATAATCAAAGAAATTTCTGAAATATCCCTACCTCATAATAAAAAAGCCATGCAATCTTTCCTTGGTCAAATCAATTTTGTGAAGAGATTTGTCCCAGATTTTTCACGAATTGTTTCTCCTTTGCAAACCATGATTAAAAAGAATTCAAATTTTAAATGGGGTCAAGATGAGCATGAAGCATTCAACCTGATTAAATAAGCTATAATTAACGCTCCATCATTAGCAACCCCGAGTTTTTCAGAATCTTTTATCTTATACACATTTGCCTCAGAGAAATCATATGCTGCGATTCTAACTCAAGCAAATCAAGAGAAAGCGGAAGCTCCAATCGCATTTTTTAGCTCGAATTTACAAGGTGCTGAACTCAACTATTCAGACGTGGAGAAACAGTCATATGCTGTTTTCAAAGTGGTCAAATATTTCAGACCTTTCTTACTTAAAACCCATACTAAGGTCATAGTACCGTTTCCAGCAGTAAGAAATCTTTTAGTACAGAAGGATGTGGGTGAAAAAAGAGCAAATTGGATCACTGCTTTACAAGAATACGACCTTGAGATCAAATCGGCAAGCATTGTAAGAGGTCAAGGCTTCTGTAAAATGTTGGCTGGAGCATCGCAAATTCCTGAAAATTCATCTGAAGAGGTACTGAAATGTATGAGGTAAGCCTAAACGATGCAGAATCATTATATGTTGACACCATTTATTATCTTAAGAACGGGTATGCTCCATCACACCTGGATCACACTAAGAAAAGAGCTCTGAGATTGAAAGCTAAACAATACCAGCTCATAAATGATGTTCTGTTTAAAAAGAATTACGATTTTGTTCTTCTTAGGTGTCTTGAGAAAACTGAAGCCGAAAAGGTTTTGCAGGAACTCCACGATGGACCAGCAGGCGGACACTATGCTGGAGATGCTACTGCACATAAAATCTTACATGTAGGATATTATTGGCCCACGCTGTTCAAAGACTCACACAGTTACGTGAGGAAATGCCAAGTCTGCCAAACTACTGCAGGGAGACAAAAGAAACCGTCCATGCCACTACATCCGGTAAACATCGAGAAACCATTCAGTCAGTGGGGCTTGGACATAATAGGTGACATCGTTCCTCACTCTTCTAAGCAGCATAGATACATCCTCACGGCAACAGATTATTTTACTAAATGGGTAGAAGCAGTTCCTCTCAAGACAACTAATTCTGAAAACATCATTGAATTCATAGATCAATTTATAATCACTAGGTTTGGATTTCCGACGGCTTTAATGTTTGATAATGCCTCATACTTTTCTGGGAATGCAATGACTGAGTTTGCACTTAAAAGAGGGTTCAGACTGAAATATTCGGCCAACTACTATCCGCAAGGTAATGGATTGGCTGAGTCAACAAATAAAAACCTAATCAGGATTATTAAAAGAACAGTTGATCAGAACCAGAAGAATTGGCACAAAACTTTGGTAAATGCTTTATGGGCAGATAGAATAACGAAGAAAGCTTCAATCGGCACTTCTCCCTTTAATTTAGTTTATGGGAAGGAAGTGGTTGTCCCAACTCACTTAGTGATCCCCTCCTTGTCTTTAGTACAATACATCGATGAAGTATCTACTTCCTCCTTACAATTAAGACAAATGGAAATAATTAAATTAGAAGAACGACGAGAACAAGCTAAGAAAACCCATGCTCATCACCAAGCGCTAATAAAATCCTCTTTTGATTCAAGCATAATGACCAGAATTTTTTTTCAGATGGGAGATCTAGTTTTGAAATGGGATAAGGCTCATGAAGAAAAGGGAAAACATACAAAATTTCAGAAGATGTGGCTTGGTCCTTTTCAGATTGTAGAAGTCATAGGTCCATCAAATTTTGTGTTGCAGAATTTAGCAGGTAGAAGAGATTCTTTGCCTGTTAATGGACAAATCCTTAAAATATATTTTCCATAGAATATTACTCTTCTATTCTGTAGGATAGTTTTAGTTTTTCTTTTTATTTTTTCATAATAAATCCAGTTGTAGATGGTTACTACAGGTATTCACGAAAAAGACACCAATTCTCTTTCAGATTTTGAGCTTTTTCGCTTGTACAAGTAGCAATTTTTTTTTTTGAAAATCTGATCTTTATTATTGACAGATAGAGTTAAAAACTTTAGCCTAGATATGATACTAGTTTCAACTTTAAAAGTTTGATGAAAGCAACCTTTAGCGAAGAAATTGTTTTATATCAGCACAATGAAAGGTATCAATAACAAAATAAATATTCTCTGTAAAACTACTGTTTTCAAACTCTATTATTGTTGTCCAGAGCTTTCTTAAGGAAAAACAATGATTTCCTCCCTGTTAAAGAATATCGCAACATTCAGAGGAACAATCCAAGAAGCACTATATCTCAAAGAATAAGAGGTCTCATCACGAGTCGGCTTATCATGATCACAGATATTATAACTCGCTGACTTTGCCAAACACTGTCCACCAAAACAGGGCAACGACTCAAGATTGTTGCAATCAAAAGACAAGGGGTCTCATCACGAGCCAGCTTGTTCAGCGAAAGTGTAAATCAAGTGAATGACTGTGTCATAATTTGGCCACCAAACCAAGACATTGTTCTTTAGAGAATAAAAAAGGAAAAAGTGTCAAAATGGGTTTTTCTTTGAAAAGTTGTAGATAGCCTTAAGCAGGATAAATGATCATTGCTGGGTAACAGGTAACCCTGTCGAGGCTATGGACGCCTGATGGTAGCAGAGGCTCTACCTACGACAAATGAGCATATTTTAAAAGCCAGCACAGAGAGAAGACCTTATTTTATCTTTAAAAGACCAAGTAATGGCTGATGTAAATACAAGGAAAAAGCCTGAGGAAGCAAACAATTGGAATAGAGAAACGTTGAAGCAAAATATCATTGATAGGATAAGGCATACTCTATCTGTCCATAACAAAATTTAGACTTATGAAAATTTTTCTGCTTTGGAAGTTAAAATTCGATAGAAAAGCAGAGATAACTGGTTCTTCCCAGTGAATCGCCATTGTTGTGGCCACCAACAACCCCCCTCTTTGTTTAGTATTAGCAATAACACCAAGCAAATGGGGACCCTTAATAAAAAATCCAAAAAAAACATTTTATGAAAATTTTTGTATTCGACTCCTTAAAACTGAATCGCATCGCGAGAAGAGAATAAAACATTTTCTTATGAGCATAATAAACTGCGAAGAAGCGATGCGAAATTCATCGCATCGCATACATTATGAAGCACTCTTAAATGAAAAATCTTAAGAAATCTCCGACGGCCGATGTGCGATGTCGCATATCGCAACATCGCGTAAGCAGCACATAATGATTGAATGACTAAGCGCGATCTGCGATGCTGCGATGCTGCGATCTGCGATGAATGTGATCTGCGATGAATGCGATGTGCGATGAATGCGATCATGAATTTCTGCGATGACACATCTTGACGACGCGATCCGTGATGCTGCGATGCAAGTCGCAGAAATCACCCATCGCAAATTTTCCTCGGCGCAGTATTCAAGGAAAGCTGTCCGTAAACCAAAATTGGGTGTGCGCCTTAAAAGAAATTAATGAATGTACGCCAAAGTATTCAAGAAGGACAGTTTTGTGTTTTCGAAGAGTCAGTTCGCTATGGGTGTCATGATTTTATACATTCATAAGAGCTTAAAGCTTTCATGTCAATCTTTATTATGATTACTCTTTTTCCTTTGCGTAAACTGTAAGACAGGAAATAACATGAAGCAATGTGTAGGAAACATCTAAGGAAAAGGGGAAAGCGTCAATGCTCGGAGAATAGAGAAGAGATGCCTTCATAAACGGATGCCGCATGCAACACGACCACAGATTCCAGAGTATCACTCAACAGATGTTGATGTCAATAGGCCATCCAACGCTCAGAGTCAAAAGCGCACAAAAGCAACATGTTTACAAAAGATCCTGAAACTTATGCCCGGTAAAGAAAAAAAAAGGTGCTAAAGAAGGAAAACGCACCAGAAAAGCCCGGAACAAAGAACGGAGGCAGTTTTCGATGCACGATTAGCGCCTAACGCTAATCGCACATCGCTAAGAAAATTGTTTAGAGAGAAAAGTCCCTAACTTGTTCAGTCATTCGCAAAGCCGAAAACCGAAATAGCAAAAGAAGAATCAGTTTGAGAGAAATTTGGGTTATTACCAAGTATACACGTAGTGAATACACCCAGCCAGAGGAAGATTCTCGAAAATATCTTCTAGTTTACCAGAGAGTAGTGCCAGCGCTTGTTATTTCTATTTTCGTAGCTCAAACGAAAGCAGAAGGTGACCAGCCGACTATTCCCAGGCGAATGTTGCATGCTTGCAGCACTAAGGAGCAAATACAGAAATGGTTAGGAATTAGATTCAATTTTTAGAAATAGTTTTGCTTTAACAGAAGGGTGGTTATTTAAAACCGTATCCTAAATTTATGTAATTAAGTTAATTAGTTAGCAGTATTTAAACCCTTCTCAGGCATTTGGAGAAGGGTCCAGAAATTTGTCAAAAAACTTGTCCTCAGAACATGCACTTTTGCACCCTCGGAGGGGGTTTTGATGAATGGATGGATCGAGGTTTATTAATGTTTGCATTTGATATCTGCTACTGATGTTGCACTTCTGTACTCTTAGTAGATGTTAGAGCAAGGAGAGATAAATCATTGTTGCTTGAAGCTTATGAGTGGAACCAGTCATAAATGGTACTTTTATCTCTTGATCGTTTCTGTTTATATTTTTAAAGTGATATATAGTTTTTAGTTGTTTATATGTTACTGCATGAATGTCTGAGTTACCATTTGGCACTTTTGTACTGTGGAGTCATTTATTTATGTTTGATATATGAATAACTTATTATGTGATATGCTGTTCACAACTGTTTTGCCTAACTTTTTATGCAAAGTGGTTTATCTTAATTGATTTCTATTCTTATGATAGCTGAATGATCTTTATTACCAGTTATTGTTTGAAACCTCTTTAGATCGCATAATAGAAGAAATACACCTGGGTTAGCGTAGATTAGATGTGTTGTTTCTCATTAGCTTACAATAGCATAGAGTTAGTTTAAAAGTTTGAATTAAATTAGCTTTAAGTACTCTTAGATCAGCATCATCCAATTCTGCACACACACACCCTTAAATTGGGAAACTGGTCCCATTATCCCCAGTCGGACCCGCTATACCAAACGGATAAGGAGCTGCAAACCAAGGTCCAGACTGGGTGGGTATCCCCCTTGTTGTCGACCCGATTTTCGGGGCTTCAATAGGACCCACAAAGGCTAGTTATCTTATGAGAATTAAATATGCTTCTCCTTCCCAAGTTCTATCAATTGATTCTACTTGGAAAAATCTCCATGACAACCACTTGGGTTCACTAACATGCCTTGCCTTGCAAATGGCTTGACACTTCAACCAATGTTCTCATTTCGTTGCTGACCCAACCCAACACTTGTTGGCTTCTTGATGAGTAAACACCTTGTTGTACGAAAGCGATCCCTCGGTGCTTGGAAAGCTGACTGATGGCCTTTCCACTGAGAATCATGTTCCTCCTTTCCAACACATGCATTCAATGCAAGCTTCTCCTTGGAAACCAATTTTCCAAGTTAAGTCCATCTGAGTGCCAATATCAGTAATAAAAAGAAAATAAATGGCCATTATTTTACCTCCATGGTTCCAAATTCCACATCTGGAAGAATGCATTCACCATCTCTTTTGCTTCTTGGCGTCAACAAATCAAATGGTCTATAATGGCTGCAATTTTTTTTGCCATTTTGGTCCACTTTTTCTTCTTGATTCCATCATCCCCCAATATTAACTGCTTCTCATGTCATGATTTGAGAACGAAGGCTAATCATGAGCCTCTTTCTCAATCGTGGACCTTCGAAAATTCTGTGACATCTTGTCACAAGAAAAACCATTAACCTTGAAAAACACTCATGTAAGAATATAACTTGACGACCTCTTCCTTTTTCTTCTTCAAAGTAACAAATGTCACATCATGTGAACATCACCATGTACTCTTAAATATTGGTGTATAAATCATCAACTAAACACAAGTTGAAAAACATGCTTCTTCAAATAACTAACTTTCAATTCAAGAAAAAGCATGTAAAACAACTTGATGATTTACAACAAGAATTCCACATTCTCATGAAACAATTCATCACATCTCCCTTTCATCTTTGGAGACAAAATAGACTCTTCCAAGTTGATATAACATACATGTAACAATCAATCGACCACACAAGCTAACACCCATGCATGTGCAAATGATCAACCTTCTCAAGTTGACAACATACTTGTTAACAAAGCAATCAACCAACACAAGTCAATCACTCATGAATGTTCAAGCGCAATGAAACTATTAAGAATTCCATTATTCACACACACAAACTCTCATGCATGTATAACAACTCTCAACTCTCTCACAAGTACAATCACAAGTACATGAACCCCATTGGTATGTACGAGTACTTAAGGAGCTAAAATGACCAAATTTGCTGCAATAAAGTGAGTCAACATACTCCAGTTTCGAACACCTTCTTAGTGTAAACATACAAGTTCAAGAATGCGACATGCATGCAAATTTGTAGTTGCAAACTTTCATCTTTTTTCCATCTACATGAGTCAACCTAACTCTACTTTTCCAACATCTTGCTTCATGCAATATGCAACATACTTTCAGGAGAAATTAAATGCATCCAAATAACAAGGAAATGCATCAATACGGCAAAATTTGCATCAAATATTGAAAGAAATGCAAGGCCTTAATTGGTTAAGAAATATAACCCTCTTTCCAAACCATTTCAATGGCGCTTCTTTCAGCTTCACTTCATCATGTGTATCATCCTAACCCACATCAATTATGGAATCCTCTTTCCCATTCTTGCCAAAATCTCTCTCCACCTTTTTCAAATGTTGTGGATGACTTGTTGGATGCAAAGCCCAACACTAGTCTACAAGGTGACCCTGCTTATGGCAATGAGTGAAAAATAATTGCATCTTCTTTTCAACATGGTTTCCATTATCCAATGGACATTTGGCTTTCTGTCTCTTTTGTTTTAAAAATTTTCTGTGTATGGTTATCCTCTTCGAGAACCTCGAAATAGTATGGTTATTCAAACCACAAAAGGAACATGTAAATTTTCTGCAAATGTTATGTGAAGATTTACCATGTTTATCATAATTGAAAGAAACTTGATTAGAGGAAGATTTATACCTTGCACATTCACCTTTGTCGTTTTCCTGAAAAAGTGGTGGTTCTCTTCGGAATACCAAAAATGGCTTCAATGACATTACAACTTTCAACATCCTCTTGTTTTCCATTTCCACTAGTTGCATTCTTATGAGCATCTTCTTGCAAAGTGGGTATAAAACTTTTTCATTCCTAGTCAATGCAAACTTCACAAGCTGAAGGTAGTGGAAATGTAATGAAATTCCTTCTTGGAACACCTTCATGTGCCTCCTTGCCTTTGGAGCATTCTCCATCATGTTGTTCATAACCAAGACCCAAATACCTAGGCCTTTCCTCAACAACAAGTGGCTCAACTATGCCTTGTGCATGTTTTCCTAACCCTTTACCTTCATAGCCCATCTTCATCGATAATTTGGACCCTATTTCTCTAGTGTGTCTTTCAAAATCACAAAAGCATTCATTTTGAGAGGAAATAGAAGATAAACTTGAATTGCATACCTCATTTTCATGCACATACTTGGCTAGGGTTTCCTTGGCATCATGGAGCTGAATATCCATCTCATGCATCTTTTCAAGAAGCTCTTGCTTCTCCTCCTTCATGGCCATCAACTCCTCTTGAAGTATAGTGTTCTCCTTCTTATCTTCATTCATCTCTTGCACCATATCTCTCATGATGATAAGCTCTTGCAACATCTCTAAATCAAAAAGTCTTACTAAGGAAGATGGATTAGAAAAATCACTTGTTGAAGATGCCATCACAGTTGTAATGCATCAAAAATCTTCACAAAGCTTCAAAAATTTTCTCAACAAAGAAGCATCTCATACCATCTCCCTTCTTCAACTTACACACAGTTAAATTCTCCCTGCACAAATACAAAACCAATAGCTAATTTTCTACCTAACCTTGGCAAACCATCTCAGGGTTAAAATGAGCTAACAATACTCTGATACCAACTTGATTTGAATGTTGGGAAAACTTGTCAATTTTATGTAATCTCCCTCATCAGTATTAAAAAAATGTGTTTAGGATCGTCTCAAATTAACCAAAATGTGAGGAATTATGTTTCAAGTGTTGAGTGTCTTTTATGAGAAATTTATGAGATTAATTAGTTTTTTAAAACACATATACAACAAGTAAAATGTAGAGAAGCAAAACACAACAACTCATAACACAAAGTTGATAAAGGAGTTCACCCCTCCTGGGCTACATCTCCTTGGACCTACTTCAATGGCTAGGCCCTCTTTGGATTAATGGTCAATTCTCTGATTACATGCACCTGTAGTGCTCCAATTTCTTTACAACCTGATCCATGGGATTCAGAAGACCCAAAAACCCTAAAAATTACTATCCAAGTTCTGTAATTGGATTTCAACTCATCTAGGCCTGACCTTCTCTCCTGTTGGCCTTAGGCTTCCTTAAACTTCAACATACAAAAATTACATACATAAGTGCCTTTTTGCCTCTAAAAATTATTCCATAGTGTTCAAAGTATCCAAACCATCTAGGAATGACTCTTTCTGAGCCAAAATTGTTTGGAAATTGAAGAATTTATGGTCTCTTTAGTTTTCCCTAGGAAAACTCCACCAAATTTGGAGAAACTCCAGTTAACCCAACCAAAAATGGAGGAATGTCGGATTTGTCAGACCTGCTAAAACCACAACCAACTAAATCCGCAATTAATTAGGGGATAAGAATGGATTAATTAATACTAATCCCACTTAGCGCATAGCGCGAGCCTCTAATTATGTTGTATAGTCATATGCGGAGAGGGATGACCCATGGGGCTGACCCTCTCTTTCCCTAACTGCCACGTATTATCACTTTAAATGGAAGGTGCACTCATTGCTTGTTAATTCCAATGGTTTTGGTATAGCAGTGGAGCATGGGGCTTGTGCGGGTGAGGTTGTGGGTTTTATTCCTAGGCCTACCAAAACATTTTAAATGACCTTTGAGAGGGCACGTGGCGACCTCTAGGCTTGCCACATGTCAGCCTCTCATTGGTCCACCTCAATGTCCTTGAACAAATAACATGCCGATAATTGTCAAAATTCGATTGAGCCATATGTCAGAATATTCTGAGAATATTACAAGGAACATTCCTTGGAATATTCTTTTTGCTAACTAGGTTGTACGGATGCCTAGTCAGCATCTCGGTTAGCCTTGTACCCAAAATTTTTCATGTTTTTCAAAATGGACAGAAGTCTCTATCTTTCTCATACGAGCTCCATTTTGAGTGAAACGAGTTGTGTTGGGATCATATTGTTGAGATGGACACAGTATTTAGTTTTTGAATGATTCTAAGCACTTTGATGTTTGAGCAAATTTTTGCCCCTAATCTAGATTTCGATCAGTACTACTGCCTGCAGTGCCACTTTCCATGATGACTGGTTCATTGAACATAGAGGAGTTATAGCAATACCTTCAAGGATATTCCACTGGACAATGACATACCTCATGGACCCATGGGAAGTACACCTTCACATAATGGTTCTTGCTTATGCAGTGCGGATAATACGGATTGAAACTCTTGGTGCCAAACCTAAACATCTTCAAGCCCTCAGTCTCAACATCTGTATCTTTCAAAGTACGGATCTTGTACAACCCAATTCACAAAGGAAGAGTAGGCTTTGGTGCCTTCTTCCTCTAGTGCAGTGCTTCTAACAACCCCGTGGAGATGTTGTACACAACCTCTTGCATGACCAACTTGTTCGTGGCAAACCTTGGTAGATCATGGGGAGACTTCTTCGCACCAAACATCCTAATGAAGGTACCATCAGGTGAGGCATACCAATCCACAATGTTAAGAAATTCCTGCATCGCTTCTTGGGACATGCAAGGTGGATCATGTTCAAATATCATCCTGTATAGCAGGGTGATGAAGTGGTTAGACAGTCTCATCATGACTCCTTAACAGCTACACTCAGAGATAAACTTGAAGTAAACATTCATAGCTTATTCTGATGGTGTCCATGTCCAACCCATGCCAAGGAATTGTTGTTGGGAACAGATTGCATCAAGTAGGTCTGTGGCCATATAGAGTCTTGCTTATCCATCCTTAGGCAGATTCTAGGAGTTTGACACATGCACTTTTAGCTAAAGAGCCAACATTTTTTACTAGTTGAAAGGCCTTCCTTCATTTTCCAATAGATCCAACCTAGCAACCCAACTCTATGGGAAGGTTTTCGTGCTCCCTTGGCCATACAAGTGTCATGAAAATATGATCAGAAGTGGGTAAGCCTTCTTGAGTGACTTCATCTTTGTTGGGTGTTTTCCTGAACTTCGATGAATATTTTACCCAACGCTTCAAGATATATCTTGAGTTGACATTATTGTTGGGAGTGAAGAATAGTGCATCCATGTAGTTCACCGGTTGTGGCAAGTGATACATCTGATGGTAGTTTACCTTCCTGAAGGTGGCAAGTTGTGTTGCACTAGCGCTGCTCATTTTCATCATCTAAGGATCAATATGTGAGAAAACAAAGTGAATGACATCTGTGCATAGGAAGGCAGGGTACTTGCATGCAACCTTATACAAGCCTCACTTATGAATGTTGACACAAACTTGTCAGTATTTCATATCTTCCTTGAAAGTGCCTGCAAATATGTCCTTTATTTGTTGCCATGTGATCTTGATGTCCTTCTCTATGAACAACTGGGTGTCTACATATATTGGAAAGGTTATTGGCACCTATTCAACCATGTCTCCAGTGCTGCTCTTTACAATGTCCTTTGATCTAGCTCTCTTGGAAACCATGATGAATATACTGCCGAGAGAATTCTGAACAATCAATGTACCTAGAGACAAAGAGTACACTAACAACAAGAAAATGTCAGTTTAAAAATCGAATGCACTTCATAGAGCGATCATGCAATAGATCAAGTGACTCTTGGGAAAGATTGTGTGGTGGTGACTCTAGGAGGCTGGGGGCTGTCAGCTAGAACTGCGCATTGTGCAGTCCCAACTGCTAGTGAGCTTGCTGTTAACTGGAACTGCACAGAGCATAGTTTAATTGGGCTAACTGTGGACTCAAACAACGCAATGCGTAGTTCAGTACATCTTGATTGATGGTTGGGACTATGCATTGCTCAATCCAAGTGGGAAAGACTGGTCACTAACTCCCAGAACTGTGCACACAACTACTGGAGGTCAGTGACAAGCATTCTCTCTCAAATTCTTGGTGCCAAGGGAGAGCCCCAAGTTCAGGAATGTCTAGAGCATGCCGGTGAAAGCCACGATCTACCCAAGGGTGACTTGAAAATGAGTATATTTGAAAGCAAAAGCAAAGGATGGTGCATACATGAGTGAATGATTATGCA
Organism: Pinus tabuliformis; assembly: GCA_031772625.1. NCBI lineage: Eukaryota > Viridiplantae > Streptophyta > Pinopsida > Pinales > Pinaceae > Pinus > Pinus tabuliformis. Next base: position 871,186,443 of record CM062816.1, read on the forward strand.
TGAAATCAAAACCAATGCAATAATCAGTCAAACAGGTGAACAATGAAGCTGGTGGAGAGGGTCACCATAACGGTGATCATTAGTGCAAAAACAATGTTATGCATGTGACACTTAGGAAATACAATGCAAAACTTGAAACAACACTTCTACAAGTTAACAAAAACTAAAATGCCAGTTGTCACTGAATAAAACATGCAAAACATAGTCACACAAACCAAGGAAATAAAAGCGATAGAGAAAGCAACAAAAGACTTGAACAGAAGAACTTACCCAGAAAAGTTGAGTCGACTATGCCGAAGGTTCGGAAATGCCTTGGAAATTCTAGAGTTCCAATATTGAATGTGTAAAATGAGTTCTAGGGCATCGTTTAAATATATTTGGAAGATTTAGGGTTTATGACACGCATGTCACAAATTTAGGAAACGCGACACTTGGAAAGAAGTTTCTAAATTCCACTTTGCATGTAACTTCATGTGCTAAATATATATCCCTATTTTTTAGGGATAAATTTTTCTTTTTTCTTTTTTATTTTTTTAAGGAAAGACTGTCATGCATGCATGGAAAGATTACGCAGTTCTGGAGGGAAATGGGCAACTTGTGTGCACATGCATCAGACAACAGACTGAGGAATGCTTCTACGTAATTCTTGGGATGAGTGGCTCTGGTTGCCTCTCATTCTATGCGCAAATTCCTAGCTAAAGATAAGTTGTCAGCTAGGTCAATTCGTTTCCTCAGCTGAAACCCAATTCCTGGATGTTCTACACAATTTTCTTGAAGAAGGCTATCAACCTGCTCTATGCATTTTTGGAAAGCAATGTTGATTGTCAGGCCGCTCTGCACAATTCCTTAGAGCAAGGCTGGTTTCCCTCTGGGATAACGTAGTTTTCCAAGAAAGTGCAACAACCAAATGTGAACCAAGTCACGGGGCCAGCTTGTGGTTGGTCAGTGAAAACAAGTTATGAAAAACGGGATGCAAAGTGAAAATAACTTCAAATAAAACACAAGTACATGAGCAGTACAAGACATGCTGGTAATATGCTGAGGAGGGAGGCTCCAAAACCAAGCGAAGGAAAAATTTTGAAGGGTGGTTGTACCTGCTACAATATTGGTGACACATTGGTAGAACTCCAACTCTCTTTATGGACCTTGTTTGGTGAAAAGTGAGTCTAACTCCTCCAAAAATGTTGTTTGATTCTTTGATCACCATGGCTTCTACATTAGTTTAAGTTAAGGATATAGTCCCTACCATTTTGTGTGGACCTTGTTTCATGAAAAGCGAGTCTAACTCCTTCGAAAGTGTTGTTTGATTCTTTGATCGCTATGGCTTCTACGCTAGCTTAAGTTAAAGATATAGTCCCTGCCATTCTCTTGATTGGTCAGCACATATACCAAGCCAAGTCAACTGAGTTTCCTTGATTACGGATGAAGGGTATATTGAAGCACAAGTAATATGACTGTTAGAGTTTTAGTTTCATCTGTGGTGTTGCTTCGTTGCTAGTAGGCCAAGATAGTTCCCTGCTAGAGTCACGCAGGAACAAAGGCATCACTCTACTGCGAGTAAGTCTGGCCAATACCCTAGTGGATTTTCTTGAATCACCTCTCTGCGCAGGAAACCTTTCTCTTCTTAAGCCTTTATTTCAGTTTACACATTTTTTTTTTTAAAGAACTGTGCATAGGCACTTATTTGTTTTCATGAGGTGGAAGATGGATCTTGACTTATTGAGATCAAAAGAGGTTGTTCCTTCAGAGAATTATGTTATATATACCTTTAAAATACTTCTTAAGGTTTTCCCCCTCACCTTACTCTACTTGACTGAGCTGAGAAAGGTTAACTGAATATAGAAAAAATGAATAGAGTTGGCGTTACTACTTAAAAGTGCAAGCATTGTGTTTTCACCAAGGCTCACTCTGAACAGAACGTATTTTCGATCATGGTATCATCAACAAAAGAAACAAATATCTTCATAAAGAGAGAGGAAAACGTATAACCAATTGCTAATAGTTGTACAAGTCCTCTTGTACTTCACCCTTCTTGTCTCATAGCCAAACATGGTTTCATGTGAAGCTAAACATATGGGTGCATAAAAAGAAAAGAAAAAAAAAATCAGAGAAAAAAAGTAAATGAAATAAAAAACATGCAAGCAAAGCCAAACATGAAAGCAAAGCAAACACGACTCCTACTCCTATGATAAACAATGCATGGGCCTACTCACGTGAAGTGATATTTCAAATGTAGCCACCAGCGCATTGGTTGGCCCATGTTGGTGAAGCCATAGTTGATAAGAAATATAAACATATAAACCATCACACAAAAAAGATAAGAAAGTAAACACCAACATACTCGAATTTTGAATGCGTCCACACAAAAGAAAAGAGTAAAAGTGTAGGACAAACATTTCGTGAACATACCATGGTGATGAAACACATTATATGAATATGATGGACATGCACACTCTTTTTATCTAGATAGACGAGAAAACATGAAAAAGTTAGACAAATTTTGTTAAGAAAGAGTGCTCTTTGTGTATGATTACTCCAACGCATGAGTGATGGCATCATGTGCTTGTGGTGGAGGATGTGAAATTTCTGGATAAGATTTATCTTCAACACAAATAGGAGAGTGATTAGGAGCCTCGAGTGTTTCAAAATATTTCTGGTCGGAAATAAAACTGACCTCAAGACAGCGAGGACCTGACATAACCATAAGCGCAGGCTAAAGTGCCTTGAAATCTTCAGGGGTTTCCACTTCATCATCAAGTAGATCGTTAAAGATGGGTGGCTTAGAAAGATCAACAACAAATGAATTAGCATCGTGATCGAATGAAGGATTAAAGAGATTACGAAAACTATGATCAGAAAATTTGAGATGTTCATTGACATCCTCATGATCTAACGAATCATACATAGGGGGTGATGAAAAACAAGAATGTTCACCCTCTGAGTTTTTTTAAATAAAATATGATAGATTGGGAAGATTTTGAAAGAAAGATGTGTCCTCTTCACAATCAAATGACAAACTAACATCCGATGTGTTCTTCAGTGATGGGAAGTAAAAAAATCCGAGGATGGATTTTCACAAGACAAAGTAGAAATGGAAGAATCACAAAAGATGTCAGGAAATAGCAGATGGGGTGCAAACGGAAGGAGATCATCCTTCATCATGGGTTCTTATTCAAATTCCCACATATACTTATCATAAATGATTGCGCAACTTGGCTTCTCGACCCCAACTCCATTAACAACTTGATCCTTGTGAACAATATATGTGGAGTCTGGAACAAAAGAACAAAACATAGTACAATTTAGAGGATCAATAGAATGAGAGAACAGAGGTTGGGAAAATGAGACATCATGGCAGTCAACAGGCTTGCAAGCCAAATATTCCATATAGCTAGAACATGCGGGGTAGGAGGATGTGATAGTTCAACATATGTGTGCACAACTTCTCCCACCTTGCATTGTGGAGCTAGAATTTTTTAATGAGAAGTGGACGGAGGGTCACTTGTCACAACAACCCTGTCCGTCTTGGGTTTGGTAGCTCTAACACTGAGATATGCTGGGAGGGGTTCAAATGATTCTAAAATATGTGGATTTGTAGATATGTGAAGAAGATACTGAAATATTTCGTTGAGAAATTTCCAATCAATTTCATCTTCAGGAATTTGAACTGAAAGATTATGAAAGCATTTGTGAAATTGTTCAATGGATTCATCAGGTGGTTTTCATAATTTCAGAATTCTTTTAATGAGTTCTCTATGATTTTATCAATATAAATCACATGACAACACTCTGATCAATTGATCAAAAGAGTGAATAGAAGCTACGAGCATGTGACATAACATTGCAGTGCATGCCCTTGAAACGTGAATGCGAACAATGAGAAGGAAATGTGATCCTCATGGATTTCATTTCTTTCATAGAAACCCATGAAGGAAACACCATGAATAAGCAAATTTTCTCTACCTTTTCCATCCACAAGTCATTGAAGAGATCCTCTGACACTTCAAAATCATGTCTGTGAGACAAACATGTCAGAGGTTGAATTGTAATGTTAGTCATGAAAGATGTGTAGAGATTCAAAACATAATTTGAGGACTCAACCTTTCATTTCTCCCTCCTTATAGCACAAAAATGTTGATGGTGTTGGAGTCACCAACATGTCAAGGGGGCCTCCTTAGTAAGAAGTCCCAACTTGACCTCAGACCATTTGGAGTAGGAGTCCCAATAGTGGGTAGTAAATCTATGCCTTAAATATGATAGTGCACAGAGGTAAGTGTGATATCTTTGTCAAAAGAAAGTGTGTGACCTTGCAATGAGTCATATGTGAGATTCATGGGGGTTCTACCACATGGAGGGAGAAGAGGAAGTGTGCCCCTTAGAAGCTTATAATACTACGCATCCTGAAAGGAACACATGAGTTGAATGACATCATAAGATGGAAAGAAGAATAGTCCACAATCCAAAGTGACGGGTTAAACCAACAACACGACTTAAAAAAGATTCATACAATCGTAGACAAAGTAGTTCATAAACAAATGTGTAAGTTAAACAACATACATTACTAAAGTAGCTAGAATAGTCGAACTACAACAAAAAACATATGCATGAAGACATGTTGGCTATATATATATATATATATATATATATATATATATATATATATAAAGTGAAAGCTCCATCCCTACATACACCGTTGAAAAGCACTAGCCCCAATAGTAGAACATTACAGTCAATGCTGCTTGGTCCTCCAAATAGATGTACTCACTCTACGCTATGGAGAAGCCAAGGCTCGTCATAATACTCTTCAAGCCTTCTCTAAGCAATGCCTAGCCAAAATATTGGCTCCCAAAATCCTGTACTATGAGTTATGAGGTTTTATATATAACAAAGAGTGGGGTGACCCTCGACATTCCCCTTTGACTCTTTGACTACCCGCATGACTCTTCACATTACAAAAATGATTGTTCACATTCCACTAATGACACTTGGAATTTGACTTACAATCCATTTACAATAATACAATTTCCACATATACCCATGTGGGACAAAACAGGCTTGAGTCAGCCTAACAAAACAAAGAACATCACTCGGGGTCTTGAGGAAATACTAATTTGGTAACCTCCTCATGATGATCTTAGGTGATGAAATGTTACCAAGCTTGGTACTGCTCTATTGTATCTCTGTACTGTTTTATGGCATCATTGTCGAAGCGGATCCTTTCCTCCATGGATTCTAGGTATATGGTTCTAAAACCTCTATCTAGCTCATCCTAAAGCATGTGCAACACTCTCCTAAGTATGGCTAGACCACTGATGTACCTTTGAATGTTCTCTGCACTGAGCTGCAAGTCATCACTGGTGGCTATGTGCATCAATTTATCTATGTACTTGACGACATCCAACATGACTTGATTCTTCCTCATTGTAGTATACCTAGGGGGGATAATATGGGTTACAAAGGGAGGTACCCAATGGAATAATGTAATAATGGATGGGCAATAGTAATAAATAAGGTGGTTAACCCGTATCATGTAAGGGACCACAAGTAGTTAGCAATAATGTAATAAGCCCATGGTATTAGATAGATGGTATTGAGGGAACCATGGTAATGACCCATGGTATTATATGTATGAGGCCTATATAGAGGCTAGAGACTCCACATTGAGGGATGTCAAGGAATATTGTATGAGCAGGCATATGGCTTGTGGAGTGTTCTCCTTCCTTAAGGAGTGAATGTATGGTGTTGCTCTACCTTAAGGGTTTTGATCAATAAAGAATTTTGTTTGGGGCAGCGAGTTTGTAGATCTAATATGTATGTTTTGGTGCAAAATATATAGAATCTAATTTCATATCTAAGTTTTTGGTGAAAAAATACCCAATTAAAAAAAAAATTAGCCGAATCGGAGTCTGGATGAGGGAGATATCGTTGATTTAAAATCAGCGCTTTTTTAGTAGGGTTGCAGACATTTTTTGGGGTAGTGAGTTTGCGAAGAAGATCTGTACATTCTAGTGCAAAATCTGTAGAATCTAATTGTAGATCTAGATTTCTTGTGAAAAAATACCCAAGTTCAAAAAAAAAAATCAGTCGAATCGAAGTCCAGATGAGGGAGATATCACTGATTTAAAATCAATTCTTTTTTCAGATTTTTTTTTTTTTTTTGTGACAGCGTGATAGTTGCAACGCAGATTTGAAATTCCATTGCCTAGATCGAGATTTCTACCACATGGAAAGATGTAGAATGGTTGTTTCATTTCTGAAAACAGGTCATAATAGGGATTCTGAGCAATATTGACGTAATTGTGGCCATTTCAAATTTTAGCCAAGTATGTGAATTTTTTTCCAAACCTTCTTCATGGCTTCTAGAGAGGAATTTTTTACAAGGAACGATAAGGGTCCTACTATTGAAGAATTTATACAATATCACAAATATCGATGCAAACAATTTTGGACAAGTCAGCTGCTATTTAATCTAAAAGATGAAGCTGCTAAATGGTGAGATTCACTTGAAAATTCAGTAGTGTGACTTCCTCATGAAAAACTAGAAGAACTTCTTCTAGAAAAATGGTCTCATGCTAGAAAAAAAGATAAGGGAAAACATGTGGGGTTATTTCCTACTGGTATATCCTTATTGCAGGTTCATGGATTGATTCAGAAGCAGAAGATCATTATGTCTATAAATCCTAGTTGCAAGCAAAATCTTATAAATGTCAATTTGACAAAAAAATTACAAGTTCCAGCAAAACACATGGAGCACACAGAGGTTAATAGTAAGTAGGTGCAAGTTTATAAATATTTGAAGATTTCTATGGACAAGTATGTATTGCATTCTAATTTTTATGCCTCAGATATGGATAATGACGATGTTGTTTTGGGATACCCTTGGATGGAATCAGTGGGTACTATAAATATCAATGTGCAGAAGAAATTCATGAAGCTCTTGTACAAAAAGAAGAAAATTACATTACAAGATATTTCCATCAATAAACAGGTAGAGTCCAAGGAGGTTGAAGCAGAAGATGTTCCACTAACTGACATATCAAATGATGAGCCATTGACGGTAGAAAACCAAACACAAACATCAAACCAAGTATAGGTAGAGTCCAAGGAGGCTGAAGCAGAAAATGTTACAGGTACAGATACATCAAATGAGGAATCAATGGTTTAAGTAATACTAGAAGATAAGCAACAACAAAAGACACCACAACATGTACCAACTACCAATCAGGCTCCATTAGGTGGTGAATTAAAGAAAAAGACACCATGGGTTAAAACGTCAGCATATCACCACCCACATCACCTTGCAAGAAAACAACCAACAAGATGGCAACAAATTAGCCACAAGGACAACAACCCCGACATGACAGATAGAGAGGAGCAACGATCCACACAGAAGAGTTGCGATGATCAGCTTCCATCTCAAGCGAGCAAGGCACCAGCTAGATTGATGGTTCACCTTTCTCTTGGATGGCTAGATGCACGTGCATGGTACTATTGAATTACTCTTTTGAGTAGATCTTATTATTTGTGTTCTTCCCATGTTTCTGGGACGAAACATGTTGGGGGGGTGGAATTTTAGTATACCTAGGGGGCATAATATGGGGTACAAAGGGAGGTACCCAATGGAATAATGTAATAATGGATGGGAAATAGTAATAAATAAAGTGGTTAACCCATATCATGCAAGGGACCACAAGTAGTTAGCAATAATGTAATAAGCCCATGGTATTAGATAGATGGTATTGAGGGAACCATGGTAATGACCCATGGTATTTTATGTATGAGGCCTATATAGAGGCTAGAGACTCCACATTGAGGGATGTCAAGGAATATTGTATGAACAGGCATATGGTTTGTGGAGTGTTCTCCTTCCTTAAGGAGTGAATGTATGGTGTTGCCCCACCTTAAGGGTTTTGATCAATAAAGAAGC